>JAQJVK010000005.1:44818331-46018331 GCA_035578135.1 Flexamia atlantica | reverse complement strand
CGCTATGATGTCCGGCAGGGCACACGGGAGACTTATGGACTGAACAGCTGCAGGTGTGCCAACCAGTGGCGGATCCATGGGGGGGGCTAAGGGGGCTATAGCCCCCCCCCATTGGGTCTAAACTTAACACTAGATAAAACGGGAAAATTCCTAGATATGCCAATAATTTATTATGAGATTGACAGGAGTTTGAAATAATATTAACATACTGTCAACAAGCAGGGGATTGTAAAAAAATAACTTTAGGCTCGATTAAACATTTTTCATAACAAAATGCACTATTAATCTATTGTTTGTTTGGTAAAACTAACCTGACATTTATCAGATTGGAACAGCAGAGCAGTCGAGTGGTTAAATACTTTCCGCCAGGCTTATTTGCCCGAAACAACTGAAGTGAAGGAATATAAGCCTCTAGCACACCTTCCTCCCCCGCCGACGGCGCCGGGGGTGAATTGGACCGGTCCGCTATGAATCATAGTTTTGGCGCGTGCGCTCGAAGGCCAGTCGGCCAGTCCAGTTTTCAGTGTCAGTACTGAACAGTCTGGTGTCAGTGTCATCCTGCCAGTAGTTTGTTATTGTGCGGAAGTGTTATAGTTATCGATTTTGTTTTTTGATGTGGCTTCAATATTCTATTAAAGATGAAGCGTAGGCTTACAGATTATTTCAGTAAAGTAAATAGTAGGCCTACTGTTCCTATTGCTGATGAAGAAAATAGTGCTAGTGAAGTGAATGAAACAAATGAATCTACCAAACGTCGGCGTTTGAATGAAAGCGAGACGTTGACGTTGAATAAAGGCGAGGTGATGGAGATTTCTCATAATATGGTAAGTAGGCTAACATTAAGGGGTAGTGTGTAGTGTCTACTTAGCGCCACCCCGTGTCGACTCGGTACATTTTATAAACAGATAAACTCGATTCGTCACATCACAAATTTTGACCTGTTGAAGTCCACCAACTTACGACCGAAGGCGACCGGCATGGCGTCATAGCGTCATATTACAGGTCCAGGCCTTCGGCCACCGTGTTATGCCGTTATGTCGATCTTAATTTCGCTCGTCATAAAGAATGGCGATTAATAAATTATTAATTACTTGAAATGGTGACCTACCCAGGAAGGCCTTAACATGCCCCAGTTTCACAAGGAAAATTGTTTGAGTTTGAGTATCAGTTTTATTTTGATTACTAAAACTAGTGGGTTAGGCCTAATGTGCGGCCAATATGGGTCTGGTCTGTCAGGTCTGTGGCATTGTTACCAACATCAGTAACAATGGTGACCCTAATAAATTTATTTAATTCTAGGGTGCTCTGGGCCTGCCACTTGTGGAAGAACATACAAACTTTACGATATTGGTCTGGCTGTTGGAAAAGTTCTAGATGACAATGAAAAACTAAAATTTTTGACTCAGACTTGGATACCACCAGTGAAATATGATTTTCCAACTAAATTCGAAGGCAAGCAAACTCGAAAATTCAGAAGAGAATGGTTGGACCAACACGACTGGCTTGCATACAGCGAACGCTTATCTGGAGGATTTTGCAAAATATGTGTTCTTTTCGCTCCTGCTGAAGCGGGAGTAGGGAATCAGGTGAGCCATATATTTACAGTAGAAAAAGTATTGCTTTCGTAAACATTTTTGAGTTTGAAAGTTTTGCACGTGTGTCGAAAAACATGGGCAATCGAAACATATATGTTATACATCTTCTGTACAAAGTACAATAACACTCACTTGGGCATAACTCCATGTTTTACAAAAAAATTATACGTAAATTATCTTTACCTAATTATTTTTTGTAACAACCCTAAGATAGATTCTCATTTTGAAAAAAATATTTTGAAAAAGTTTAAAAATATTCATACAATCCTTAATATACATGATATGCATAACTGCCGAAACATGTCGTCATAAATAAAAATGAAATTATTAAAAATAAAGGATAATCAGATATTAAAACCTGTTGATTTCAATAACTTTACAAATAATAAACTATAGCATAGGAATTGTTTTTCCCCACCTAATATAAAAAGTCGTATTTTACTCCGTGGAATGGAGAAGTAAAGAGTCGGTTGTCTCCCTCCCGGAGTGAGGCAATGAAATTCCATAAGAATAACATTGAGAGAATCAGCTGTTCCATTTATGTCATTCGTAACTCGTAACAATAATATTAAAAGGTCAGCTGGTGCCATCGAAATATATCGATGGCTAGTGCATGTCTGCTGCTGTCATGCGGGTTGCTTCACTTATTCTCACGACGCTTGTGCAGAAAAATACGTTGTCTCCTGCTTCAGGGAAATCGTCGCCCTCAGCTACGCCTTTGGGCGACAACAGTTTTTTCCTTAGGGAGACAAATTTGTACTTTACTCCCTAGTTGCACAAATAACTATTTATTCTCAAACTGAAAAATTCAAGTAAGTTTACTGTTTTAAGACCTATATACAAACTTTTTCAACATAGGTACTTGTGTTTGTGAAATATAAAGTGATTAATTATTTTTATATAAATAAAACTAACACAAGTCATGTTCGGTTTCAGGTTCTCAAAACGTTTGTTAAGGAACCATTATGTAAATTTAAAAAAGCAACCGAAGAAATCAAATGTCACGAATCAACCAAATACCACAAATTTTCGAAAGAAAAAGCCCTCAACTTCAAAGAGTCGATTGAAACTGCTTCTTTCACATCTACCAAACATATTGGTCTTATGATCGACAAGAAAATAGCCAACATTATTGAGCAAAACCGACGAAGACTAAAACCTACAGTAAAAACAATACTATTTTGTGCCCAAAACAATCTACCTCTCAGAGGCCACAGAGATGATGGGAAACTCGCCGAAGATGAGTTAGAAATGGCTCTTCAAGGAAGATATGGGGTGTTCAAAAGTCTCCTGTCATTCAGGATTGATGCAGGTGACGAAGACCTAAAGTTGCATCTTTCTACTTGCAAGAAAAACAGCACTCTCATAAGTAAAACCATACAAAATGAAATCATAGAATGTATTGGAACATATTTACAATCAAAAACAGTAGAAAGTGTTCATAAGGCCAAGTTCTTCTCGATTATGTGTGACGAAACCACTGACGTTAGTAGAAAAGAACAGCTTACTTTTTGTGTTCGGTATATCGGACATGGAAGATCGTAAGGTAAAGGAAGAATTCCTTGGTTTTGTAGAGCTCAAATCAACAACAAGTTTGTCCATAAAGTCGACTATAGACCAAGAAATGTCCAAGCTTGGCTTGTCTTACTTTTACCTTTGTGGCCAAGGTTATGATGGTGGAGCGAACATGGCAGGACATTTACACGGCGTGCAAGCACTTATTTCTCAACAACATCCTCTTGCAGTTTACACCCACTGTTTCAGCCACTCATTGAATCTGTGTATCACCAAATGTTGTGACATTCCAGAAATAAGAAATGCCATCGGAACTGTTGGGACTGTTTCAACATTTTTATCAGCTTCTGCTAGTCGAGTAAATGCTCTATCCGATGAGATAGAGAGAATGAATTGCACAGATTCTAAAAAACAGAGACTGAAAGCATTGTGCCCTACAAGATAGGTTGAGAGACATGAGAGCCTCATTACCTTCAAAGAACTAATTGTTCCTGTTTTATCAGTCTTAGAAAGCTTGAGTGATAGCAAAACGCCTGAAGTATCGACGAAAGCATATATGCTGTCTTCTGCAATCAAGAAAAGCGAATTCGTCGTTGGTCTTGAAGTAGCGGTGTACTGCCTTGGGCTAACTCTTAGGCTAAGCCAGCGCCTAAAAAACCCCAAGCAAGATCTCTCATCGGCTTTACTCAGTGTAACAGACGTTTTAGAAAACTTCAGAAACATTCGTCGAGAAGCTGATCTCGAGTTTAACAGTCTGTATGAAAACGCTGTTCAACTCGCTGATGAACTTGGATTTGATATCTCAACACCAAGAACCTGCAGACGTCAACAGAATCGAAGCAACACTCCAGCTGAAAATTCCGAAGAATACTTCAGAAGATCAGTATTCTTACCACTTGTGGATCATTTCATATCCGAGATTGGTGCGAGGTTCAACAGAGATTTTCTCGGGGTCCTCCCTCTGGAAGGCCTTATTCCGGCAAACCTTACAAGGTTCACAGACAATGAAATTCTTTCAGCTGCTGAAAAATACCAAGTTTTTACTAACCAGATAGGGAGTTTCAGCTTGCTGACAGCAGAAATCAAGATGTGGAGAAATAAATGGAGGAATGTATGCAATCCCCCCGACACAGTGATTGATGCGATTAAAGAGCTGGATTATTCTTTTTTCCCAATGATAAGCACCCTCCTTCAAGTCTTGGGAACGATCCCGGTTACGACCGCCACAGCAGAACGTTCATTTTCAACCTTAAAAAGGTAACTTAAATTTTCTAACGATTCACTTAAATACTGTTTAGGTTCCGAAATTAGGAATTTTGTCAAATTGTACCATGATTTTTAATTAACAGTGTTCTTTGCTTTCAAAGTCTGTAAAAGTAATTTACAGTTGTAAATAGTAAACTGGAAGGTTGCAAAAAATAGTTGAATGTCAGTTCCATAAATTGTTTAATAGATTAGCCTAGTTTGCTGTTGCAGAACATTTATTTGTTTGGGGAATAAAATAAATTGAAGTTAGGTACTTTTGATAATGTTGTGATTTGTAAAAGAAAATGTTAGATGCATGGATTTTTATTTCTTACTTTTCTAATCCAATATCTATTGGTTTTGTTTGTGTTCAGGTTGAAAACCTACTTGAGAAATACAATGGGGGAAGTGCGTTTGAACGGGCTAGCGCTAGCAAACGTATCAAAAGAAAGGGAGGTGCCAGTAGATGAAATTATAAACATCTTCAGCAGATGCAAGAACAGACGCATGAGCTTATAAAATTGGGAAGAGGACTAAGTTACCTATTTAACTGATAACTGAATCAATGTACTTCATGTTTGATAAAACAGATTTTTCAGTTAAAAATCTTTTATTTCCTATTCATAGCACCGATCACAGTGTTCATATTTATATTAAAGTTTAATTTAACCACTTAACGAACGTAACAATTCATGTGTGTTGGTAATTAGTTGAGGGGAAGAATTTTATAATTTTATTACATATCTACATTTATTTACTACTTAACCACAGGTTGTAAAATTTCAAGACGAAAAAAACAATTCACGGCTATACATAAGAGAGCATGCGGCTATGGCAATGCAATAGTGATACAAAAACGAACCAGAATTTGAAGGTTAGTGTTTTCGTTGTACTTCACGTTATAAATCATCGTATTAAACAATACTGTAATAAAAATAGTAGTACGGTAACGAAACAAGTTGTTAGTTTGGCAAAACTGTTGTTCTTAATAAAGATTTAATGGCGATTTAATATTTTCTGACAGCAATAATGGACAAGGAAATGGTCCATAAAATTGCCATTTTGAACACTTAAATTCCAAAATTTTTTCGGAAGCTGCCGAGGGCTTTCCGAAAAAGGGCCCCGAACCCCCCACTCTCCTGGGGGGTATTCCATACCCCCCAGACCCCCCCGGTAAGCCCTCCCCTTGCAACTGTTCTAGATCCGCCACTGGTGCCAACCTCATCAGAATATTCATGAATAATAATTTTTCTATTTTCTGAATGATAATATTATGGTTTAAGCGGATTGATGTTAATATTTAATTCGAAAAAGATACAATTACAGTAATAAAAAACGATGATCTTATCTGACGACTTTTTACTATCGTTATTTTAGGGCCTAATGATTATTTTAAAATTTAAAGTTGTGTAGACAAAAGGGGAAACAAGGAATTAATGATCACAAAAAAGAAGATAGCGACGGAAAGAGCAAAATATTACAAACTTTGCATTCCATATTTATTTTATAGGAGAATTATTTATTTTCCATTTTTATTTTTATCGAAGGTGGTGAAGTAGCAGATTTGATGTTGTCAGCTGAGGGGCAATTTTAGATGTGTTCTTATGGTCAAGGAACAAATTTGATTGCAATGTTTCACTGGAAACAATTATTGTTTTAGGTTAAAGTGAAAATTTAATGAACAAAAGGTTACTCTACCAAGAAATACTATAAACAACATCCTATGATATGCTTTTATATCAATATCAACAAATTGAAGCTGTGAAGATTCAATAATCTTGTTTCCGCACTAAGGTTGAAATCTTGCTTAGTTTTACGGAAACGCGGTGGCCCCGTGGTCAACGCATTTGGTCTCTCGTTTCGAGGTCCCGGGATCGATTCCCGCTTTACTACGAAATTTTTACACAGTAATCGGCACAAAGAATTTTTTTGGGTGTAAGTAAATGACTCCACAATAAATTAAATTGAACTTAAATTTCAACCTTATTTAGATTCGTTGAAGCCTCTATAATTTTTACTTCCCTTCTTTCAATTAATTTATCAACTAATTATTACATTAAAATTCCATAAATGAATTTCAAAGCTACATTATTGAAGTCGTACGATTTGAGTGAGTGAACACTGAAAAGGCGGTAGGCCTAATTAAGAATTTAAAAACATCCATTAACTTCAGGCATCAAGAAAAACTGTAGGCCTTATATTATCTTATTAATTCAGTAAACCCTTGTACATAAAACAACTAAATCTAAGTAATATTTTGGTAATTTTATCAGTAAAGAAATATTTTTCAAGAGAATATATTGATTAGGTAACCGTTAACTTAACCGAATAAAGATTCCTTATTGCCTTCGAAAATCTCAATTACCCTAATTCAAAACATTTATCTATTGATTATAACGTTAATAATTATAGGCCTAAGTCAAAGTGTTGTTATCATTCATCGCCAAAAACCCGGTGAGCCTAAATTAAATGGATTGATAGTATTAAGGCATTCATTAATATCATTCCTCAAAACCAAGGTCTACATGGTTTATTATGGTTCAGAGTGCCTACAAATTCCTTTAAGACCGAGACGTAGCTCGGGGATGCGTATTTAAACAGAACTACTACAGCAAGATACAAAATACCAGAATTATTAAGTTTATAGATACTACGCCGACTATTTCAATAATTAGCTATCTTTTCTAACGATTCTCCGAATTTTAAAACATTTTATAAAACAAAAACTTGGATTACGAAACATAACACTTTATTACAAACAAACTTGGATTTATATAAGCTGAATCGAAGGTTTCCATCGTGTCAAATTCTATTCTGACATCGAGTTGGCAACAGCAACGTCGTGAGTGAGTTCGTTTATCGTCTGGATGGTGATGAAGAATGAATTAAACAACCAATAGCGTTCGATGTTCGACGATAGTGTCGAGCGGTGTGCTCTGATTGGTCAAGCGCTGCGTCACAGTGATGGAGAGAGCCTGTTGGCCAAATGCTCTGTACTAGCGTCTAAGGGCGATAGATCACGCCGTGATGGGGAACCCGAGTCGGCCCAGTTGGTCAAACGCCGAATCGGTCAAATGCATGGATCCCCAGATTTTTTTTCAATGTTCAGTTACTTATTTGCATCGTGTTGAAAAGTCGTCACAAAAGTACCATTTCGGGACTCGATAGTTTTTTTTACATGTTCGGCTTACATATCACAAGTACCACAATATCTCTACCGAAATGGGCCCCTTTGTGACTAGTGAAATATACTGTTTTCTCCTCCATTTTAAATTTTTTGCTTAAAAACTATGTTAATTTTGAGACCTAACAATACCATAAAATGTCCTAAAAATGACCACTTAAGTTTTAAAAATGGTAACCAATATGGCGGATCCAAGATGGCTGATCCAGTATGGAGGCTGATAATTAATTACAACTAAGTAATGATATAATTTGTAATAGCCGACGGTTATTCATTTTTAATTTAGTAAAAAACTATTATATATCAGCATGTATTATCGTTCGGAGAAAAAAAATCTGTAAAAACTAGTAAAATACATATTTTAAATATATAATATCTCGAAAACGAGTCAAAACCTTTCAGATCGGACTTGGCCATTACAATCAGCGTTGAATTTTAGCTTGAAAGGATGGGTCACAACACGTATCTTTGCATTTGAAAAAAAATATGGCAACCAATATGGCGGATCCAAGATGGCGGATCCAAGATGGCGACGGATGATAATTAATTATATCTAAGTAATAATTATTTAGCAATAGCCTACAGTTATTCCTTGTTACTTTTATGAAAAATAATTATGAATTAGTTCGTATTATCGTTAGGAGAAAATAACCTGTAAAATCTAGTAAAATACAAATTTTAAATATATAATATCTCTAAAACGAGTTAACATTTTCAAAATCAGATTTCACCCTTGCATTTAATGTTGAATTTTAGCTTGAAATGATGGGTCATAACACTACCTTTCCATTAAAAAAAATTTGGTAACCAATATGGCGGATCCAAGATGGCGGCCGAAAATTGAAACTCGTTGGAAATGAAGTTTTTGCCGTCCAATGATGCATAAAGATGGTCTAAAATTGTTATATTGAGAAAAAAAGGGAAAAATAATTATATAAGACAATAACAGTTCATTTTAATGGTAAATATGTGATAAATTTAAATTTTGATTAAAAACAGTGAAAAAATCAAAAGCTCAACAAATAAATGGGTAAAGATTTTCAGTTATAGTATGAAAAAGAGAATTATGCCTCAATCTACAAAATTAATTCTGATTTGGTGTATTCCGAGGTTTTGGTGATTTTAACGCTCCAGGAACTCCACTAACGGTTGATTAAGAACTATGTTAATCGATGATAATACACACTGGACTGACTGATATGCACTGCACTGGACAAAATTGTGCCGGAGCGCCATTTTGGTCCTACTGCATCATTGGGTTTCTCACATATTATAAGAGTGAGTTACAGTATATCCACTCTTGTTCAGGTTTCAGAAATGAATGCTTCGATCAGTTCTGATTGTACATTCTGAACAGGGGTTGAGTGATAGGCCCTAATTGCTCAAAGTTTTTCTTTTGGCAGTAAGAGGTTTAATAGGCAAGAAGGTATAATCTTGAACTAATAGAAACTTACACCTGATTTTTAGGAAATAAAAGTTAGCCTTACTTATATTTTATACCTGACATTTAACTTTGACTTATCTTAACAACCAAACTAAACATTACAGAGCTAAATTTTAAATCACTCCAGTGTTACATAAACATTCTGTGTTTGACAATTCTATCTAACACATTTTAGATATCACAGGTATTATAGAAGAATTCTAAGCTATAACTACAATTTAGTAACAAGTTGTGTAATGTTTTTACAGGATAATGGAGGAAACCATGAAGATTTTCCTTTGGAAGCAAGATGTGATTTGAAAAAACCCAACAAAGGATTTGCTTGCGAGTTTGGAAGGGGTTATCGTGAATTGTAAAAAATAAGTAATATTTTATAAATTTTAACTCCTTACTTGGTTCTTTACAATGTGTAAAACATTTTAAGGGCTGCGGTTTGTTAATAAATAATTAAAATAACAGCATTACTGTTTATTGTCATACTTTCCTCCCAACATCCAATGGCAACAGGACTCTCTCTCTTCCCAAGGCACTCATATGCTTGGACGTTTCATCGAGGATAAAGTTGCACATCGCCTTACGATATTGAGGTAGAACGATTTATGCTAGCACCAAGTGTACTCTCGCTCTCATTAAGTATCAAACTGTTTAGGCAAGAGTACACTATTTCCATAAACTAAGCAACAAGTTTTTAATGTGGTTATTTTACAAGGTTTGTTACCTATTATTTCACAGTATTTCCTTGATTTTAATTTAAAGTTAGTTACATATTTAGACATTTATTCACAACTGTACAAACAAAATTCTGGTCTAATCGCACATTTTCAACTGTCCAATTTTATTAGGCCTAATATTGTTATTGATTTTAGAGTACTGTAGTCATATTTAGCACACATTTTGGCATAGAAAAATGCTGTTTTTCTCTGAAATGTGTACTACTGTTAATTTGGTGGTACTTCTGCACTTAGATCTGATGTATATCTTTCCGTAGTTGGTATAAATATAAGTATATTGTTGGAAATAGTATATCATTACACTTAGTGGCCAAAATGTGGGAACATATCAAAAAACTTAAGGCCTAACTAAATTACCGTTATCGCCTGCTTATTTACGCTTAAATGTTGATTTGTAAAACTTTACACTATAAAATTTTTGTATTTTAAGTTTAATTGAAATTTGCATTCATTTTCAATGATATTTGAATTTCCCGGTTGCTGTAAAAGGGGAGCGGAAATGCCAAACTATTTGAAAAGTGGCTGGTGGTGTATGAGCACGAAAGGTTAATTAATTGTAAATCAACAGCTGTTATATATGGGAAACAGCCAGCGAAGCAGATTACCACAGCTAGTTAGATCATAAACTTCTTCAAGAAATAATATTATTGAACTTCAAATGCAGAACCAGCTGCCAGCAGTAATGAGAATTTTTTCATCCCATGGTAAACCAATGAATAGGGCAACACAATTAGCTGATTTCCTACATTTATGATGGTATTTTTCCCCAAGTGCAAGGAGAGAGAACTAAAACACACTTCACACTTTATGCTTTCCCAAAGTATCATACAAGGGCCTCCATGCAGCCTTACATTAGACAATGGGCGAGGCCTCTTGACTATACTCTTTTTAACCCCAGCGTGAGGCGGAACCAGTCGACCGTACTAATAGGCTCATCCCTTGGGTCTATTGTGCACGGTCGGGGATGGGCACGCTCGCCGTCCCTCGTCGATGAGTCATTGCTGCTTGTCCTAGGGACGGTGCACAAACTTTTTTAACTGACGGAAAAACGAAAAACCAAATATACCACGCGCTTTGTTTTGATCGCCTGATTATTTTGATTATAAAATATATGAAATCGGTTGAGTTTGAGGAAGCCAAAGTAAATAATACAATCTTATATGTTCTATCGGGTAATAAGAGAATAATATTTATTTAATAAAAGTATATTTACGCATTTATGATCATTAATTAATATTTCAGTAACATGTACATATACGATTGGTTAATTTACTTTAACTTCGTCAAATTTTAACCGATTTTAATCTTTTTTATATCAAAATAATCAGGTGATCAAAACAAAGCTTGTGGTGTATTAGCGAATTTCCCCTATAGGGAAGTAGCTATTACCGTAGGCGGCACGGTGAGACTTAAGCCTGGGACCATGTTATTTTTTTCATTTTGAGGTTCCTAGACCCCAAAAACACCGTTCGTTCATTTTCATATATATGTATATATATATATATACCTGTCCGTAGGCGCGATAACTCTTGTAAAAAAGGTCCGATCTTGATGAAATTTGGAACAAACGTGTAAAGCGTCATTCATGACTTCGAGTTCGAAAACCAGCAAGATTGATTTACTCTAAGAAGGTTTTTTTCACAAAATAAAATTTATTTTCAAGATTTAACACCTTTTTACTAATTATTTTTAAACTTAACTGTCAAAATTGAATTCAGCTTAAAAAAAACAAACAATTAGTATTTTGAATTATTATTCTACATCAATCCGTTGCTTAGATATTGGATAATATTCGATGTGCTAAACACAGTACGTTGTCCAATATTGTTTTTAATAATATTTCCCTCCAAAAAATACAGTCACCCTGATTTCAGATGTTTTTAAAAAATACAATTCTGAACATATGATTAAATTTGCAGGTGTTGAATATTTAATTTGTGTTTATTTTGAATAGTTAGAGTTCATTGATAAAGATTTTGCAGAAAATATATACTATATCAAAAAATACAAATTATTTTTAAATTTAATAAAGAAAGTAAGAGCATTTGGAGGGGGGATGTCTTGGTCAAAACTGCCTGAAAATGTAGCATAATATATTTATTGTATGTTTACAATTATGAGGATTGATAATATGTTTTATTGAAATTGGCTGCAGACATAGGCCTGTTGCAACAGCGATGTTTTAATTGCTATAGAACTGACCATATGATTGAATTTAATTTTTTCATGAGGTTAAATTATTAGTTTTGAGTTCATTGGTTATATGTTTGTTGACATCTATATAATTAATACGCCAACACGAAATTTGTCTTATGAACTCCTCCGTCATTTCTTAACCGATTTTGATCATTGATGGCTCATTGGAAAGAGCGTGTCGCGTAGATTTGCAAAATGACCTTACATTTTTGAAAAAGTCCCTTGGGCTCTGCCCCATTGGCTTTTAAAGTTCCCATGTTATCCTTATGAAGAACATAATTGTTTACATTTTGATCAGCTGGATAATATAATTGCTGTTATTTTTTAATTTGTGCAAACATAACCCTCAAGACGGATCGTGTTAGCATGATTGTGTTTTAAATTTGTCGCCATTTGAATTATCGCTCTGCTAGAGTAGCGCATGATTCCGTGCGCTCGGATCCACTAGTTTATATTTTATAACAAGATTACAGTTATTAAAAATTAAAAGACTAAGAATTATATAAAATACATAAGTGTATGCATTACTAATGAAAACCAATTTGGTCTCTTTGTTAATTTTCCTCATGTTTAAAGCTCATGAATGATTAAATATGCGTTTTTAGTATATTGTTTACTTAACGTATTCAAATGATACTTTCCTTCAAACAAGTTGAATGCTCACATATACAAAATAAATCCTATGGAAATTCGCTGAGTACGCAGGTCTGCTGCGACGGGTGTATTTAGTTTTTCGTTTTTCCGTCAGTTAAAAAAGTTTATGTACCGTCACTAGGGCAAGCAGCAATGACTCACCTACGAGGGCCGGCGAGCGTGCCCATCCCCGACCGTGCACAATAGACCCAAGGGATGAGCCTATTAGTACGGTCGACTGGTTCCGCCACACGCTGGGGTTAAAAAGAGTATAGACAGGCTGGATAGCTCAAGTTTATCCAAGGGCTTATCCGATTGGTTGGCATTCTATTAGCATACAGTGTTTACCGAACATAAGATGATAATAGAGCTAGGCCTAGGCAATATTTAGATTGGTTGAGAAAATTATTATAATTTTGTGTGTCAAATTAATATTCAAAATATGCAAGTTATAAATCATAATAACTAACCCACGGGAACCAAACTTCATTACCTACTTATTGAGTAAATACAGAGCCAGAAGCAGGGCCCCTGAGGTCAGAGGGGTCCCCAATCGAGTTGTAAATATAAGAGAAACAGCAAAAAGGGTGTATTCCAAAAATCATGAATAATTTGGTTATTTTAATATCAACCGTTTATGAAATAATAATTTTTATATTTATTTTTATTTCCGTTACCCCGACTGTAAGTTACCTTCTATTTAATTAATCTAAAATATAAAACGTTAAATGAATTTTTTTAGACTACTGGTGACAAGTTAGTATATAAGTGTGAATCTAAATAAATGATTTCAATATGGGAGGCCCCTCTCAAACTCTTTTTCCTTTGGGGCCTAAAGTCATTGATACGGGCCCTGTACAGAGCATATCCATAAAGTCTATAGTTAAATAAAAGATAATAAATCTTAACTTAGATCCCTCTGTGGAACTCTTCCCTTGTGTAAAGCTAGTAAACACCTCAATGTTTTGCGCTTCCACCACATCAGTGCAATCGACCATCAACCCAAGATTATGTTGATTGCAACATCTCAAGGAATATCTTATGTTCTTACTGTTCATTAGTCAAGGGATAACTTATGATATTCCTTTTAATTTTCCCATACCAATTCTAAAAGTCTAGTTGATTTTGTCGATCATAAATTACTACTTGTGCGAAGCGGCAACTCAACTACAACTCAATCCCAGTTATAAACAAAAACAATTTAACCAGCCTGTTAAAATTTCTTAAGTTTTAATAGGTATGTAATAGTTTTAGCAAATATTTATCATACATACCCAACCATACAGTTATTTTCAGAGGACACACCACATTAATAATGTAGGCCTAGGTGTACTGTAATTAAGGGATATTCCTGTTCCTGGTGGACCATAGACCATCACCACGTTTATTGTTCATTATCATAAATAAGTTAGGTATTCATTTTAAATTCCTCAAAGCCGTCTTACTCTTACTTAAAAGACAAAGGTTCATAATTTAATAGTTTAGTTCCAAAACCCGAAAGTAGTTTTCATGGCCGGATCCTTGCATGAAACTTAAAAAGGTAATGTTAAGGTTTGTATTTAATAATTTAAGCCTAGAGACTTTATGTTGAAGATTTATAGGACTCGAATCTGATTTTCAATATCATAAAACAAATAAAACTATAAATTATTTGTCTTAAAACACAAAATTCATAACTTCTGTCATAATTTCTGTGGCATCAAAAATGACCAATTTGACATTTTCCTAGCAGACAGTAACAGACGACAGGATCTATGGCGATAATGACCTCATTGATTCTGACGTCATAGAGGTCCCGAAGTCCCCCGTGTGCCCCGTCGCTTTAGTTAGATGTCGTTGTAAAAACAAGGTTTTCTTCTTCTTCACTGAATCAGCCAATCAAAACCACGATAACGATCTGCTAACTTCCTTTTCCGTTTCCCCTGATTTACTGTCACGTCGTGTACACAACCAAAACGAGTTGGAATTAATTTGAGCGTGGGAAAATACCTAAAGTACGTTTGCCACTAGTGCAAGTTGTTTCGCGAAATACTGCCCTGAGTGATTCATATTGTGCATAAAGCGATTGATAGAAAATAAACGTAGATGTTTACTTAAAAGCACTTAATAAAAAAATAACTAAATTAATTTTTATTAAGTGCTTTTATGTAAACATATACGTATTTATTTTCTATCAATTGCTTTAAGCACGATAGGAATCGCTCAGTACAGTATTTCGCGAAACAGCTTGCGCTAGTAGCAAATGTACTTAATCAATTTAATCTAAAAAAATCGGCAGTCATTAAAATTGAAAGTCTAGCCAGGGCTGTACAGTTCGCGCATTATATCTCCGGCTATGACCACTACGCTACTAACCGTATCATATGATATTTTCAACATACGATTCTAGTAAACACTGCGTTTGACACACAGCGGGGCTATAGAACAATGTTTACAGAAAAGTACCCCCTCTCCCCCCCGCGCCTTGCAACCAGCTGACTCTGTCATAGCCGGAGATATAATGCGGGAACTGTACCCAGCTTTGGCGGGCCCCGGTGAAGATATTAGGCCGGGCCCCTCATGTCCTGGTACTGCACCCGTTCCACTCAAAACCGTAGCTGATTTCCAGCTCCTCAAAAGTGGTGACCTTTTTCTTTTTACTCCCGCGTGTCGGTTTTGGTCCCTTTGTTGCCGTTACGGGCCCTTTTCACCTGTTCCCGGGCCTCGTCGGGGGGTTTCCACTCTATTTCGGAGGGGGGTTCTGGCCCCCACGGGCCCCCTTGGACCCGGCCCGGACCCCCCCTTGACCCCGGGCCCCGGTACAATTGTCCCGGGAAAACCGGTCTGAGTACGGCCCTGAGTCTAGCAAACAAAACAAGAAAACGAAAATATAAACAAAGCAGATGACGACGACGATCGATGTATCGCATCGACGACGATCGATATATCGCATCGATATTTTTTAGTTCGTAGCACTTTTATCAGACAGCGCTACTGTTCCCTTACCACCGAGTTAACATGGAAGTGCCAACTCTTTACGAAGTTCATTATTACTCTATGGTTGCACTATCCGTCGTCCTCAAAACAAACCCAATTCACTTTGTTTACAGTTAAACGTATGAACATGGTTTGAAGAACTTCTAAAGGTTAAACACGGATTGTAGCACTTAATTTATATCCCCTGGAAAGTCGTGAGATTTAACAAAGAAATGTAAACAAATTATGACGTCATCAAGAGTTCGTCATCGAGCTCGTATGTAGCCTCCAGCTGGTTCAAATGTATTATAAAAGGTACTTATTATGGAAGCCTCCGATTGAAGCTACATTTTTTTACCCAATGGGCAAATATAGGTAAGGATAAAATAAGAAAATGGTCTCGGTGACGCTTCCAATCCATACGGGGAGTTAGGTTTGGAGACCACCAACTTAGTAAATTGTTAATATTGAGGATTTTACCCTATGTCACTCACGTTTTTATGGTTGCCCGTGAGTAAATACTGCTTCATGTTTATGGATTCAAGATTGCATATGCTTTTATTGGCCAAATTTAAAGTTGATGTTGCACTCAATCGCTCTTACTGCATCACACTCTTGATGATGATGATTTCCGACCGCACATAAAACTGGCAGAGCTATTGGCCTTAAAAAGCTAAGTCTTCTCTATACCACCTATATTCTGCGCCTATCGATTGTGTTAATATTACAAATCACTTGGCTTTAAATAAGCATCAACTACAACTAATGTAAACAAAATAGAGGTAAATGATTCCTTGTATGTTTTGAAATGGTAAGTAGGTAAAAAAACCTGGAAAATACCTAAAAATGGAAAACAGTTATTTCTTATAGTATTTCCGACCTAAATATTTAAAGCTGGATTTTAAATGAAACCATGATCAACATCTATCATGTGGTTTTAAATCAAGTATCAGCAACACATGTTTAAATGTAAACAAAGCAGACGTTTTTAGATTCCAATGCTTTTTAAATGGCAGATATTTTACATTATTTCTCGTCTTCTGGTAAATTTAAAGCAATTTCTGTATTTTTCCCGCCATCATGGAATGAAGACCTTTAATTTGAGCCATCTCCCACCTTTCTACGACTTGCCAGACGCCCACAATTTTGATGCAAAGAATCGCCTTACGAAATTAAATGATGACTAGAGGCTTGAAGGGGCTAATAGCCCCTAAGCGTAATCCTTCTTTACTATAGTGCAAAATACCTTCTTAGAAAAAAGGCTTTTGGATCCACAAAATTATGATTAGGGCCTATATCTAGCATTTTGTTTTAAGTAAACAAAGCAGACCTTTTTACATCCCAATGGTTTTTAAGTGATAACTATTTCACGCTATTTCTCATTTTATAGTAAGCTTAAAGCAATTTCAGTATTTTCCCCGAGTCCCTGGGATGGGAGACCTTCAATTTCAGCCCCTCCCATCATCCTCCGACCTTCCAAACGCCCACAATTTCGGCGCTAGAATTATTTCCCTTACATAATTATATATATCTATCATTTGGTATTAAATCTGCATCGTTATAACATAAACTAAACAAACGTACTTAACTTTTTATAATTTCAAGTTATGAAAAAACTCAAACTCTTAATTAATATAAAATTATAAAATCTTAAATTAAAAATTTTTTTGTTATAGTACATTGAACGTGCATAGTTAGCTGCATTTGAACAAAATCCCACTTGTCAACATCTACCATATGGCTTTGAATCAAGCATTAGCACAACACATGTTTAATGTAAACAAAGCAGACGTTTTTCAATCCCAATGCATTTTAAATGGAAGATATTTTTCGTTTTTTCTCATTTTCTGGTATATTTGGACATAATCTGATATTTTTCCCGACCCCCTGGAGCCGAGACCCCTGGAGCTGTCAAACTCTCACAATTTTGATTTTAAAAAATCGCCTACAGAATTAGTAATGTAGATGATTGGCAAATTAAATGATGATGATTGGCAACTTGTCAAAGTTTTGAATACGGCTCCTTGAAACTTTGACAGCTGCCAATTTTGATAATTTATTTTTTTTAAGTCCGCGACATATGCGCATGAGTACGCTCATGATGCTACCTTGTACCTTGAAGTAATCTTGAAGACCCCTCTTCTGGGGCATAAGATCCGTCAACTTAAGCTATGTTTATGCAGCAGGAAGCATTGTCAAGGTCTCGAAATGGATGGTTAATGGTAGGTGGCAGGGAATTTCAAGGATAACCACTGGGAGGATGATGCCTACATAGGGACACTATAAAAACATTCTTTTAACAAATAACTTTTCAACTGAGTTTTGAATTTTTTGATGTCGTTAAGGTCTTTTATACTTTGGGGCAATTTGGCAAAGAGTTTTAAGCCAGCATTTCGGTGTGGTTTCAAACAATCTAAGACGATGTTGGATTGAGGGATTAGAGTGTCTGTTTCTAGTATGGTAAGAATGATTGTGAGGCTGGATAAGATTATTTTCTTTAACATAGCAAATGGTTTCAAACATAAAAAGAGAGGGAACAGTCAGAATACTTAAATCTATGAAATGTTGGCGACAAGAGTCACGTGGTCTAAGTTTCAACATAGCACGAATAGCCCTCTTCTGAATAACAAACATTTTTTCTAGGTTCTGCTTACTAGAATTTCCCCAAAGCACAATAGAATTCCTTAAATGACTTTCGATTAAGCTAAAATATACTAATTTAGACAAATAAAGACAATTCAATAGTGCAATATTTCTTAAAACAAAGGCATTCCCAGAGAGGATGTTAGCAAGTTTACTAACATGGTCATTCCAGGAGGGACCACCGTCCAACCTCACACCCAAGTAGTCTACTGTTTCTGAAATCTCCAAAAATTCCTCATCCAAGCAGACAGAAGGAGCAACCACACCCTCCCTATCCATAAACCTTTTTTTAGAGTCTGTTCTGTTCAAACGAAGTTCGGAAAAACACTGTATAAGTTGGCTAAGTTGGATGTACGTCATTATGGTACACCAGATTTGTTTATTACGTCCACGTGCAATTCAAATTGGTCAAACATTCTACAAGAATTATTTCCTGACCAATCTCCCGTTGATCGCCATATTACCACAAGAGTTTTTAAAATAAAATCAAAGTTACTCATGGATTTTATTGTTAAGCATTGCATGTTCGGCGAGACGCATTGTGGGACGTATTCAGTAGAATGACAAAAACGCGGGTTGCAACTTGCACACATACTTATTTGGTTTGGTTGGTTGAGAGGATAAAACCGAATGAAATGGATTATGTGATATCAGCTAATATAATAATGAAGGATATCCATTGAACTAAAAGACGGTTCAGTAATTATTGTGTTGCGGATCATTAACTCACTACGTATCTGTACTGGCACTCAGCTGACGGTGAAAAAATTAATTAACAACATAATTAATTGAGGTAACGATTTCGCAAAAATAAAATACCCCCGTTGCAGCAGACCTGCATACTCAGCGAATTTCAAATGCAAAACAACATATTTCAATCCAACTTAGCAAGATTTGACATGTTTTTGTAAGTTCCATAAGAATAACATGGGGAATGAGTATGCAGGTTTGCTGCTAAAGGTGTATTAAAACTGGGTAGTTTTGATTCAATATTTAGTAGATCTGAACTAGAAGAGGCCATTCACCAAGTTTTATCAAGATATGTTGAGAAATAAGCGAGATATATAATTTTACTTATTTCCCATAAGGTTAACATTGGGACAACGTACTGTGTTTACCAGTTTCAATATCTCGGTAACCAATGGACATAGAGCAGAGTGATTGAAGATGCTAAATTGTTTGTTTTTTGAGCTGAATTCAATGATGGTAACAAAAATTGGATTATTTTTATTTTTCTATGTAAAAAAAACTCAAAAACCTATTTTTAGGGGGTTTACCCCCCCTTAACCCTCCCTTACAGTGGGCCGATCGGGCTAATTTACGAACTCGTCCGAGGGATTACCACTTTACATGTCTGTACCAAATTTCATTAAGATCGGACCATTTTTACGGCCGCTATCGTGGTCACAGACACACACACACACACACACACACACACACACACACACACACACACACACACACACACACACACACACACACACACACACACACACACACACACACACACACATACACACATATAAAATTTCGAACGAATGGTGCTTTTTGCTTCTGGGGGCCCCAAAACGAAAAGTTATCATGGTCTCGGGCTTAGGTCTTACCATGAGACCTACGGTAATAGCTTCTTCCCTATAGGGGACATTCGCTAAAATTAATTTAGTTAATTTTTACTGAGTGCTTTTATATAAACATCTAAGCATTTATTTTCTAACAATAGCTTTAAGCACAATCTGAATCACGCAGTACAGTATTTCGCGAAACAACTTACACTAGTGGCAAACGTACATTAGGTATTTTCCCACACTCAAATTAATTCCAACCAACACCTCCAACCTTCCAACTCGTTTTGGTTGTGTACACGTCGTGACAGAAAATCAGGGGAAACGGAACAGGAAGTTAGCAGATCGTTATCGTGGTTTTGATTGGCTGACTGATTTGATTTGTGAAGAAGAAGAAATCCATATTTTACAACGACATCTAACTAAAGTGCTTTGAACTAACCCGCTCCAATAAGCTTACCACTTGGCTCCATTTAAGTGTCAAACCGGTGGTAATTCGTTTGGATAGAGGATATTTCCTTCTCAATCATTATAGTATTTGTTTTACTAATGACTATATTGGCTTTTTCAAACCAAAGGTTTCAATGTTCATCGATGGAAAATCTTGTAGCAGTAGAACTAACTAGCAGAGGATGGCTGGCAGCAGCAAACTAGAGGTTGAGGTTGAAGAATATGGCCCCCTTATCAGAATGGATAATAGTATGTGTGTTTAAATCTGTAGTGTGAACTACTAGTGCTTCATAATGGTTTGGTGTGTTTATATTATATTAAGTACTATTAAGTGCTGTTGATTCAGTGTGCTAAAGTGTTTAATAATCTTTCACAATGAACTGTCATCAAATTTTAAGTGGAGCTTGCAACGCAGGCGATCGCTGCTTTGCTGTTGGAAGTGTTGAAGGAATACCTTTCACGGTAAATAGTTGTGCTTATTTATTTTAGAATAAGTGTATATTTAATAAAAAGTTAAATTTGCCTTAATTTGTCATCAGAGTTTTGATGGGAAATTGTATCAAGCTTGGGAACCGTGGGAGGAGATCAGCCTTGATCTCATTCTAGATGACCTGTCATTCTGTCAATTCAGTAACTAACTGTATATCAAAAAAGGATATAAATCATCGTGTGCATTTTAATATACTGTTAGGAAGTAATGAAAAACAGCAAATTCTTTTTATTAGGCTTACCCAGGCCTAGGCCTTAGGCCATTTGTTTCTCTTAACTTCCTGGGCTATGATGTGGAACTCATTTTTTTTTTGTAATAAGCCTACTGTCCTATATACTGGTCGTATTTCATTATTCCTTCGAATTTGAGTTGTGATTGTTGTTTGGTCATAGGCTATTGAACTGTTGGCATTTTGGTAAATGTTCACTTTACGGTACTACCTCCGAAATTGAAAAATTTTTTTTCAAAATGTAGGAAATAACGCGCTGATTCTGAAAACGATAGTTTTTTTTCCGCGGAAAACGTCGGAAAATGCCGGAAAATCGGAAAAACCGGAAAAAAAAAATTTTCAATTTCGGAGGTAGTACCGTAAAGTGAACATTTACCATGTTATTTTTTTCCTTTTGAGGTCCCTAGCACCCCAAAATCAACGTTCATTCATTTTGATATAGCCTACATGTAATGTATAGGCCCATATCAATAAATATGTCCCCCCATTGGCACGCTAACTCTTGTAAAAAAAGACTGAAGATGAAATTTGGAACAAACATTAACCCTCGAGCTGGCATGCGCCAGATATCGGGCGATTTACGTCGCGGCTAAAACGGCAGCGCCCGATATCGGGCGCAATTACGGCATCACGGTAATCGCCGATTTTTGCACGAAAATGTAACCA
Source organism: Flexamia atlantica (assembly GCA_035578135.1). Taxonomy (NCBI): domain Eukaryota; kingdom Metazoa; phylum Arthropoda; class Insecta; order Hemiptera; family Cicadellidae; genus Flexamia; species Flexamia atlantica. Next base: position 45,996,793 of record JAQJVK010000005.1, on the reverse strand, counting down.
ATTTCACTTAATATAGTATTTATTTGGTTCAGAAATGAATAATCTGTTGATTGATGTGCATTTCAACTGTTTCGATGCCTTTGAGAAAACTAAAACTCTATGACAATGACGCATCAGCTGACGTCGTTGTCAAGACGACGCAGTCGCTAATGGCCGGCGTGTATTGTTGTTTGTTTACGTCTCGTATTTGGTTAGTTTTGGGGTTTTGGTGCTGTGAATTTGATTTTTTATTGAAATGTGAATCAATTTCACTTCAGTATGTCTGGTCGTAACTACCGTGACCGATCTAGTGAGTTACGTGAGTTGATTTATGATCCAATTCTAAGTGGTGAGGAGTCTAGTGATAGTGAACCTGATGAAAACACTCCAAGTGACAATCCCCCATCTTCTAGTGAAGATGAACACAGCCTAACTGACTTTTCTTCTGGAAGCTCAGATTATTATGCACCTAATGAAGAAGAAATATCGGATTGGAATAAGGAACACGACACTGATTTTGAACCACCGGTAAGAAATGAAGAGCCTGTTAGGCCTAACTCTCCTCTTGTGCCTAGGCCTAATGAACCTGCTGTGCCTGCTGGCAATGTGTTGCCTAATATTCCAAGGCCTTTTTACCAATTTCTAATGACCCGAGATGGGTGTTAGTTTACCCCCCAGAAGGAGAAAAGGTTGCGAACTTTCTGGTTAGGGAGGGAACTACTGGAATTCAGAACTGTCCCCCTCGTAACTCTCCACCTTTAGCTTATATCTTTTTATTCTTTACTCAGACCATATGGAGGATGATTGTACGTGAAACTAACAAGTATGCTGGAATTAACATTGAGAATGCTAATGATTCAGGAAGGATGCGTAGGCACAGTAGGTTGAGAACATGGTTTGACGTTACGGTCAAAGAAATAAAAAAGTTCGTTGCAATCATGCTCAATATGGGCCTGATCCATAAACAAAACATAGAATCATATTGGGATACATCTAAAACTCAAAGAACTCCTTTCTTTCCAGAGACTATGTCATGGAAAAGATTCCAACTGATAAATTCTATGTTGCATTGCAACTGCGAACCTGCAATTCCACACGGACAACCTGGTTTTGACCCTTGGCACAAAATTAGGCCATATATTGATGAATTAAATGCTAAATTTAAGCAATTTTTTGTGCCTAAACAGCCAATATGCATAGATGAAAGCCTTGTGGGGATGAAAAATAGATGTGTATATATTCAATATATGCCCAACAAGAGGCACAATAGGTTCGGCATCAAGAAATTTGAAATATGTGATAGCGAAACGTCTTACGTCCTCCATTCGGAACTGTACAGTGGTAAGGACTTTTTGTCAGATGGGGATGACCCCTTAGCTCAGAAAGTGGTATTGGATTTACTAACTAAGTGTAACCTCCTCGGAAAAGGGTACCATCTGTTCACGGACAATTGGTATACTAAAATCCCTCTGGCAGAAGTACTTTTAGAAAAACAAACCTACCTGACAGGCACTGTGAGAAAGAGTTCCAAAGGCCTTTCCAAAAACCTGTTGCAGAGGAACCTTCAAGTAGGAGAGACTGTTTACTTTAGGAAAAAAACATTCTTCTAGTTGGATATAAGGAAAAAAAGAAACGGAAGCCAGTTTATTGTCTGACGACGGCCTGTCATGCGGAAAACAGACTTGTCCGGAGCAAAGGTGGAAGAGAGGCCGTAAAGCCTGTACTTATTGCTAAGTACAATGCTCACATGGGAGGTGTAGACACAAAGGATAAGACCATGTACCACTATTCTTGTGATAGACCAACTAGACGCTACTGGAAAAAAGTTTTCAATAACTTTCTAGATATGGCGCTTCACAATGCGTACATTTTGTACAAAGCAAACACCGACCGAGAACACATGAAAAATCACAGGGACTTCCTAATGAACATCATAGATAGAGGATTTGTCCACTGACCAAGCCCAGCCTGAAAATGTACCAGGTCCAGCTGGTGATGTCCTTGGACCTCAACATGAGTTGACAAAACTACCCGGAGAGAACAATCGCCTTTGTGTGGTGTTCCTTGACAAAAATGTGAAAAGGAAAACCACCTATTGGTGTCCTGGATGTAATGGGGGAATTCATCAGAATTGTTACCGTCTTCTGGACCACTACTACAGGCCTACAAAAAAGGGTAGGAAGAGAAGGCATTCTAGTGATTTGGAGTGAGGGAAGTTATCAGTGAAGCAAGCGTTACGTGTTATGTGTACATATGTAAATAAGCTTATGTAAATAGTGTGTGTAATAGTGAAATTTCTAAAAAATAGTGACTTCTACAGGCAACCATCCATAGGCTTCTCTAGGTATGTAATATAACCTCAGTATTTTATAATATATTTCTTGTATCTGAATTTGTTGTTACAAGTATTCATATAGGTTATAAAACGAATATATATATATATATATATATATATATATATATATATATAGTCATAAAAACCTTTCAAAATAGTTTTTTTATAGGATGAAGGTAGATGTATTATATATCGTTCTTTTCCTCTTGAAATTTTGCACAAATTGTATATTTTGAAAAATTATTTTGAGGTCATTATTTTGAGTTATAATACGGAATATATACATATATATATATAGAAACTTTTCCGCCTTTAGTAAATATACAAGAATATTTTTTTTTAAATAGAATTTTCATATCTAAAACTCATATAATATTATTCCTTGTTGTTTGCTGAAAAGAATGATATATAATTTGATATCTTTACTGAATTATTTACTGTAGAAAAATGTGTTACAAAAAATCTTCCGCGACCCTTAAAAAAGCCCTTGCCACCACAGCATAAAAAGACCGCCAGCTCGAGGGTTAACAGCGATATTCATGACTGAAATTTCAAAAACCAACAAGATTGTACCTTCAGATGGGGTTACTTTGAACTGTGGGGTTATTTATGAACAAAAAGTCAAAAAATGTTTTAATAGTGTGTACAATAACACACATTAAAACACTTACTAATTAAGTTACCATATATTGTATGTTTTATTATTCCTTAGCTCGTCTAAGTTACGTATAGCCTAGAATATAATAACTAGTTTAGTATCATTTAAGTAAAAAATACAAAAAATACTAACTGAGACCATGTTTTTCGGTAAAAACCGAACCTGGTCAAACTCATCAGTGTGGACAAAAAACCAATCGATTTTGGGTCCCCTAATATTTGTTTTATGATGCCTTGATTCATTGGGATACATTTGACCTCAATCAACTATTTTCAACAAAAAGTGGTTAATTTTTTTTTATGTTTCACTAATTTGGGGGAAAAATGGGGCTTCTTTGAACGTTGTTAAGTACACCTCGAAACGGGATATATTCCACTATTTTTGTGGACAAGTAAGTTTAATTCAAAGCTATAAGAGAATGTTGGAGGTGAAATTCCTTTGAAACAAGGGCATCAATAAATTTGTTGGGCCCCTAAAGACGACTCTGACGGATCAAGCTGGTTTTCGAACTCCTCTGAATAATTACTACTTTATACGCCCGTGCCTAATTTCATTCTGATCGGACCATTTTTGCGAGTGCTATAGTGCTTACAGACAAATAGGCTACAGTGGTCCTGGGCATAAGTCCTACCATGAGACCTACGGTAATAGCTTCTTCCCTACTGGAGAAATTCGCTAAAAATATTAATTTTCTAAACAGTTTAGTTTGTTTAACTTCCCCACTTAATTTTGTCCTCCCTGTGAAATAATGATAGCGATGATGTCACTGTGACTCTTAAATTTATTTATTTATAAATCACTGATATCAAAGAGGAATTTACTTTTAAAAGTTCATAATTTAAATATAGACTTAAATATACATTGAGTAAATCACCAGCAACTCACCCATTTTTACTCATCAAGCAATAGGTTGGTGAATAAAAATGTGTGAGTTGACAGAAAACAAGCTTCTTTTTCTTTTCCTTTAGAGGAAATAACATTAGTAGGCTAATCATGGAAAGCCTTTCAATTAGATTATGTTTACTTTTTGAGACAAAATATTTTTAAATATGTATAAATATACTTTGAACCATTTATAAAATGCTCTGAAACTAAATTGGCCAATAAATATACCAAATTTGTTTGGGTAAAGCCACAAAAAAATTAGATAGGTAATTCCTTAAATTCATCAATGTTTACAATCGGCTTTGTAGTATGACAGATGTATCAACTGAAACATTGACATCCCAAGTGGTGGTTTAAAAAATGCCATCGCTAACGTCAGCACAGTACAGATGACTCGGGTGATTTGACGAGTGACTTACTTATAACTGGCGCCAATTCTTGGGCCCAGTCCGCGCTTGGGGCGGGAGTGGGTAGGTTGGGAGGAGAGGGGAGTAGTAGCGGCAGCGGCGGCCAATAGTGTACTAGCCTGGCTGCGTACATTCGGCAGCTCGCACGTAGTTACTGCTTCTGTGTCAATCGTTGTTCAGAGTATCAAGACACTTTAATAAATACTAATGAAATATTTTATATTATTGAATAGAAGTGAAACAGATCATTAATCGTCAATAAGAGTCAATTTTCCGTCGGTCAATGTCTTTAGGACGACATGTAGTGACACGCTATTGATGACGGCTGAGAGCAGAATGACAGTGCTGCGCTCTAGCGAAGCGTTGTCGCGCATGCGCACTAGCCGTTTTTGCTACCGCGTATCCATCGCACTGGGCCCCAAGAATTGGCGTCAGTTATACTTGCATACTTGAAGATTCCATCCGTGTCCCATGCAGAGAGTTGGACAGGTCAAGGTGCTCACAAAAGTGAGTCACTACTTTCAGCACCATGATGCTAGTCAAAGAATAATTTTCTACTCACTTCTCACCGTTTCAAAAATAGGGCCTTAGGGGAGACTTGACTTGGCTTGACGGCAGGGTGGGCGAGGGTGTACTGGCAACCAAGATCCCGGGTCAATATATGAGGTCCACCTACCTACTCCTTGAGGCGCTATCCCTTCATCTGTTGGATGAAGGTTTATCTTTGCCCTCCCAGTCTAAGCTTTGCTGAACCTACTTCATCTACGAAGGCCTATTCCTCTTTTCTTTTAGCGAATTTCCCCTATAGGGAAGAAGCTATTACACCGTAGGTCTAATGGTAAGACCTAAGCCCGAGACCATGATAACTTTTCATTTTGGGGCCCCCCGGATCAAAAAACACCATTCGTTCTAATTATATATATATATATATATATATATATATATATATATATAAAATAAATTACATTCACTTGTTAGGGCTACTATAATAATTAGAGAGATTATCATTTTTACAAAACAGAGTACCCTTTCTTGTTCATAATTAAATATTTATTTAATTAAAATTGACGACATGTTTCGGCTCTTGGCCATTTTCATAGTCAAAACAAAAACCTAACCTAATATTATAAAGTTAAAATTATAATGTTTATGAGAACAGATGTTTCTTATTTGTAGTATAGTATAGAAATATTAAGATGCTTGACGTTGTTTTCTTATATATGTCTCACTTTTTCATATATTGGGTTGTTTGTTTCAATTTGGGTATTTAATAAGTTTTGGGGTTCTTTTTTTGTAACTTAAATATATATAATAATTTTCTTTTGAATTCATTTTGTCCCCCTTTTTTAAATATTGTACTATTTTCAGATTGTCCTTCATGCTTTTGTATTCATGATTAGTGTTTAATAAGTGTTCTGCGAAGGTACTTTTCATAGTGGTGTTATTATTGCTTTTGAGTGCTTGTATGTGTTCTTTAAAGCGCGAACAGAAAGACCCTCCAGTTTGTCCAATATAGAATTTGTTGCAGGTAGAACAATTTATCTGATAAATACCAGATTTGTTGTAATCATTTCTATTATTGTTGTTGCTTTGATTAATTTTATTGTTAATTAAATAGAAAGCATTGTTTCTTGTTCTGAAGCTTAAACAGTATTTCTTCTTGTCAAATGTTTTCCGTATTGCTTTATTAAGTACAGTGTTATAGGGTACAGATATGTATTTCTTTTCCTTGTTCTCGTTCTTGTCTTCTTCTTTCGGTCTCTGTCTTTTCTTTTTGGTTCTTTTAATCATATTTTCTATTAAGTTTTCTTTATAACCATTCTTTTTTGCCAAATATTTTATGATAGATTTTTCTTTTTCAAAGTTTTCTTTATTCATTGGAATATTCAGGAGTCTGTTTATCATCGCTCTAAATGCTGACATTTTGTATAGCCATGGGTCATTAGAATTTGATGGTATTAGTAGGTCAGTTTGAGTTGGTTTGCGATATATTTTAAATTCATGTTTATTATTCTTTTTACTGATAGTCAAATCTAAATAGTTGATTTCATTTGTTTGGATTTCTTGTGTAAATTTTATGTGAGGAGATAAAGAATTTAGGTAGTTCAGGAGTTCTTTGCTTTCATTTGTAGTCCCAGTAAAAAGGCAAATTATGTCGTCGACGTATCTGTGCCAGTAAATTATGTTATTTACGTGTGGATTAGATTGGTTTATGATTTTATTTACTTCCAGGTTATGCATGAAAATATCTGACAACAAACCAGATATAGCTAACACGAACCTTGATATCACGAAATCCTCGATATCACGAATTATTTTTAATCCCCTTGGAAAAACCTGTCTAACTCGAAGAAATTACTATACATAACACGAACTAATTTTCCGGTTATATTTTGCCTCTATAACTCAAAGGACACAAAAATTACCTCTATAACACGAAGTTCAATAGATAAGACGAACTCAATTTGCGCTTTACCTCCATAACTCGAAGTTTACCTCCATACCACGACGTTTTCAGAATGGACCTCTGTAATACGAAATCCCGGTATACAGGATGCAACCTGTCGCTGAATCATATATAGGGTCAAGCGCCATAGACTGTCTGTAGTCTCGAGTATGTTTACCTTGTGCGGGGCTTTTCGAGTGTGTGAAATATTCGAGAATGAGTGCGAAAAGACAACCCAAAGCATTGACTGTTGGTGAAAAATTAGAAATAAAGTTGGTGAACGACGAAGCGGTAAAGAAGAAAGACGTCACTGTCAGGTTTAATATTCCAGGTACACCCCCTAGTACACTATCAGCAGTTATAAAAAACCATGTGGAAATTGAAAAGCAGGCAAGTTAAGGAAATAATTGTTTTAATAAAAATTGTGATGGATACTGTAATTAATTGTTTTTTCATGTGTAAGCAGAGGAAGATTACGGACTCTTTAATCAGAATTAATATGATAGGGCTTATTATCTGTTTTCGTGTTTTACAGGTTATTATAAATATTGTATTTTTCATTTATATATTTAAAAAAGTTAAAAACTTAGATTTGCCGGAGATGTATGGAATCAACTACATTTTTCTTTAACTCTGTCACGAATTTTCATTTGGTTTACCTCTATAACTCGAACTATGCCTACGACGAACTATACGTAACACGAAGAAAAATCGCAGTCCCGTGGAGTTTCAAGTTAGCGAGAGTCGACTGTATATATATATGTGTCTGTGAGCACGATAGCGGCCGTAAATATGGTCCGATCTTAATGAAATTTGGTACAGACATGTAAAGTGGTAATCGATTGGACAAGTTCGTAAACCAGCCCGATCGGACCATCGGAAGGGGGGTAAAGGGGGAATAACCCCCCCAAAAATGGGTTTTTTTGGGTTTTCACATAGAAAAATAAAATTAATCTAATTTTTGTTGGCTACATTGGATTCGCCTAGAAAAAACAAACAATTTAGTACTTTGAATCATTGCTCTATGTCCATTGCTTACCGAGATATTGAAAGTGGTAAACACAGTACGTTGTCCCAATAGATGTTAACCTTATGGGGAATAAGTAAAATTCTATATCTCGCTCATTTCTCAACATATTTTAATTAAACTTGGTTTGTGGCTTCATCTAGATGAGATCTAATGTATTTTAGTCTAAAATCCCAAAAATTTCCATTTTTGTGGCAGCAAACCTGCATAATTATTCCCCATGTTATCCTTATGGGAAATAAAAAAATTCTATATCTGCCTTATTTTTGAACATATCATAATAACATTTGGTATATGGCTTCTTCTAGTTAAGATATACTAAATAATGAATTAAAACTAACCAGTTTTAACATACCTGTTGCAGCAAACCTGCATTCTCATTCCCCATGTTATTCTTATGGAGATTACAAAACCTTGTCAAATCTCGCTATGTTGGATTGAAATATGTTGTTTTGCATTTGAAATTCACTGAGTATGCAGGTCTGCTGCAACGGGGGTATTATTGTTTCCCCTGTAATTATCTGCTAAAGGGTTAGGGCCTGAGGGATATAGGCCTAACAGGGGAATCTTCCTTTCCTTTCCAGTAGCCATACAAAAAGGCAAAATAATGGCTGAAGTTCCCTCACAGGATTTTCCTGGAGCAACCCACACTACCAAAACCCTCCCTACATATTCTGGGACTGTGGCGTGTCCTGTAATCTAGCTACTTGGAGGTCACAAATTGTGGATAGTTATGAGCAATAGCTTGTGGATGCGGTGTTCCTTAGTGGGGATTAACGTCCGCACTATTGAATACTACGTCCATAGGACCGTCCTAATTAGACCAGTTCGTAAAACTGTTAGCCTAACTGAGGAAATTGTGGTTCGGATTCCACGTTAAAATGTAGGTCCCTTAGTTGCTATTGGCTGTTGGGCTATTAATTAACAGTCCTGTCTAAAGAACATGTTGGCCTTAGTCAGTAACAAGACTACAAGATCGCGCCACAATCATCCTTCACTCATCTGTCATTCATACTTGGCTTAAAATACCTACCTGGGTAGGTCGCCATTTCAATTAATGTATCTAAATACTCAATTAATGTATCTATCTAAATGTACATAAAAATAAACTAATCTACATAGGAATGTTTGATATAATTTAATAGAGTTAGAAACATGTTTTAAAGGGGAAGTAAACTTATCTTAAACTCCGTGTTCTATTAAAGCTCAATCCAAAGTAAAGATTTTCAGCTCTTCAGTTCCTCTTCATGATTCATCTGATAAAGAGCAGATCCAAAACAAGCCTAGATTGTTTTTCCTTATCATTGTTCCATTATTGATCATTGCCAACGATTCCTAAACACCAGTTTTACTTAGCCCAAATAAAGTGATAAGACTCTGTTGACGAATTGATAGCACCGAATTTTTGGCTGATTTTGGATTTGTTTAATAACACAGTTTTTGATAAACCCCCGGGATTAAAAACTCTTATGATGCAATTTGCTCTGAGGTAACAGGATTTTATTGTTGAGTTTTATTGGACTGATAAGTTAAACGTTTGTCTCATAAACTGCTAAATTTCAGACTTGCTCAGTTTCAACTGAAAAAAATTAATTAAGACAGGGTGTCTACTGATACTGGAAATCCTGGAATTAGGCTATACTGGAATTTTATTTTGATACTGGAAATTCTGGAATTATACTGGAATTTTCAATTTTGTACTAGAATGTTGTTGAAATACAAACAGTGATGAAATCCCTTAAAAATAGTTTTGTCCAATACATTCAGATATAAAAAGCTCGACAAAACTTTTCAGCAATGTGTGTTTGCAAACCAAAACTAAACCACTTGTAATTCATTTCCATTACTAAACATCCTTAATCAGATTTACAATCTTATAAGTTGTAACTTTTTTTTTAAGATTGGAGATGTTCTCAACATTTCCTAAATTCATATATTCACATTTTTATATTATTTTTCTTAAACAAATGATGTGATATAAAAGTAAGAGATTGTGTCGAAAGACACACATTGTAAATTATAACTTTTTAATTTGAGTGTATTGATTATTTGGATAATAAAGTGGGAGGAACGTAGGGCTACAAGGGATCTTGGGATGCCCTGATAAAAATCAAACATGTGATTTTTCTTTGACGAGTTTTTATTCTGTTAGGCCTAGGCCCTATTTTATCTTATTTGTCAGTGCTGTAAATCAATTACTTAATTTTGACAATAAACATCATACACATTAATAAAAATTAATTAATGGTGCTAAAGGTACTCCTTAGTTAGATAAATACTTGGCGAGTGATACTGGAATTTTGAGATCAGATGTCAGTAGACATCCTGTAAGAGTAGGGGGACTTGTTTGTTGTTTAGTCAAATAATTTGCAATACAACTTTTTAAATACAGTACCATTAAATATCAAAACTAAACAATTGCCAAAAAATCTAGAAAAAAATATTTAGGCCTAGGTTAGTTAGGCCTAGGTTAGGCCTAAAAAAGTGGCGTTATAAATTATTATTTTGGATATGAGCAATTTGCTGCTGCACGTGTTTTCGCATCAGAAAAAGGTTGTGTATGCCGACGTGTTCTAACCAGTAGCCTACAGTATTAGGCTTAGGCCTACTTAAAAATTTATAAATTATACTGTAGGCCTATTTAGTTTTTGGTATGAAATATTATTGAGAACAATTTAGCTCCCATGGAACCGAAATAAAAATTCCCAAAATCTCAAAAAAATCAGTAATACCGTATATATAAAAAGCCTTTGGGAAAAAGCGCGAGGGGATGTTACGAAAGTGAATAAGATTGGCCTAGGAGCTAAATCGGTTTACGATCTACAGTTTTGAAAAATTTCTACCCAATCGGTTATGTAGTTTTTGCGTTTACCCCTTACAACAAACAAATATTCTGCAGAAGCCCGGGACTACAGACTACAGAGAGATCGGTTAATGGATCAAATCGATTAATAAATAAAGGATTTCCTTGTTAAAGTTATAAAATCAGCAAGAAAGCATGTATATTAATTGCAGCCGTTTATTTCCACAGCTACGTCTCAGGAGGGGTGGATAGAATGGGGGCCATATTGTTAGACTTTAGCCGACTTCAAAGGGGATGACGCAACCCTTCTCTAAATAGACCAGGCTATGGTGGGGTTTGAGTAAGCAAAACTATAGAGACACAGTTTCTCTTGGACGTTATTTATCACTAGCCTACTTGGATATCACAAAAATGCATGTTACCAGTTCCGGAAGTGGTGCCATTCCAATATGGGGGCCATTAGAGATGTTGATGTAACTTTTAAATGTTACACGTTTTAAATGTTTTAGCTTTTAGCGAATTTCCCCTATAGGGAAGAAGCTATTACCGTAGGTCTCATGGTAAGACCTAAGCCCGAGACCATGATAACTTTTCGTTTTGGGGCCCCCAGAAGCAAAAAACACTATTCATTCATTTTCATAAATATATATATATATCTATATATATATATATCTATATATATATATCTATATATATATATATATCTATATATATATATATATATCTATATATATATATGTGTCTTTAAGCACGATAACTCGCGTAAAAATGGTCCTATCTTAATGAAATTTGGCATGGATGTGTAAAGTAGTAATTATTCGGACGAGTTCGTAATCCAGCCCAATCCGACTACCGGAAGGGGGGGGTAAAGGGGGGTAAACCCCCCCAAAAATGGGTTTTTTGAGTTTTTTACATAGAAAAATAAAAATAATCCGATTTTTGTTGGCACCATTGAATTCAGCTCAAAAAAACAAACAATTTAGTATTTTGAATCACTGCTCTATGTCCATTGGTTACCGAGATATTGAAAGTGGTAAACACAGTACGTTGTCCCTATGTTAACCTTATGGGAAATAAGTAAAATTCTATATCTCGCTTATTTCTCAACACATCTTGATAAAACTTGGTAAGTGGCTTCTTCTAGTTCAGATCTACTAAATATTGAATTAAAACCACCCACTTTTAATCTACCCGTAGCAGCAAACCTGCATACTCATTCCCCATGTTATTCTTATGGAGCTTTCAAAAACCTGTAAAATCTCGCTATGTTGGATTGAAATATGTTGTTTTGTACTGGAAATTCGCTGAGTATGCAGGTCTGCTGCAACGGGGGTATTACTAAACTTTGAGGAAATATTTCCTGAAAACATAGTAAAAACTTTAGTTCCAAGAAAATCTTGGATCACTGCAGGTTTAAATAAATCTTTAGATTGGAACAAAAAAAGAAATTAGTAAAAGATTTAAAGTAACAAAAGATCCTCAGTATTGCTTATTACAAGGGCTGTGTTAAGTTATTGCAAAAGTTAATTCAAGTAGGCTATCTTAGGAAATGTGTCATGAAAAACTAATTAAAAATTCTCAAAACAAGGCTAAAACAGTTTGGAACATAGTAAAAAGAGAAACAGGCAAATAGCCAAAATAGCGGGATATAAATTACTTAACCGTTAATGGGGAGAAAATATTTGATAAGGAATCAATGGCAGAATACTTAAATAAATATTTTACTGAGGAGCTACAGCACCTAAATCTTGTAACGACCGTGCGTTAGAAAGTCATCTCTTTTGCCATCAGGTTAGCTCTTCAATATTCCTAGTCCCCACCAGGGAAGACGATTTCCCTCAGGGAAAGTAATTTCATCTCTAAATGACAAAAAATCCAGTGGATGGCAAGAAATTGTGCAGTGGAATTGGCTTACCCTCTGACGATTTTGACAAATCAATCAATAGAACAAAGCAAATTTCCATCTAAACTGAAATACACCACGGTTCATCCTTTGTTCAAAAAACTAGACCGTTCTGAAATAGGCCCGTTAACTATAGGCCCGTTGCCTTAGTGTCATCCATATCTAAGGTGTATGAGAAAGTTCTTTTGTCACGTCTTTCTGGCCATCTATCAAAGTTCCACATTATAAATAAGAATCAGTTTGGCTTTCAACAGGGTAAAATCCACTTGTACGAAAATCAGCTTTGTACAAATTTACAAACCAGGTAATATGGGCTTTGGATGAGTCGCAAAGGACACCGGGGGTTTTCTGCGACTTATCCAAGGCATTTGATTGTGTGGACCATGATATCCTTTTAAAGAAAATGTCTCATTACGGGATCAGGGGAATGGCACTAGAGTGGTTTAAATCTTTTCTCTCAAATCGGTTTCAAAAAGTTAAATTAAATAGTTCATCAGGCACCATCTCATCTTCATACATGCTCTCACGACGAGGAGTACCCTAAAGATGCATTTTATCCCCTGTCCTCTTCTTACTTTATATTAATGACCTTCATCATAAGGGAATAATGTCATATCAACATGTTTGCAGACGATGTTTCAGTTTTAGTTAAGAGTCACGATTTGAAAAATCTTCAGAAGAACACTTCACAACAAAAATAAATTCTTTAAATGTTTGGTTTAGGATAAGTGGTCTTCTTCCAAATATGAATAAAACACAATGTCTCCATTTTCAACCTAAGAAAGAAAATAAGCAGAATGAATTTACTTTTACAAATCTTGATCTCCTACTCTCATCTTCTACAAAATTTCTGAGCGTAACCTTTGACAACACAGTGAAATAGCAAGATCAGATAGGACTTATTTCTAATAAATTGTGTTCTGCCCTGTTTGCTATACGAATCCTAAAACCAACTTGTAGTAGAAAGGTTTCGATCGACATTTATCATGGATATTATGAGAGCATCATGCGGTATGGTATTGCAGTTTGGGGAGGCTGTACAAATTTAGAGAGGTTGCCAAAAATCCAAAACAAAATCCTGAGGCTTATCTTTGAGCTATGTCCATGTCATCCATGTAAACATATCTGTATACAGGCTGAAATGCTTACTGTTCCCTCCTTGTACATTCAGGAAGTCACAGTAGTAATAGGCCTATTAAAAAATAAAGACAGTTTTCTTGAATTGGGAAATTTTCATGAATATGACACTAGGCTTGTGTAGTAATCTTTTATTTCCCCGGCATAGAACTACAGTATTTGAAAGATATCCCTACTACAGTGGAATTAAATTATTAAAAAATTGCTTGCCATGATAAAAGATTGTATTAATTTGTCCTGTTTTAAAAGAGCACTAAACATTTTTCTCATTTCTACTGCATTCTAGTCCGTCTCGGAGTTTTTAAACTATCAGTAACTTGTTTTGAGACATTTTGTAACAATGCAAGCTATTTCATTTATTTTTAATGTTTTATATACATATATATTTTTTTTTGGTACTATATTTGATATGTAGCCTATATACAGTGCACTCCCGATTATCCGAGGCTGTGGAGACCGAGGCTGCCTCGGATACCGAGAATCTCAGATAATATGGAGGCTGCTTGTATGTTGAGGTTTGATAGTTACAAGACCACAATAGAAAGTTTATTACTAATAAAATACTTGTCTTAGAGTATATAGGTCGATAAAACAGAATTTCTAGCCAAAAAATTATTTGAATACAATAAAAATATTTAAAAACAACAATGAGTAACAAAATAAACTTCATCAAGGAAAATCGTCATTCGTCACATTAAAGTCTGTACTCGTACGCATGTTTGTTTATGGTGGGAGTTCACTACTCGAAAGCTCAGTATCAGAGGGTTATTCTAAAATAATGTTTTAGGCCAATAAGATTGTGGTGATTGAACTGATACTATGTACTCGTATCTTGTCATTCGCATAAGGCCTCATGCAGCAAATAGTTCGCCCAATATTTGGGCAAGTTAAACTCACCACTGCTCGATGGTAGTGAACTCACGCCTTGCATCCAGCAGAAGACGACTCGGTCAGTTCCTCCACTAATGATGTTCATTCAAAACACAGATTTAGGTTGTTGGTAGTATTTGTGTCATAAAATAATAGGCCCTACTTCGAATGTTTATTTAAATTATAAACTTGAGTAAACGAATAAACTAACAAATTACACTTAAGAATTATAACTTACTGTGTTTAAATCCTCTGATAATAAATAATTCTCATATTTAATAAAAGAACAATTTAATTACAGAACTTGGATTATAAAAACAAAACAAAACACAATAGTAAACAAATCATATCAGCTGATTTGTTAAACATACAAATGAACTTTACTTTGACACTCCCTCAAAGTTCATTTGTGAAGCATCACTGATACTCCTGGCGAGAGTACCAAACCGTGGACTTGGCAGGCTCTTAGTCAGAATATCTGCAAGCTGCCTTTCTCCCTCAATGTGGCCAATTTCTAATTCCTTCAGGTTCACCTTCTCTCTCACAAAGTGATGCCTTACATCGATGTGCTTGCTCCGAAAATGAAATTCAGGATTCTTTGCTAGACGTACTGCACTTAGATTGTCAACATAAAGTTTAGGCAGACCTTCAATCCTTGTAATCTCTTGCAGTAGTCGTCTGAGCCACACAAGTTGTTTGGCTGCCTCGCTTGCTGCTACATATTCGGCTTCCATCGTCGAAACAGAAATACACTTTTGCTTTTGACTAAGCCATGACAAGGCACACCCAGCATAAAGACACAGAACACCTGTGCGAGAGTGTCTTGATTTATCAGCTGCATAATCTGCATCGCTTAAACCAATGAGCTCCCTCTTCAGACCACTTCTATAGACTAAACTGAAGTCCAGAGAACCTTTCAGATACCGGAAGATTCTCTTCACTCTTCTCCAAGAAAGGTCGGTTGGATGTTCAACGTCTTGTCCTGCTGCACTTACTGCGTAAGCAATATCAGGTCTGGTACCAGAAGCTAGGTAGATTAAGCTTCCTACTGATTCACGATAAGGTACCTTTCTCTCCAGATGTTTCCTTTCGCTATCTTCGCTTCCACAAATTGTTTCGGCTGGAGTTTTCACTGGCTTAGCATCAGTCATCCCAAACTTTTCCAACAACTTTTCAACATAGGCTCGTTGACTGAGAACTATATCTCCATTCTCCTGTCGCTCGATCTTAATTCCAAGATAACAGTCTGGGTTTGATACTTTTACCTTGAATTCCGACTCCAAGTTCCGTAGAAAGTCTGTTATCTCTTTAGTGTTTGTACCAGCAGTGAGTCCATCATCCACATAGCACACAACTATCAGTTTGTTTCCGTTTTTGTTACGAACATACAAACATGAATCGGATTTACTTTGTTGCAATCCTTGACTCTTTAGGAAGTTATCAAGTCTCTGATTCCAACATCTCGGGCTTTGTTTTAAGCCGTATAAACATTTGTTTAGCTTCCACACACGATCGGTCCCATCCTCAAAACCTTTAGGTTGACTTACGTAAACCTCTTCCTTGAGAATGCCGTATAGGAAAGCGGTTTTAACATCAAACTGACGCAGCTGCAGTTTTTCATTTGCAGCAACACTTAAAACTGTGCGAACAGTTTCCAGTCTTGCTACGGGACTGAAAGTTTCATCGTAGTCTCCTTCTCTTTGGGAGAATCCTCTTGCTACGAGTCTAGCCTTTAACCGATCAAGTGTTCCATCTGATCTCAGCTTTTCTTTCAACACCCATCTTGTACCGATAATTTTCTTTCCTACTGGTCGATCAACAACTTCAAAAACATTGTTTTCGCGTAGAGCTTGCATTTCTTCTTCCATGGCATGACTCCAATCAATACCTTCCGAAACACTGTTACATACGTAATTCTTCAAGTACTCTGGAGCTTTTACTACACGTCCAGATCGTGTGGTGACTGGTCTGTCGTTGATTCCACTGTCTTCAAAATGATTATCCTCTTCTTCTGTACCAGAGTCTTCCTGAGTCTCCACATTACTTTGATTATTAGCTCCCTCATCATGGGTGAAACCGTTATTTCCTCCCTCGTCCAGGGCTTGAGGATCATCTTCACGATTATCTCCCTCTAAATCAGATTCATTTGAAGACTGAAGCTTCCAGTAAAAAATTGAGAGTTCTTATTGCCAGAATTCGGCTTAGGTTTCTTGTCACCATCTCCTAAAGCTCCCTCCTTGTTATTAACGAAAATGACATCTGCTGAGGTTAATACAATCCGTCTATTGTATACTCGGTATCCATCACGTTCTCCGCAATACCCGACCAAGATACCTTCCTCGGCCTTAGCGGACCACTTCTTCCTCTTTTGCTTTGGAATGTGTACGTAACACTTCTCACCAAAAGCTCTGAAGTGATTTATCGGGGATGGAGGTGTCTTCAACCACAACTCTATCGGAGCTTTACCAGGAACAACCGAGGGTCCTGTACGATTTATCACGTGACAAGCTGTGTTCATTGCCTCTGCCCAAAGACACTTTGGTAAATTCTTGGCATGAACCATAGTACGAGCACTTTCAACTAAAGTTCGCATTTCACGTTCAATACCTCCTGTCTGTTCCGGTGTGTAAGGCATAACTGTCCTACGTGTGATACCCCATTTATGAAGAATATCCGTCATTTTCCTATTGACGAACTCGGAACCTCCGTCACTCATGAACGTCTTAACTACATTCCCTGCAGTCTTTGCTTCAGCCAGGAATGTCTCGATACAAGTGGGTACCTCAGTTTTCTCATTTAGGAAGAAAACACGTCGAAAACGGCTGTAATCGTCCTTAATCACTAGACAATATCTGGATCCTCCTATAGACTTGACTTCCATAGGCCCACACAGATCAGCAATGATAATCTCTCCAGGCGAAGTCGCTCGCACAACCCTTGGCTTGTAAAATTTTCTGTGCTGCTTTCCTAGTGGACAGCCTGTACAAAACGAGTCGTCATTTTGTACCTGTATGTCTCTACCCTGTAGCACCTGCTTCACATGCCGCTTGTCCTGATGTGCTAGCCGCTCATGCCATTGTTGAAGAGTGTCTAGTTTTCTACTTACATGTACTTTCCCTACTACACCGCCGGGTCTGATCACATCCAAGGCTAACTCGAAGAGGCCGTTACTACTACGATTACCAAAAAGGATTGGCTTACCTGACTGCAAAAAGACACACTTATTGCCATTTGCCTTGAAAACGTAGCCTTTGCTCACAGTTTGTCCGACCGACAACAAATTCTTTCCAAGTTCAGGAACATACCACACTTTTTCTATGGTCTTTACGCGTTTCCTTCGTCCGATAGGAATCTCCACTCGAATAGTTCCTTCACCTAAAGCATTGATAATAGCATTATTACCAACTGTCACCTCAAGTGGCTTAGGAAACTCTTCAAATGTTTCGAACCAGTCTTTACGGAACGTCATATGGTGTGATGCACCGCTATCTGCAATCCATGTACAGTCGTGAAAACTACTCTTGACCGTAAAACATAGGAGACCATTATCTGGTTTCGCAGCAACAGATTTCTTCTTAGGACATCTTGATGCAAAATGACCTACTTGATTGCAGCTAAAACACTTAATCTTGTCCTTCTTTTTTGCATACGTAGTTTTGCTAACACTATTTGACTTGGTTCTATTAGAAACATCCAGCGCAGTTCCATTTGCACCACTAGACTGTTGAGGTAATCTCATTTCTATGAGTCTGAGCCTTTCAAGTAGTAAACTTAATGTCCTGTCAGCCACCGGTATGCTCTCCCACACATTTTTGAACTCAAAATATTCCGGGGGCAGCGTACTCAACACTCGACTCATCAGTAAAACTTCAGGTAACTTTACTTCTGAGAGTTTTTCCAGTTCGTCATTTATCTCAGTGAAAAGCCTCTTCAGACGAGATATATAGGTCGCCATGTCCTCTTCGTCAAGTTTTCCAGCTGAGAAAAACGATTCCAATAGCCTATCAAGACGCTGACCTGAGGATTGTTCATAGACAGAAAGTAGTTGGCTCCAGATTTCATGTGCTGAATTACAGGTTGCTGTAATATCCACATTGGAATCATTCATATTACTGACTAGTATAACTTGAGCCAAGGCATCAGCCTTCTTCCACTTTTTGATTTCTGTCGCATCCTCCATAGGACACTTCACCTCCCCTGTAGTTATGTCGTAAACTTCATGGTGTTTCAAAAGCAATACCATTTGCCTTTTCCACCTAGGCCAGTTAGATGATCCTTCTAACTTTTCTAGATTAATTTTCACATCCATGTTTAGATAAATTTTTACAGAGTTGAAGGGACCATAACCACTTAAGAATTATAACTTACTGTGTTTAAATCCTCTGATAATAAATAATTCTCATATTTAATAAAAGAACAATTTAATTACAGAACTTGGATTATAAAAACAAAACAAAACACAATAGTAAACAAATCATATCAGCTGATTTGTTAAACATACAAATGAACTTTACTTTGACAATTACAGGTACATTTATATTTACTTTGCCAAAAACCAATGGCAATCACGTTATTATTATGTCTCGGGCGTATATAAAAATAATATATTCTTTACCTTAGAACGACCTCGGATAATCTGGAGTCTCGGATAACCAGGGCTCGGATAATCAGGAGTGTACTGTATATTTAATAATTTCACAATGCATGAGATTTGTATCATAAAAATGTACTTCAAATGTTGTATGCAAATGAAGGGGTCCCCTGTAAAACATTTTAAGCGCGGCAACATTTCAAAATCGGAGATATTCAGTGAAAAAAGGTTCTCTAGAACACAAGCTACACCGTGGTATATTTTGTTTTGAAGATATTTGACTTGGCAGCCCTGATTTTTTCTGTAAAAGTTGGCATGCTTCGTGGGACTGCACAGACTTTTTGGGGAATAAGTTAACGTTCTTTTCGCCGAAAGATGGACTCCCTGCTGGTCATTCTGTTGTCGCCCAGCGACCGAAATCGCGTAAATTAAAATAAAACACATGAAGTAAATGTTGAAAAGTAGAAAGGTAAGACCAGGAAGTAATATAGGAAAGCTGGGATTACTCTTTATTTCAAAAACTAAGAAGCCAAGGCCTGGAAAATTGAGAAGTGAGAAGAATAACTTTTTAAGCAACCACATTTGGATAACTTTTAGCAAAATGACGTATTGCGTTATATAACAACATTACATTTTTGTACTTGTATATCAATAAAATTGTTTTATATTCAGTTTTATTTTTGTTTATGTTGGTATTCCTACATTCCCTGATGTTTTCTTTCAAAGCAGGAGAGCAGTTCGTCAGAGAACATTTCAAACGCCAGTCATTTAGAATGTTATAACCCAAAAAAAAACACGTAATACATGTTAAATTGCTTGATAGCTAGTAAAAATATAATATAGGCCTCAGTGGCGTAGATAGACTTTGGTCAAGGGGGGGGATATAACCGGGGGGTCTGGGGGGGGGTCCCCAGAAAAATTTTGAAAATTATAACTCTAAAACTAGCTTTTTATGCGCTCTAGAGGCATAGTGAAACTCATATTTTACGGAATAATTGATGCAGACACGTGGTCGCCGCGCGCATGCCGTGCGCATATTGGCTCGTTCTCCAAAAGAACGAGCTGAACACAGGGGGAGTGTTTGTGGTTTGATGTCATAATGATCTTACATCTGCTTTATTCTTTTATCTACGACCATTGCAATAAGCACCAATTATGGTATTACAATAAACATTATAATGATATACATTAAAACACCAAAAACCAAGCAGTACTCTAATGACGACTTTAGAGTACTGGAGTCACTTTAGAGTACAGGTTCTAGACCAATGAGAGCTCGGCATTTGACGGAAGTAGTGTCATAATAACAATTACGCAATTCGCACATCAGCTGATTGTTGCATTACGATTGATGTTTGAGTTTACTAATCCCATCAGCTGATTGTTCCACAACGATTCATGGTTCAGTCTGCTTATTTGCCTAACCTCAAATTTTAGTTGACCTATTCCATCATTAGTAAAAGTCATGCGTTTTGTTTAACTTCGAGGGAAATTTTGTCGTATATTGTCGGTCGTAGATAAAATAGTGTATGCAACGATTGTATTATGCCTTTAAGCCACTCGTGAGATATTTAGAACACTCGCTTCGCTCGTGTTCTAACTTACATCTCACTCGTGGCTTAAAGGCATTCATTATACAATCGTTGCATAAACTACTATTTTGCATGTATACGTTTTTACTTCATTCTCATAATTTTGTTGAGTTGCTTTCACGTAGTTTTGGTGCTTTTATTAAAAATACCATCTGTCATTTATTTTACTTAGGCTTGAAGAAATTACTTTTCATTTCATTTTATAATAAAATTACTAGATATCAAATGAATACAGGGATCTGCATCAGTCCACTTCGCCCCATTCTCTGCTAGCACTGATCACTGAAATATTGTTTCAGCATAGTTACAACAAGTAAATCTCATAGTTTTTTCACGCCAATAGTATCAACTTCACTCTCACTTTTTCGTTTTGGAGCGAAAACCCCCGTCAGTTCGCACTGTTTCAACATCACAACATATTGTAGTCACGTCGCGTCGCGTCGCGGCGTCGCGTCGCTGCGAATTACGCAAGGTCACAGAACCAACTGACCGAGTTATAAACGCATTCTATACGTCAAAATGAGATCATACGCGTTAGTTCCGGTGTTGGCCGTCAGAGGGAATATAGGTAGTCGGTGAATCTAGTATTTTTATTGGCTACTTCAGTTCCAACAACAAATAATGTAGGCCTGTACAGCCTACAGGTTCACTCATTTTGATAAATATAAATAATTGTTTAAAATAACGTTTTTCTGGTATATAGGACTAAAAAAAATTCAGGACAAAATGAACAACATTATAATTTTTCTGTTATTCTGTATTCTGTAAGATGTAATATTATAGGCGGCGAATTTTAATCCAATACCAATTCGGCTGTGAATGGCACGTTTTCAGTTGCGTTCTCAGACTGATTCATCGTCTGTCTTTCATAACAGGGTATTTACAAATCGGGGACCATCAGTGACTAAGGAACAGAAAATGCGAAATTTTGCTTTGATTCTGTTACAGTAACAGTTCATTTTCAGTTACGCATTCGCCGCTACGGTACCACTAATATTCCAAAATACTGTATTGTATTTTTAAGCCTCTTGTCACCGATCCTGCCGCGTTCGTTTGGCGCGTAATACCTCAAAGATAACATTTTTTGGCAGTTTTCAACTACTAAATAAATAATAACAATAATAACTTTATTTATATATTTTTACAAAGATGTTTTATTTCTTATTGCGGTGAAAGAATTACTTCCTAGTTAAAAGTCGTAGCCTAACTTTAATTTTTTGAGTATAATTAATTTTTTTACATACTGTAGGGCCAAGGGGGGGGGATATATCCCCCTTATCCCCCCCCGTACCTACGCCACTGATAGGCCTAAGGCAACATTATGATGTTATAAATAGGTATTAAAAAATTATACACTATTATAAGTTGTAATCTTGAAAAATCCGCAGATTTTAGAATTCAACTTTCAACGCTTGATTGCTCGAAACTAGGTTTTTTTTGCTTAGAACGTTTTACGGGGGACCCCTTGAAATAAAGGACTTATGACTTTTATTAAAGATAGCTTCCAGTGCGCTCAGACATTGATCAAGAAAAATTGTAATATCTCCTTTGATATTTGCCCGATTGCGAAGGAACACAGGCCTAAACAGGTTTCAAAGGAAAACCATTGTGCAAAAAAAAGGACCGATATTGTTTAGGTACCTTACTTCAAGCAAAGTAATGATAAAATTTTTTTTAGATATATTTTTTTTGTATTGCAAGTATCGAATACCCCATCCCTTTCTCAGTATTTCTTTGGGTATCCAACCTAGACCACCTTCACTACAAATTTGTATAACTAGAAACAAGTAGCACTTTACGTTGATCTGGTGTGACTGTATCCATGAACACAAGGAACCACAGCGAGCGCCTGAAAACATAAGGGTAGGTTACTGTTACTCTTACCGAGTTCTAAGATCAAATACCTTTAGTTTGAACCCTCTCCCACTATTATATGATTTGCTAAACGACTAATTAACTTCATAATTAAACTTATAAACTAATTAATAATAGATAAATTAAATACAAAATTTAAAACAACTTTACTCTTGAATTATGCTCTAATTGTTTTTGTGATAAGTATGGAAACAGCCATTTTTTATCAAACATTATCTTTCTGGATAAGCAATCACATTTACAATTAGTAACTACAGTAGAGCGCCGATTATCCGAACTAATTGGGGACAAGGGGTGTTCGGATAACTGAATATTCGGATAATCGAACATGAAAAGACAAAATTTTAAAATTATATATGTAACGTAATTCTCACTAGTAAAAAAGCTAAAAATGACTAAACAAAGATTATTCACGTAATTTTATTATGAAATCTATCAGAATACATGGGTATAAATTTTTAAAGAACAATTTATCATACACAGCTACAGTACACTGTATACTTTTTATTTAGAGAAAAAGTCCAAAATTTGTTTTTGCTTCAGCCTGACACGTGAATTCGGCACACGAATTTGAATTGCTGGAGAATCATGTTAAAAATATGAATTATTACAGCGTTCGGATAACCGACGGTTCGGATGACCGACGTTCGGACAATCGGCGCTCTACTGTATTCATTTTTATAACATTATTTATATTCGGCAATAAATATTTCTTTTCTTGCCGATAGCCTTAATTTTAATAGCTTATCAATAGCTGTTTTATTTGGAAAACCATTTTATTCTTCTCCCGATTTCGATGATATGAAAACAAACATTCGTTACTAATACAAGTTACAAAGTATTAGGTTCAGGGATTATCGTATCAAAGTAATGTACTGTATTTAACAGAGGTCACGAAACTGTTAAATTAAAAAAACTAAAAAAAACATATTTGCCTCAGCCAATCGTGATCGAGCATTTCACCACAAGGGACTGTGATTGGGAACACTTTCCCTCACAAGATTCTCTATCTCTCTCGCACAGTATCTCAAAAAGTGGTCCTGTTAAGAAAATCGGTCTATACCAAATTTGAAAGTTTAAAATTTGATAATATAAAGTGTCAGGCACACTTTAAGCCTTTTTTTTAAGACTTTGATAATATAAAGGCTTCAGCAATCCATTATTAATTCAGGCCTGCTATATTCTCTGCTGGTTAAACATTTTTATGTTGGTTTAATTTGCAGGTTTGACTTATTATTTTTAAAGAAATTAGTTTAAGATAAATATTTTAAAATGACAATCTTAAAGCCCCCAATCGTTGATATTTTGCTACCTACATTCATTTTAATTTTGGAACCCCCCACCACTTTTTTTAGATTTCATAATGGACAGCCCCTTATAAATATCATGACCAAAAAGTACCTCTCTTAAATAATAATTCTCTACTAATTTGTTTCTTATAGTGCACACCAAAAAAACATTAGATTTTTTGAATTTGCAATACGGTACGGTATGTCTTTTAGTTGTCCGTTTTATCATACTTATGCATTTCAGTAACCAGAATGGTTTAAAATATTGAATTGTAGTGTCAAATTTTATTTTATATCTCAAACTAGGCCTAATGTTGTAAAAAGTTAATGAAAAAACACAATACAGTTGGATAAGAATGAGGCTCCAGAGACTTTTAGTTATATTGTGAATATAGAGACATAGAGTAAATTCATAAAATAGGACAAGAGTGATTCTGGATAACCCTTGAACAGTATTAACTTATCTGTTGCAAATATCTTTCCTGAAACTCAACATTTCATTTTATTAACATTAAGCTTTTCATACATGACCATGACAACTTTTGTATATACCAAATTAAAATCATATTCAAGAACATAAAGTTGTACAGTACTAAGATCTGTACAGCACCAGTGGCCAGAAATAATCAGTTTGAGGAGTCTCCACCACTTTGCAATCAATCTTGTTCTCATCCCCCACTTATGAAAATAATCATTTTATATTATTAACATTACTATTACCAGTTTTATTGTACGTGTAATGTAATTTTCACTCTAAAGGTCGAGTCAATTGTCGTTGCTCAAATGAGTCTGTAAAATTAACATAAGTCTTATGGGAGGATCCGGCCATGTAATTTGATTCAACCTATACATGCCGTTACAAAATATGTATATCTGGACAGCTCTGACATTATTTTTGCTTATGTTTACATTCTCATAGCCTAGTTATTTCTTTTCAATATGGCGACCTTTAAGTCCCCAAAGTCAAAATTTTGAACTTCAAATTTTCTAGTTAGATTTCTAATTTCAATGACCTAAATAGAACTTGTTTTAAGCCAAAAATAGTTAATTCCATTTGAAGGAAATCCTCCAAGTCGTTTCAGAGATATTGTTCAATCAATCAATCAAGTACACATACATCAGCAAACATTGCTCATGTAGAGTTTATAATTACTAGTGGCTTGAAGGGGCTAAAAGCCTCTAATGAGGGAAGATTCAAACAATCCTTGTTTATTATAGCACAAAATACCTTCATAGCAAACTGAATCTACCTTATATCGATATCTAGTGTACCATGGTTTTCAATCAAGTATCAGCATCACATGTTTTATGTAAACAAAGCAGACGTTTTTAGATCCCAATGCTCTTTAAATGGCAGATATTTTTCGTTTTCTGGTGAATTTCAAGCAATTTTATTATTTTTCCCGCCATCACGGAATAGAGACCTTTAATTTGAGCTCTCTCCCATCTTTCTACGACTTGCCAAAACGCTCACAATTTTGACGCAAAAAATCGTCTTACGAAATTAAATTTATGATAACTGAAATACGGTATCTTTATATTCTTAATAAAATACTAATTACTAAAAACTATGCCATAAGCCAGAAATGATGTAAAATAATTAGTCAAGGATTGAGTCTTTCTCTTATGTTTTTAGGCCCCCAGTTGGGTTATACACCTATTATGTGTTTGCATGGAAAATATGTACTATATGAAATGTACTTAGAAACGCATTGGTTTATGTGGGGATTATTTATAAAATTAGCTATCCCTATTTGTCACTTTGAAAATTGGTCTAATTTTCGACCACTGGCGATCTCTAGTATTATTTATTATGGAGTCTTTGGTTTATAAATTCATATTATGTCATAGTTCATTAACCATTATGCTGATCCCAAGCAGGATAACAATGAACAGTCAAGACAGTTCCATGTGGAATGCCATCACTCTGACATTCCTTTTGTACAATATCGTCAGGCCAGGTATTGAGCTGAACTGGCGTCTTAATGAAAAATTGTAACCAGAGAGATTTTTATTGGCATTATTTAATTAATTTGGTCTTCCAGTTAGGATAATTATGCGCTTATAGCACATAATTGGACCAGAAACATGTTTTTAGGAAAAATTAATCGTTTCCAGTTAGGCTCAGGGGCGGATCCAGAAAATTTTAAAAGGGGCGCCCCAAAATTTTTAAAAGGGGCCCATCCAAAATCATTATTGTACATTTGAAAATTTTCTATTTACTATCAGAAATTAACCTGGCACTGACTTCGATTTGAAAACGCGATGACTGACTTATGGTCTTTTGGACCAGGTTTTATATAACAGTTGGTATATTGAAAAATGATAAGTTTATTTGCACAAAAACTCCACTTAAATCTTTTACATTAGTTTTGTGACTACTTTATATAGGATATATTTGCATACAAAATATATATATATATATATATATATAACATTAAAAAATTAATTTTGAATTGCAGTAGGTACTTCAATAATTATTGTTATTGTGTTAAAGACGTCCGTATGTTGTACAATAATGTGTTTTTAAAAACTCCACAAAAGTATTGTTTATTAATGTTTTGAATATTTTATATAAGAAATATGTGCACACAAAATATTTATATGTGAAATAAAGCCTTAAGTGACTCACGGTCAAAAACACCAGACCTCTAAAGAAACTTTTATTAAACTGACTGTAAGGGTAGAGAATCACGGGAAGTGAGTCATGATGTTCCCAGAAAGACGTACGAGAGTTATAGTGACGGCCAGCCCTGCCGACACCTAAAAAATAAAATTGTTATCGAAAAAACTACTAACCCAGTCTTTTAGAGAGGTATGTCAGTCCTCGCGGGTTAATAGGGGTTGTTAGAAGGGCGTTATGAATGGAGATGTACGTACCATATACACGGAGTTTTGAACAAGGTTAAAGTAGATAAATGATATCACATCAGGTAATTTATTTTACAATAAAATGGGTTTTAACATCTGCAACTGAGCAAAACAATCAACTTATAGGTAAAACAAAATCCAGCCTTCTTTTGTTTTTTCTTAGCGAATCTATCAATTATCTTGTCATGGCTAAGGCCTTTAACAATGTTCCTGTGTGCATACATTAGGGCAAGTCCATTGAAGCGGGTGTCAGCCATGGTACCTCTCATCCAATCTTTAACAAGAAATGCGAAAGGGTGGGGGGGGTTTGAAGAGGTAGATTTTTGGTATTACGTAATATAGTGACATGTGTGCGTGTGTGGCCCTTTCTCAAGTAAAATAAAACAATAAAATGAAAAAGAAGTGCAATAATAAGTTTGGGTGTGTTATTTCCCTTAGAATACACATGTGCCATAAAACATTTTTTCTATCATTCTACTACTAATCATATATTATAGTCTTGCTAATTACAGAACAGTCTAATACTTTACAAAAGTGAATTTAATGTTGCCAGAAAATTCATATTGTCAAATATCCAACCTGCTGGTGATGGCTACTGACAAGCGTTTAGTGACAGTTTAGCACTTGAGCTTTTTATCTTATCTTATTTTCCACAGTTGAATTTCATGACACACTTGGGAGGGGTTTATTGCATTTTGCATTAACAAAAAGTCACATTATGTTTACTAGTCCAGCTGAAAAATATTTCGTAAACAATAATTAATTTTGTTTTGACTAACCGTCCAGTATCGGTATTGTTTATACGAGGGCCGTCCAGAAAGCAACCTGGAACCATGTCTAACTCAGAAAGTAGGGGCGGTAGCACGGTGATTTATACATTAGCAAGTGTAGGTGCGGTACTCAATGCGCTTCTAGCTATGTGAGGCGGATAATCACACTCTTGTGCATCTGCTAAATATAACCTCAAATGCCTCAGTGCCTCATTAGCGCCTTTGAATTAATCATCACAGTCTCTGTAATGTTTCTCTTGTAAAAAATTGTGTTTCCATTAATAAATAAATAAATTAGTCCCGCATTGTTGGAGGTCCACTGTGTTACATTTAAAAAAAATGCAAACAATATTTTTTTTATTCTTTTTTAGGTTATATTAAATGCATTTTTTTCTTTTGATAAAGCCTTGAGTATAAGAGCTGTGAATGTAAGCTGACATTTCTCACAAATTTTTTACATTCATTTTGTTCACGAGGTCGTTGTTGACAACAGAAAGTTCATGTCATCAGCCAATCTTAAACAAAAAAATCATATCCATAGCAGTGGCGGCTCGTGAGTTTATATACTGGGGGTTCACACTAAAAACATATACATGATACAAATGTATTATACCTATTTCCTTTAGCCAATCCGTATTTAAGTATGTTAAATGCCTAAAAGACCCTAGCGCCTGCAGTTCTTGAGATACTGTGGTTATACACTGTTGCGTACTGCTTGCAGTATTAATATATTTAGGCACTAGGCCTACCGTAGCCTATTTATGATAGTTACAAATTGCATTTATGCCTATACTATTAAAATGTTTATTTCTCAAGATTAACCAATGAATAATTTTTCACTACCTATTTCATATTTGCTGTATGTGATCTTCCATTATAATAAAAATAACCATTTTATTTTGAAAGGGAAGTCGTACTAAACGCAAAAATAATAAATATCAACTTCAATTTAAGTGAATTTTGAACACAAAAAATCACTGAAATACATACTTATCACTAAAAACTAAAAACACACAAATTATTAAACTTAAAAACATCGTCTGATCCATGCAAACAACAAGTGTCAAGACAGCGTGCGTATATGGCTCACAGGAGCACACTTGTGAGCAGCTCCAAGGGATGTTCCGTAAGCACAATGTAATTATGGTTCCTCCCCCGTCACTGGCCACAAAAGGACTCTTCCAGAGCCATAAGCGAACGAGAGCTGCCTTTTGGCTGTGCTCCAAGCTCAGTCGGACCCGTCTAGCACTAGCGAATGTGTTGTAAACGACTCTCACTTTTCCCTGTTACTCGTGTTACTGTCATTTTAAATTATTTTGGATAATCTATTTTGTTTTGCGTTAGTTTAGATGCATTATATTATATTATTTATGATTTTTAATAGGGGGTTCATGTGCTCTTGTGCTCCTATGCTTGAGCGGCCACTGATCCATTGACAAGTAACATACCTCATAAAATTAGGACGGTACACTTGAACAGTTTTCAGGATAAATTTTTGTCTGCAGATTTTCTATTGAAACATTAATGGTTTAAGGTTATATTTAGTTAACGGTCGGCAATACGATAATCTGCCTCAAATAGATTAAAGCGCATTGAATCACTGCACATGCTGATATATAAATTACATCGTTTCCATTGCTCCTATTCATGCTAAGTATGATTAGAGGTTACTTTCTGGAATACCCTTGTAAAATTTCAACCAAAGGGCATCCAACATTGAGCAGTTTAGCCAATATAGTTTATGGATTAATTTATGCCAAATCTAGTTTAACTTTGATTGGAATGGATGTAAGTTTTTTGGAGCAGCTTGATCCCAACATTCCTGTGCACGTTTTCTACCATGAATGGAGGCATTCTAATATGACTGATGGCCTGAGTAGACTGGCATGGCTGAATCAGTGTGTGACTCTTTATAACACATATTCTGACCGGAAACAGGCTGAGATGACACCAGCCAAATCCATTCCATTCCCTACCTAATTTTACAGGTGGTGGGCACCTTAGCTTATGATCTCTTGTAGTCTACTCATCAAGTTTGATTTAGGCTCAGCGGTCAGTACTCATATTCATAAAATGTGGAGTGTTAACTGACAATTAAGTTCATGAACATTTACCCTCTCGACTCATGCATATTTCCAAAGGTAACTTTAGTGGTGGGTTTCTCTAGATATCTTATTATGTACAAACTAAATTAAATACCTAGTGCATTGAGCAGGTTGGTTGAAATTTCTGTCTCTTGAAGGAACATAATCAATTAATAATCAACTGATTTCACTTGCTTGATTTTGGTTTTCTTTACATTCTTTTGTTTCCCTGTGGCCTTTTAAAGGGAAACAATTTTATGAGGTTGAATCAAGTGCTTAACTTTAGTTTCATTTTTTGTTTCAACAACACTTTTCATCTACCGTACTCTGCATTATTTTAGATTCCCTTTAAAAATTATGATTTGCCTTTCAATAAATACTAAGGGACACAAGCAGCTCAGCAGCTTTCAAGTTTTTGTTAATTTTAGTCAGATTTTCATCGATATTTTTACTACCATGTTCATTTTTTGGTCAAATATGAAACTTTAAGGTCGTCTAGACTCTTTTCTTAAGTCTATCCTTCAAAAAAGTTTCTTACAAAACTTAAGACCAAGCTCCTTACAATGCCATTTAATTCCAAAAATGTAGGATGAGTTTAGGACCATAAACATCTTTAACTTATTAAACAAGTATAAGATTATCTTTGATATTTTGATATTGAGGTAGTTACATTAATGAACACATTTTTTATGAATTATGTTTAAATAAAGCTTATCTTTTGGGGGTTTCTAACTTATTTGACATTACGAGAATGTGAGGAGTGTGAGGCAAGGTTATATGATTGACTTTATTAGAGCTAATAGGCTATTCTGAAACTTGCATCTGTCGACCGCATGCACAAACTTTGTGATCAGGTCTGAGAAAGTTATCTAAGTTAGTTTAACATTTACTTGGCTTATGCACAAAATTCACATATATTTATTAATTTAAAACACAATATCATCACAATTTGTGTTGGGCTTTTCTTGTGTAAGTTGCATATTTGTTGCATGGTAAGGTTACAGTGGCTTTTTTTATTATGAACAAAACATGCCAGCTGCCAGTGGTTTTTCGGACCTTAAACACATAATTTTTATAGATAAAATGCCTGGGCCTAAAATTTGAACTACTTTTCTGAATAAATTTATTTCCGTTTGTCACTATTTATTTAAATTCAAAAAATTAGTAGGCTATATGTTTATTCAATTATACAGCCATGAATATTGGTTATATAGGCCCCTGTTTAGAAATTAGGTCAGCAAGATTATTAAAAGCAATATATATTTTTTATTAAGATTTTTAAAAAGCTGTATGCAAAAACATGTTCAGATGAAACATCTAAAGAGAATGTACTAATTCTAAAGAGAAGCGAAGGTACTTGATAGAGCATTCCACTTCAATAAAAAAAAATTACATTTTATTATTTGCAATGTTTATTTAACGTTGCTTAGTAATGTCTATTCCTTGAATCGTTGGGTGCTAAAAAAACTCTCACTTAAGAGTAGTACCTCTCTGAAGCATGGTATGCATCCACGAAACTCGGCTAGTGAACGCCTCAAAAAATTACTAGCAAGCTCAAACATTGAGCCAATGACAAAATTTAATATGTGCTTTGCGGGGGGGGGGGGGGGGCTGTACTCTGTATTCATGAAAATAAATATATCAGAACTCAAAACTACCTATATTACTGACCTCAAGACATTCTTGACTCTTTAGTGCTCTGGAGCAGTGGCGGCTCGTGAGTTTATGTATTCAGCCTTTCCACGAGTAACGGGTGTTACACCAGACAACAAAAAATTCAAGTAAAAATCAAGAAATTTTTTTTATGTATCAATCATGCCTGAGGATACTTAATATCTAACTCTTTAAGAGTATCATAGAGTAAGATTGTTACTAGCAAACTAACCATGAAAAATAGTGCAAAAAATAGGGTAACGGGTGTTACAGTAAATGACCCTGCTATTTGAGGTGTCAGTGATTCTCTTCAAAACTCTGTAAATTGAAATAAGGTAGAATTTAGAAAAAAATTACATAACAATTTTAAATTCCAGCCTTTAAATTGATGTATAAAAATATTTAATTCAAACATTATTCTCAGATTTATGAGCAAATATTTCTGGTAACGGGTGTTACAGTAATAGTAACGGGTGTTACGTGTGTGAAAAAACCATGTATATTTCCCAAGATTATGAGTTTTGGAAATAAAAAATATAACAACATGATTTGTTAACACTTCTATATTGCATAGAAATTTTCATTACATCAAAAAACTTAAATTAACTTACAAAAACTTAAATAACTTAAGGGGAGCATTTGCGGAGTTACTGTAAAAGCCTTGGGAGGCCCTATCCTAATAAAAAAACCGAAAAAAGAAAAGAAAAAAGAAGAAACCAAAGAAAGAAATAAAATATCAAAATAACTCTTTTAGTTAATGAAACTTAAGATATTTTACTTTTAAAAAATGTCTGTTAAATTAGCAAAAATAATGTTGACACTGAGGCTCATTTTGTCATGGAATGGCTGTACGGGGGGTTCACAGTTAAAAATATATACATGATATAAATGTATCATACTAGAGTTATCGTCTTAAACTAATCGGTATTTAAGTACTTTAAACGCTTTAGACAGAAGCGCCTGCTTTTCTTGTGATATCCGTTGTTATACGCGAGTGTATTGCTTAAAGTATTAAATTTAATAAGGCACCACCCTATCTTTGACGATTATGAACAGTATTTTCTTACTACTACACATTAATATGATATTAACCCAAAATTAAACATTAGATAATTGTTCACTATTTTTTATTGACTACAATTTTTATTTTTAATCTTGCACATGAAAATAACCCTAATTTATTTTAAAAGAGAATTATTCAGAGTAAACATATAAATAAAGCTTACACTGTTAATGTTGAACATTAATAAATGACTGAAACCAATTGTATTATTAATCTATAACCTGAAATACTCTGATATAATTAATGTTATAACAATAAATTGGAAAACCGAAGGTTTCTTTTAAATAACTAACTGTGAACTAAGACCTAACAATTATTATCTTCCATCATTGATTAATGCTCTTCTTGATTAATCCTTGAAAATAAAAATCATTGACCTACGATTAATTACGACTATACCTTGATTACCGAAAGAAAACGCGGCCGCGGCCACGCAGAACTGACTCCTTCTATTTCATACCGTCGAACTAAAATATTTTGTTACAAGTTCTAGTAAATTTTATTCGTTTAAAAAGTATGATACAAGTTTTAAATAATTGTACACGCTATTAGTAAATGTTATTCATGTAAATAGTAATGTAAGACTTTCAACAATTTTAATTATTCCTACCCCAAAAAAAATGTAATTTTACATAGCCAGTTATGTTTTCACACAAATAACTAAGCATTTGCAATAAATTAAATATGCCATTACCCTTAGTCAGGAGTGTGATAAATATTCTTCCAGAGGGCCAGCTACCGCGCGGCCACTACACCAATTGTTTTCTTTCGATAGAGTATATCATAAATCACCAAACAACATCACTGAAATAAACATATTTATCACTAAAAACAACAGTAAAACACGCAATATTTATATTAATAAACTTTAACATCATCCAAACCAAAAAACAAGTGTCAAGCCTCGTTAAAACGCATGTGGGCACACTAGGAAGCAGCTCCGAGGGAAGCTCCATAAGTCACCATGCAATCATGGTTCCTCCCCCGCCGTTGCCACAAATGGACTCGTCCTACGCCTACAGTAGCCATGGAGCTGTGCTCCAAACTCAGTCTCGTATCACTGATCACT
This sequence comes from Flexamia atlantica, assembly GCA_035578135.1. Classification (NCBI taxonomy): domain Eukaryota; kingdom Metazoa; phylum Arthropoda; class Insecta; order Hemiptera; family Cicadellidae; genus Flexamia; species Flexamia atlantica. The sequence continues at coordinate 45,963,486 of JAQJVK010000005.1, read as the reverse complement.
GGCTCAAGTGCGACGCACGCTCTTCGCTGTTGCTTATTACTATCATTTTTAATTGTTTGGGATGTTCTGGGTTTATATAGAAGTACTCGCCTTAAAGCTCGCTGGGGGCTCCGCCCCCAGGCCCCCTTTGGGAGGCTCTCGATAGAGGGGGGGTTTGCATATCGAAGTCAACGTACAGATTTTTATCAAACTGTTTACAAACCCTGAGAACAAGGTATCTTTAGTGGTGTTCAAGGAGATAGTTGGTGGTCGGGGTGTTGTTGGTTGAGTGGTGATAAAAACTATGTAAAAATGAGGTGAAACTAGGGGGTGCATGTTGAAAATTCATAGGACAAATGTGATTAAACTGTTTACAATGCCGCCTTACAAGAAATCTGTGACGCCAGGCCCCCTTAAAGGATTTCGCCCCAATACAGAGAGTTTGTGTTGAAAGTAACAAAACGAATAAACTATTTACAAATGCTCAGCAAAATTAATTATTTCTAGTTTTTGTTGTGAATAGTTTCAATTGGTTTATTGTAGGGGGGGGGGGGTAATTATTACTGAAATAATTCATTGAATTTCTGGAAAATCAGATAGGTTTCAATTTCTGAGATATTTTACAAAAGCCTATTTATAAAAAGACTAAACTAAAATGTCAAAACCAATTTCCTCCATAAGAATAATATAGGATATAAGTGTGCAGGTTTGCTAACATGGAAATGTAAAAATTCAAGTTACAAAAACCTATTTATAAAAAGATAAATATTATAAAAGTAAAATGTCAAAACCAAGTTTCTCCATAAGAATAATATGACAAATGAGTATGCATGTTCGCTGACATGGATATGTAAAAATTCAAGTTTTTCAGTATACCAGCAGAGATCAACTAAATAATGATATCTACAAATTTTTATTCAGATATGTTGATAAATAAGCGACATATAAATTTTATTTATTTCCCATAAGGTAAACAATGAGACAAATTACTGGACGGAGAAAAATTATTCACAGTACCAAATTGTTGGTTTTTTCAATTTAAATCCAATAGTCCAACCCAGGATATGATAATATTCATTTTCTATGTAAAAGATTCCAAAAACCCATTTTTAAGGGGTTTATTTATCCCCTCCTAACCCCACCATCCGATGTTCCGATCAGGCTTGTGTGTTGTAACGTGGTTGTTAAAATTCAACAAAAGTTTAAATTTTGAGGGCTATTTTAGGGGTTGAAACGGGGTGAATTCTGCGAATGTCCCCTGATAACCCTAATATAGAATTATATAGCGATATATAGAATTTTATTTATTTCCCATTAGGTAAACATTGAGTCAAATTACTGCACAGAACAATTATTCACAGCACCAAATTGTTGTTTTTTTTTTCAATTTAAATCTAATGGTTCAACCCAGGATCTGATAATTTTCATTTTCTATGTAAAAGATCCCAAAAACCCATTTTTAAAGGGTTATCTATCCCCACCATCCGATGGTCTGATCAGGCTAGTGTTGGGTAGTTCCTGTTCCTCCCTTTTAAATTTGTAATATTTATAATAGTGCTATTTTAATAAACAAATTAAATCCAATTAAACTTAAAATCAACATATTACAGTTTTTCCACATCATTAACGTGAGAAATGAGCATGCTTGTTTGATGTCATAGAAATGAACGAATTGGGAAATTTAGGCCATTATTTGACTAAACAACAACTAAATTAAGCCACATAACAAACTTTATTTTAAAAAATTTAAAAAAGAAAAAGTTTTACCATTGCTAATTTATAACATAGCTTGTAAGCGAATTTTTGTATTTTTTTGAGGAGGTTAAAATAAAAAATGGTGTTTTTGATATTTTTTCTATATATTGACCATCCAAGAAATATTCATGCCAAATTTAAAGTTTCTAGCTAATCGGGAAGTTTGGTTTGAACCGGGATGAAATACCTCGAGAAAATCGCTGACATTTAACGAATTTTGAAGTTTTTAACTTTATATGCAATTTTATAATATAAACTAGTTATATTATTCCTGATTTGTAACATATATGCTGTAGAGATTATGTATGCCAAATTTCAGCCCTCTACGTACAACATTAAATCATCTGGAGCTGAAAACCTGGAGGAAATGTTAAAATTCAACGAAAGTTTAAACTTTGAGGGCTATGTTAGGGGTTGAAACAGGGTAAATTCTGCGAATGTCCCCTGATAACCCTAAAGGATCAAACTGACTATCTCATTGTAAAATTTGAGGTCTATAAGCTAAAAATATATATTGAAAAATCATCAAAACCCAAAATAGACCGAAAAATGTATATGAATTTTAAAATTAGAGGTCATTTTGGGAGTGAAGGAGTTGAGATAAGGCAAAATAAGTAAGGACCAAAATTGTAGGAAATTTCATTTCAACTAAGGAAATAACCTTAGCTTTTGAATAGAACCTTTATTTTAGCCGCCAGAGGCAAAAATCAAACACTACTTTTATCGAAATTTAAGTTTTCCCCCATTTCACCCCCTTTTAGGGGGTGAGGGGGGTTGAAATTGTTTATTTTGAGGATTGTATATTTAGTATGACCACTCAATAAATATTCCTGCAAATTTATAGGGGCCTAGGTAGTATACCAAGTCAACTTTTGCCGGAAAACCTAGGGAAGATCAATGAAAATTGAAAAATCTAGTTCAATCTAAGGGTGAAGGAGACGAGATAGGACAAAAAGTCATAGGACCAAAGTTGTAGATCATGAAAAATCCGTGACACGTGGTGCAGTCCGTTTTTAAATAGGACCTCTGGTTTAGCCGCTATAGCCAAAAAACGAAAAGTACTTTTTTCGAACTTCAATTTTTTCCCCTTTTCCCTCCCTTTGGGGGGGTCGGGGGTGGAAATGTTTCGTTTTGACACAATTTTCCCTGGGGTTTCACCACCAAAGGAATATCCGTGCCAAATTTCAAGTCTCTAGCTTATCTGGAAGTAGTTTAGAATTTGTATCTATGGTTGAGTTACACATCCGGCTGTATATATATTAGATTTTAATAAATAACATTATTTCTGGTTTTTTTAGGGGGTTCACGTGATCATGTGCTCCTATGCACAAACCGCCACTGCTCCGGAGTAAAATATTATTGTGATGCTTTACTCCAAAAATTCCATGAAAAAATAAATCACCTTCATAAAGTTTTATGTATTTTTTTTGTTTGGCAACATTTTCTTTAAGGGTCTTTCAGCACAAAAAGTTTTTTTACAATCTTTTTATTTAAGTTTCTATTACTGCTAGTCTTGCCAGGCTTCACTAGCTGTTCGAGCTTTTTGTGTTCATTGCTAATTGCTAATTACTAATTGCTCATTCATTGCTAATTGCTAGATCACCATAAATAGTGGTGATCTAGTCTGGAGCAGGGCTGGTAGTACGTTAGAATCTTTACAGCCTTATTTGCTAATTTAATTTGGTTGTACAGTAGAGTCCCGCAAACACGGACTTCGATAACCCGGAATTCTGGATAACTCGGAAAGCCTGCCAGAGCTATTAAGTGCATTGAGATTCAAGGCCAGAGTAGGGTGTGACACATTTAAAACAGTTTCAGTTTTTCTTTAAGTTTTTTTTGTAACTAATATAGTTTTCATATTTTTTACTATGCAATAAATAAATTATTTCTTATAGAAATAACAGAAACTATTCTTACTTTTACTCATTTCCCGATAACTCGGAATTTTCACAAACCCTGACACTGTTCGGTCCACATTAGTCCGGGTTTGTGGGACTCTACTGTACCATTTATTTTCATTAATTAAACTATGGTTCTGTAAACCTTGAATTTAAAGTCGACTTATTATTTGGGACATATTCTTACTCATCTCTCTTATATATCATATAATCTCTCTCTGTGATCATCTTGTTGAAGTTGCTCGATAGGTTTTCCACTCCAAAATATTATTGCAGTTAATTACTTTAGGAACTGATGTTTGCCCAAATTGTAGGTACTTAAGTTGTTTTTAATTAGGCCTATTTAGAATATTATTTTTGGCTCTTAATAGCATATTCAGGGAAAAGAATTATTGATTTTTTTGTCTAGTAATTTTTTGTAGAACTAGAAATTATAATAATTAAATTCCATTAGCCTATTTAGAATTTTCTTTAAGGAATTAATCACTATAGAAGACAAGTAACAGTCAAGCGTTGTCTGTATTAGCTTTGCCTTCTTTGTAAATCTGTTTACATTACAGTGCTTTCTGTAGGGATTTTCTGTGTGTATTGATTGGTACACTATTTATAATTATTTGTTACACACACCAGCCATAACAGACCATACTTCAACCCATACTATTTAAAACACGGTTTTACCATTGTTTTACACTCTTTTCTCTTTGCATTAATAGGGTTATACTTATTGTTTAACCAATATGAAGTGAAAATTGTGATTATAATTAATATATTTACTGGGTTTTAGTTGATTTATTTGATATGTCAAAAAGTGAAATTAATTAGAATATGGAGTTATAACATAAAACTTTTGATTCTTGCTCACCAGTTATTTTAGATGAAAAATTATTATTTGTATCACTTTTAATATCTGGTTTCCTAATTGATTATTGCTTTTGTACAACTGATATCTTTGAGAAGGTTATTTAAAAATAATTGAATTGTAAAGTCTAACAAAAAATGTGCATACTTTATATGGGTTATTTCCTTTATTTTCTGTTCAGAATAATTTGGTGGTTTCAAACCAACCTTATAAAGGTATTGGGTGAAGTGAATAAAAACCTAGCAACTACTCCTTAGCAACTAACCCCTAGTCTGAGCTCTTGCTCCAAACGATGTGAATAAAGGTTACTTAGCAAGAGCTAGGTGATTGTGCACCACTCTAGCCCTTACTAGGCTTAGCAAATGCTAAGCCTAGCAAGAACTAAGGTTAGCGAGAGCTAGCGACAAGTTGAATAGCTATTCGTGCGATTTTTACATGTATTATGTAAGTTACAATTTTACATGAATAAAATATTTATGTTACAATACAAATTAATAAAACTCAACTATGTTGAAATCAATTTTATTGCTATTTTTAACATGTCTTTTTCAATGTAACGCAAATACTAACAAGTCATAACACGTAGCCTCAAGTGCTACGGCAATTCAGCAAACTTCAAAATTGAGTATTATTACATGCCATAATAATGATGTAAACTTCAAAATTCAGCAAACTTCAAAATTGAGTATTATTACATGCCATAATAATGATGTAAATAATGTGTATTGCTAGTAATTTAAAGAAGCTAAGGTTTAAATTGGCCAAACTTATATTTTGTTTGCTTAGACTAGAACAAGGTTGCATATCAAGTTTTTTTTTAATTGGGCAAAAAATTGACTTTTTAGAGATAAAAACCACATTTTCCGCCGCCATTTTGAAACGGCTCGACGGATATGGCTAATAGCTGATGAATTTATGAGTAACATTATAACGAAGTTTCATACCAAGTTTCATGTTATTCGGACTAAAAACGCAGTTTATGGCTTAATTACCATGTGTAAAATTAATCGTATTATTTATTAATATGGACAATTATTATCTTAAATTCTAAGAGTTGCCCAAAGGTACTTTGTAAGTACCCACTATTTTCTGCGTCTAAATACTACCAAAATTAAATACCGATCAACCATAAAAAAACTTAATAGAACAAAACAAGGTGCAAGGAAAATTCCCTGTTTGGCTGCCGGACTATATTTTCCACGCTCGCACATCCATAAATTCCACCATGGTCAAACACTTTCTCACCAATAACCAAAAGTAAGCTTGTGCGATACCAGACTAGACTTTTTCTTAGCAATTGCTAGGGCTAGTCGTTAGTCGCAACGTTTTATTCACTCGATTAACTAGCAACTGCTAAGGCCTGTGTAACACTCTAGCAATAACTAGCCTTAGTTCTAACTAAGAAGCTTTATTCACCCGAAGCCCAGCAAACGCTAAGAAAACCCTTAGTCTTAGCAAGTGCTAGCTTTTATTCACTCCACCCATTGGGTGAAGTGAATAAAAACCTAGCAACTACTTCTTAGCAACTAACCTCTAGTCTTAGCTCTTGCTCCAAACTATGTGAATAAAGTTTACTTAGCAAGAGCTAGGTGATTGTGCACCACTCTAGCACTTACTAGGCTTAGCAAATGCTAAGCCTAGCAAGAACTAAGGTTAGCAAGAGCTAGCGACAAGTTGAATAGCTATTCATGCGATTTTTAAATGTATTATGTAAGTTACAATTTTAAATGAATATAATATTTATGTTACAATACAAAATAATAAAACTCAACTATGTAGAAATCAATTTTATTTTTATTTTAAACATGTCTTTTTCAATGTAACGCAAATACTAACAAGTCATAACACGTAGCCTCAAGTGCTACGGGAATTCAGCAAACTTCAAAATTGAGTATTATTACATGCCATAATAATGATGTAAATAATGTGTTTTGCTAGTAATTTAAAGAAGCTCAGGTTTAAATTGGCCAAACTTCTATTTTGTTTGCTTAGAGGTAACACTAGAACAAGGTCGCATACCAAGTTTTTTTTTAATTTGGCAAAAAATTAATTTTTTAGAGATAAAAACCTCGTTTTCCGCCGCCATTTTGAAACGGCTCGACGGATATGGCTAATATCTGATGAATTTATGAGTAACATTATAACGAGGTTTCATACCAAATTTCATGATATTCGGACTAAAAACGCATAGTTTATAGCTTAAATACCATGTTTTAAATAAATCAAATTATTTATTAATATGGACAATTATTATCTTAAATTCTAAGAGCTGCCCAAAGGTACTTTGTAATTACCCGCTATTTTCTGCATCTAAATACTACCAAAATTAAATATCAACAATAAAAAAACTTAATAGAATAAAACAAGGTTCAAGGAAAATTCCCTGTTTGGCTGCCGGACTATATTTTCCGCGCTCGCACATTCATAAATTCCACCATGGTCAAACACTTTCTCACCAATAACCAAAAGTTAGCTCTTGCGATACCAGACTAGACTTTTTCTTAGCAATTGCTAGGGCTAGTCGTTAGTCGCAACGTTTTATTCACTCGATTTACAAGCAACTGCTAAGGCCTGTGTAACATTCTAGCAAGAACTAGCCTTAGTTCTAATTAAGAGGCTTTATTCACCTGAAGCCTAGCAAATGCTAAGAAAAACCTTAGTCTTAGCAAGTGCTAGCTTTTATTCACTCCACCCATTGTATTGTCATTGACTGAGTGAAAAAAATCCATATTAAAATGATTAGATAAAACTTTAAACTCAAATTATTAGTCGTTTAATTTAGTTTTCATTTTGCCTAAAAAGCTCAATTCAGGCAGAGAAATGCTCAGAAAAAAATTACAGGAAAAAGATTAGATACTGAGGAAATACTAAATACATTGTTTAGGGGAAGGTCGGCAGGTATCGGACACCTTAGCTTTTTTTTGATTACTCAGTTTAAGGATTACGATAAGTAACCACCTTATGCGTAAAATAATACTTCAGTATTTCATGTGCAATTGGTTTAAATTATTTATGATAATAACAATAATTCAATTCAATTCAATTCAATTCAATCATTTATTTTCACATAACGTTTACATTAACCAGCAGAGCTGGAGAAACAGGTGAAATTGTCATACATATAATAACTTATAAACAAACTTAAACTAAAAAATACAACCTTTAAAAGGATTCATTTAAAAAGGTATTTACATTGTAATAGACTTTATTAATCAGAAATTTCGAAACTTCAGACTTGAATCTTTCAATGTTGTTGATGGACTTTAAATTTTGAGGCAGTTTATTGTACAGTTTTTTACCAAGATACTGAGGCTGTTTCTCTAAAGAGGACAGTCTGTGTATGGGCAGTTGAAAATTTTCACGATACCTCGTCAGGTAATTGTGTTGATAGTTGTCATTCATAAAAGAATTTAGATTTTTCTTTATAAACATTAAGCTACGCAAAATGAACATTGAAGGTAACGTTAGTAAACCTAATTCTTTAAAAATATTTTTACAGGAGCCCCTAAAACTGGTAAAAGTCATAATTCTAAGGATTCTTTTTTGAGTTTTAAAAATTGATTCAGCATTTGTAGAACTACCCCAGAATTCGATCCCATATTGCATTTGTGAAGCAAATAGAGCATGATAAACGATAATCTTAGTTTTTAGGTCTGTGATATTCTGTAAGACTAACATCTGAAAACAAATTGTACTTAGCCTTTTAGATAGAATGTTAATATATTCATCCCATTTTAAATTGCCTTCTAATTGAACACCTAAAAATGTAGTTGACTGAACTTGATTAATAATTTCTCCATCAAAATTTATTTTTAGCTCTATGTTTTCCTTGTCATGGGAAGTTTTAAAACGAATTATGTGTGTTTTTGAGCAGTTTAATTTCAGACCATTAGCTGTGAACCAATTATTCAATTCCTTAAGAGTGTTATCCAAAGTAATTTGTAGACTGTTTGGGTTATTGGCTTTTAGCAATGCTGTGGTATCATCTGCGTAAAGAGTTAGCTTTGAATTTATATTGAAAGGGAGATCATTTATGTAGATTAGAAATAATAAGGGTCCCAATATGGAACCTTGGGGCACACCGAAGGAGTTTATTTTCCAGGAAGAATAATGAAAGTTATTTTCTTTAAAAATTACTGTTCGATGAAATCGACTCATTAAATAAGATTTAATCATTTTTAAAGCTTTTTGAGAAAAATTTTAATATTCAAGTTTTGAAAACAAAATGTCATGCACCACACAATCAAAAGCCATATAACAACATATTATTTTTTTTATAAGTTTACCTGTTTACAAAATGCGACTTTCAATTTGTGGAGGGTGGTATCGGACAGACCTAAACATAGTACTACATTTAGGTTTGGTTGGTAATAAATCATACAATTGAATACATTAAGAATGTATTTATTTCCTAAATAATTTTTCTCTGATGATTTCTTGATTTCCTAAACGATTGCTCCTCGGTACACTAAACCTCTCATACCGGTCCGTATTGTCATTTCCTTAGACAAAACCTTGCCTATTGCCAATTTAATGGACGCTTTGTCCTAATTTCCTCTTATTTCCCCCATGTTCCCTGAAAAATCAAAGAACCTAAAAAAATCCGTGAATTTAAGCGGTCATAACATCGTCCGATACCACCCGATTGTAGCTTGTCCGCTACCAGCCGCCAGACAACACAGTTTGTAATGGCCGTCAAGCCGCAGTCTACAATGCGACTGGACCTAAACGTCGTATATACTTAGTATAAAGTATACTAAATATTTTAAACTCAACTATGGCCAATATCATTTACTTCAATCGATGCAGCAGCTTGGGAAAACTATATCCGTGCACGTGTCCCAACTCAATAAAACAAAAAACTCTAACCACAAAAAAAAACCGTGAACAATAACTGACTAATACGGTGATAGCCCAACTTGCTCATTTCGTTGGTTGTACTGCCGGCCTGACAGCTGCTGCCCCTAGCGTAATTTTCCGGAAACTAGTTCTGTCCGATACCGGCCGCTGTCCGATATCAGCCGACTTTCCCCTAAACAATGTCTGAAGATAGTTGATCTGAAGAAAGTAATTTGTCATTTTCAACCTGAATTTGTAGGCAGACCTCAATCACTAATACTAGCATAAACTTTAAATAATTTTAGCGAATTTCCCCTATGGGGAAGTAGCTATTACCGTAGGCGGCACGGTGTGACTTAAGCCCGGGACCATGTTATTTTTTCACTTTGAGGTCCCTAGACCCCCAAAACACCGTTCGTTCATTTTCATATATATGTATATATATATATATATATATATATATATATATATAGATCTATATACACAGTATTTCGGGGACTTGAGAGCTTGCCACGCAACATTTTCGGGACCTGGAAGTCCTCGCGCCAGGTCCTCAAAATGTCGTTTTTCATACATAAAAACAACATTTTGGGGACTCTGTATAAATCTAAAACGTTTTTGACGCCTCAGGTCCTGAGATTTTAATTTCGTATACTACCTTTTGAGGACCTAGCGTTAGGTCCTCAAAATGTTCACTTTCTGTTTTGCTCGCCTAAATTGTTCGCATATTTCAATGATAAGCTCACAAAGATTAACGTTATACTTTGCGCACCAACAACATCTGGCCCCGATACGCCCGGCATGGTACCTTGAGCGCATTCCTAAATATATATATAATGGTGAAATGGTTATCAAGGAATTGCTGTATCAAATTTGTAGACTCACCGTCATAAGCAATCCAATTGTTTTTATTTGTGGACAGCTGTTTCGCCCCCTTGTCCTAGGGGCATCATCAGCACTGTTGAGGTTAAATCAACAGTTTGTGACAATGACAGTGTTTGTGTTTTTTACCACAATGTTATATAGACTAGTTATAGGATTTTAATGATTTAACCTCAACGGTGCTGATGATGCCCCTAGGACAAGGGGGCGAAACAGCTGTCCACAAATAAAAACAATTGGATTGCTTATGACGGTGAGTCTACAAACCTAAATATATCTTAGGCGATTAACCGAACGTATGAAAACTAAATTCAAATTCTTATTACGCTTGTTACCTTTTGGTGAAAGCTGAAGCTGTTTGCATCAATAATTACCTACTTTACTTAAAACTTGCTGCCCTAGTTTGATTATTTACATATAAATATATCGTTTTGTGATTGTTATAACAATTTTGGGAGTTTGATAGATTGCAGAGTGATAGGGTAAAATGCAGAAATCAAAGGTATCGTGATGATAGAATTTCCAGACAATTGTCTAAAATCTATAAATTACGAAAAATGTCTACAATTTATTAGAATAAATTAAATTTTTAAAGTCTGCATTGTATTTTGTGTTCTATTATGAAAGAAATATTTTTTTTACAGTTTCCCGGTTGATGGAAATGCTTAAATCAAAGGTATTGCTGTTTGGGACTCATGATGGTAGAATTTCGAGACAATTGTCTGAAATCTACAACTGTAAGGAAAATGGCTACATCCCATTGAAAGAAATTGAATTTTTTAGCCTGCATTGTATTTTGCGTTCTATTATACAAGAGAGATTATTTATAGTTTCCCGGTTAATGGGCTGTAGATACTTCGAATAAATGTTCATGCTTATTTACAAATTGTTTTTATTATCTGCGCGTGAGTGTGATAAAAACTTGAATACAGGTATGCAAACAGATGCATTCCCCTTTGCTATTGATTAAAATTAATATTGTTGCACCTTTTAATTTTGAACTCAAATGTTGTGGACATATGGATGGTGTCACTTAGTTTTGCATCCAAAGCCTTCCAAAGTAAAAACGTTAACAGATTGCTATCCGCAACCAGTTGACGTAAACGTAGAAAAATTGTTCAAAGTATAAAATTGTTCAAAGCAGAATTGAATAGTGACAAGTTAGTTTTCAACTGAAGCAGTATTTAAGGGTTCCGGGTGCATATTTAAGAAAATCAAAATTGTATAAAATATGTAAATAACCTGTAGAGAAACACACACGGACAAACGGACAGACAGAAGTCCGTCAATCATAATACTAACTTTAATTATAATGATAATTCGTAAAATATACTTCAGGATATAGAGCTGCTTTCAGCAAACTAAAACCGCTTAAATTAGAGTAACCGCCGGCGTTGACAAAAATAAGTGCAATGGATAACAGAAGAATAACTGTTGTGTTAACTATGTTTCACCAGGGTTTTCCATACCATTTGATGCTGTTAATCATAAGCTTTTACTATCAATTTTAGAATAGTATAGTCTTTAATTTTATGTGGCTATGTCGTTTGGGTATATTTGAGTTAAAGACGAAAATAAAACAGCCAAGGGTATTTTTTATGAATGGAAATCGAATATTGTAGAAGTTCCGCAAGAGACTGCCTTATCAACCTCATTAACGATGTCGTTTCAGAATAATATTAATCAAATATCAGATTCAGTAAGTGTTGTATTACTTTGTGGTAGCGGTATGCCTGTTTAATGCAGTTATTTATAAATTGTTCTTTAGATAGTACAAATAATTTTATAGAACTAGTTAACACTAAGTTCAATTACTTAGTTAAGTTAATTTTTCATACCTGATTAAATATTATCATCTTGAAAATATTTTAAAAATACATCCAGTAATATTCGTTCACTGACATTATCTTACCCAATCTCTCACCCTTATGCAAAAAACTTTAGGGGATTTCTATTATTAACTTTATTCATAAAAAGATTCATGCCCGTTTCAGTTTTTTATTACTCGCATTGAATAAATTCAAAGCCAAGGAACTGAATATAATATTAGCATACATGTACAGTAATAATAACTTTGGATGGTACAATCTACAAAATAAGAAAAACTATGATGATTGGCTACTTAAAGAATCGTAGAATAGTTACTAAAAATACTTGAATAACTGTTTTATCTTCAAATTCAAGACGTATTTAATTACCTGTTTTCTAATATTTTTTTCCTAAAAGATCATGTTTTTGGCAATGTTTGGTTTATAAAAAGATAATAAAACAAACCTTTGACATTTATTGCCTTGAACGTTAGGCAGGCATGTCATATTTTTACTTATTTGGAAACTTTTAAGACGGTTCAGCTAAAAATACAAACAAATTTTTTGTCCGTTTATACGCGGATCTAAAAACAGTTCTTTGAACATATCTTTCGTCACATAAAAAACAACTTGTTTCTGTGGACCTTTCTTATCAAGAACAGGGTGGTCTGGACACAATCCACTTGAAGCCCACTCTTCCTTGTCACCAAATTGTAGCGTGAAGGAGTAAACATTATCAGTGGTCCTGGTCCTGGGGTGTCAAGTAATAGGAATTTACAACTCAAGACTAAGAATGGTTTTTGTATCTGTCGACTATTTTTCAATGTCAGGGTACACTTAAGCATGCCTGGAAACATGCCTTTGTTGCGTACAGAGGTTAAAAAACATACCGACGATTAACAATTTAATTTGGGTATTTCGTAAAAAGCTTAAAACCAAATGATAAATTAGACAGATCTAAAAACTACCGCCGTCGTGCTTGGTGATGAGAATAAATTAGGCACCTGAGAAACAGTTATATGTATACTTACTACTATTGATCCATTGTTGTCAGTATAAGTTATATATAGATATAAATGCACGGGGAACCCATATGCAGTGCTCGCGATATGTACAGTAACTGTCTCCCAGAGCACGACAAGTACTCGCGGCCGCGAGCACCTAATGAGCGTTGGAATTTTGAGTGGCTGCTTATATATTTTAACCCACAGCCCAATTGATGTTCTCAGTGCTGGCAACAAATAAATTGGAATAGCCCTAGTCAGACGATTACTAATTCATTAACACGTTAAGATTATCGTAGCTATTAAATTTGGTATTCTAAATGTACATTATTTTTACAAAATATTCCTTTCCAAAGAATTTATTTGAACACAGAAAGTAGGAAAAATTATTAAACACAAGATAAATTAGCGAAGAGCTTTCTAAGTATAGAAGAGTATTGTATCTTTAACCCCAGTTCCAAGAATGTACATATAAAAAAAATAAAAACGTGTTACAAGGCTAGGACTTTTTGCACACCGAGTAGGTAAACACTTGTTATTTTCTGTTTGACTTCTTTGTTTTTATAATTTTTACTAAGGAAATGTTTTGAATGTATGATGGATACACCAGATCGGTTTTTATTGTATTTCCCGCTGTTGAGTATTAGTGTAGCTAACTTACTTCGTCGCCAGATCGATCCCAGAAGATGTGAGAAATGTTTGCAAAAATTCGAGTCTGGACTCAGCTGCCATTGATTAGAGGGCTAATAATTAATTATCCAGACAAAATGAATCAACTGGCCTTTGTCAGTGACAAGGCTTTCATCTAATCCATCCCACATTTCCACAGTCATCATCCTTCACTCATATCCCGGTTAAATACGAAGCCATTGCTGCGTCCCGGCATTAACCACGTGTTAGAATTAAGGGATTACAGGGGCTGTAGATCAGATCTTATCTGCCCGGGATAACCTGGCCGTGCTGTGAATTTAAAACTGCAACGCTTTTCTTAGCTTTGGATGCACTTGGATTGGGGAGTGCGTATCCAGTTCCCGGAAACCATCGCGCCGATAAGGCCATCTAATTCCACAATGAACATACTGCCGAGAGACCACAGCGTGCGGACCTTTTACCACGAGATAACACTAACGCTATAACAAAGCGTCCACGTGTTTTATTTGTTTTTTTTAGAGATGGGCAAGCCAATAAAAATGTAACAATGGTAATATAAACAAAATGAATGTAAGGCTATTTCTGGAACCTCAAAAGCTACCCCTGGAATGTGCTACCCCTTTACATATGAAATACCTATACAATACACAATGGCGTGGAATGTTTTTACTATAATTTGGAAAGATCATAGCAATAAAATAAACTGATATTGGTTACTTCCTTTGTCTTTTTTTTCCCACGCGTGCCAATTACCTAGGCAATGTTCCTCTTCCCGCCGAGTAGAGCAATGTATGAACGAATGATTCAGTGGCTCCGGTCACCCGCCTGGTGTTGACGTGACGTTTTTTGTTTATAAACAACTAGTAGATATACCCGAGCCGCTGAAATGATAACTAATATTTGGTTCAGTCTTACGTTATTTGTAATGTGCAATTTTTATAAATCTTCAAATAGACTGATGATTCTGATAATCTATCTGATCTTTGCGTTTTTAGTCGCTTAATTACAAACTTAAGGTTGCATCTCCATCCCAGATTGACATAAGAAGTTAAAACGTTTCCTCAATGAACTTTCCATTTTCCTTCAATGGTGTGAATTGGCTACCATGTGCTAACACATTCTAATTTTTCCGTTTAGCCTGAGAATACTAAATTTTCCTAGTTAACCTATAAATTTGGGTTTTTAATAGTTTAAATACTAAAGTATCCACTTCAAGGGTTTTACTCAGAACTTTAATTACACCCCTAAAACTGCACTCTGCTGACCCCTTAAACCTATCGGCCAGTTTGATATAAAAGAAGAAGAGGCATATATGATAACTTATATAACTGATGTAAACACTGCAAATTTAAATACCGCAAAGGGCAGACTCTGTAAACCTGTTATCGGAATTTAGTATGTTTATTAATACCAAAAAATGTAAGAAAAAATATAAAAATTAATGTGTAGGCCAAAAAATAAGGAAACCTAATTCCCCACATTTGTTTCAATCATATTGGAGATTGGATTACTCGTTTGGCAGCTTGAAAAAAAAGGTTTCCGGTAGAAATAGTATATTTGTTTGAATCTAGCCTAAATCGCTCTCTTCCAGTACGCTTACACTCCCTAAAATTTCAAATTCAGAAAACCTCCGATTCTATAAAAATAACAGAATGATGTGTCCATGCAGAGTTTCAAGATTCTAGTTCGATTACTTCGGGTGATCCGTAAAACGCGAGTAGGCTATGTATATGATATCAGACAAATATATAATATAATATAGCCGTAATAATTTTGTACAGTTTATTCTTTTAGTGAATGGAATGTCTATTTTTTTGTCTCTTTTAAAATATTCTGGAGACCTTCTATTGTTATTTTGTAATCATAGCTCTTAAAACTGATAAGGCTGCCATTTTGAATTTTTGAATTTACCTTATTTTAGCCTTTTTAGAGAAAACATTTTGAAATCCTTCATTAGAACGTATCTAGAGCCTATGAAGAATATTTGAGCCAATATTCATGGCCCAAAGCTCTACATTGTTTTAGAAAATAAGCTTTGAAAACTCAATATGGTCGCCATTTTGAATGTTAGAATATACCCTAATTTAGCCTTTTGAAAGAATATATTTTAAAATCCGTTCTTAGTATACGCATCTAGAGCCTATAATAAGTATGTTGTGCCAATTAGTATTAATTGTGCCAAGTTTCATGGTCCAAATCCTTATAGTTTGTGAGAAACTGTGATCAGTAAGTGAGTCAGTCAGTCAACCGTTTTGGCTTATATATACTGTATATATATATATACAGAGAGAGAGGGTGCACCACTTGAGATAATCGAGGCGCATAAATTTCATCCAGATCGGACATTTTTTCCCAGTGTTATTGGTTATCATGCCTACGAGATATTTACAATACAATACAATAGGCATTAAATACACCATATTAGTATACGCAATAAGCACGTAATAAGCATACGTACGTAATACGTAGTAATAAGCACGTAATACGCAATAAGGCACGTACGCACGTAATAAGCACGTAGTAGTACGTAATAATCATAAAATTGAAAATCAACGGCGATAACCAACAATTTGTAAAAATCTACAAGTGTTTTCTTTGTTTGAAATTCATTGTTGGTGATGGTGCTTTTATATTTTGATTTGGATTTTTGCGGACATTAGCCATTACTGATTAGTAAAAAACAAGTTTCACGACGTTTCGGGATCTGGAATCTGATCCCGTCTTCAGGTGGAACAAAACCTAGAACATAACAAGATTAGCAACACACAGCCAGGAAAACCTGGACAAAAACACAGCTGAAACAGAGAACTGTAAAAGCAGACTCTGTTCTGTTTTACTAATCAGTGATGGCAAATGTCCAAAAAAATCCACATCAAAATATGAAATCTACAAGTATTCATTTTTAAATTTTCACTTGGCCTCTGTCGACGTTAATGAAAAGTTCAAATGATAAACCCACAAAAGTCACGTATCTTTAATCGATATATCAGATGTCAGTTCTCTTACCCTAAATAAACTTGTTCCGTGGTAAAACACTAAAAAAACTAATAAGGTGTACTCGCATGTAGTAAAAACAGTTTGAATAGCAATTATTGAGCCTTTTAAGTAAATTATTCTGTTTGAAAATATGTTACTATTTCCGTAGGCTTTTAGTTAGGAGGTGTTTTGCATGATATTTTTACATAATGTTTTGCCTAGATAAGACTAAACCCAACAGACCGTCAATACTCGACGGGGCTGGCACCCGGGTGTTGGTTAATTATTTCTTTAATGTCTCTTCACTCAGGACTAAGTAGTTTAGTTCATTTGTTTATGAGGCGCTAGCTGTCACAGCAGCTGTAATAGTTTAGGGGCGTAATCGAAACACGCAGGAACCTTTATCTAAATAAACAATGTTTTGAATGCCTGTTTTACGCATTTAAAAATGTAAGACTAATAGTGAAAAACTCAACTCATTGAACGTACCAACAGAATTAAAAACGTTTCGTTTAAAACTAATCGAAATGACATAAATAATTATTTTTGTATACTTTTGGATTATTGAAATGATATAATAACAGTAATCAGAAAGTAACATTAAGATAACACATTCTAAATATATCTATAATACTATTATTTTAGTGTGTGGACAATAAATTACCCACATATATAAATTAAGGCTTAACTACAACAGTTTAGCTATTGCTTGTATTTTTGTTTTTCAACAACAAGTAACGAATTCAGACTACAGGAAATTTTGCACAGGTTAGGTAAACCTCAACAAACCCATGGCAGTTAAGAGGGATTCAAAAAATATTTAAAGGTTTACACGGGTCGAGTAGGAGGGCGAGTGGAATAGGCAAGTTTTGACCGTCAACAACTCGACCAGTGTAAACAGATGAATGAGTCCAGTGACGGGCGAGTTGGCTAGCAATTAACAAACTTTACTTACTATTATAAAATGATTCTTCTATTTCTAGTAATTTATTCCTATGCATGAATGCCTGTTATGTTGTGCATGAATGCCTGCTATAGCTTAGAGCTGAATTCCCTATTAAATTAGCCTAGACAGTGGAACTATTAAAAATATAAAAAAGCGAAATCCAAATTTAAATTATAAAATCTCATACTATCTAATAAACGGTTGTCATTCCCGTAAGACTTGGGTTTGACTGTTGAAACCCAAACAGGGCCCCAGACATGTGTGCGCTGAGTTATCTACAGCAACCTCGAGATAAAAAGCCCGCCAATTATATTATGAATCAGTTAAAAAATGTCATTTTAGTTTACACATAAAAATAATTGAATTTGGTTTAAGAAGTACACCAACCAAAAATAAAGAAAACTCTTCTCTTTGATCGACTTTATTAAATGATTTTAACATCATTTGTTTAAAATGTTTGTTATATTCAAAATACAGTAATGTTATTCCCTGTAAACCCCGTAAATCTTGAGCATTCAAAACCTTTTCCTGTTCTTGATGACAATGAGTTTATTATATTGAACGCAGGATAATGTTTTAAAATAATACATTTTACTTCAGCGATTAAGTAGGGCATACCGTTAAACGCAAAAAAAAACATGCTTTAACAATTCAACATTCAACAATTAATTATAAAATGTTCATTAGAGGTGATGGTGATGGGCAGCCTTGAAAAGTGTGTCTGTAAATAAAGTTTGCTAAATAAACATTAGAAGTTCGCATACACTTTTAGAGTACGTGATTACATATCATCGCAATAAAATTTCGTAAAGATTACCTCAGTGAAATAAATGGTTTGGTGAAACTTTATGAGTTTTTCTAAAAAATATTCTTCTAATATTCTTTTATGTCCCAACAATTTGATGGAGCCATAAAACAAATTTAAAATTTGAGCTAGCTTGTAAGCGACACTAAAACTAACACCCATAAGAGTTACAAAAAATGTAAATGTGCTCTGTGCACTTTAATGATTAATGTGTTCCACGATTTTGCTAATATTTTTGTGGACTTACACCCAGATATAAAAGTCTCTGATTAACCCCAATGGTGACGACATGGGTTTTCATATTCACTAAGGTTCCTGTTACTAAAATCAAGTCAAATTCACTGCTCCTCTTCATATCCAGTCATTGAGTGCCAGCTCTTAGCCTATCATCAGCTAACATCTTAGAAAGACTAAAAAATCGGAATTCCAAGTATTCTCTTTCAATAGACGAAGACAAAGGCCCTGTTTCTTTTTACAAACGTCTGGGGCGAAGACCCTGTTTGTTTATACTAACGCTTCTGGCCGCATTGAACGACCGTCAATAAATTTAGGAAAACCGCAACCCTGTTGGCTTGAAAGGACACAAACTGTCACACCCTCTGTCGTGCCTTTGGCCACTTTGGGCCACGTTCTTTATATATCCAATGACACTTAATGTTTTTGGTCACTCAGCGTTGTTATATTCGTATGTCAAGCCAAAGTGGCGTCAAAGAGATAGACAAACACATGCCATTACAAAAAAAAACACATGTATTAGCTTAGGAATAACTTTTCTCACTCAGTTTATTTTACTGATTTGTAACGGAGTTATGTGCAGGCATTAACTGTAAAAAATGTGCGAAATACAGACGTACTTTTTTAGCAAACATAATATTTACGGTTACATTTCTCAAGATTGCGTTTTTGCCGTAATAAAATTTGATACTTAATGAATGTTTCATTGAATGAGTTTTTTGGTTCTGTGTTCATAATCTCGCTTGCCACTTGTCTGGATGTTAATTATAAAAAGCTATCTATCTATATATATAATTACTCAAGCGGAAATTTTTCCATAGAAATTGTGAACGTTTGGCAAGTTGCAGGATAGTGGGGAGGGCTCAAATTATCCCAGGGACTCAGGCAAAAAACCGGAATTTCTTGAAATTTACCAGAAAACGAAAAATAACGTAAAATATATACCCCTTAAATGTATTCGGATCTAAAAACGTCTGCTTTTTATATTAAAACATGTGGTGTTGTTTCTGGATTAACAACCATTTGCTAGATATTGGTAGATCTAAAAGCAAGTTTACTGTGGTGGTATTTTTTAATATAATGAAACGATTATTTTTATTTTTATTTTCCCCATTAATAATAAGGGCTTTAAGCCCCGTGTTTTTAGTGCACGATGAACAAGCAAACCACTTTTAGTTCAACTAATCAGTGCTTAATAATTATAGGAAAATTAAGTAATGCACACATAATCAACATGAGTAATCTAAGAAGATAAATATGTGTCGTATACCGGATGTCCTAAAACTCCGGGAATTTTAGGAAACCGTTTTGCGCTGAAGTGACTTCGACATTTAAATTTAACTATAACAATTATGTACGGTTTTTAACGGTTAATCGGTATCATACTACCGCTTTAGATATTGTTGGAACGGATGTTCGTATATTATGAATATAATGACTCGAGGATTCGAGTGACTCGAATCCTATGTTTTCATATTTTTCCAGTTGAATGGCATAGTTTAACATGTTAAAATATTTTCAGTTTTGCCAGCAGTATTTACAAAAACTCAGAAAACCCCGAAAATACTCTCTCTCTCTCTAACTTTTTGTCGCAAGATTATATATTACTAGTGGCTTCAAGGGGCTGAAAGCCCCTAATCATAACAGAGGAAAATTTAAAATAAAAAAACCCTTCATTATTATTGTACAAAATACCTTCCTAGTAACTGGCTTTAAGATTCACCGAATGTTAATATTTAGCACATGGTTTTGAATCAAGTAACGGCAGCATATGTTTTTAGCAAAGTATTAATGACAGGTGAGTGAAGAATGATTGTAGCGCGATCTTGTAGTTTTGTTACTGACTAAGGCTGACATGTTCCTTGGACAGGACTGTTGATTAATAGCCCGACAGCCAATGGCCACTTAGGACAACATTTTAACGTGGGATCCGAGCGACAATTTTGCCTGATTTACAATTTACGAACTGGTATAATTATGAGGACGGTCCTATGAACGTAATGTTCAATAGAGTGGATGTTAATCCCCATTAGGGAACACCGCGTCCACAAGCCATCGCTCATAACAATCCACAACTCGTGACCTCCAAGTAGCAGGATTACAGAACACGCCAGTTATTTACTGGATTACGATGTAAACCAAGCAGATGGTTTTAGATTCCAATGTTTATTAAATGGTAGACATTTTACGTTATTTTCCGTTTTCTGGTAAATTTCCAGAAATCCCAGGATTTTTACCCAGTCCCTGGGATTAATAACTTCAACTTGAGCCCTATCCCAAGATCGTGCGACTTGCCAAACGCCCGCAAATTGCGTGCAAAGATTTTGCTTACGTAATTATATATATATACTATCAATGATAATTGTAAGAAAATAAGCTGAATAAAATAGGTTCAGTGACATTTTGATGTAACTGTAACCATTACCTGTACCTTTCTAACGGTTAATCGGTATCAGACTACCGCGTTAGATATTATTGGAACGGATGATCGTATTTTATTATATAATGACTCGAACCTAATGTTTTCATATATTTCCAGTTGAATGGTATAGATTTTGCATACTCAAATATTTTTAGTTTAGCCAGTATTTACAAAAACTCGGAAAACCCAAAAAATACTCTCTCTTAGTTAATTTTTTCGTAAGATTGTAAATTATTATCCAAATAATTGTAAGAAATCAAGCTAACCAAAATAGGTTCAGTGACATTTTGATGTAACTATAACCATTATGTAGGTTTCTAGCGATTAATCGGTATCAGGAGACTACCGCGTTAGATATTATTGGAACGGATGATCGAATTTTATTATATAATGAGTCTAATCCTATGTTTTCATATATTTCCAGTTGAATGGTATAGATTTTGCATGCTCAAATATTTTTAGTTTAGACAGTATTTAAAAAAACTCGGAAAACCCAAAAAATACTCTTTCTTACTTAATTTTTGTCGCAAGATTGTAAATTATTATCCAAATAATTGCAAGAAATTAAGCTGAAAAAATAGGTTCAGTGACATTTTGATGTAACTATAACCATAATATACATTTCTAACGTTTAATCGGTATCACGAGACTACCGAGTTAGATATTATAGGAACGGATAGTCGTATTTTATTATATAATGACTCGAATCCCATGTTTTCATACATTTCCAGTTGAATGGCATAGATTTTGCATACTCAAATATTTTTACTTTAGCCAGTATTTACAAAAACTCGGAAAACCCAAAAAATACTCTTTTTTAATAAATTTTTGTCGTAAGATTTGTATATTATTATCAAAATAATTGTAAGAAATTAAGCTAAATAAAATAGGTTCAGTGACATTTTGATGTAAATATAACCATTATGTACGTTTCTAACGGTTAATCGGTATCAGACTACCGCGTTAGATATTATTGGAACGGATGATCGTATTTTACCATATAATGACTCGAATCCTATGTTTTCATATATTTCAAGTTGAATGGCATAGATTTTGCATGCTCAAATATTTTTAGTTCAGCCAGTATTTACAAAAACTCGGAAAACCCAAAAAATACTCTTTCTTAGTTAATTTTTGTCGTAAGATTGTAGATTATTATGAAAATAATTGTAAGAAATTAAGCTAAATAAAATAGGTCCAGTGACATTTGGATGTAACTATAACCATAATATACATTTCTAACGTTTAATCGGTATCACGAGACTACCGCGTTAGATATTATAGGACCGGATAGTCGTATTTTATTATAAAATGACTCGAATCCTTTGGTTTCATATATTTCCAGTTGAATGGCGTAGTTCAGCATGTAAAAAAAGTTTTAGCTTAACCGATTTTCACAAAAAACTTGGGAACCCCCAAAAATTTGACTAAGTAATTCAACTAAGCGTTAGTTAGCTCGATAACATTTATATTGTACTACTTCCCTAAGGAATTTCTCGTGTGTAGCAAAACTCCTACATTTATGAACCGGTCTTGATGATTGAGGTGTCATATTAAAGGGGATCTTCTGAGGAAGTCAAGGGATAATTTTTACCACCCTCAGTTCAATGTGCTTCGCCCCACTGGACTTTATAGTTTCCGTATATTTGAAATGGAATTAAATTTTAACTAACATATGGATATAAATCTGAATAATTTTTATCTTAATAAGCAGCTGTCTTGAGGAACACCATCATTTATATACAGTTCGCGCATTATATCTGCGGCTGTGGCTATTATGCTATGGCTACTAATCGTATTATATGATATTTTTAACATATGATATTCGTAAAGATGCATTTGACAGGCAGCGGAGTTTTGGAGCAACGTTTTCAGAAATGTATCCCCTCTCCCCCGCACCTTACAACCAGCTGACTCAGCCACGACCGGAGATATAATGCGCGATCTTTACCTTCTGTCACTTTGATATTATTTACATTTTTGTTCATTGTTTTTTCAGTTTACAACCTATAAAACCATTAACATAATAGGGGATATAATATGTTAATTTAATGAAAATTAAAATCTATTGTTAAATAAAAACATGTTATGAAGTCGTGATCCTACTAATATAGTAAACCAATGCGTTTCATCAACGCCGAACGCCGTCAACAGTCTTAACTACCTACCTGTCTCAAATAAATTCCTCAGAAGTTTGTTAAGTAGAGAGCCAAACTATTAAGGAGTTCTATCAAAGAAATGTTATATCTTTAAAGCCAATGGAGCTTGGATTAGAAACTTTCAAACAGGGTTTTGCAATATAACAATAAATATACAAATACAGTAATACAATTTTGGAAAGGAGTTATTATGTGCAAGTATGGCCCAAATGCAAACAATTTGGGTGTATAAGATATATGGACTATCCAGGGGAAGCATGGTGGGAATGGCGGGGGAATGCCTGAAGTTGAAATGTAACGTTGAAGCAGTGAGGACCCCTAAACAGTTTGTGACAGAGGCCCTAACACAAACTATTGTAGACATTGCAATAATAGTATCAAACTGTGACATCACTATAGTTTTGTGATTTTTCATATTAAATAAGTAAATATTATTTATTCAGATTTTTGAGACAAATTATTAAAAGTTTTGAAGGGAATGGAGTTTAATTATGGACCAGCTATCCGCAAAAAGGAAAGAAATTTCAAATGCAAATAGGGTAGAAATAATTACTGTCCATTTTCCAGGGAATGACGCTATTGCCTGGAGATGATCTATAAAACTGAAGCGGTGAGGACTGTACCAACACCCAACTAGGCCGGGTTGATTTGGTGTAGGGGCAAAGGCCGTAATAAAAACTACTGTTAAACAAGGGAGGGAAAGCAAATATCGATCATCGGACTTTTTTTGTTCATAAGGAACCCTAAACAGAACAAGAATTAAAAGAAATTTATAAAATAATTTAAAGTTCCTAAGACGGTGGGCAATGTTTTAGTGACGATCATCCTAAACAAATCGCTGCTAATCCTACAATAATCACAATTCTTTGTATATATTGTACAATAGAAATTATTATAACTTTCCGTATTCAAATTTCAAAATGTAAAATTAAGATAAAACCAAAGTTAAAAGAACAATAAACCTAAGACTATATAAACTGTAAGGTTTAAGTTCAAAGTAATACTGTATCAAATTATTGGCAAGTCCTGTAAGCCTGGTCAGTTAACATTATCTCTCATTGCAATAGTTAATGTTATTAACTGAAAACTACTAGTTTTGTCCTATCTACAGAACAATTTATAAAAAATCACATTAAATAGGCATACTGCTACCACAAAGTAATACAACACTTACTGAATCTTATATTTGATTAATATTATTCTGAGACGACATCGTTAATGAGGTTGATAAGGCAGTCTCTTGCGGAACTTCTACAATGTTCGATTTCCAGTCATAAAAAATACCATTGGCTGTTGTATTTTCGTCTTTTACTAAAATATACCCAAACCAAATAGCCAAATAAACTTAAAAACTATACAATTCCATAACTGATAGTAAAAGCTTATGATTAACAGCATTCAATGGGATGAAATATCCTGTTAAAACATAGTTAACACAACAGTTATTCTTCTGTTGTCCATTGCACTCATTTTTTGTCATCGCCGCTTACTCTAATTTAAGCAGTTTCATTTTGCTGAAAGCAGCTCTATATCCTGAATAATATTCACCGAAGTATCATTATAATTTTAAATTGTACACAATAAAACGTTTCATTAATTCATAATTCATTCATCTGCGTGTGCGTGCATACCTTTAATTTAAGACCTCAACTATGAAAATCGGTCGACTAGAAGAGCCAAGCGGTCTCGGAAAAGAAAAACCAAAATTTTTAAAATATATAAGATTATTCTGCTAAGTAATTACTATTTTACCACTGCTTCAAAATTAACAGAAAATTTTTATTTGCTGTACCCCCCCCCCCCTTTGTGAGTTGAGTGATACAAATTTTTAATTTTTGAATATCAACGTTGGGCAGGGATGTTTATCTTCAGCCAAGAAGCCACGCCCCATTCTCCCCGGCCAAGCCATCTTATTGGTGTATTCTTTTAGATCTTCGTGGGGGTAGTTTAAGGGATGGGGATAGTGACATAAATACTCCAGGAACTGTGTTAAGTCTTCAGTTGATAGTTTCTGAGATGTCAGTGTGTTGTGCTCTTCCTTGCAACTAAGCCAAGGTATGTATTTTAAATTATAGAATTTTACTAGGACCTCCAATTTCTGAAATGTAGAAATATTTTTTAGACTCTATAAACTATAAATTCTAACTTACTTTTCACTTAACACGTTTTACATTTGTGCTTACTTTGTATTTAACAATAATATTCGTAATTACTTTTATATTTCCATTAACTGAAAACACTTAAAGGAAGGATTGATGAATGGAATGTAAACATAACTGAAATGTTAAAACTCATAATTAATTTTATTTAAAACATTTTTGCAATACTCAGCATTTTTTTAGTTAACACAAAGCAGTAATGACAAATTACTTTTAACTGAAAGTAATACCATATATCATAAAGCTCTTAAGTTACCAATCATTATTTTCTTGTATTGGGCTTGGCTATTACTTTTTTTTTATTGCGGTACATATCTGAGACGCTAAAATATACACGGTATCCCGTAACTATCAGGACAAATGTATATAGCGTTACAGCTTAGGTCAAGACAAACACTTTTCACAATAGGAATATCGGTCTGTGGTGCCTCGTTTTCCGTCTGTCTGTATGTGTTTTACAAACAAATATATAACTCCTAAACGGTTTGAGGTACAGCGTTGACGTTTTGTAGTACCTATCTTCGTTTGAAATGATCCCAAGTTATCATTAACCGTTTCAAAATGGCGGCCATTTAAATTTGTTGAAGCCAAATTCCACGAACACCGTTAACTTAAACAAAAAATCACAAAACACATAAAAGTAAGTCTATTTTATGTAGTTTTTAATGATAACTTATCTTCACTTGTTAAGATTGGATAATGGTTTACTGAGAAATTAGTTTTTCGTAATGCTTGACCACTTTTCTCCATATAAACAAAGTTAAAATACGAGGTGTCCAACTTAACTGTGCCACCATTGGTATCTCAGGAACTATTGGATTTAGAGAAAACTTTAAACCGGGGCTTCACCTACATTTTTAAGACATTCAAAAATATAAATTCCATTTTCTAGTAAATTACCGCAATTTTCCAATATGGCGGACAACTTAGATTTTTCTTATGGAGCACTCTGTATTTTATGGCAAATTTGGAATCAACGCCTAATTTTAAGAACTTATTACTCAATGATATTTTTTCCTAAACTCAATTGTTAAGTAGATATAAGCCGTTAAAGTTTGATTCTTAAGACCCTGTATTTGAACACTGTTTATATGGGGAAAAGTGGTCACGCATTACGAAAAACATTATTTCTGAGTAAATCTTAATTCAATCTTAATAAAAAAGGTATTATTGAAAACTACATAAAATGGACTTACTTTTATGTATTTTATAATTTGTTGTTTAAGTTAACGGTTTTCGTGGAATTTGGCATAAAAAAATTTAAATGGCCGCCATTTTGAAACGGTTGATGATATTTTGATGTAATTTTAAGAGAAGATAGGCCTTAATAAGATAAACATTTTTGCAAAATCTCAACGCTGTATTTCAAACCGTTTAGGAGTTATGAATTTGTTTGTTAAAGACATACAGACGGGAAATTAGGCACCAGAGACCCATGTTCCTATGGTGAAATGTGTTTGTATTGACATAAGCAAGAACGCTATTGTCCAGATGGTTACGGGACACCGTACAAGGCAAATTATTCTTTTCAATGAACAAAACAACTTATATGTGTTCTTTTTTGTTTATACAGTGTGTAAAAAAGTCTGTCCCCCCTCCTTAATTTTTTGTTTGTTAAGACAAACAAATAACCTTTGGGGAATGATACTAACTCAACCCAAATTATTTTTTGACGATACCAAAAATTTGGAGTGTCCCCCAAAAATGGGGGATTTTGGGGGCAACTCAAGATTTTCAAATGCAATCCCCTTTTGAGTGACCCTAATTTTAAAGAGCTTTCAAAAAGTAGATGAATGGTGAAAATTGGAGGTCTCTAACGTGTTTCTACGCAAATTGACAGCTTGTCAAAGTTTTGAATACAACACATCCTTGAAACTTGGTGTCAAGGAAGTTTGCAGTTTTAATTCTCTTTTGGAGACGTAAAAATTAATCGAGCCTGGGAAAAATGTTATTCAATGAAAACGTAGTCTCTTTTGGTGATATTTAAAATTTTGAGTGTCCCCCAAAAATGGGGGATTTTGGGTGAAACTCAAAATTTTCAAATGAAAACCGCTTTTGAGTGACCCCTCATTTTAAAGAGCTTAAAAAATAGGCGATTGGTGGAGGTTGGAGGTCGCTAACGTGTTTCTATCGAAATTGGCAGCTTGTCAAAGTTATGAATACGACTCCTAGAAACTTTGAAAAGCTGCCAATTTTGATAGAAACACGTTAGTGACCTCCAATTTTCACCATTCATCTTTTTTTTGAAAGCTCTTTAAAAAGAGGGGTCACTCAAAAGGGGTTTGCATTTGAAAATTTTGAGTTGCCCCCATAATCCCCCATTTTTGGGGGACACTCAAAATGTTTGGTAACGTCAAAAAATAATTCGGGTTGAGTTAGTATCATTCCCCAAAGGATAATTGTTTGTCTTAACAAACAAAAACGTTAAGGGGGGGCGGACTTTTTTTTACACACTGTAGTATGTTCATTATGATTTTTATCCTGAATTGCCACTAAAGGTATTTAGAAACTCGTTTCTGTACTGTTTCTCTGCAGTATTAAACCTATGTTAATGTCTGCTTTGAATATAGCACTATTCACCTTTAGCGGTAAAATATTGAAGATTACGCGTGCAGACACTCAATTGCTTACAATTATTACGTACACTAGAGACATTTTCCACATTAAAGTATTATTTAGTTTTATATTTTGTTCTAAGAATAATAGTTTTACTTTCTCCAGAGTATCTATCTGGATAGATGTTTATCATAAAAAAATTACTGCAATTAGTTTGAAATATTGTTGGATTTCAATTAGGCTGTTTTACGACCTTTACTTTTTCTTAGCTGTTTGCCTCAAATAGTATTATTTTGTTGCTAAAAACGGTTGTCAATAGTAATAAATTCATTATGGAAGACGTCGATTTTATAAAAACAAAAAAATTTATGTTTTATATATGTATTTAAAAAAAAGTCATAACTATATTTTGTTCTTATTTATTTTCTTATTTCAGGTGTGTAAATATGACGCACATTTTAGTCAAATTCGTTGAAGACGGATTGTACCACGTTTGCCCTAGAAGTCATGTGCGATATGACACAGACGAAGTTGGATTGGTATCAGCCAAATACAAAGGCATATTCTTCAGAGCTGTTATTGTAGCAGAAGGAGGTATGTTTTGATTGTATTATCGACCTATTTTTATTTTATTGCTCAATGGTTGCAACCAACCTTCGCACGGGACAGAAGCATCAAGCTTCAAGGTCATATCATTTTTAAGTCTAATGTTTAATTTATAATAAGAAGCAATCTCAGAAAGCCATGTTTGAATAAAACTTGAATAGTGACTTCGAAGCTTCTATTGAATTGACCTTAACTATAGTTACAGACAATGGGATTCGTGTTTTGATATGTAACACAAATCCTCCAAACAGCTGTTAATACTTCTGGCCAATTTTAAGTTATTCACAGGCGTTCTCGATCCAATTTGTTTATTCATATTCTTCCATAAAGTTTAACATTGAAACTTTGAAGTCCAAGTGACGGAGCTAGAAGAAATGTTAGAAACGTGAAAAGGACAGAAATCTTCCCATTCGTACATAAAGAACAACTTCCCTAAGTTTCATGGCGATCATTAAAGGTTTGGTAATGCATAAAGGACCGACAGACCTGAATTACAAATATATTTGTACATAATTGATGGATTCTATACTCTATTGAATTTCGCAATTTTCCAATGTGTTTATTTTGAACACATACGTAGTAGTTTTCTTCACAGGGAGCAAATGTGGTATATTTTGGGGCGCATGCGCCGACTTTAATTAAACGATTAAGCACCCAAAAGACACTTTTGCTCCGTGAATTGAACAAGGTTCTCATACTACTGAAATAAGCTCGTTGAATAATAATCTTGGAAATTCTTACCTTAAGTTGATTTTTAAGGTTACAACGTAATTTAAAATATATCTATTTCTGTTATTTACAAACAAAACTTTTCACCTTTCAAAGAGCGATTTCAGCTCACATAAATTAATGAAACAATAACAATGTTTGAGGGTTTTGCAACAAAAAGACCACAGCTAACATTTTTGTACTGTTACAAAAAATGGCGATTTTGCGCGGTTTTTTAGAGAACGAGAAACGGTCGATTTTCGTGCAGATTGATAAAAAATGTTTTTAGAAAAAATGTTTGTTGTTAAAAAACATATTAAAAACATGTTTTTTGTTAAAAAAATGTTAAACATGTTTTTTTGTCCCATTTCAAATATTTAATAATTACTTATCATTTCAACACGTACGAGCAAACCATGTGTGTTTGTCTCATAAGTATTATTTTGCCAGTTAGCTGACTGCATGCTTTTATACTGTTCACCTGTTTTTGTTTTGATTTGCTCTCCATTTCGATAAAATTCATCGACCTAAAATCGTACTTTGAGGGGCTCGCCATTTTCTATTTTATCATCTACCAGTTTTAGCCTTTTGTGAAAAAATATTTTTAAAACGCATCTAAAACCTATAAAGAATATTTGTGCCAAGTTTCATCGTCCAAGACCCTCTAGGATTTTAGAGATTGCGATCAGTCAATAAACCTGAATTTGGCTTTTAATATATACTATATGTAAATAAGACATAATAATGTTGTTGCCTGAAAAAATTATTCTTTGAAACGTTATATTGCAGAATAAGCAGGCCATTTCTTGGAAATCATATGACATATCAGGGTCTGCTTTTGCGCTACACATCTAACAGGGAGTGCGGCTTGAGACCACAGCGGTGAATGACTTCCTGTGGTCTCTCTAGGTTTATAGAGAGTGTCGGATATATAAGGACGGGTGATGTACTGACGAGGGGCGAAGGCGTGTCGGGGTGGTCGGGGGTTGCCGCGACTGTGTTGTGTAACAGTCATTGACCTTGGTCCCTGTCTCTCTTTTAGCGGCATCCATGGGCAAATATACAAAAATCTCTATTTCCTTGTTGGTGGCTGAAATTATAAGAAACATTATCCAAACTGTAGAGCTTGAAACTTGTTTTGATTTTTATTGGAATTGGCGATAATATATTATCACATACCTACTTTTAAAAAGTAAAAATGTTATTAAATTAAACATCAAATTTTAAATATATCGCAACAAAACACCAAACTCAATTTAATATTTTATTCAACCACTAAACCCCATTTGACATTTAATAATTTAATTATTTGGTTTACAAGGTATTTAGAAAATAAACAAACATACTTACGTAGTTGACTAACGCAACTTGAGTTATAAAATACTACAATCAACCCTTTACAGTTATTTTAGTTGTTTGATAAAAGTTTGATATGATTAAAAAAGTAGAGTCACCCAGAAATATTTGACCAGAGAATAAATTATTATAAAGATTTAATTTTAACAATTAGGGATTATAGATTTTGGTTTCTAAAATTAACTCGTTAACAAAACCACAATTTACCATTGTAGGGCTTTAAACTAATCATTCTTTAGTAGTGGTACATATAATTTAATAATTATGATTTACTGTGCAAGCTTATTTACTGTCCAAACGTAAAGAATGTAGTAAATATTCCTACGCGGTGTCGGCGAATAGTGCGTCTAAACGTTCACGCGGCAGTATATTTTAATTGAAAGAAAATAATTTTATTGCGTCAGGAAGAAAAAAATTCAACACTAGGTTCGTGAAGTATACATTTATCTTTTCCTTTTTACATTCCGAGCTATATTGGCTCAAAATATCAACTAGCGAAAACCACAGAAAACTAAAAAACCCTCTATTTAAACTCTATACGTATTTACGTATTACGTATAGAGTAATAGATACGTACTACGTATCTCTCCCGCGAGTGCGACGCAGATTTGTCTTTAGCCCCCTCGGGCCCCTCTGGTGGATGCAAAAGCCAGTTAGCTATGTTCGTGTTTTATGCCATAATAAAGAAGGATTATTTTCATTATTATGATTAGGGGCTTTAAGCCCCTTCAAGCTACTAATATTTTCATAAAAACCTTAGCTATACGGAGCGACCACATAGTATTAGAAGGAGCTCACGAGGTGCGACGTGAAGCCATCAATTTGCTTCTAGTCCCTATGCATGGAAAAAATTAACTTTGTAAAAAATTAAAAATATGGTATCAAATTGAAGGTCTGAGTCTCAGAATTACTAGTACCAAGTATAAATAGCATACAGCAGTCAACACATCGTAAAGACTGATAACGTAGAAGCCTGTCCTGACGATTGAGAGAAACTGCGACTACCGAATGCACCTGTAACGTTCCTGTGATGCGTAAACAACTGCTTCTAAACCATTTATATTTGGTACCATAGCAATTTTGAAATCCAGATCTTTAATTCCAAACCACATTTGTATTTTTGTAGTCAACTATATTATTGTAAATAGCAGTTTAGGATTGTTTTTATGCATGTGCCGCACGAATAAACTCTCTCACAAAAACTAAGTTATAAATAAAACTATGGCAGCTATTATTTTCAAAATATATGACTGTATAATTTAATGGTGACAAATTAAAAGTGTGATTTTATTTTCGGGACACACAGTAATTCTTTGAACATAGGAACACGAAAGCGACTGCGCATAAAGAGGTTATGCAGCTTATTCCGTTTTATGCTGTCAAAAAATGCTTATACTTATGTTTGATAATTTTCGTCCACATTTCTCAGATTTCTTTTGTTCATTGACATGGCCTTTTCAATCCATATAAACGCGGGCACCAAATAGGGTGGGTGAGTGAGTGTGCTGCTGGCAAATTATTATTTTTTATTTGTTTACGTAGTTCATCAACATATATGATCATATAGTATTACAGCAAACACAAATTTACCCGTGAAGGCCCTGAAACACGTAAACAAAGTTTTGATAATCAACAAGAACATTTCATTTATGTAGATTTTTCAGATGAGGTTTAGCAAACAATTTTATGAGTTTACAGTTCTTGCCGCCCGCCCCAATTCGTGCACTTCACTGTAGTCAGTTTTTCCAACTCGAGAATGAAATTTAGGTAGTTATTCTCCTTATTATTTATGGTAGCATACCTCGATATTTTGCTCGCTCGTTGTAATATATTAAACTTTTGTTGGCCCTTGTTAAAATTGATTTTGTATAAATGAACGTTTGTCTGTTTGTCTCCAAAGTAGTTGTGTCCATTATCATGGCCTTTCAATCCCTAGTCATTTTTTTTTCAAAGTTGAGAGTATAATTTAGGTATGCATACTTCTTATTATTAATGGTAGTGTACATTGATATTTTATTTATTGCATCATATATTATTATATTTATCTATCGATTGCTTTATTTACTAACTTTTAAGGTATATGCAATAAACCTTCCATAATAGACAGAGTGTTTCGTAATTATTGGAGATTTTAATTTTTCATTAAACATATCTGTTCAATCGATGATGGAAAAATCTAAATAATATATCAAATTCGCTTTATATAACACGTTGCTAGTGGTGTTATTAAAATTTAGCTCAAGTTTGGGAGGGTTGGGCGTACTCTGAGGTCTAGGGGGTTGTTGAACCACAGCGGCGGAGCATTTAGCCCCGGCCTGCTAGCAAGGTCACTCACTGCCCCTAATCACAAGGACACGTGACTCTTGTAAAATAGGGTGGCAAGGGGTGTTGGGCGGGGTGATAGAGAGACAGAGAAAGGAGAAACGAACCTCCGGCGGACTGAGTCGATGTACAATAATTATTTCTAGTTCAAAATGATACCGCATTTTGGGGAGCGCTGAAGTCAACAACGAAATCTTTTGTCTCTCTTAACAGTCAGCGGTAGTGTTATACCTAATGAAATAGGTAGGCCTAAAGTACTTAGACCACCATTAAAATGATAGTGAGATGGTAACAAATATCTTCGGTTCTAATCGCAGCATGCAGTTGTTTTGATTTCAAAAACTACATTGAATGAACAGCTTCAATGTGAGCCATCAATCGCCTGAATCTAACTAATGAAAGGTGAATTTTGTAGCTCTATTCTACACAAAATTAATTTTTTACAAAACTTATTTTAATTGCAAGATTTACATCTTAGATCCTAAACAGGTTCAAATTTCCTCCCGGTCTTAAATACTTAACAGGTTTTTTGCATTCGTTTCAGTAATTAATTAATAATACAGGGTGTTTTTTTTAAAACGCAACCCATTTTTAAAATTTAATAATGCACATACGAATGCGTAATGAGTATTGTTTTATTGATCTTTACATTTTATACAACCTATTATTTAAGTTTGATCACATTTAGTTCACATTATGTGCTCAAACAGTCCACCATTGGCATTTGTATAAAGTTATGCTCTTTCAATCAAATCCCCAAATATGAAATTGCTGTGATGCAAGGTGCCTCTTTAAATTTCTTGCATTAAATTTGTTATGTTTGTTTTGAGGTGCTGAATAGCTTTTGAATTGTTTTCGTAGAATAATTACCTCTTTACATGTCTGTGGCAAATTTCATTCAGATCGGACCATTTTACGCTAGTTATCGTGCTTAAAGACACACACATTAAAAACGCAACCCAAAACTTGATTTTATCGGTGAAGGATTATTTCCCCACAAGATCCCTGGATTTGACCCCACTATATTATTATGTTCTTTGGGGATACATAAAAAGTAAGGCCTAAAAAAAGTCACATCATATTCAGTACCTCAAAACAAACAAAACAAATGTAATGCAAGAAATTCAAACAAGTACTTGTGTTCGGGAATTTGATGGAGAGAGCATAACTTCAAACAAATGCCTCTGGCGGATTTTTTGAGCATATAAGTTGAACTAAATGCTATCAAACTTAAATAATAGATTGTATAAAACGCAAAGAACCATTAAACAATACTTATTTCATATTTATATATGAATTATTCAATCTTAAAAATGGGTTGCGTTTTAAAAAAAACACCCTGTATAAACCCGATTGTTAAAAAAAGAGTGTTGCTTCTCAGAAGATCAAAAGAGTTATCTCTTTTGGGAATTAAAATTTAACTGTGAATTTAACTTTTAATTTTCATTCAAGATAAAAAGTTTATTCACCTGTTTAGTTGCCTAGTAATTCATTAACTTTCGTTTGAGATAGTGATCATTAAAATCCAATTTAAAATCCATTTTAAATCAAAATACGTACTAGTCCTTTTCTACTTTGAAGCCCATTTCAATTCTAAAGTTTTGTTTAAATATTACCCTATAAACATGATACAAAAGAAAAACGTATGCTTTCTTTATTTATTTTTTGACTGATACGCGATAAAATTGATTATCCTTTTCTGTTGCTTTTGCTCCCCCATATTTAAGAGCACGTGTTGTATTTATAAAATTTGTATCTTCTCTATTATGACCCATTATTCCTGGAGGTCTACAACTTAATGTCCCAGCATGGAGGCATGTTTCATGACAACAGACAGAAAATAACAGTGTTTGATTTTTGCTAAAGCGCAAGACTGTAGGAGTTGTTCAATAGTTAAATATGATAAAGTAATTGAACACAGCCTTTACCGCTTTGTTGTTAAAAAATTCGTTAGACAGGATCACTTCAACAACCTATTCATTCCAAATTATCGTTTTAAAATAATGTTTTAACAACATCAATAAGAGATTTTTTCTTATTTGCCAGTGAATGCCGCTAGACGGCCAGGCAGGCACCAAGGTCAGTCAAGGTCGTTGCGACCAACCAATGTTATTTGTGTATAATAAGTACCAGATAACGATACGCAAGCACTACTGAGCCCCCACCTCGCCGCTGCGCCGCGCCGTTTGGCTGCGAGAGTAATCCTTCTCGCAAACAACTTATCAGTATCACACACCCTTTTCTATCCAATAACCTCTTACTCTTCAAGGATATCCAGGGTAATGTGTGTGGGGCTAGAGGCCTATTAACGCGGGTCACCATAAACTCTATAGAAAACTAAATGCTATGTTGACGTCACTTGTAGGATAAATAGATTATTAAGTATTTTATTTAAACGACATTTCACGGTAGTTGTAATAGTTGAATTGATACGTTGGAATTGATACGTTCCAATAAACCTGTTATCAGAAAACCAGTCAACTGCTCAAAACGGCTTGTAAGTTTAAATAGGCTTTAAAACAATTTGCTTTGAAAGAAAAACTTACATATTATAGATTCTCAAAATGTCATTCAAGCGATTTTTAACAACAGAAGGCCTATCCAATTCGTTTTTATTATACTACTAGCAGTTGCCCGTGGCTTCGCTCACGATAAAAATTACAGCTGATCTTACTTCTGCTCTTTGAACTGTCAAATTGTAGTATTCACAGCTGTTTACATTTCGGTATTTAAATGTTTACATCCTTATCGACTGTAAACATTGAAGCTAAGGAAGTTCACGAGGCGTAGCCCGAGGGGATTTTAAGGAAGTGAATAGGCCTATATGTTTCCCAGGTTCAAGATCTACCTCTATGTGAAATTTCAACCCAGTCGGTTCAGTAGTTTTCGAGTTCACTTGTCCCATACATACATACATACATACATACATACAGAAACCACCTCTTCTTTATAATAGTATAGAAGATAGATAGATAGATTGTAAATTAAATAGTACTTTCCATTATTCGTATGAGTTACGTAGGATAAAAAGATATAAAGTGATTGTTTTGTTGTCAAATAAAAGAAATAGCTTCTTAAATAGAATTTTAAAATGGGCGATTTTGAAAAAGGTATTATTGATGTCAGCTGGCACCCCCCAAAGATTATGGCATAAATCCGCCCCTTTTTCTTGTCTGCGCGTCACAAAATAACGAGTTATTGGATTTCGATGAAACTTTTTTTCTGGGTCCCATACATGCCTAAGGGCATGTAGGGCTATTTAGATCTTTTAAATTCACCACGAGACAAGCCGTTCGTCTGCAATCTATTACGGATAACTCTGTAAAATTCTATAAATAACTTTTTTAACGCGCTCATGTTTTCAATCTCAAATTAAATTAAGGGCAAACACAGTGAACAAAAAACATTGATTCAATAAAGTGGTAGCCTAAGTTTACTAATGAAACTAAACATGAATATTATTTCATAAACCTGTCTGTATACAGGTTAGTCTTGACGTAGCGTTAAAAGTTTTTTTCTGTGATAGAACAACACAAATGTGACTCCACAAATTAAACATTCGATTCCACACACACCCACCTTGAGAAAAATTATTTCGTCTTCTTAAAAAAAAACGTACATTTACTCGAGAAAATTAAATTTTCTGACCTTAAGTTTTCAATGATAGAACAACACAAATGTCCTTTTCTGATATAGTGGCTCTATTCCTGCAAAATTTCAGCTCAGTTGGTCCAGTATTTTTCACGTGGTTGAAACTCATATATTCCCACAAACATCCAAACTTTCACATTTATAAAATTAATTAGGATTTAAATATTGATTTTGAAGCTCGAGGTTCATGGAAACCTACTTCTTATTTAGTTGAACTTTAATGTAGAATACGATGGTAGTGTCGAAGTTTGAGAGACATATTAAATAAAGCAAGAAAATTCAATTTTCTCGAGTAAATGTAGTTTTTTTAAACAAAAAGAAGACAAAATAGTTTTCTTAAAGTGGATGTGTGGAATAGATTTTTAAAATTTTGGATTTGAGTCAAATTTGTTTTATTCTATCACCGATAAAAATTTTAACGCCAGGTCAAGACCACCCTGTATAACTGACAGAATAGTTGTTTTCCACTACAGCAGTGATTAAATTTCGTTATAAATTTGTTGAGTAGAATTTTATAATGGAATGATAGTATTAAAATATAGTTTATATTTTCGTTTTTTTTTTTGTTGTTTACAGACAAGGGGAAAATGGATGAAATGAAAGAAAGATGTATTTTAAACGAATCTTTAGTTTCAAAATATAAATTTCCTTCGCCTGCTTCCTCATTCACAAGTACTACCCCAGGACCCTCTACAAGCAAGGTAGAAAGCGTAAAAAGAACCTTGTTTGAAGAAAAAAGAACACCTCCTACCCCAGAACTTAAAGCCACTTCAACCATAAGTGTAGAGCCTAATTTTGTGGAATTAAAAAACACACCGTTCGAAGAACCTGAACAAGCGGTAAAAAGTAAAAAAAATTTGCTTGAAGTATCTTCAGAAATAGTTGAATTTGAAAACAGACTCAGTGAAGAGGCTGTAGACGACCCAGAAGAAATAACTGAAGGAATAGAAGCATCAGAAGAGGGAAACCAAGAGCCACGACGGGATAGGCAAATTTCAAAAAAAGGTTCTGGGAAAAAGTACTACTGCCCTTTCTGCAGACAGCTCTATTTAAAATTTGCCAGACATTTAATACAAGTACACAGCGGTGAAGACCAAATCAAAAAAGTGTCAGCCCTTGAACCAAAAAACCCTGAAAGAATAAAAATTATCGCCAATTTAAGAGCTGAGGGCTCACGAATTTATAACTCATTACAATCATCCCCCAGTAAAATTATAGTACCGAGACAGAAAATCGGGATGAAAAGAGAACAGTATATAGCGTGTTTCATGTGTGGGAATTTGTATAAGTCTAAGTTCTTACACAAACATGTAAAAAGATGTCCTAGTTCTGAAGGAACACCTGTTTCAAACCCTCTGAGGGTAGCAAGAATGCACAGCTACAGATCACCCGAGGATGACGAGCAGCTAGTGATTCAATTTTCAAGAGATGTCCTGTCGGGCATTAGGGAGGGAGAGATCAAGCAAATAATTGCCAATGATCCCCTTCTCAGGGAATATGGGATTTTTCAATGTAACCTCTACGGAACCGACAAACACCTGGTAAACCTAATTAGAAGAAAACTAAGACAGTTGGCCGAGGTTTTACTTGAAATGCGGAAGCTGGACAAAGACATAGTAAACCTAAGCGAAATCTTCGTTACGTCCAAGAAAAGCACGCTATTTAAAGCAATTAAAACCGTTGCAGGGTTTGAAAATGGAAGATTCAAAAGGCCGGCAATGGCGAATGAGATGAGTACCCTCCTTAAACATTGTGCAATAAGACTA
Organism: Flexamia atlantica; assembly: GCA_035578135.1. NCBI lineage: Eukaryota > Metazoa > Arthropoda > Insecta > Hemiptera > Cicadellidae > Flexamia > Flexamia atlantica. Next base: position 45,925,145 of record JAQJVK010000005.1, on the reverse strand, counting down.
AGCAACAAATTTAGTGAAATGGACGAAAAAGAAAAAGTCAAAGACATTAAAAGATGGTTAGATTTGGTCAAGTCTGATTACAACGCTCTCATAGGAAGACACGCGAGAAAAGATCTCGATGAAAACAAGTGGAATAAGCCTAAAACTCTACCACTTACAGAGGATATCATCAAACTTAACACTTTTGTCCAGAAAACTACTGAAACTGCAAGAGAAACACTCAGAAATGGATTCGACTACCCACAATGGGAAAATTTAAACAAATCAACTATGGTAAAAATTCTTATATTTAACAGAAAACGAGTAGGGGACGTTCAAAGAATGCGTATAATAGATTTTAATAAGGCACATAATGTACAAAAAGACTCCATAACGTACCAGCTTCTCTCTGAATCAGAAAGGATAACATGCGAAAGGTACCTGAGGGTAGAGGTTCGGGGGAAGCGTGCTAAAGTGGTTCCAATGCTGATTACAAAAGACGTGTTAGAAAACATAGAATTAATATTATCACTTAGAGCTCAAGCTGGCATACCTCAGAGCAACCCCTACCTATTTGCTCGCAATCAGGAAGAACCGTTTGAGGCAAATAGAACATTACGACACTTTGCCTACAATTGCGATGCAAGGTACCCGAAATTTTTGACTGGGACAAAACTCCGCCAACAAATTGCGACAACGACACAGGCATTCAACTTTTCCGAAAATGAACTGTCACTCTTAGCTAACTATCTTGGACATACCCTTCAAACCCACAGGAACTTTTATAGACTTCCAGATGAAGCTATACAGCTTGCTAAAAATAGCAAAGTTTTAGAAATTGTTGACTCTGGGAAAGCCGTTGACCTAAAAGGAAAAAGTCTGGCCGAGCTCGAAAACTACATAACGACGATGGTCGAGGAGACGAATGTTGAGGGACAAGGTAACTAACTGTTTATATTATTTCTATACTTAATTTATATTTCCAAAGTGTTAATTTTGTTGTATCGTCTTATAACTCCACAGTATCTCCTGCCATATTGGGTTTAAGTGTTGCAAAAACAAAGTAAATTTATAACACTCTTTTATTTATAAATAATAAATTATAATTTTAAGCTCAAAAATTTTTCTTTTAAAATCATTATGTTCAATCAATAGACGAAATCCTTATTTACATATATATATATATATATATATACAGTGTGGGCGAAAAGTCCCTACCCACTGCTTCAAAGGTTCAATAGTGCATCACAATTTAGGTGATTCTTTACCTATAAGTGATGCAGGTTAAATGGTCAAAAAAGAAAGGTGAAGGGATGTAGATGAAATCTCCCTACTCGCTGACTGCAGTTATTTGTAATAAATCAATAAATCAATTGTTAAGTATTAAAAAAGATTTTACATCTTTTTGCATTTCTAGACCATTTGTGGCATGTAATAATTTTGAACACAGTTTAATTAATTCATTCACTCCCTTCAAAAATGTTCGTGTGACCGTTGTAAAGATAATGAAAATCGCTTCCTTTCTATAGTCTTGATCCTAACTTTTCTATATTCCAAGTATTTTAAAATAAAGAAAAGTAATGTTATTTTAATAATTAATTCTTTATTTATTATCTTCATACCGTATCTACTTTACATACCTCAGCAGTAGGTTAGGGTCTTTTCGCTAATACTCCCTTCAACTCTTGTGTTCCCAACCACCAACATGTGATACGCTGGCAAATCTTTGTTTTTAATATACTTTCCCAAAATATAACATCCTTATTTATCATAATAATCACGATAATTTTATTCATATCAAGTATAAAATAATCGAGAAATATAAATAGTAAAACATATAGCAGTTTAAATTATGTGCTTAAAATCCACATTTTTTAAGGTCACATAATTTCAATTGTTCCTAAGATCCAAGATAGGATTGTTCTTAATCCAAGATGGTAGCATAGAAGCATACTCTAATTCTGAGAGTACTCAACTTACATATTATACACGAGAACACCTCTTCCTTGTACTAATTATACACGAGTTATAAACATAATATTTTCATCATACTACGCGGGAATTCAATACTAAAAGTGGCTGGAAATTGCTGTTTTCATTAAAATAACATATGTTCCTTTGTTGTCTCTTGCGATCACTAAAATTAGTTACAAGTTAATCTCATGGTGAAAGCCTATTTTTGCCGGACAGCTTTTTCCCGATCAATTTCAGGAGTTACAAACGCTACGCAACAGCTGACTTTCATTGTTGTCAAATCATTGGCCACAGTTAGTTAACCTCTGTAATTGATGTTACTCGTGTGAAGCGAATATAATTTGTTTCTTGGTTTGTAATTATTATGAGATTTTTGTAGTATGACAAAAATTATCGTTCAATATCGTTCAAGCTCTTTCGAGTGCTTGATCTAAATTCCGTGCGAGACGAAGTCAAGTACGATCTCGCACTGGGAAAGAGCGCTTTTCCGGACTAGTAACGAAATATACTATTACGTGATAGTAATTTAAATTGTCTAATAAATTATTCAGTAAGATAAGAGGGGATTTGTTCTACATAACTACTGGAGATACTCGAATCTACATTCAAAATATATGGTGCCATAATTTTGGCCCTTTTCAAATTATTCAAAAACACCTTTTTTGCTCAAAAAATTACAACTTTAAAATGGGGATTCAAAATATTTTTATGATATAAACATTTCACTTTTGCCTTTTTTTTTGCTACGACTCCTAAATTGACTGTAAAGGTTTTGGCAGGCTTAAACCATTGGAATTTGTAAACGTTCATACCCCGAGCAATTTGCTCTCTAATTTAATATTTTATCCTAGTTTTTTAGTACCTCGATATTCATTGAAGCTTTTGTATAAATCTCTAATTTAAATTAAAAAAAACAGGACCTTTCTGTTTATTTGTATATTTTTGAATTTATTGCATTAACAAAATTATACTTTAGTTTTTTATCATAGTGTTCTTTTGAAAATTGTCAAATAAATAAATTTTAAATTGATCTTTGAGGGCAAAACAGTCAATCATATAATGCGGTTAGTAAATTATTGCTTGGATATGTTGCAGAACACCTTGAAGGAGGATCCACGATTGAATCGCCAAGGAGGAAAGAAGATGGAACTCCAAAAAAAAGAACAGTTTTGAGAAGAACGTGGACAACTCCTGAAAAACATGTGATGAGGAAATATTTTAAACATCACTTAACAAATCACACATTGCCAACTCCGGATGAATGCAAAGATGCAAAATTTAAGTTTAGCCCACTACGACAGCGAACAGTAGAACAGATCAAAGCTTGGGTCAATAATTATAACAAAAAACAGTTAAAACAAAAGTCAGCTTAAATAAACTCACGCTCAAAGGTTCAATCTGTATTGGTTTCTGGAGTTTTTTTAAAAACTCAACAAATAGGTTTCTAAGAACAGTGATCTGGCGAATGGTATTATTATCGCTGTGACTGTTACGAATAACATATTGTGTTCCGTGTTTAAAAGTCTTTAAATCAAATATGCTTTCATTTCAGTATACAGGGTGTCCGGAAATTATGGTAAAATATTTTAGTATATGATAGTAGAGGTAAAAATAGGAAAAAAAGTTTGTATAAACGTAGGTCCTAAAGCGCTTCGTTTTCCGTCTGTGTGTCTGTTTGTGACTTGTACAAATTTAATTATAACTTGCGAAAATTTTAACGCATAAACTTCAAATTTAGGATATGGATAAACTCTATAAAGAACTATTTTTGTGGGAAGTATCAAATTTCTACTTTTTACCATTTCGAAATGGCGACTGTTTTTTGTTTTCAAAGCTAAATACATATCTTAAAAACCGCAAATTTTAGAAAAGTTAAACAAGAGGCAAAAAAGCTACAAAATTTAATCCAATTGGATAAATTTAATCCAATTTGTTAAAACATGCAAATTTCAGACAGTATGTTCTAAATAACCATGTTTTTATTAAGAAAATTTTAAATTTCTCCTTTATTAGCTGTGCGATCATTATAATCTTAATACCAGCGTTAATAAGATTAAATTTCGCAACTTTTATGTCCCTTGTATAATTGTTTAAAATTTGCGGTTTTTAAGATATTTAGCTTTGAAAACAAAAAACAGTCGCCATTTTGAAATGGTACAAAGTATAAATTTGATACTTCTCACAAAGATAGTTCTTAATAGAGGTTATCCGAATACCAGGTTTGAAGTTTATACGTTAAAAGGTTTTTGAGATATAATCAAATATGTAAAAATCACAAACAGACACACAGACGGAAAACGAAGCACTTTAGGACCTGTGTTTATATAAACTTTTTTTCTTATTTTTACCTTTACTATCATATATTAAAATATTTTATCCGGACACCCTGTATATGTATTATAAAACACTGTAAAATAATTCTCCGTATTTTTACTGATGTTTCCAAAATGGAAATTTCAACGTGTTTTTGAATATTTTTTAATAATATAAGCTAATTCATAATTTTATATTGTATGTACAAATTTAATTTGTTTGTTTCTTTTATGACATTTGTCCTTTTCAGACTGAGATTGATTTTTATTTATATGGACCATTTTTCTTGATTAAGGTCAAAAAATGATTGTGTGTGTCATTTAAATATGGTATTTAATGTACTATTCTTTCTATGGTCATTCTAAAATGTTTGTAAATACCTATTAATTATGCAAAGTTAAATAGGATTATAAGTCATATGATACACATTAGAATTTCTATTTATTCAAGTTTATTACATTTTAAAATTCAAGGAAGGGATTTTACTTTTTTTGTGTCAACTGATCACAAAATTCCAACATTTATCATCAAACAATAAAAGCTTTTCGATCGCTACTGCACATTATTGGTTAACTTCATTTTGTAAACTATAATATTTTGAATTATATTCATTTGTAATCTGACAAATGGCCTTTATAAATGTTATGAACAATTATATATACTGATTTGGGTCAAGTAGGGTTGTTGGGAGTAGGGTGGGTTTTATTTAAATAGATGTCAGTGGAAACAATTAGTTACGAGTAAAGAATTACGTATCTGAACAATGAAAGAAGATAACCAGACAATTCTGTTGTATTTTAACGCACAAACGTATATTTTTTATGGGTAGTTATATATATTATTATTTTATAGGTTTTATAAATATTATGTTCATTTTGATGTTTTAATTTACAAAACGTACTTGAGAACGATTATAGCTGTTGTAATTTTTTTGGTAAACAATTAAGAGGGACTTTGGTATTATATACAAATGCATTACTATTAGATATTAATTACTAATAGACGTTATGTGCAGTATTTTTATCTGATTAAGATTTTTATTTTTTAATTTTCGTATGAGCAGTGATTAGATTTCAAAACACCCAAAAGCTTTTCTGCTGTATGTAAAGTGTTTAACGTGTTTTCTTGTTGTTGTGTTTATTATTGTGTCTTTTGTTTATACATCAGTTTAAAACTGTTGTGCTTTTTCATTTAAGAATATTTCATAAAGATGTTAATGGTTAAATGTATAGGATGTAAATATCATGTTCATGGTTGTTTTTAGAATACAGCTTTCTTACGTATATAATGAAAATACAATTTTTTTAATCAAATCGCGTGTTTTAAAGAATATGCAAACACTGTTTTCCACAGTTTGTATATTTAATCATTAACGTCATTAAAAGGAATCTTTGAACAGTTATCCAAATTGAATTATCTAAGTGAAAATCAACGGTAAGTTAGTTTGCTTATACATAATGTGTAAAAATTAACTACTATTTCAAAACGTATTATTGGAAAAATTAAAACAAAATATACGGATCAATTTGAGTTCAATGACTGTTGTAGCTCAAAGACTGTTGTTTTTTTATCAAAAAAACAGCTTTTCAATCAATACATTTTATGTATTTAAATGTTTTCGACACTCAGGTAGTTAAAAATAAATAAAAATGAGTTATGAAAATGCATAATTTAGCCAGTCAAATAAAAACAGAAATAAATTTAAGTAGATTAAAGAAGCTTACACAAAATTCGTCATTTGTAATTTCAAATTCAAACTGTTTATTAGAATAGATTTAGGAGATATTAATGCTGATAACAAATAATGAAACGTTTTGTTGGGCTTTATTATCTAGAGGCCACTAGTAGCTGTAGATTACGTGGTGCCCAGTACGCGTGAACATGCGTGTGGGGCTCCTTTTGGGATCGAAGTTAACATTTCAAACTATTTTTTATTGTATTTGATTCATTCATGTATTGTGTAAGCTGTTAATGAAGTTAAATTTTAAAATATAGTCAAAGGAATAATGCCTAGGTTAATAATTCTACAGCCAAGAATATTTGGCCAACATATTCGGTATAATTAAAGTAAATTATGTAATAAAAAGCCATTTTGAAGTCTGATTGTTCAAAAGCTAAAAAATACAGTGAGTAATTAGCAATATTACACTTATAAAAGGTGTACTTAATTATTATTATGTATTATGGAAATACATAATATTATCAGTTACAAAAAATTATGTAATTTCTAATTCGGGAGCCAGTTAACGTTGGAACGTATTTTCGGGTTGATAGACTAAGGCCCCCCCCCCAAAAAAAATCTCATAAATCTTGCCCTGTTTATCTTTGCCCAGCAATAAAGGGTTCCTTATCATGTTTACGCGGGAAACCTACAACAGTAGCAGTACAACAGATAGTAGAATATAACAAACAGTACTCCCGGATCGAGCGGGGCCTCAGTTTTGATTCTGCAGTAGTTATAGACCATATCTAGATTTGTTTTTTATTTAATAGCTTCAAATATCTCTTAAACTTTAAATATTCAAACATTTATTATATACGGTATTCTGATTCTTTAAAAAGTGATAACTTATCTACAACTTTTTAGAGCGAATTTAAAGCAATTTTTTATGTAAAATAGTAATTTTTTCGTGATACTGTTCAACTTTTTGTCTAAAATCTGTTGTGCATTGTCCATTATAAGACTCACAATAAATACTATTTAGACTGATAATGATTTCCTTATTTCGTCCTGCGACGTTATCAAATGATGTCATTCTCTTAAAAAAGTGTTTCAAAGATACATTATCCTCCTATTATTTCTTAAGCGACAATTATTCATCACCGAGAACGTCAGTTTTCTTCTAATATATAGACAGTAGAAAGGGGGAAAGAAGTAAATAGTTATTATTTCATTAGAGTAGAGTCATATCGTTCTCTATGTACATTAAACAAGTAAAAAAACTTTTTAAGTAATTACAGAAAACTAATATCAAAAAACTAAATAGCTAGGAAAATCTTGACAATATGTATTGATAAACTTATTTTAGCCGTTCTTCGCAAGGTTAAACTAGAAAATATAACAATAGTTCCTATGGAAACGTAAAAATAAAACTACCAACATTTGTACATAATCTATAGACCCTACGAGGCGAAGCCCGAGGGGATTTCATAAGAACGTGAATAGGCCTATGGTAACTGGAGTCATAATATACCTTTGAGAAAATTTTCTGCCTGATCGGTACAGTAGTTTTTTTGGTTAAAAGATATCACATTTTCTTTGTAATATCATACATAAAAACAAATTCCTGATTGTTGTAGATTCAATTATTTTTTACGATTATTCTGATTGCAACATGTCAAGAGAGAGATAGAGAGAGGGGGAGTGGGAGAGTGAGAGAGTGGGAGGGGGGAGGGAGAGAGAGAGAGGGATGAGTGTGTGGAGGGGAGTGTAATTGAAACAAAATAGGAACAAGACGCTCTCCCACCCTTTTCGGGTTGAGGTCCGGTAAACTCAGGTCCCCAAAATGTCGTATACACGGTTTCAGTATAAGGGTCCTTGAAATATGACGAATATGTACGTTAGTATAAGTTTCAGAGTCTCAGTTTTTCAAGTCCCCGAAAGGTGGTATACACCTGTATATATATATATATATATATATTAATGTAAGAGAAAATAAATAGAACTGAGCACCCTTTTTTTGACTATATTTTAATAGCTACATGTTTCGGCCCTATCGGGGCCATTTTCAAGCTATATCTAACCTAACAAAAACAAAATATTTTTATTATAGTGATAAATAAATAATTCTTTACATCATCTGTTTTTTGTAGAGGTATTTTGGGATGTTTCATCTCTTTATAATCATTGCTTTCTCATATATGGGGTTTCTTGCTGGTTTGTGGTTATTCATAATTTTATTTTGTTCTTGTCTATGGCCCATATATATCAGGTATTTTTCTTTAGAATCCATCTCATTCCCCTTGGTCATTACTTCTAGAATTTTCATATTTTCATTGATACTTTTATAATTATGGCCTGTATTCAACAAATGTTCAGCAAAGTTGCTCTTCATAGACGTTTTGTTATTACTTTTCAAGGCCTGAATGTGTTTTTTAAAACGTGATAATGGTTTTAATAAAGAGTTTCATAAAGAGATGAAACATCCCAAAATACCTCTACAAAAAACAGATTATATAAAGAATTATTTATATATCACTATAATAAAAATATTTTGTTTTTGTTAGGTTAGATATAGCTTGAAAATGGCCCCGATAGGGCCGAAACATGTAGCTATTAAAAAATAGTCAAAAAAAGGGTGCTCAGTTCTATTTATTTTCTCTTACATTAATAACTTTAGCAGCCCTCCACAGTGAACTTATGTTTATAAATTAAAAAAAAAAAATATATATATATATACCTGTCCGTAGGCGCGATAACTTTTGTAAAAAAGGTCCGATCTTAATGAAATTTGGAACAAACGTGTAAAGCGTCATTCATGACTTCGAGTTCGAAAACCAGCAAGATTGGTTTACTCTAAGAAGATTTTTTTGACAAAATAAAATTTATTTTCAAGATTTAATACTTTTTCGCTGATTATTTTTTTATTTAACTGTCAAAATTGAATTCAGCCTAAAAAAACAAAGAATTTAGCATTTTGAATTATTGTTCTACGTCAATCCGTTGCTTAAATATTGGATGATATTGGATGTGCTAAACACAGTACATTGTCCAATATTATTTTTAATTTTTCCCTCCAAAAAGTATAGTTACCCTGATTTAAGACATTAAAAAAATACAATTATGAACATATTATGATTATATTTTCAGGTGATGAATATTTTACTTGTGTTTATTTTGAATAATTAGAGTTCATTGATCAAGATTTTGCAGAAAATATATGCTATATCAAAAAATACAAATTATTTTTAAATTTAATAAAGAAAGTATGAGTATTTGGAAAGGGGGTATGTTTTGGTCTAAACTGCCTGAAAATGTAGCATAATATATGGTATGTTTACAATGATGAGGATTGATATGTTCTATTGAAATTGGCTGGAGATGTTGGTCTGCTGCAACAGGGATGTTTTAGTTATAGAACTGACCATATGATTGAATTTAATTTTTTCATGAGATTGATTTATTTGGTTGTGTTTTGAATCAATTGATTTTATGTTTGTTGACATTTATCTACTATAACAATATTACAGTTATTAAAAATTAAAAGACTAAGAACTATATAAAATACAAAAGTGTATATATTATTAATGAAAACCAATGTGGTCTCCTTGTTAATTTTCCTCATGTCTAAAGCTCATGAATGGTGAAATATACGTTTCTAGTATATTATTTACTTAACGTATTCAGACAATACTTTCCTTCAAATAAGTTGAACGTTCATATATACAAAATATATCCTATGGAAATTCACTGAGTACATAGGTCTGCTGCGACGGGGGTATTTTATATCTTATATCTGTTACTAAAAAATATTTTCTGTAACTTCCTGAGTAAAATTATTTATTACCAGCCATAATTGTCTTTAGCCATAATGTACAATAACTAAAGCTACTTTGTGGTTAACAATTCAATTCTGATTGCTGATTAATGGTAGGAGCGTGCCTCTCCCCTCTTACAAAAAACTATGAGATGAAGAGCGACTTCCTCGAATCAAATTACAAGCAATTTTCCATCAGCCAATCTCAATATTGGACTTTCTCAAGCTTGTTTTATTGGAAATGCTAGGTAGGCTACTACTATTAATTTTGTTTGGATTACAGACTGGGAAGGTCCAACAACAATCTAAGTGCTAATGTTTTTTATCCATTCCTTTGGCTAGATATATCCTGGAATCCTACCTTAAAAAATGTACTTATTGTTGAATTGAGAATTTAATTTAATTTTGGTGATTAAGAATTAGCTTTCAATACTAAATAAACGGTATCAGGAAACTGACACGTACTTTCTCCCTTAAAGTAATTTAAAATTAGAAAACTTATATAATGAAATAAAACAAATTAACAATTAATCATCACACAAACATGTACCAAATTTTATCAAAATCGATTAGTAAATAATGGAGATATCGGTTTTTAAATATTTGCCATAAGAATAACATTGGATAACGTACTGCGTTTACCGCCGAACTAAAATATAAATTATTTCCGCAACCAGTTGACGTAGATAGTCAAATTTAACGGTTGCATGTATATTTTCTTTAGAGGTTACAGATTTTGTAAAATTTGAAAAATATAAATTTTTTAACACTTAAACCCCCATAACTTCTGAATCTGAATTTTTACAGACATGCGGGTGGTGTCATTTTGTTTGTCATCTTAAGCTTTAAAAACTATGTAATTTTTATCAAAATCGTTAGAGCCGTTTTTGAGAAATTTGGATTTTTGTAATTTTTTATGGGTTTTTATGGTGTAAATACCCTTAAAAATTAAAAATTCAAAAAACTCAAAAATACGCCTGGAGATACCACGGCTTTATACCTTCATGCCAAATTTCATGGAAATCGGACCACTGGTGTCGTCTCTAGCTTTCTTTACATCCACACATACATCCACACATACATCCACACACACACACACACACACACACACACACACACACACACACACACACACACACACACGCACGCACGCACGCACGCACGGACAGACAGTCACCACTCCGAAAGCCATTTTTTGGATTCAGGGAGCACTAAAACAAATATATATCCACTAACAACATAAATTCGAAAATTTTGACGAAAACAATACTTTCTCCATAGGTATACTATGTATAGGGGGGAGAAAATCAAAATAATCTAAATAAAATTTTTGAATTACCAGTCAGATATATTGGATATATTGGTTGAAGCAATACTATCAGATGAAAAATTTAGAATCATTAACATAAAATGAAAAAATAGTATTCAGATTGTTTTAAATCGAGGTTATATAAAAAAATGGAATAGGCTACCTAAAACGTTTTAGACGGATATTTTCTCTTCTTAAACTATCCTTGATAAATAACTAGTCTTTCGGGGTATTTGTGAGGTTACAAAGATTGATCATTCTGTGAAAGTGATGAAGCTTTCATCTGATTGCAGGTTTACGCAGCAGGATGCAACATTGTGATACTAGCAAGCACGTTCGAGCGGGTGCAGATCATTCCCGGTGCGATCCACAACTACGTCCGCATCAGCTGCGTAGACTGCTCCACGGACACAGGGAAGATAGCGGCCGCTTACGAGAACCAAGTGTGCATCTTCGAACCCACCCCGCTTATATACAACAACAGTCCCCATGTGAGTACACGTGAGAAAGTGTAAACAAATAAAGTAATCACAACAGCTGTTTGCAACCTACAGCCATCGTGGAAAAATCTGGTGTGTAGGTTAAAGATTGCATGGAGTAATAAAAAGTATATTAAGAAATATTATCAAATTGTGTTATAATAATCGGATGAACTGGTAAATATAAAATAATACTAAACAAGGCTCGGTCCACCAGGTACTATAAATACAAATATGTGAATATTTGTGTTTATACAAATATAATTATTGGCATTGGAAAGAAACGTGGTGTTAAACTTACAGTTAATAAACTGCGACTAAAGAAAAAGAGTAAACTGCGCCTACAATATGTAAAGAGCATTACATATTATGGACTAAAGAGGGATCCATGTTGGCAGGTCAAATTTAGGTAAATTTTGGTCGAGAGTCTTTGGCACACCACACTCGATTTCCTGCCAAGAAGATATTGATTTGGTATTTTTCTATAAAATTACTGTTCTTAGCTTCGACTTTTAAAAATATAATATTTTAACCAAGACAAAGCTTGTGGAGAAAAATTGTAATTTTAAGTTTTTCTAATGAGTCAAAGGCCTTGGATAGATCACAAAATACTGCTGCACTGTGATCCATCCAAGCCCCAAGCCACTTGATCAACAAGATTCAATATCGCTCAGTTTGTACCTTGGGCGGATCTAAAGCCAAATTGATTACAGGAAAAAAGGTTTGTTGTTTCAAAGAAATGCATTATTTGAGTAAAAGCTACTTTTTCAAATATTTTTGAAAATGCGACCAAAACTGAAACTGGAAGGTAATTTTCAGGATTTCCTTATGTCCTTTCTTGAATAAAGGTTTAACTTAAGCAAATTTCAATTTATTAGGAAAATAACCTTCATCAATTTCAAAACATTGGATGATAATAAAACATAATGGCTGACAAACATGAGTTGTTACTATTTTCACTATATTCATAGGAATCCCATCCCAGCCAGCAGAATTCTAATTCTTTAGTGATTTAATTATTTCATAAATATCTTTTTCTGAACCAAGCTTAAAAGAAAAACTTTAATTAGATCTATCACAAATTTCAATTAAAGAAATAGCTTTCTTTATATCTGGACTTCCATTCAATTTATTTACAAACATGTTATTAAAATGCTGTGCTATTTCCTTGCCTTCCTTAATACTTTCACCTCCAACTTTTAAATTTATGGAACTTTCTTCATTCTACTTAAGATTACATGGGGAACCGTAAGAGTCCTCCCTACCCAGCCAAAAATGTTCAAAAACAGTTCTCACACAGACCCATATTAACGGCCCATGAGTTAAGGGAAAATTTGAACTTCAATATAGTTTTAACGGGAAATATCCAAACTACTAGAATTGCTTTTTGGAATTTCAATAACTTAAATAGTTTTTTTTTTCTAAAATAAATTTAAATAGTCAACTTTGGACATTAATTTAACAGTTATTATGGCCTTTTTCAAAAAATAAAAAAGCAATGCCAGTAGTTTAGAATATTATTTATTTAAATAATATCGCATAGTATGGATATGTTAAAAAATATGGGGACTAAATGGGTCCGCGCGAAACCTTGCATTGCAAAATGTGCACTGATTTAGCATGGGCTCTTACGGAGCCGAAGTTCCAAAAGTCGCCGCTAGTGTCGCAGAAAAATGAAAACTGCCGTGGGTAGGGAGGACTCATAAACAAATTGCAAGAAGACAGTTTTTGATGGAATGCTACTAAGAAAAATGTTTATTTTATTTTAACATATCCAAAGTTTACCAACAACAACCTATGTGAACCACACTAAGATCTTGTTTATAAATGGCGGCTTTTCCCACCATGTGAAACTTTTTTTAAAGTCACTCATTTGCATTCTTCATAAATATTGTTTCAAGATATTGACTTAGGAATGTCACCAATTATAGTTAGGTGATTGGTTCTTAATTTTGATAGGGTACTCATTTTTGGCTGCCATCTTGGATCTGCCATGTTGGATATAAATTATTTTTTTCCAATGTAAAGATGGTGCTGTGACATATCATTATAGACTAGATTTTTACTTGGAACACAATGTTTAAATAATCTGTTAAAAAGAATTTGGATTTGTTAAAAAGATATGCTCAAATAAAGATTCACCCTACACATTTATTATGGATATTCCTTACTTTGAATATTATTTTGGATTATTTATCTAATATCTCCGGTTCTAAATAGGATATGTTGCACGTTTTGGTCTTAAAAAACTCAGTAATTTAAAGACTTGATTGAACCACTGATCATGGAAATCGCACGAGTGTTGGACGAGCTAAAAGGTTAAAAAAAAACAACATGAACATTATTCATACAAAAAAAGTATTATCAAAAAAACAAACAATTAAGTGTGTTAAGGTGGTTAATGCCTTTGACTAATGCCAAAGATCACCTGTTCAAGTAAACATGTCATTAGCTTTCATTTAAACAATATCTTTGCATAAGGTTAATTTGAGAACCCATTTAGGCCTCTGAGGAGGAACTCAATTGAGTTTGGATGAAATGGATGGCTTATAAAAACCCTTTGTGAAATTTTACACATTGTACCAAGTTTTATAGGAAACGGTCCAACAGTGTATTAGTCATGGTTAAAAAATATTTGAACCAACATCCATACTAATCAAAATCCTCTTTTATTATCAAATATCAAAGATAACATAAACTTTTTCTCAAAATTCATGAAATTATTTTTCTTTATACTTGGTAATATCTTGTTAAAGAAAAAGTAAAAACATTGTAAACTTCTTATTTGATTTTGGTCAAATTTTAAAGGAATTAGAAAGACTGTTTAGGTAGTATGGAGAGTAAACAGCCCTATAACCTACATAAACACACAATGCTCTTATCAAACCACCACTTTTAACGGATATTAACATTGAGGGTTACAATGACCACATTTCAAATGTCTTTATGGACGCTTTTAGCTTTGCTCAATTTTTGAATGTTGAACTGTGTGTTTCTGAAATAAATTACTTGATTTTTTCTTGTTTTCAAGCATTGAAACATTTTTTTTTCAATAACTCTTTTAACAGTAGACTCTTGATTAGTCTTGATTATCTGAGCCCCACACTGAGAAAAATTTAGTCCTGAAATACGTGGAAAATACACGTAAATAAGGGTGTGCGGGTTACCCACTGCAATCTGAACCTGGCTCAATGCTCCGGCAGTGAGGCCGCCACACGGAAAATCAGGACTTAGTTTGTCTACTTAGTTATGACGTCACTGGCTATTATGTCATTACTGTCGGTTGTAAGTCCTGCCGATCAGAGTTGGCTCTCGTAATTGCAGAGACTTTTCTCAGAATATCCTGCGATTCATTTTGCCTTCACCACAGTTTATCACAGAATATACATTCCTATTCTCGTAAAATACAACCGATTTCTATGCACTGACTTGCCTAGTCTCTGCATTTACCGGTATTTTTTACTTAAAATCAGTCAAAAAAGTCTTGGTCCTTCTAGCGGTCACCCATCCAAGTTCTAACCACGCCCGATGTGTCTTGACTTGAATTTTTAGGTGAGGACTGCTATATCCATTGCGTTATGGCTGCCTGTTGACGAGTGTAGTTGTTGAATAGCATCTGAAGAAGTGATAAGTGCAGTTTTACGCCTAATGGTACTTCTTTACAATGACAATTTATTGCGTAATTGAGTCTAGACTAGCCCTCCGTACGTGTCGTGCGTGTTTCCCGGTACCGGAATTTTATAAAAAGTAATGTTTGTTCGATGTGTGTGCGTCTGTCCGTTTGTGTTACGTGGGTTTGTGTCATGATGGTTTTTAATGCTTCTTGACGACTTCCACTGAATGAAATTTGATTTCCATCGCCTAAAATAGATCTCTCTGAGATTGAAACTGTCGTAGCCCATAATATGAGACTACAAAGGATCACTTTGACAGTACAAGGTATTTGCACCATTAATAGTTACAATTTATTGCCCTGACATATTTATTTGATACATTTAAAAGTGGCAGAAAATCAATGCAAGGTTATACTCGACCTGCATTCTATTTCTTACAATTCATCTTATATAAGACTTTGCTAAAAACACCTGAGTTATTAAAATTGAAGCAGGATTTAAACGGTGCAATTACTTTTTTTGGTACTTTGTTCGTGTAAACATTGGGCAGATAAAATTAATCTTAGGTCTAAAACTGATCAATGTGTCCTTGCAACTATTTAAAAATAAAACAATATTTAACATAAGTAACTGCTGACAAATAACACGATTTGATTTTCTTCAAAATTTTAAGCTTTTTCTCTGAAAAGTTGGAAATTTGATATTCTTTTAGACGTTTCACTACCATTTACTTTATATGTATTTACTATCAATGGTACTACAGTAAGTAAATCTATAAAAAGCATTAATAAAATGTGTGTTATCAGATTCATCTGTGGTATTATAGAAACCAAATGTTATAATTCAAACTCGTAAATTTTCAATCCCAAATATAAAACTAACACAACAAACTTAAAATCAATCCAGATTTGGTTAAAAAATATTTTTATTCAATTGAAATAATATATTTGATGATAGTGCGAACTAAAACAAGGTAAAGACTAACTGCTTTTACCAAATCACAAGGAAATAATTTGAAGTTCTCATCCATACGCCTATCGTAAATGCAGTAGGCTGCAGGCAGAAAGTAGGCCTAATCATGGATAAACTTATGATGTGTTTTGTGAAGTGTACAAAACATCCATGACGTCACTTTAATGTTTTTTCCTTAAAATCACGGTAAATTCCCTGATTATTTGCAAATACGGCAGTTCGAGCGTAATTGCAGAGAAAAAGTTCTTAAAGAAGGACTGCGAGTCCTGCGTCAGTACTAATGCCCAAAACTCTGCTGAGTCATTGAGCTGGGTTCAGACACAACACTCCTGTACATGAGCCAAGTCCTTATTTATGTATTGCGAGTACAGATTCTGGTCTTGGGGCAAAAACTCGACTTTTCCGCTAAGATATTTTTCTCAGTGCAGTTATCCAAGACTCTGGATTATCCAAGGTTTTTTTAAGTTAAAATTTATTTTTTAAATTTTTGATTGGAACAATATTATAACATGATTATCATGTATTTTGTTTGATGTAAATATAAAATTATTGTCAATTGGTTAGTTTATCATTTAATTTATCCAAGATAGTAATTTTAATAATCATTCAAAGTATTACTTTATGATAGAAATCTCCACAATAACTTTGATTTGTGTTTCTCATCATGATCACAAAGTAGAACAATGGCGACTTTGACTTGCCCAAATATTCGGTGAACTATTTCCCGTGGGAGGCCTTATGAGAGTGACGTAGAAACAAGTCATGCCAACCACATTTGTTAACTAGAAATAATATTTTACTAGCATTACCTTTACTATTGTGGTCTTGTAACACTCTAATTTCAAAACATAGGCAATCTCCCTATTGATCGAGATTTTCTGTATTCGATGCAGCCTCGGTCCCGACCTCGGATAATCGGGAGTGTACTGTATTGATTGATCCAGATAATACATTCTTTGGAAAGTGTCTATCTCTGTCTATCCTTTGGAGACCTGTCCATTGCTCCATGGTCTAGGAAAAATATAAACATGTTATCTCCCTAAACATAACTAATATTTCTTATTTCTACTCTACAACAACAAGTTTTAATCAGATGAAATTTATCTTTTCATGTAAACTGTAACCCTAAACCTAATTTTGTGTGGACCTAGCCTTTAAGAAACTATCGTAAAAGAACTTGATAAAAAATCATAGGGGGTTGTTGTTGGTAAATAGTTTCTGTTTCCAGTAGGTTTTTGTGGTTTTATTCCAGTATTTTCGGTGCATTTTTGATTTTAAACTCTTTGGTTATTTTAACCCTTTTTTTTCATTACAACTCCGATGCTACTTTTATTACCACTGAACACTTAAAAATATTTAGTGAATTGTACAAATTCGTTCATAATTCTGTTTTGTAAATTTTATCAATTCTTTTTTACTAAAATGTTGCAATTATAATATACTCTAGTTTATCATAGTATAACATTATAGTATTTTTGCAAATAGATCACTATAGTTAATCTAATGGAAATATGGTGAACATTATGGGGTAGGAGAAAAGAAACAAAGTTCTTAACTTATACATTATAGTTTAATTTTAATCTACGGATTTACTAGTGTATAGAAAATATATCTTATTACTTTAAGTTTTTCCAGTATTGAATAAATTAGGGTATATGAATTAATTCTGCTCAGAAAACGATTATAGTAATATGAATGCATTGCCCCAATTTGTAACAGTTTGCCTTATCTTATTCCACCGCTTCTACTTCTGTCAAGGTCGTTGTCATGTAAACAGAATGAAGATACAAGGTTAAACGTTTGCTTAGCGATATTGTAGTGCTGTAATCCTAACTACTCTGTCGGTTTTTATAAATTTGCAGTCGGTTCTATAAACTCCAAGAGGTGATATTGCGGGGAAAGAATTATGATATCTAGTTAATTAGATTCAGTTCCATAATGAATATTTTAGACCATGTACTATTTGTACTCTTTTGTTTGTTTTAATTGTCAAAGAGCGGAGGAGGGAGATTTACTGAAAGTTGTTCTCATAAATTTCCATTACTTTTATTTGTCTGAATGAGTAAGACTTCAGACTCTAGACTATTCAGGAAATTAGATATTTAGCGATAACAATTTTTGTGGCATTGCATCTTGGAGTAAGAGCCTTTCATAGTATATTTTTGTAGCCTGATTTATCATTTTCATAGGTAGAACATTTGGTACTGCAAATGAACAGAAGGCAGACTTCTAAAAGAAAACCACCAATCAGGGGTGGGTGAGTACTCGACAGTCGAGTAATTACTCGAGTAGTTGCTATTACTCGAGGTCGAGTCGAGTAGTTCCAACTACTCAATTCAAACAAGTCGAGTAGTCAGTTACTCCCGCCGTTTACGCGGCGGCCGAAATTACGTGCGATTTACGTTTGTGCGATCAAATTTTAAAGCCGATCGCGAGTTTCGCAAAGCTACATCTGCCGTTTATCCGCAATCGGCAGATTGTTTATCGCGGCCCCTCGCTAGTTTCACAATAAGCAGCATTTTCTGTTCATTTGTGGCCGGCAAATACGCGCGACTGTATTTTTGCCGATCGCTAGCTTCGCAAAGTTGCATTTCGTTTATTTACGATCGGCAAATACACGCGATCGTTTTTCGCGGCTGACGCGACTTGCAAGGCTACATTTGCCGATTTTCGGCGATCGGCAAATATGCGCGATCGCATTTCTCGGCCGACCGCGACTTTAACAACGCTACATTTTCCGATTTTCGGCGATCGGCAAATACGTGCGATCGTATTTTGCGGCAGATCGCGAGTTTTGAAAAGCTACATCTGCTGTTTATCCGCGACCGAAAGATATGCGCTATCTTTTTTCGCAGCTGTCCACGAGTTTTCATAACATTAACCTCGAAAATATTTCATTAACTCATAGAAGACTGGATTTTGACAGTTATCTAGAAATACCAGATTCTGAGATGTCTCAGAATTCGGAAATCGAAAATTTACAGCTATATTTAGCTCTAACCTACACTTAAAAACTTCAAATTTTTAATTTATTTTATCTTTTGAATGGTACTCAGCTCTCCGCCCTGATGTTTTTAATTCTTTCTTCCACAATTTCTTGGCTAAGGTTTTAATTAGGGCCAACAACTATTTTTAGGGAAAATATAAACCTGTTTTTGTTTGTTAAAATAAAAGGCTAATAA
Organism: Flexamia atlantica; assembly: GCA_035578135.1. NCBI lineage: Eukaryota > Metazoa > Arthropoda > Insecta > Hemiptera > Cicadellidae > Flexamia > Flexamia atlantica. The sequence continues at coordinate 45,905,846 of JAQJVK010000005.1, read as the reverse complement.
TTAAATCTTATTACTGCTTAGATTTTATAACTATGCATATCCTACATAAATTTATTTTGTGATCTTGTTACATTAAGTTATTTGTTATTTTGAGTGATTTAGCATAGTCAACCTATTCATTTAAAAGTTGGGTTTATGCAATATTCATTTAAAAGTAGGGGTATTAGAATATCAGAGTTTAATTTTTCGAAGAAAAATATAAAAACATAAGCTTAAATAAAGTAGATCAATTTTATAAGTAAAATTGAAGAAAGATTTTAGTTGAAAAAATGAAAATTTCATTACTTTTCACAAACAACTACTCGACGCGATACTCGAGTTTTTGGCTTAATACTCGACTCGACTCGACTCGACTTCAAAATCCACTACTCGCCCACCCCTACGCCACCAATAATAAAGTTGTTTACAAAACTTGACATTTATAATGGCAGAACTTAAAAATATGAAGTTAGTTTTCTTCTGAAATTATTGTGGCTTAATTTACAAATAGTAAATGAGACAATAATAAATGTGAGGTAATGAAAGCCCTCATATACGGCCTGAGTTTTACCGATACTCAACTTTATCTGGGTGCTTCTTCCATTTACTACGGAGGGCTACAAATCTTCACACCGATACCAATGCCCAAGAACCGGTGGTCCCGAGATCCAATACTGAGTATCAACCCATCCTCCTATACTGTAGTCAAAAGTTGTGCTAGTACATAAATTCATTTTCCATTGGTTACATTTGTTTTAAATATCGCAACAAATAGACATTTTGTTTACTTTGGATATATTTCATATTTGTAAAGTTATTTGGGTTTAAATTGTCGTTTTCATAACAGTCATTATTCGACTGTTACATATCTGATGAAGGCTCAGACCTGTGGTGGCTGAAGGCAAGGTGTTTTATTGGAATTGCTTCTCATATTTCTTTATTTTAGGCATTAGTATAACAATTTAAACACTGTTTTGCAAAAAAAAAATTAACTTTGTGAGGATTTGTAATTGATTTGTCAGTGTTGGGTGTTCTGTAAGCAATGCCTTGGATTTAGTTAGTATTTTTTATATTCATGCAATTCACATCAGTGAAAAGATGGAAATTTAAATTGACTTTACTTATATATTGATATGAATACCAGTTGTGCCTAGAAAATTAAATTTCTAGTGGGTAATATTCTGCAGATGAAATCCCAAAGTTCTTTTAATAACATAAATAGATAGATAAAAGGAGGAAACATGTTGGAAAAGAAAGAAAGGAAGATTGTGTTGTCTATGCTAGGTCAGGCAGAGGCAGGTAAACTGGATGATAAGTGCGGCACTGCTCTGTATGTTACATAGGAGGTTGCTGCTGTGACCTTGGGACACAATCCCACTTGTTAACTCGTGTGTAATGAGGTCTCTGGTCCTACTTAACAGAACCATTATGAACAGTCTTTGTCTCACCTGCTCATTAATTATTGTCTCCAGCTAGGCAAACTGGGCTTTATCCTATCTATCTCTTATTCTAATTTTCAAGAACAAATTCAAATATCCCCTCATACATTTTTTCAAATTTGTGGGAGTTTTTTAGTTATTTGATGGTATGTTTTACCCTGTCGAACTTGTAAAAATATATGATTAACATTAAATTTATTTGGCTTTGGAAGCAGTTTAGACTTATTCAAGCTGATTAATCTTTCCCAAGCTACATTTAAGCTGCATATAAGTGATGCAGTATTAGAATTCTCCAAGGAAATTTAAAAAAAGGAACCTTATACAACCTTTCTTAAGCCCTGCCCCTCTTCGTCCTTGTAACCTTGAGGGTTCTTTTTTAGTAATAAAGGGGGAGGAGTAGGTGTTGCAACTAACTATCACCAGACTTCCTGAACATAACTACAACTGTTACAACAACTAGACTAGTGGTGGGTATAAAATGGCACCAAACACCTATCTTTGATGTTTGTAGGATAGTTTTGAAGGCAATGGATGGTTATAACCAGCTTCTGTCCCTGTTGTAGCAACTGGACTACACCTGGGTACAAAATGGCACCCAACACATATCATTGATGTATTTAGGATGGTTTTGAAGGCAAGGGAATGTTATACGCAGTTACTATGTCTGTTGCAGCAACTGGACTAACACTGTGAACACAATGGCACCCAAAACACATCTGTGTTGGATGTAGGATAGTTTTGGATGCAAGGGAATGTTATATGCAGTTAATGTGGCTGTTGCAGCAACTGGACTTCACCTGGTGGCAACACACATCTGTAGGATAGTTTTGAAGGCAAGGGAAGGTTATATGCAGTTACTATGCCATTGCAGCAACTGGACTACTGCTGGGTGACAACACACATCTGTGGTGTGAGTAGGATAGTTTTGAATACAAGGGAAGGTTATATGCAGCTACTGTGGCTGTTGCAGCAACTGGATGACAGCTGGGTGACAACACACATCTGTGGTGTGCGTGGGATAGTTCTGAAGGTAACTGTGGCTGTTGCAGCAACTGGACTACCGCTAGGGAACAACACACATCTGTTGTGTGTATAGGATAGTTTTGAAGGCATGGAAAGGTTATATGCAGCTACTGTGGCTGTTGCAGCAACTGGACTACAGCTGGATGACATCATAAATCTGTGGTGTGTTTAGAATAATTTTGAAGGCAAGGGAAGGTAATATGCAGTTACTGTTTCTGTTGCAGTAACTGGACTACTGCAGGGTGACAACACACATCTGTGGTGTGTGTAGGATAGTTTTGAAGGCAACTGTGGCTGTTGCAGCAGCTGGACTACCGCTGGGTGACAACACACATCTGTGGTGTGTGTAGGATAGTTTTTAAGGCAACTGTGGCTGTTGCAGCAACTGGACTACTGCAGGGTGACAACACACATCTGTGGTGTGTGTAGGATAGTTTTTAAGGCAACTGTGGCTGTTGCAGCAACTGGACTACTGCAGGGTGACAACACACATCTGTGGTGTGTGTAGGATAGTTTTTAAGGCAACTGTGGCTGTTGCAGCAACTGGACTACTGCAGGGTGACAACACACATCTGTAGTGTGTGTAGGTTAGTGATACGCAGGTACTGTGGCTGTTGCAGCAACTGGACTACCGCTGGGTGCAGACAGGCGCTTGGCAGACGGACTGCTCCATCACGGCCCTGTCCTGGAACCTGGAGGGCACGCGGCTGCTGACCGGGGGCGACGTGCTGCAGCTGTGGCACCAGCAGACGCCGCTCGTCTCGGACGAGGACTGCGACGGCTCAGGTGCGTCACCTTCCCGTAGACGTGCACAATCCCATTATGATTTAATTTATTTTTTTGAGAAAAGTAAAATAAGAATTTAAAATTTGAAAGCTATAATATGGGTGTGATCGGTTGCATGTTGGTTACGGAATAACATTGAAAGGGAAACGAGTACTCATTCAGCACGCTGACATGAGGGGTGGAATTTCTGCTCCAGGGTTTAAGTTGCCCGTGTTAGACCCAAAACCCTCCAAATTTTGCCTTTTATTTATTTATCTCCTTAAATGGGGAAAAGGTCATTCCGATCTATTCCCCAACCAACAGGCTAATCAGATGAAAGAAAATAATATCGCTAACAAATTTAAAGGAATTTGGATAATTGCGGCCACCAGTGCAAAACCCATTATGGCAACATAATGCATTTACTGTATTCATATTTTCGATCAAGATAGGGGTTTAGATTGTTGTTTATTTTCCTTGTTAAAAAATAATAAATTTACTTTTGGGACTTGGATGACGTTTTAGGACCCAAATATTTAAATTTTCATCATTTACCCCTCTAAAGGGGGGTATGAATGCTCTGATTTTTTGTCCCACTAACTTGTCCAATGTATCATGTTCGACCAAATTTTTAGAAATTGGACAAAAACTGTCACGACTAGAGTACCAACACACACTCCTGTGGGCCCATGCTTTGGAGCCACCGGTCAAACCAATATGATCCAGTAAAAACAAGGTTCGACTAGAAAAAAATTCCGTTCATTTTAAAACTTTGCACACTTATTTAGACGTACCTAAGGGTGAAAATACCAAAAGTCTTCGTAAATATGTGGCGAGCTCTAGTGGCAATTAATTGACGGCAACAGGGCACTTTTTTTGTTGTTCGTAAAAATCTCGAGAACCGTTAGTCGGAGGTAAAAACTTCAAATGTACAAAATAAAGCTTATTAAATTGTTTACAAAAAATGGTAATGAGCTTTTTTTGTACTCCTAATGGTTACCAAGTTATAGGGCGTTAAAAATAAGGGTTTTTTTGCGATTTTCCCCTAAAAAAATTGTAAAAAATGTTTTTTTAAGTTTTAAACTTATTAAAATAAAAACTATCTAATTTGATAGGTACCATTAAATTTAGCTCAAAAAAACAAACATTGTTGTATCCTGGATCATTGCTTTATGCCCATTGGTCACCGAGATATTAATGAAAGCAGTATACACTCCTTACATTGTACCTATGCTATATCCTTATGAGAAATTAAAAAAAAATTCTATATCTCACTTGTTTCACAACATATCTTAGTAGAACTTGAATTGTGGCTTGATATTGTTGAGATATATTGTATTTTAGCCTCAAATCCTCTATTTTCTCATAGACTTGTCAGCAAACCTGCATACTCATTCCTGGTATTATTCATATGCAGGTGAGTATGCAGGTTTGCTGACACTTAAATATAAAAATCGGGGGTTTTAAGCTATCAAACATAGTCCTAGCCAATTTTCATTCACCTCAATTTGAGAAAGTGCTAGTACTACATAGTACAAACTACGTTTTAAGTACTAGCTTTAATTCACTTCACCTATTGAGTTTACTGATGTCATATGTTGACAATATAATTTGAACAAGTTAGAAGTGTATATGCAATAGCCAGGTTACACTAACTGTTAACCTTTTAGCGAATTTCCCGCTATAGGGAAGTAGCTATTACCCGTAGGCGGCATGGTAAGACTTTTCACGGGACCAGCGTAACTTTTCATTTTGATGCCCCCAGACCCCTAAAACACCATTCGTTCATTTTCATACATATATATATATATATATATATATATATATATATATATATAAGGATATATATATATATATACACCTGTCCGTAGGCGCGATAACTTTTGTAAAAAAGGTCCGATTGCGATGAAATTTGGTACATACGTCTAGAGTGACATTTATTACTTCGAGTTCGAAAACCAGCGCGATAAGTTAACTCTAAGGAGGGTTTTTTGACAAAGTAAAATTTATTTTTAGGATTTAATATCTTTATATTAATTTTTTTGTAAATTTAAGTGTCAAAATTGAATTCAGCTTTAAAAAATAAACAATATAGCATTTGGAATGATTACTTTACTTCATTCGGTTACTGAGATATTTGATCTGCTAAATGCAGTACATTGTCCCCTGAAGGGACATGAACTATCCAAATTCTGGTATAAATACCTATTTTTTTCATTGAATTCCCAGAAAATGGGATTTAAAAAAATTATATTACAAACCATATGATTGAATTTAATTTGTTTATGTGATGATTGATTTGTTTTTATTCCTTGGATCTGAGTAGATTGATAACATGTTTGCTGACTTTTATGTACTATAACAAGTATACATTTATTAAAAATTATTAGGATATGAATAATTATTGAGAAATAAGAACATGAATGATAAAATTTACTTATTTAAATTAATATTCAAACAAAATTAAATATTCAAAACAACAAATTCCTTAACTAGGCCTAATGTAGAATATGCCCACATATAAAAAAATAAATCTTTAAAAAATTAACCGAATATGCAAGTTTGCTGCAACAAGCTTTTTTAAATTTTAAGATGAATCATATGTTTGGATTTAATTTGTTAATATGATTATTTTATTTGTTTTGATTTTGACTAATTTTAGATCATTGATTGTATGTTTGCTCACATTTTTACACTATAACAAGAATACACTTAAAAATATATATTAGACTGATAATTATAAGAATAACAAAAAGCGTATTACTGGATTGGATACCGAAGTGATTCCTATGATTATTTCCTTTATATCGTAAGCTCTTCAATTATTATATAATATACTTTTTGCAATAATTACAAAAGGTGTTTGAAACATTTTCTCTTACATAAATTAAATAAGCTCCCATATAAAAAAATAATTCTTTAGAAATTCGCTGAGTACGCAGGTTTGCTGCGACGGGTGTATTTTATATCCACCAGTTCTATAACTTTAAAATACAGATATATCAAGGGATGACTGATTCAGATTGTTAAAAGTAATTCTTAATAATTGATACTCTCATATTTAGCGCAGGACCATTTAATGTTCTTATGTCTTCAAATAATGGTATAAATTAAATTTATATAATCACACAACCACTGTTTGAGCTCTGAATGAAGTGTAGCATCAATTACCACATTTCTTTGTTTTTACCTAGATCTTTAACCATCCATTAATCCAGTTTATTATCAAACTTACTTGCTTTATTTTGATATAATTTTAATTTTTTGTTTGTTTTACACATAAAACAAACCACCTCAACATTTACAATGTTATTGTTTATGTTAGGAAGTGGCAATATCGGAACAAAGCCTCCCAGAGGTAAGGAATTTAAACCTTTTTCCATGCTTGGCTGTTTTCATTTATGCATCGCAAATCTGCTATGTACCATTTTCAGAGGGCTGAAGTCATTTATAAAACTACATTAGAAGGATTTCATTGTCATATAAACCCGAGAGCTGAATGCTGATTAATATATTATGTTAAAGTAGTTTCATCAGATGCTGCTTTGATATTAACATGCGATTGTGCCATTTTTTGCTGCTGTTCCATTGTTTGGTTTGATATTTTTAACTTTTTTTATTAAGTTTTGTGGTTTTCATCTATACAACTTAATTTTTTATTTACTATCTCCTAATAATCACTTGGCAATTGAATCTTTCTGTTCAAAATTAAAATTCAATAAATGTTGTAGCAATATGATGATTAGTGAATGTCCAATGAGTCAGTTTGTGGTGTTTTAGCGAATATCCCCTATAGGGAAGAAGCTATTACCGTAGGTCTCATGGTAAGACCTAAGCCCGAGACCATGATAACTTTTTGTTTTGGGGCCACCAGAAGCAAAAAACACCATTCTTTCGAATTTATATATATCTATCTATCTGTCTATCTGTCTATCTCTTTTGCTGCTGGGGTATATATATATATATATATATATATATATATATATATATACATACAGTGTGTAAAAAAAGTCCGTCCCCCCTCCTTAATTTTTTTTGTTTGTTAAGACAAACAATTAACCTTTGGGGAATGATACTAACTCAACCCAAATTATTTTTTGTCGGTACCAAAAATTTTGAGTGTCCCCCAAAAATGGGGGATTTTGGGGGCAACTCAAAATTTTCAAATGCAAACCCCTTTTGAGTGACCCCTCATTTTAAAGAGCTTTCAAAAAGTAGATGAATGGTGAAAATTGGAGGTCTCTAACGTGTTTCTATGCAAATTAACAGCTTGTCAAAGTTTTGAATACAACACATTCTTGAAACTTGGTGTCAAGGAAGTTTGGAGTTTTAATTCACCTTTGGTGACGTAAAAATTAATCGACCCTGGGAAAAATGTTATTCAATTAAAAAGTACTCTCTTTTGGTGATATTTAAAATTTTGAGTGTCCCCCAAAAATGGGGGATTTTGGGGGCAACTCAAAATTTTCAAATATAAACCCATTTTGAGTGACCCCTCATTTTAAAGAGCATTCAAAAAGTTAATGAATGGTAAAATTGGAGGTCGCTAACGTGTTTCTATCAAAATTGGCAGCTTGTCAAATTTTCTAGGAGTCGTATTCAAAACTTTGACAAACTGCCAATTTTGATAGAAATACGTTAGCGACCTCCAACCTCCACCAATCACCTATCTTTTTAATGCTCTTTAAAATAAGGGGTCACTCGAAAGGGGTTTTCATTTGAAAATTTTGAGTTGCCCCCAAAATCCCCCAATTCTGGGGGACACTCAAAATTTTAAATATCACCAAAAGAGACTAATTTTTCATTGATTAACATTTTTCCCAGCCTCGATTAATTTTTACGTCACCAAAGGTGAATTAAAACTCCAAACTTCCTTGACACCAAGTTTCAAGAATGTGTTGTATTCAAAACTTTGTATTCAAAACTTTGAAAGCTGTTAATTTGCGTAGAATTACGTTAGAGACCTCAAATTTTCACCATTCATCCACTTTTTGAAAGGTCTTTAAAATGAGGGGTCACTCAAAAGGGGTTTGCATTTGAAAATTTTGAGTTGCCCCCAAAATCCCCCATTTTTGGGGGACACTCAAAACTTTTGGTAACGTCAAAATAATTTGGGTTTAGTTAGTATCATTTCCCAAAGGTTATTTGTTTGTCTTAAGAAACAAAAAAATTAAGGAGGGGGGGACGGACTTTTTTTACACACTGTATATGTGTCTGTAAGCACGATAGCGGCCGTAAATATGGTCCGATCTTAATGAAATTTGGTACAGACATGTAAAGTGATAATCGATTGGCCAAGTTCGTAAACCAGCCCGATCGGACCATCGGAAGGGGGGGTAAAGGGGGATAAACCCCCCCAAAAATGGGTTTTTTGGGGTTTTTACGTAGAAAAATAAAATTAATCAAATTTTTGTTGGCACCATTGAATTCGCCTCAAAAAAAAAAACAATTTAGTATTTTGAATCATTGCTCTATGTCCATTAGTTACCGAGATATTGAAAGTGGTAAACACAGTACGTTGTCCCAATGTTAACATTATGGGGAATAAGTAAAATTCCATATCTCGCTTATTTCTCAACATATCTTAATTAAACTTAGTTTGTGGCTTCATCTAGATGAGATCTAATGTATTTTAGTCTAAAATCCCCAAAATTTCCATTTTTGTGGCAGCAAACCTGCATAATCATTCCCCATGTTATCCTTATGGGAAATTAAAAAATTCTATATCTTACTTATTTTTGAACATATCATAATAAAACTTGGTATATGGCTTCTTCTAGTTAAGATATACTAAATAATGAATTAAAACTAACCAGTTTTAACATACCTGTTGCAGCAAACCTGCATACTCATTTCCCATGTTATTTTTATGGAGATTACAAAACCATGTCAAATCTCGATATGTTGGATTGATATATGTTCTTTTGCATTTGAAATTCGTTGAGTATGCAGGTCTGCTGCAACGGGGGTATTAAAATAACATCTTTGTCTTTACCCTATGATTGTTTCTGCGCCTTTTTTTAATGTGTATCACATTTTCACAAATAAGTTGTGTTACTGATGCAAAAACATGTAATTATTATTGCAATTAACTGAAATATATCATACAAACACCGAAGGATTGATGTAAAAACCGAAGTGATGTGAAAACATGGGTTTTACATACCATGAGAACTGGGCCATATTCACAAATATTAATTAACAAAGGACTGTATAAATCTATTTATCAATTATGTAACTTTGCTTATCCTATTAATTGAATAACATCAAAGGTTCAAAAACTCGTATTTGCTAGTTACTAACATTGAACAGGTACATATTTAATAAAATTATGGGCTTATTATTATATTAAGTTTCCTTTTTATCATAACAATTCTGATAGATACAAATAAATTTGCCTTTCATTGATATGTTCAAAAATTATACTTTAGATAAATCTTCCTTATACTCTGTACTTATTCTACAGACAGACCAAGTATATATTGTAATTCTACAGATTACAATATATACTTAATACTAAGAACACTAAATATAACACCAGGAGTACATCAAGCATTTCTCATTAAAGCACTTAATTTTTTAGAAATAAACACTTATACTAACTTATTCTGCAATATGTTTCTTGAAATTTTAGTTTGTGAGAATGAATTCAGAAACGGTATTAAGCACTTTATTTAGGCTAATAGGGCCACTTTGTTTAAGAGCCTAATCCCAATTCTTAAAAAAATCAATATGGCTACTGAAGCCATACACATTTGTCTGTGTGAAAAAGGCATGAATCTTTTCAAACCGTTTACCATGCATTTAACTAAATATATTTTAACACTGTTTTACACTCTTCCTCATCATAGTGTACAACAATTCTAGGCAAAATATGTAAAACATGTAATTTATTTTTATATTTGTAATTTTTTAGTTTTATTTCAGACAGTAACTTTTGGTTAAGGAGGTCCTGTTTCAGAATCTGAAGTTCGCTCGTTTGAATCCCTACCAAGTTTAAAGCTAGCCCCATTAGCCATTGTATTTTGAATATGAATTGATTTTACCGAGTTCTCTATACTTCATGATATCAGTATCAGAATCACCTCAAGAACTGTTGCTTTTATGAATCGCCGTTCTATTTATTCGTATAATCAAGTTTTGAACGTAAAAGTCATAAAATATGTAGGATTGATCGGTTTTAGTGAAATATTTTGATCTTAATGGAGGTTTCTTTTTATATTCCAAATATCTAGATTAGTTTCCATTTCAGTATTTAATATATATCGAACTTGGTACCCCCTTTCCTGTTATAACCTGGACACTCTACCATCGTTTTTGCATGTGAAGCAGGTGGGGGCGGGGTGACGTTTGAGATCGGCGAGGATGCGATGGGCCCCGCCACCCCCACAGCGGGGGTGGACGAGGAGGAGCGGGGGTGGGAGTGTGTGTGGCGCTGCGTCCCCGCCACCCCTGTGCTGCACATGGCCTTCAGTCCCGACGGCACGCTGTTCGCAACCGCCGGCCGCAACGACCGCCTCGTCAAGATCTGGTTCGAGAACAAACACTGTGAGTCACATTTACATTACAGTATCAGTCGCATCATTGAGTTTATTAAAATTAGTGAGACTTCGGACAGCTTAATTGTTATTTAACTTTAAGTTATATTTCCCACTTTTTTAGTAGTATGGAAAAAGCCTGGTGATGTTTTTACAGTGTAGTCATTTTAATATTCTCTCCTTCTTATTCCAATTATTTTCCATGAAGAAATAAAGTTTACTAAGTGAGCTTGTAAAATGTTTTAAGTAAAAAATTTAAATTTTAATATATTGACCAAAGGTGTGATATTTCAATTTATTAGATTGAATGATGATTTGTAAGCTTACAGTAGGTACTTGCGTACTCATTAAAATTTTGTTACGTCTACAAAATATTGGTTAGTTTGTGTTCATCACTGCTTCATAAATCAGATATTGGGTTTCAAATTCCTAATTCTCCATGTGACCATGTAAAGGATTGGTGTGCTATTACTTGCTCTTAAGTTTGTAACCATTAATTTTATGAAGAAATTGGTTAAGTATCATCAGTCAAAACTATAGACTGATTTTCTTAACGGGTACACTTTTTGAGATACGGTGCGAGAGAATGTTGTGAGAGTAAGGGTTAACCAGTCATAGTCCTTTGTGGTGACATGCTCAATCACCAATCACAATTGGCTGAAGCAGATATGTTTTTTTTTTTTATTTCGTGCGGGCAAAAACAGCAAAACAGTTTCATGCGGTGTTATGTTTGGTACAATAACGTCAGTTATAATACCTATCACAAAAACAATTAGAGTATAATTCAATTATGAAGTTAATTAGGCATTTAGAAAATTGTAGAATGGTGGGAGAGGGCTCAAAGCAAAGGTATGTGAACCTAGAACTCGTTAAGAGTAACAGTAGCCTACCCCAATGTTCTCGGGTGCTCGATGTAGTTCGCTAGCATTCACGAACACTTGAGAATGGGTGCAGTCATACTAGACCAATGTAAAATGCTACTAGAGGCCTAGTATAGAGATTCAAACTCGTGAACCAATAAACATCAAAAGAAAGCATCATTGTTAAGAGTATGAATTATCGTGGATATGTGAGTTGATGCGGGATTTTTTGTTCCATGATGCAAGCTCTATTTTACGGTTAGGGCCTTTGGCTCATTAGATCGAGGCATGACGAATGTGAATGCGATCTAATGAGCAAGAGTAAATGCTAAAAATGGTGGAAGTTCATCATTGTCAAACAAACAAGGGCGAGCTTGACTTGCCCATACATTTGGCAAACTATTTGCCGCATGAGGCCTTGAAAGAGTGAAGTAGGAATGAACTATACCAAACTCACCAGGCAGGTACCTAAAGATCAATGCTAAAATGCTTGATGTGAAGGTTTTATCAGACCTGGTAAACATGCAGTGCCAAGTTCAGTTGTCTCCAATCTTTCCATCTTTGTTCTTCGCCACAACAAAGATAGAAAGATTTACAATGCACTCTATTTTCATCCTTTGATATAAATAACAAACCAAAACAGTGATTCACAGCTGCCTTTTGAATAAATAAACGTCACAGTAAGCTTAGTTGAATGACAGTAGTTACCGTAGAGCTGTGAACTTGCTTATACAATAGTTAGTTACCGTAGAGCTGTGAACTTACGTATACAGTAGTTACTGTTTATAGCTGTTAGCTTCCACGTCACAGTTGGTTACTATGCTTTCAGGACAAAACTATTTACATTGCAATAGTTCACAAATATTTACTTTGAGATTGTAAATAAACACTAATAATTATTTATTTATAATGTATATAAACAAATGCTAGTTAATGACAAATATTTATTTAATATAATTTTACCTTAAAAATAAAATCAGAAGGAAATTTATTGCATAGTTAATTTTAAATCACTTGAGAAATTTAATTGTATAATATAATACCTTTGCCCATAGTTAATTTCAATGTAAATTATTTATTAGGTAGGAATAAAGCTATCTCAAATAATTATTTCATATAATACCCAAACTTTCAAAAATTATCTCTTTTTAAAGGTTTACCAAAAGTGGAAATTATACTTCAATGATTTGTGAACCCCAGTGCAGTGAAAACATGTGCTACATTGTTACAACAAAGGAGATGATGAGAAGAAGAGAATTTTGGGGAGTCCAATTGAGAATGGCCTAGTGTTAACATATTTCTGTAAGGACCTCTGTCTAAGTGTTAAGTTATTTCCAATTAAAAAAAGTATTAGGCCTTAATAAGCCTATATTTTTGATAGCCGGCGGTATACCAGGTCATTTCATTACTACCATGACAAGTCTGCTGTACCTTTAGTATCAGTACCGGGGTCCTGCTATTTTCATTTACCATCAAGTATTAGATGACCTTTTCGCAAAGCTTTTTTTCCAGTATTAAATCACAATGCATTATGTTGCAGTGCTGTTCCCAGCCAAAAGTATGGAGAGCCAGCAAAGTATGTCGTTTATGAACACTTCCAGCACAGAACTCAACTACAACTTTGTCTATATTTCGCACCCGCGAGCTGTCACCCAGTTGTCTTGGCGGAAGACCAGCAAGTATATGCCCAAGTGAGTGTCTCATAATATAATATGTAATGGATTTTAAGAATATTATTCATACCAGTAAGCTTAATACTTTATTTATATATAAGCCTTAGTATGCATATATATAATACTTGAAATTTCTTTCATTCAATTCTACAATTAATTCATTTATACAAGTGTCAAGGAAACATTGAAAACAAAGAAAAAACTACTTATCATTGGTGTTATTATTTTAAGAGTTATTACACGTTTATCCTCAAAACCTTGAGATAAAGAGTTGCATTAAAATAGTTAGTGAACACATTTATTGCTCTATAATCTCTCGATTGTCAAATAGTTATAATTGCGTCTAGGTTATGATTGTTTGGAATTTTCAATCAAATAGGCAACACAATGGTAATTTCTAGTAAATGATCTTTTTAAAATAATGATTTGGCATGATTAAAATTCTATTGCTGTAAGTGTTGGATTAATGTAGTACTGAAGGTAAAATGTTAAAAATCCTTTGCTGTGGCTCTGCACAAGTAAAGAAATAAACAAGTGAAATTTTTGAATGTGTGAAGGGAGAATCACTATAAATACTTAGGAGTTGAAATGGGTTGCAAATTAAATTGGGCTTTTTGAGTTCAATTCATAAACAATTTAATCTTGACTGACCCCCAAACTATCCCATTTTAGAGACATCTAAAACTACCTCTTGCCATGTAAACATCGGCAGAAGGTGATATATTTAACTTCATTAATAAAATAATTAATTTGTAAGTGGGTAAGGGAATAGTTATAATTTGTTTTTTGTAGCTATTTTCCACTCCCTTCTCTACACACAGAATGATCATCATCATTATTTTGTTAGAAGACATGCATGTTACTTTTTCCACATCACCATAATACTTTTTTCTCAGTTCATGTGCATCGCAGAAAAAATCTTAGAGCGTCGTTAAGAAATTAATTTTCTAAAGATATGTACAGTGTACATTTCTTAAATTTTACCTTAAATTTTAAGAAATGTTTAACAATAAATTTAAAATTTAATAAGAATTATTATTACATTTTAAATTTATAATTATTATTACTAGTAACATGGGCTTTATGGGTTAAAAATATTGGACGAAATCTAAACAAAAGATTTGTCAATTTTCAGTCACTTGTTTTATTGCAACAAGGAATTAAAACAAAACCTTAATCATAGACGATTCATCAACGTCCATCTCATGGTAAAACTTAAATGTTTCTTAATTAGACTAACCACTTGGTAATCTCTAGTTTTAAGTGTAATCCCAGGTTTAAAATGAAAATAAACTCTTAATTGTCCCTAAAAGTTTTTTTACCACGGACACTTTTAATGTTATCAAGTAATGTCATCATGAAATAACATTACTCTGTTAACTGTTCAGGTTATTAATTGGATTATGGCTAAAGTAGATCCATCTTTTCAAAAGGCCAATTGTGAAAATTATTTTATTCTTGACCCTCTGTGCTGTGTATCGGGAGAGGGTCGGTGTCCAACATGCTGGTGACGTAGTGCAAGGACAACATCTGCCGAGTGTGGGTGGAGACGGTGTTACCGGACGACGGACTGGTCAACATGCACCAGTTCGACCCGCTCGCCGCCCAGGACCCCAAGTTGTCAATGTGTGTTGTGTCGGCAGAGGGTCTGTGTCCAACATGCTGGTGACCTCGTGCAAGGACAACATCTGCCGAGTGTGGGTGGAGACGGTGTTATTGGACGACGGGCTGGTCAACATGCACCAGTTCGACCCGTTTGCCGCCAAGGACCCCAAGTTGTCAATGTGTGTTGTGTCGGCAGAGGGTCGGTGTCCAACACGCTGGTGACGTCGTGCAAGGACAACATCTGCCGAGTGTGGGTGGAGACGGTGTTATTGGACGACGGACTGGTCAACATGTACCAGTTCGACCCGCTCGCCGCCCAGAACCCCAAGTGGTCAATGTGTGTTGTGTCGGCAGAGGGTCTGTGTCCAACATGCTGGTGACGTCGTGCAAGGACAACATCTGCCGAGTGTGGGTGGAGACGGTGTTACCGGACGACGGGCTGGTCAACATGCACCAGTTCGACCCACTCGCCGCCCAGAACCCCAAGTTGTCAATGTGTGTTGTGTCGGCAGAGGGTCTGTGTCCAACATGCTGGTGACATCGTGCAAGGACAACATCTGCCGAGTGTGGTTGGAGACGGTGTTATTGGACGACGGGCTGCTCAACATGCACCAGTTGGACCCGTTTGCCGCCCAGGACCCCAAGTTGTCAATGTGTGTTTTGTCGGCAGAGGGTCGGTGTCCAACATGCTGGTGACGTCGTGCAAGGACAACATCTGCTGAGTGTGGGTGGAGACGGTGTTATTGGACGACCGGCACCAGTTCGACAGCAGGTTGACAACTGCTGACAACTGGTCAACATGCACCAGTTCGACCTGTTTGCCGCCAAGGACCCCAAGTTGTCAATGTGTGTTGTTTCGGCAGAGGGTCGGTGTCCAACATGCTGGTGACGTCGTGCAAGGACAACATCTGCCGAGTGTGGGTGGAGACGGTGTTACCGGACGACGGGTTGGTCAACATGCACCAGTTTGACCCGCTCGCCGCCCAGAACCCCAAGTTCCGCACTCACCGACACAAGCACCGCTTCATGCAGCGGCTCAAGCACATGAAGTATGTACAATAGACCCTCTTTTAGCTCAGTACAGTAGAGTCCGGCTATGCCAAAAATCAGCCTATTCCAAACACAATCTGAAACAAAAAAAAATTGAAAAAAATTTGAACTTTTTTTTCAATATATTAGTCTTTACTGTTTCAAACAATTTTTAAGAAAACAATCTGAGTATTTTTTGCTAACTTATTCAACAAAAGAAAATATAATGAGCCTAACCTTAATTAAAACAACTGACACAATTTGATAATGAAAATTGACACTCTATTTGTACAACTCTAAAGGACAGTCTTAAGTCACTGATGAATGTGAAATCAACCAAAACTGCGCACACTCACTTAAGAGACAGTGATTTTTTTCTGCTTTAGAGTATTGAATGATGCAATATTCTGCCATTGCCGTTTAAACAAAACATTGGATACAGCAGAATTAATGAATTATGAAGCAGGAGAGGGAGGATGATTGATATACTGATCATTCTCCACAGACAGGCCAACCATATCAACACAAAACACGAAAAACTCCAAAATTCAAAAGTTTAAGTGTCACTATCTAGCGGACAATCAATTAACTTATAGACCAAGATAAAAACTAGTTCGGAATAGAGGGACTCTACTATGCAGTGTGTGTAATGAGGAATCATTATCACACAAAATCTGTGATGTTTTAGCAATAGGAAATTTGACATTCATGCAACTGTTGAGAAGTATAGAATTATAAGCGTAATTAATCGTAAATTGAAAACATTTTTCATGTGTTGCAGTTATATCGATTTGGAATGAAAAGAAAAAAATACTTAAGTTATGTTTAAGTGAATTTTGTCATGAATTAGAATTAAAATAAGCCTTTTAGCCTGTGTGATCTTGTCTATGTCTGGCGTCTACTCAGGCATCTGATCGGATGTGTGGATTCGTGGCACACTATCATACTAGCTCCCTTTGTCTGGTCCATTCGCTTGTCTGTTGTCTTAATCAGGGAAAAGTCTGATAGTGTGTCACACCATCTTAAAGCTTCCTGTGGAAGAATTATGATTTAACTTGCCTTTTTTGTTTAGTATTTTTTATTAAAGTCCAGCCCTGTAATTTTTTTTGAAGAAGTTCTTTGATTAAATAAGCTAGTGAAATAAATTTAATAATTTATACTTTTTTAATGCCATATTGTTAATGGTTGATTTCAGAACATGTTTCCACATCCGAAGACATGCCAAGCATCAGCACAGTCTAAATGGCGTGTCCAACCAGACGATTCCAACGCTGCCGTCGACCTACAGCGTCCATGACTTCCACAGTTATGGGTTCCATGGAACGGGCGTCACGCCTGGGCTACATTTCCATCTGGCAGCAAGCATCAACGCAGAAACTGGTTAGTTCTTCAGTTGTTTTTGTTTTCATGTGTTTGTTAAGCACAAGGTGCATAAATATGTTAGGTATAAAACTAAGAAGGTACATAGATTATTCACCTTTGGTTTCCATGAAATGATTCTTTCATCACAGAGGTGCTCAAAAAAACCTAATGTGGACAAAAGAATGAAGGGAAATACAATTTTTTTGGGTAAAACATTGGGTACATTTCATATGGTTCA
Organism: Flexamia atlantica; assembly: GCA_035578135.1. NCBI lineage: Eukaryota > Metazoa > Arthropoda > Insecta > Hemiptera > Cicadellidae > Flexamia > Flexamia atlantica. The sequence continues at coordinate 45,888,335 of JAQJVK010000005.1, read as the reverse complement.
GTCCTTTTACATTATAAGTTCATGCCTTAATGCATTATGTAGTGCCTCTTACTTCTTTTAGATATTCCTCTGGTACCGAGTCTAATCACGGGGGACCCAGAGAGAGAACCAAACTTTGTACTTCACTGGCTTAACAACAAGGAGACTGCTTTCTCCCTCCATGCTGAGAGCTTGCTGCAGGTAAGCATAGTATCATAATCCTAAGAACATATCTTAAAAGATAAGTGTTCATATTGTTTATTGTAAAAGTTACAAATAATGTATGAATTTTAGGCATTAAAACCAAATCAAACTTATTTGGTGTGTTATTTTTTCTCAGGAATTAACGAGGAAAGTAGTGGAAAAAGAAGAAGGCCTACATTTTGAAACTAGCAACCACGATTCATCCGAACACCATGAGACTGAGGCTGGAGAGAGAACACCGAGTGAGTGGCAATTGATTCATCTTACACTCATTTATACTTTCTTAGAGAGTAAATTTCACATACTCTATTGCACCTAAACGTTAATGCTTCTTTGGAAACAAACCTTTGAACATGTGATTTATGTTTCAACAGATCATACATAACTCCTCAAACATAACCTTTTGAATAAGTAAACAAAAAATCTGACAAGCAAAATCCCTAACAAATTGGCAAACCTTTCCACATGTTTGCTTCTGGGAGTCTGGTAAAACTAAGGCTACTTACTTAATACGTAATAATTAAGTAATAATTTATGCTTATATTGACTGTAAATGGTATTATGAATCATACAATATAATCTAAATTCTAACTAACTAAACCTGCTAAGTTTTAGTTAAACCTGGGTGACTTTTGTTTGTTAAAGTAAGAAAGTTTATCATAAAAAAATGAAAAAGTTTGATAAAAGTATTACTCAAAACCATAATATAAAAACAACCTAATACACAATTATACAATCAGTAAGGAAGAGTGAATACCTTTTTACTCCCCGTAATGTACAACAGCCGTGTTGATGGTTTGTGGTGGCAGGTCGGAGGACGACGGGGGGTAAGGTGTCCAAGTCGGTGTCGCAGGACGAGAGCAGCGAGGAACACCAGCACGGACAGAGCAGCTTCCCCAACAGCAGCCACCACACGCTCAGGTACGGGCATAGAGTATTGTAAGTAACGGTAAAATCAACAGGTTCACCGCTAAACGTCACTCCCACCATTCTTTGTTTGAAATTCATTGTTGTTGGTGGTGAGGTTATGCTGTTATTTTTGCAGACATTTATCATCACTAATTAGTTAAAACAAGTTTCATAATGTTTTCCTGAACATAACAAAATAATAACAGATTCCCAAGGAAACAAGATAGTATCACACAACCAGGAAACATGGATAAAAACATAGCTAAAACAGAGAACTGTAAAAGCAGTCATAAAACACTAAATACTAATGCTGAAAACAAATGAAGAATTCAATATAACTCACAAATCACAAATATCACCAATCAGAACATGTCTACACCCATTCGGAGCAGAGGAAAGATTGACTTCCCCATGATACACAAGGCCAGAGTGTGATTTTATGGCATTTGGTTTAACGCTTAGAACATATGACTCGAGTCCATAATGTCCTAAGGTTTAGTGATTGGCTCTCAGTTTAAGTTATTACTATAGTTATCTGGTCTTGCTCCAGTATGGTTGTAAACAAGCCACCTTTTGTGCTTCATCTTATACTATCTAGAGGATTACAGTGGTAAATACAGTCCCTAAAGTAAAGGTATCCCTCAGAGACTAGTGTGGAAGTTTATATCCAAAGCAAAATATGCTGTGAGAAAGTTTTTTTGGACTAAGATCTAAAGGACTGTGTTAAAAGTAACTGTTTAAACTGGTCGTTCTGACTTTCCTATTGTATTGCACATTTGATGCCACATTTCAAAAATGGTATAGTAATTGAGAATTAAATTCAATACACTAAACTTGTCAACAAGTTTGACTGACAAGTTTGGTTGTGTTGCAGCAACGCGACGTCCATCAACTCGCTGGCCACGGACACGGCTGGGCCGCCGACCGGGGGCCACGTGTCCGACTCCCTGGACGCCAAGATAGAGGCGCTGCTGCGCGACTGGCACCACAACCCCGACCTGCTCTTCGCCATCCATCCTATCGACGGCAGCTTCCTCATCTGGTAATGGACATGCAAGGATCCAACTTGTTTCCCAAAAGATAGATAAATGATATTTTTCCTATTCAGTTTTTATTTGTTAGTATCGATTTTTGTTTTTCATGAGCCCTTGTTGTCATAACTAACCTCTAAGATATCCCAAAACCCATAATTTATTCCCATAAATTATTATTTATGGTTTCTGGTCAAATTTAACTGAGCTTTGGATTTTCGTTTGATGAATCAAGTACAATTGTCAATTGTGACAGTCTTGTTGTAGGAGTGTTGAACTCATCTTGAAATTATCTTAATGAACATTTTCCCTTTGAAAAAATCTTATTTACTATCAACAAAACAACTATGCATCATCAGTGTGTGGGACTTGCAACCACTTAATCCTCTTCAGGGTGTATCCATTTTTCATTGTTTGGCTATTAAATTTTTCAAGTAGGTCTAGTACTCAAATTTATGGTTTTATTAGCTCTTAATGATTTCTTAGATTTCCATAAATCACTTTTTCCATTCATGATTTAGTTAAGTTTTCTAAGTTTTTTTTACATAATACTTTTATAAGTTGAAAATATCTTGTGTTGTACAAATGTTGGCAAGGTATTGTTTGTGTCAGGGTGGTGGAGTGGCTGGACGAGTACCACCCCGGGTCGTTTCGCCAGGCACAGGTGTCCTTCTCCACCCGCATACCCTCCGCCTTCCCCCTGGGCGACGCCATGACCATGTCCAACAACGTGTGTCTCTACCACACGTCGTGCTGTCTGCTGCAGCTCGTCTTCAGGGATGTAGTCAAGACTGCGGCTGCCACCAAGTCCCCGCCCAACGGCCCCAGTAAGTCTCACTCTCACACAACAGCTTGGAGGTTAAAAATTGTTCCAGTTTTTTTATATTTTTATTTTTATTCACAGACTTTGGTTGCATTTTGTCTGTTTTATCTTGAGATATGGGAACCTTTTACAACTGAAGCAATTTGGGTGAAGTGAAAGTCAACAGAACACCAACAGTGATCTTTGAAGTCGTACTAGTTTGATGTTAACATATTCATACACCTGTCTATTTATATCTTTACTGTAATTCGTAAGCAACCATAGTTGATGTATGGTGAAATTAAGTTTTACATTGTTTTTTGTCCCAGATAGTTGAAAATAAACAATGTTTGACAAAGACTTGTAGTTTTTCTCTCCGGTGATAAAATTTGCAAGCATTTTTTAAAACTTAATCATTAAGCAGTTTTGCACTAACTATTTATTGTCATTTTCCTTAAAAAATCATTTAGCCAAAACTTGAAAGTTCCCTATTTACTAGAGGTGTGCAGAGAGTGAATTTTTGGATCGGATCGGATAGCTTATGTTCGGATCGGTTTCGGATCGGATAGTACTGGATTCGGATTTTTATGGCACGGCTTAGGCCTAATGAGCAGATTTAAGTTTTCTCATAAGCCTAAGGTAACTGCAAGGAACTACCATATTATCCTAATGTGTAAGGTAAGGTTTGCCTTGATAGGCCTGAGTTGTTGATTGTTGAGATATATTGTTTTCAATGCAGGCCAAATGTCGATTAAGTATGCAAAGGTACAACTAATTATCGGTTAATAATTTGGAAATTTATTGATTCCCCTTAAGCATAGGTAGTATTTAATTCAACAAGATTATTAGGCCTAAATAAATTTCAGAATTAGGTTACTTAAAAATTCATTTTTCAATGCAACCTAAATTTGTTCATTTTTATGCCTCTGTATTTTTTGTTCATTTCCTTTTCATAAATCATTAAATTATTTGATCAGTGACCAGCCTAAGTGATAAGACCTTAATATAAAACTTGATTCACCAATCTATTCACATTTGAAGAAAGCTCTACATTTTTATTCATGCATTAATGCCTGACAACCAAGATTTTGATTCACTACAAAATAATACTATAAAATAATAAGGCTGAGCAGTAAACTTAACCCAAATTTCAAGATGAGTTTCAAATGTTGTTGGTTTCAGTATTAAAGCTTGGTCATTTAATTAGAACAAAAAAAAGTCTATTTGTTTTAGAAAATAAACAAAAAACAAACTCACTAATTATTATCATTGGCGTAGGTTGTCAATTCAGCATTTTACTGTTATCTAAGAATGTCCATTTTAATCACGTATTGGAAATACGGCTCGGCTTAGTTCGTCAAAGATTAATATTTCAACAAAATAAAAACCTAATTTTGATCATTCAACTTAATATTTCTTGGTAGATAATTGCTTAATTGCTTAATAAATTAATCTGGCGACTGAAAGAAAGACATTCTTGAGTTAATTCAGCTTTTAAGCAGACGACGAAATTCAAACACGATGTGAGATGGAAAGGCAAACAATGAAATCAACAGGTTCGCAAGTCTTTGGCAACACAAAATTATTGTAGGCTTTTTATTTTATCATATCAACAGGCCACTTAAGATATTTATGGCCTGAAATAGTCGTATCAAACATCAACACAATTATTTATCTATGGGGTATTTACGGGATATTTCGTTTTGGCAATTGAAGACAACTGTGGGGACACACTGTCAGTCGTTGACGAACTCTGATTTTTCTTGATTGCTATTCTCTCTCGTACCAATCGATGTTTCGTCGGTAACGGATACTGATCGAGATCACGACAGAACTAATAAAGGATGTACTATTATTTGTTAACTGTTTTAATGCTACGATACAAGAATTTATCTTAGGATGTTCGTTATCGCGTCGGGTATTGCGCAGTACTCTGATCATATACAACGATCTTGATCTTATCACGAGTCACAATATCAGCAACCGAAATACATCGCTTGATGCATACCACTACATAATCGCATCGTGTTGAGGCGTTGTTCAAGCTGCAATCACAAATCATCGCATTTCAAGTGTCGTTTTTGGTCCGCGATGTTTTGTGTCACCACTGTACTCTCGTCGGCAGTGACTAGTTTTGTTTGGAAGACTTTCCAAACTTTAAAATTTGATCCTTCCTAAAATTTTACCCTAAAATATGCAGTCTATCCGATAGAGTCGGATATCTTGTCAGTCTTACCGGATAGTTATAAAACCCTCGAATCGGATTTGAATATCCAATCCGATCCGAATTTTCGGATATCCGCACACCTCTACTATTTACCTTCTTGTTTATCTGTAAACATGAGAGATAAGTTTCCTGATAAAACACAAAAACACTTGTTGTATTTTGACTGTGATGACTGTGGTGCAGGTGGAGGGGAGGAGGCGGGCACCACGCCACTGCCCAGTGTGGTGGAGGAGGAGATGGACGCGGAGGGGGAGGAGGCGGCCGGGGGCGGGGGCGGCGCGGCGGGGGTGGGGCCACCCAGTTGTGGGGGCGGCAGCACGGAGACGGCGCACACACTGCACGACCTCCTCTCCGCCCCGCCTTCGCCCACGCTCTCCATGGTCACCAAGCACAGCAACGGCACGCTCAACCTGTGGCAGCTCACGTTCGCCGACAAGACCAAGTTCACCCAGGTCAGCAAGTCAAATAATCAAAACCTGCTTTATTTAAAAATGATTGGTACAAAATATACATATTTAATCATTTTTGTTTTTTTAAGGTTTTTATTACACAAGCAAACAGCTTTTTCTTCATACTTTTTGACAAACAAATTAAATAATAGCAAAAATGACAACTGCTGCATATAAAATTGTCCTCACATAGTTATCTACCCTTGGGTGAGAGGGTCGTTATCGTTTATTGATGTAATTTAAGCAGCAGTAATGTTTGAAATAGTATTTTGACTGAAAATCATGAGGTGTTTGTTGTCAAAGCCCTAATGTATATTATATGTATAAAGATTTCATTAAAAAAATTTGAACCGTCAAAACAAATTGTTTTTAAACAGAATCATTTATAAGTTTGGTAAAATTTAAAAATTTTTACACATTTACCGTTACATAAAATGTTTATTAATTCTTCCTAATTTGTATTTGTTTTCTATTTGACCATTTCTTGTCGTAGGTGCTGAGTATAGGCCACGCGTCGCGAGCGTCGGGCCACAGGTTCCGAGTGAACGACATCACATGTCACCCGGTGCTGCCGCTGCTGCTGACCACCTCTCACCACAACCTGCCCGAGGACGCGCCCGTCTGCCAGAGCCCGTCTAGTCTCGACCCTACTGCTCCCACGGTACAGACTTCCACTTGTACAGGGGTTGCAGTGATTCTTACAGTATTTAGATGTCAGGTTCAATTTTGCTGTGGGAATAAAAAAATTTTAAGTTTTTGTGAAGTTTAAATATCCCATTGACAGCCTTCAATGCACTTCTTCTGACCACTAAGTGGATCGAATTGAGTATTTTACTTCTTTTAATTTGGTACAGTAGAGTCCCACAAACCCGGACTAATGTGGACCGAACGGTGTCCGGGTTTGTGAGAATTCCGAGTTATCGGGAAATGAGTAAAAATAAGAAAAAATAAGAATAGTTTCTGTTATTCCTATAAGAAATCATTTATTTATTGCATAGTAAAAAATATAAAACTATATTAGTTACAAAAAAACTTAAAGAAAAACTAAAACTGTTTTAAATGTGTCACACCGTGCTCTGGCCTTGAATCTCAATGCACTTTATTGCTCTGGCAGGCTTTCCGAGTTATCCAGAATTCCGGGTTATCGAAGTCCGGGTTTGCGAGACTCTACTGTACTGTTTTAATAAAATTAGCCACCAGTAAGACAGTCATCTACTATGCCTACAAATAAAAAGAATTAAGATGTTGGGGGCCAGCAATAGTACAAAATTAATTAAAATCTTGTATATAAAGTTTGATGTCTGGCTGAGATAAGTGTGTGGGTGCAGGGTTTCTGCAGTGAGCTGATCCTGTGGCGGGTGGATGCTGTTGGTCCCCTCTCCAAGTCCGGAGGAGTGTCTGAACTGGCTCGTATCAACTCTCCCAAAATGTCCGCCTTCTCCAATGTTGCCTGGATACCTACGCTACTTCCTAGGTTTGTTGTGTGGACTGTCACTGAAGTCTTGCAATTTCATTATTTTTCGTATTATTGTCCTTGGAAATGCTCAACATTTAATGCATGCAAACAGTTAGCAACATTGCTAATTTCTGTATTGAAAGGAGGGATACACAGCTAACTCACCTGAAGATCTATTGTGAAGTAGCACGTAACTCAGAAATATAGACAAAAATGTGTTGTAACTGACAATTCTTCTCTCTCTCTCATCTAAGAAAGTCTAATTCTGAGACTAATTATGGTTTTGTCTACCTCCCGTGTTCTGTGCTACTTCACCCTACATCTTCAGGTGAGGCAGCTGTTATATCAATCCTTTCAAAACGAACAAATCCTAACCAAAAGCTTTTCTTTCACCAATATAATTCCTGCATTGAGTCACTTTGCATAATGGTATCTGCCAAAATTATTTCTATACACTTAATCAGCAATTTTCATTTTGTTTTATTTAGTTTACAACTAAAAGTTTATTTTGAACTAGAATACATAACATCATGTAAGTTCAAACTTCTCTTCATCTCGTTTACTTTGAAGTATTTCGGAAAATGTTTTTGTGTTACTTTACCCAAGGAAACAAGATCTTGGCGTAATGATATTGTATTTTATTCTATTTCAATGTTTTCTTGAACTTTTCTGGTTTTGTCCCACAGTACAACATTAGGGAACCTGTCCAACTCACCGAGTGCCTGTTTTGTGGCTTCCGATGGTGAGAGTTTACGAGTCTACCAGGCGGTCATAGACGCGAGAACCTTGCTGGCCGAAGTCTCCACCTCGGAAAGAAGAAGTCGCATGATGGTATTATACTACTAATTGTTGAAGTAAACCCTTTAAAACTAAACTGGACAAGACATGTTTTTCACTAGGTCATGTGAAAACAATGTTTTTCCCCACCTGCTATGTTTAGACGCTTTTTACTCCTTGTAATGCTTGAGTAAAATTATATTTTTCTCCCAGAGGGAGTAAAATGATTACTTTGTCTCCCACAGGGGACAAAGTAAACCTATAAGAATAACATTGAAATCAGTAATTAAAATATCGATCACCTTCAAATGTCTTCGCAGATATGCAAATATGTTGAGGTTTAACAGATTTGAGGCGCTACCAGCTGGTTTAGTGGCAAGAATTATCAAATAAGAAACATTGCCAACAATCAGCTGTAAGAACGTCTACGAATTAGCCTTGTAAGAATGTTGCAACAACAGCTGATGACTGGTGCATGAATGGTTGCAACTATTTGATGCAGACGCTTGTTGCAGATCGAAACAAAATGGATATTGTTTGTTAATTACTAAGTTAATGAAATAGATGTTGAAAGATTATTGCCGTTGGGCGACATTTTCAGTTATGAGACAATTTGTGTTTTACTCACTCAACACAATTCAATTTTGTCAATTTTTTCACTCAATTTTGTCTAAGTCAATTTTCTATACTTGTATTACTCTAGTATTAAATTTAAAGTTTAAAATTAATTATATTTTAAAGTAAATTATACCTTTTTTATCAGTTGTAATATAAATAATAGAGGTGTGCGGATAGTGAATTTTTGGATCGGATCGGATTCGGATCGGATAGCTTATGTTCGGATCGGTTTCGGATCGGATAACAACAGGTTCGGATCGGATAATACCAGATTCGGATATTTACGGCGCGGCGTAATGAGCAGATTTAAGTTTTCTCTTAAGCCTAAGGTAATTGCAAGGAACTACCATATTATCCTTATGTGTAAGGTAAGGTTTGCCTTGATAGGGTTGTGTTATTGATTGTTGTGATATATTGTTTCCAATATAGGCTAAATGTCAATTATTAAAGTATGCAAAGGTTCATCTCAATATCTGTTAAGAATTTAGAAATTCATTGATTCCCCTTAAGCATATATAGATAGTATATAATTGAATAAGCTTATTAGGCCTAAATCAATTTCAGGATTTGCAACTTAAAAAATCCTTTTTCAATGCAACCTAAATTTGTCCACTTTTAGGCCTCTGTCTTTTTTGTTCTTTTCCTTATTTGATCAGGGACTAGGCCTAAGTGACTAGACAAAAGAATTAAATATAAAACTTGATACACCAATCACCTCATATTTGAAGAAAGCTTTACATTTTTATTTATGCATTGATGCCTGACAACCTAGATTTTGATTCACTACCCAATAATACTAAAAAAACAAAATAAGTCTGAGCAGTAAACTTAGCCAAAATTTCAAGATAAGTTTCAAATGTTGTAAGTTTCAGTATTAAAGCTTGGTCATTTAATTAGAACAAAGGTCTATTTGTTTTATATCACAAACAACAAGCAAACTCACTAATTATTTTCATAGACGTAGGTTGTCAAGTCGCATTGTACTGTTATCTAAGAATGTCCATTTTAATCACGTATTGAAAATACGGCCGGCCGGCTTTGACGAGGCTTAAATCGTCAAAGATTAATATTACAGCAAAATAAAAACTTATTTGTGATCGTTCAACTCTCTATTTCTAGGTAGGTAATTGTTTAATTGATAAATAAAGTAATTTGGCGATTGAATAAAAGACGTTCTTGAGTTAATTCAGCTTTTAAGCAGACGACATTCAAAAATGAGGTGAGATGGAACGACAAAACAATGAATGAACAGGTTCGCCAAATCTTTGACGACAGCCCAAAATTATTGTAGGCTTTTTATTTTATCGTATCAACAGGCCACTTAAGATATTTACGGCTTGAAATAGTCGTACGAAACATCAACACGACTATTTATTTATGGGGTATTTACGGGATATTTCGCTTTCGAAATTCAAGACGACTGTTGGACACTGTCGACACTGCTGGTCAATGGCGAACACTGATTGTCTTGATTGCGATTCTCCCTCATACCAATCAATGTTTCTTTCGGTAATGAATACAAATCGAGAAAGAACTATTACAGGATGTACTACTACTTGTTAACTGATTTAATGCTAAGATACAAGAATTTATCTTAAGAAAATGTTTGTTATTGTGTCGGGTATTGCGCAGTAATCTGATCGTATACAACGATCTCGATCTGATCACGAGTATTCACGAGTCGCAATATCGGCAACCGAAATACATCGCTTGATGCATACCACTACATAATCGCATCGTGTTGAGGCGTTGTGCGTTGTTCTAGCCGCTATCGCAACCGTCGCATTTCAAAAGCGTCGTCTTTGCTCTGCGATGTTTTCTGTCACTAATGTACTTTCGTCGGCAGTGACTTCTTTTGTTTGGAAGACTTTCCTTACTTGAAAATTTGATATTTCTTTACAATTTACCCCAAAAAATGCAGTCTATCCGATAGAGTCGGATATCTAGTCAGTCTTACCGGATAGTTATTAAACCCTCGGATCGGATTCGGATATCCGATCCGATCCGAATCCGATCCGAGTTTTCGGATATCCGCACACCTCTAATAAATAATAATTTTTTTCATATAATTTTTTGTAAATTTAAATACACTTAGATTCAAAATAAATACACTCATTTATTTTCAAAAAAAATCTCAGATTTTTCACACACATATATTTTTAAATTATAGGCTACACTGTAATATTTCACTTTTTAAATGAGAAAAGCAGAAACTGTAATGAAACATTGTGTGCAGGGGTCTACGATGAGCCTGTCGACCGACCTGTCGTCTGAGGATGGGGCCAAGCACATCTCGCTGCATGACCGCATCAAGATCGTCTCACAGCAGTCGACCGCGCGGCCGGGCTGCGTCATCCAGCTGGACGCCATCGCCGACGCCACTCATGTAAGCTCGTGTCTCACCTCAGTAACCACTCCCAAGTGAGCAATGATCAGTTCAATTCCATCAGGAATGGAAATTATTTAATTTTGTTTAGAAGCACTATAAACCATACTTGCTTCTACACGAGAGTAAATCATAGAATTCAGATATAATTTAATAATTCTATTAAAGTATTTAAGACTTTATTAAAATTTCCATTTTCAACTTATGAAATCATTGCACCTTATTTTTATCAATTTACTAACATTATTTAATATCATCTTAGATGAGAGAACCTTTTTGCTTTGTATCATTATTAATCATTTAAGCCATCAATGAGTTTGATTAATAATTAAACATTAAACACAATAATGGCTTTTGTTTTGGGTTCTTTGTTATGAAAATATAAGTGGATTTATAATTTTACAAAGATCATCTGGGAATGAGTATAAAACACTTCTTTCATAAAAAAAGTTTCATAAAAGTTTTCATCTCTAAACTTGCTCACAATTAAGTATATTTATTTTAGAAACATTACAAAGAACGTAACGGAAGAATCTGTTGTGTCCAAATACTTGTATTCTTTGTGGAGTTGTCGTGGGGTGTCGTAGGACTGGCAGAACACGCAGTTCCTGCACGTGTTCCAAGAGCAGCTGATCACGGGGGAGAGCGGGGCGGCGGCGGGGGCGGGCCTCAGCCTGACGGACGGGGGCCACGGGGCCATCGTGGACCTGCAGCAGACCGCGGAGTTCGAGGAGCCGTTCTACCTGGTGGTGTTGGAGCGGACCACGCAGGGCACGACCATACACACCTGGCGCATCGTTATCTCCTCGCAGACCGACAACAGCGGTAGGTCTACCTCGACTGAACTGAAGAATTACAGTTTACAAGTCTGCTTTCCACAAAAAACAGAGGGGTAGAGTCAAAAAAGAAGTTTTACAAGTTACCTAGCATGTATTGCATGTGAGGAGTATAAAACTTCTTTTTTAACTCAACCCCTCTGTTTTTTGTTGAAAGCAGACTTGTAAACTAATTCTTAACTTCTTTGATCCATTGTAAATAAAATAAAAATTTAAATCCTTTCTTTCTTAGATCCATTGGCTTAGAGGGTGCAGAAGACTGACCTTAGTTGGTGGATCTGATAATTTTGTTAATTGAGTCGATTGAGACTTACAAACTGTTGGGCTCCTCGACCCCACCCAATTTACTCCAACCTTAATTCTTTTACCTTCGCTTTAACCAGCAAAAATCCCAATTGAAGCTTTAACCAGAACCTTGCTATGGTTTCCTACCTAATTAACTGACGGGAAGTTTCATGGGCGTAATCCCAGCATTTCAATGGGGTTGGGGGGGGGGGTGCAAAATTTTCAGTCCTCTGCTTTATAGCTCAGTTTCAACCCCCTCCCCCCTTAACAATATGTTAGACATTGGGTTTTTTGTTGAATAAGCTTTGTGATTTTATGACTGCAAAATGTCCGAGAGATTTACCACCAGCTGAGAGATTTAACCAAGACACCACCAAAAGATTTGACGAGTGTGGAGTACGTCCGCCATGTCCGACAACTATGCCATCATACGACTGCCAACTGTGAAGTTTTATTATTGCAATATGACCACTAGAAATTTGGTCACCACTAGAAATTTGCCGATGACTGTAGAGTCAAAAGATTTGTTTTGTGATACAGCCAAGATTTTTCAGTAGCAAATAATTGAAGTATTTGTCTTGGAATATGATTGAGATGCCTCACACACAATACAACTGATAGCTTTGACGGCTGCTATAGTAACAACAGATTTAACGGCCACTATGTACAACAAAGCGTTTTGTTTGTCACAATACACCTACCTGACCCATGGCCTATGTTTTAGGGCCAACCGACTGTTATTGCCATGAAATGACAAGATGTTTGCCAGCTACTGTAAAATCAAAGGATTTATAGGGATTTTATGGTCACAATACAACCGAGAGACTCTTCCCTTTGAAACGGCCAAGATAGAAACAAGACTAAAAGAGCCATGAAATGCCATGGCAGCCACGAAATGGCCGAATATTATTGTGATGAAACAATCAAAGAGAATCACCGACTGGTACTGAGAGGTATTCAGACCACAAATTAATTAAACCATTAATGTTTCGTCAACAAATTATAATCCCAAATTATTTCGGGGTAACTGTGGCTAACTTACAATTAGTTTTTTCCAAGAATCAAATAGGTAATGTAAAGTATTGGAAGTTGAGGTATTGGTGGTGTTTCAGAGGAGAACGGAGGCCTCATGTATGTACCAGACAGCAGACTGGTGCAGGACGAGACTCTGGAGGACTTGGACTCGTCATCGCGGCTGTGTGACGAGTCAGGCCACGGTTTGGTCAACACGGGGCATGTGCAGATAACTACAACCAAGGTACCAAGGATATAACTTTAAAATATATACATGTACTTTCTTCTTTAATTGTAAGATTTACACTAATTACCAATTAATACAGTTCTTGACATTCTTAAAACAATATGTTCTTAGAGCTTATGGTTCTTATGGCTGTTAGAGCCACTGAATCGAAGTTTAAAAAATAAAATCGGAATGGGAGGAAAATAAATTGAACTGAAGTATTTCATACATTTTATTTGTTTGAAATTCATTGTTGGTGATGGTGATTTTATATCTTGATTTGGGTTGTTGCGGACATTTTCCATCACTGATTAGTAAAAAACAAGTTTCTCAACATTTTGGGATCTGGAATCTGATCCCGTCTTCAGGTGGAAAAAACCTAGAACATAATAAGATCAGTAACACACAGCAATGAAAACCTGGACAAAAAACATAGCTAAAACAGAGAACTGTAAAAGCAGTCACAAAACACTTTGCTGAAAATAAAAGAAGAAAACATAATAACAAAGAAAAACACAAGTATCAGTCAGGAGAGAGCACGTCCACACCCAAGTAGAGCCGAGCTTTAGGGGTGGGCAAGTACTCGACAGTTGAGTAATTTCTCGAGTAGTTGCTACTACTCGAGGTCGAGTCGAGTAGTTAGTTACTCCCGCTGTTTACGCGGCGGCCGAATTTACGTGCGATTTACGTTTGTGTGATCAAATTTTACAGACGATCGCGAGTTACGCAAAGCTACATCTGCTGTTTATCCGCAATCGCAGTTCCTCGCTAGTTTCACAATAAAGCAGCATTTTCTGTTCATTTGTGGCCGGCAAATACGCGCGACTGACTTTTACGGCCGATTGCTAGTTTCGCAAAGTTGCATTTCGTTTATTTATGATCCGCAAATACACGCGATCGTTTTTCGCGGCTGACCGCGACTTTTCAAGGCTACATTTGCCGATTTTCGGCGATCGGCAAATACGTGCGCTCGTATTTCTCGGCCGACCGCGACTTTAGCAACGCTACATTTGCCGATTTTCGGCGATCAGCAAATATGCGTGATCGTATTTCGCGGCAGATCGCGAGTTTTGAAAAGCTACATCCGCGTTTAGCCGCAACCGATAGAAATGCGATCGATTTTCGCAGCCGTCTACGAGTTTTTCATAACAGTAACCTCGAAAATATTTCATTAACTCATAAAAGAATGGATTTTGACAGTTATCTAGAAATACCAGATTCTGAGAGATGTCCCTGAATTCGGAAATTGAAAACTTACAGCAGATATATTTAGCTCTGACCTACTTCAAATTTGTAATTATATTTTATCTTTGAAATGATACTCAGCCTTCATTTCTTCTCATTTGATTTGTAAAAATGAGAATAAACTTGTGGACTTTATTGGTAAAGTGGACTTCATAAAACAATTAGTTAAGGTTTTATAATTTTTGTATTGGGGGATATCTTATTCTTATCTGGTCGCAGATGTGTCATTCATGCTCAAGTGATTGGATGTCAAAAACAATAGTTCAGCAGTCAGGCAAGGGGGCGGGGTTGGGTTTAGAGAAGTAAACAAATAACTGGGCACAGCTCTCCTCCCTGATGTTTTTAGTTCTTTCTTCCACAATTTCTCTGCTAAGGTTTTAATTAGGGCCAACAATTATTTTTAGGTAAAATATAAAACTGTTTTTGATTGTTTAAATAGTAGGCTATTAATTAAATCTTATTATTGCTTAAATTTTACAACTATGCATATTCTACGTAAATTTATTTTGTGATCTTGTTACATTAACTGATTTGTTATTTTGAGTGATTTTTTACCATAGTCAACTTATTCATTTAAAAGCAGGGTTTATGCAATGTAGGGGTATTACAATATCAGAGTTTTATTTTTCCAAGAAATATATAAAAACATAAGCTTAAATAAAGTAGAATAAGTAAAATTGGAGAAAGATTTTAGTTGAAAAAATTAAAATTTCATTACTTTTCACAAACAACTACTCGACTCGACTCGATACTCGAGTTTTTGGCTTAATACTCGACTCGACTTCAAAATCCACTACTCGCCCACCCCTACCGAGCTTAGAACATTATCTTGTTATGTTCTAGGTTTTTTCCACCTGAAGACGGGATCAGATTCCAGATCCAATAACGTTGTGTAACTTGTTTTCATACATTTGTTGAGCAGGCACAAGCACTATTATTTACACAATTTTACAAAAGTTACTGAGAGCTTGCTCTGTGGTCAGTCACAGGTGTGTACCCAGGAGCTGCCGCTGCCTAATGGGGTGGATGTGATCCACGCAGCCCCGGCCGGCGGACATCTCAGCTCCGCGTCCATTTACCCGGCCTGCTTCGCCCCCTACATCATTGTCACCGCGTGCTCCGATAGTACTGTCAGGTCTGTTGCAGGTGTGTACCCAGGAGCTGCCGCTGCCTGACGGGATGGATGTGATCCACGCAGCCCCGGCCGGCGGACATCTCAGCTCCGCGTCCATCTACCCGGCCTGCTTCGCCCCCTACATCATTGTCACCGCATGCTCTAATAGTACTGTCAGGTCTGTTGCAGGTGTGTACCCAGGAGCTGCCGCTGCCTGACGGGGTGGATGTGATCCACGCAGCCCCGGCCGGCGGACATCTCAGCTCCGCGTCCATCTACCCGGCCTGCTTCGCCCCCTACATCATTGTCACCGCGTGCTCCGATAGTACTGTCAGGTCTGTTGCAGGTGTGTACCCAGGAGCTGCCACTGCCTGACGGGGTGGATGTGATCCACGCAGCCCCGGCCGGCGGACATCTCAGCTCCCCGTCCATCTACCCGGCCTGCTTCGCCCCCTACATCATTGTCACCGCGTGCTCCGATAGTACTGTCAGGTCTGTTGCAGGTGTGTACCCAGGAGCTGCCGCTGCCTAATGGGGTGGATGTGATCCACGCAGCCCCGGCCGGCGGACATCTCAGCTCCGCGTCCATCTACCCGGCCTGCATCGCCCCCTACATCATTGTCACCACGTGCTCCGATAGTACTGTCAGGTCTGTTGCAGGTGTGTACCCAGGAGCTGCCGCTGCCTGATGGGGTGGATGTGATCCACGCAGCCCCGGCCGGCGGAAATCTCAGCTCCGCGTCCATCTACCCGGCCTGCTTCGCCCCCTACATCATTGTCACCGCGTGCTCCGATAGTACTGTCAGGTCTGTTGCAGGTGTGTACCCAGGAGCTGCCGCTGCCTGATGGGGTGGATGTGATCCACGCAGCCCCGGCCGGCGGACATCTCAGCTCCGCGTCCATCTACCCGGCCTGCTTCGCCCCCTACATCATTGTCACCGCGTGCTCCGATAGTACTGTCAGGTCTGTTCTTATTCAGACGATCACTTTTTTCGATTACAGACGATTTTTTCCAGCTGTACATAATCACTGAACCTATTAGTTATCATGTATGTTATGTAAGATGCTTAGCTTATTCTTAATCACCCTTAAAATGCTTAGTTAATGTTAGTGTCGGAAATAGCAGGTCATGTAAATGTTAAAGTTAATAATCAAACAACTGATTATTTCCTTCAGGTTACTTTTAGGTCTAACAACACAATGTTCCAAAAACAAGCTTTGAAACTAGGGGTGTGCGAATAGTGATTTTTGAACTCGAGCCGAGCTAAGCCGAGCTTTTTCAAAAGTTTTCGAGCTCGAGCTTTTTCGAGCCGAGCTTTTTTACAATCACCAAATTATGAAAAGGAATTATGAAGCTTGATTTTAATTTTAAAAGATACAATAGACTAATGTTTGCATACCTTAAGTGAACACCAGCTCAAAACTAGATAGCTTATCTCCAAAACAAGTTAATGATCTGATAGGTTCATCAATATTTTGTATTATGTTACACAAAATTAATCAAACCGTCTCAAAAAATAATTGACGAAGAAAAATACCAAATTTAAAATCTACATTTATTATTTGACTCCCCAATCCCACAATACTTTACTTTAAAATAAATAGTTAAAATTACATAATTAGACTAGTAATATATATAGGTACTACAACATTAATTTCAAGAGTTAAAAGGAGTAGATGGAAAGGTATTGAAATGGTTATATCATAGTAAAAAAAGCTACACACTTATTCAAACACTAGGCTGATTTTTTTATGTTCACAAAGTAAAGATGATTAAAATTTAAATAGCTGTCCCAATTATGGCATAGTATTCATGGCTTAACTTATTATTTCAGAGTATAACATATGAATGAAATAACAATAATTTATTGTAATCCTATAATTAGTTGCATTTCTAAACTTTAGTGAAGAAAATAATGGACAGTTTAATAAAAGTAGGAAGAAGAAATATCATAAATAAGGACAGAATAGAGAGAAAGAAAGAAACAGCTACCTCTCTCTCTCCTTATCAGTGGCCAGGGAGGAGGGGGGTGGAGGTTGTTTACTCCAAGCCCCTGTCCCGGTTTTTTGTCATTGGACTCAGTGCGTATGCCGAGAGCGTAAGTTAATTAGGAGATAAGGAATCCTTACAGTACTACAAAATGCAAAAATACAAACACTTGTCATACAACTATAAGTGACTGCTCATATTTTTTGTCTTATTTTTATAAATCAAACGAGACCAAAATGAAACTTGTATGATATACCATTCAAAAGATAAGCCTTGATAAAACAATAGACTTAAATTACTTAAATGCTGTGTTTCCTGTTCTCCAAGGTCAACTAAATATAGCTCCGATTTCCGTCTAAATGGAGATAATATTTCATGTTACCTGTCAATGTCCTTTCCTTATCACTAGATAATATTTTTTGTTTGTTTTTCGTGCGAGGGAAACTCTCTTCCGGCTTAACGTGTCCAAAAATAGATCGCAATAATTATCTTTCCGATAAGAACTCTCTTATCAAAAGCTCGGCTCGAGTGTCAAGCTTTTTTGAAAAAAGTCGAGCCGAGCCGAATACTGAAAAGCTCGACCAAAAAGCTCGATCGGTCGAATACTCGCACATCCCTATTTGAAACATATATTCACTGTGAGATGATTACCAACCCCAAATACTGAAAATTTGTATTCCATAAAATCATTTATAATGTATCAGTAGACATGTACAAGCATCCTTTAAGTTTTATTGCTTAGTAAAATAACGAGTGTTTGGAGATTCATGCCTTTTTTGAGTCGTACTATTCAAACCACCAGAATGCAAGTGCACTAATGGTGTGTTTTTTTTAGCTTTTGAGCAGCTAATGAGGAATTTCAAAATAAAAAAAATAAAAAGTAACTAAATTTTCAGTATTTTGCCACCAACGCTTTTAAAGAGGACCTTCCATGGTCAGTATTTACCAACAGTGTGCGCTGAAAATACTTTATCTTGATGCCAAATACTAATAATCACAATTTATATTATCAATATTAGTAACAACACTTTCTGTCAGTATTACCTTGACAGCGCTCTGGCAGAGTAGGTTATTATAAAATATTGTCAATAATGTTATAAAATATTTTTGTAGTACAGTCGACACTCGCTAACACGAACCTTGATATCACGAAATCCTCTATATCACGAATTATTTGTTATCCCCTTGGAAAAACCTGTCTAACACGAAGAAATTTCTATACATAACACGAACTGATTTTCCGGTTATATTTTACCTCTATAACTTGAAGGGATACAAAAAATACCTCTATATCACGACGTGCAGTAGATAAGACAAATTCGATTCGCGCTTTACCTCCATACCGCGAAGTTTTCAGAG
The DNA here is from genome assembly GCA_035578135.1 of Flexamia atlantica. Taxonomy (NCBI): domain Eukaryota; kingdom Metazoa; phylum Arthropoda; class Insecta; order Hemiptera; family Cicadellidae; genus Flexamia; species Flexamia atlantica. The sequence continues at coordinate 45,869,428 of JAQJVK010000005.1, read as the reverse complement.
TGGACCTCTGAAATACAAAATCCCGGTGTTCAGGATGCAACCTGTCGGTGAATCATATCCGGGGTCAAGCGCATGTTTTAATAAAAATTAAATCGATTTGCTTTTACAAAAGGAAGATTAAGGACTTTTTAATCATTGGAATTAATAAAAATTGAAAGTTTATTTTTGTAGCTATAGGGAATACAGTGGGCCTAAGTTTCTTTATATTATTGTTTTAATAAAAATTATGATTGATACTGTAATTGTTTTTACATGTTTAAGCAGAGGAAGATTACGGACTTTTTGATTAGAATTAATATGATCTTATCTGTTTCTGTTTTACAGGTGATTATATTATAAATACTGCATTTTTCATTGATATATAATATGTAAATAAGTTAAAAGCTTAGATTTGTCGAAGATGCGTAGGGAATAAATTAACATTTTTCTTTACCTCTGTATCACGAATTTTAATTTGGTTTACCTCTATAACTCGAACTATGCCTACGACAAACTATACGTAACACGAAGAAAAATCACAGTCCCGTGGAATTTCGAGTTAGCGAGAGTCGACTGTAATTTTTATTTTAAATATAATAAAAAGAAATGAGGGATAAAGAAAAGGCTTGCTTGACATTATTTTTTTTGCATTTAAAGACATTAGATATATAGGAAATAAAGGGTTAAGGAATGGCTTTAGTTGGAATAATAATTTTGTATTCGCGCCTTGGAAACATTTCGAATAATCTCAGTTCGTATTGAAAGTTCGGCCTGTGAATCTGTAAATACCAGCAAGTATTGATGCTGGAGTTCTAGATTTCTAAATGTTCAAGAATATTTTTCATCAGTACTTCAGTTCCCACAGTTTTCATCAGTAGGGCCGGCTCAAGATTTTGTGGCGCCTTAGGCAAAGTTTCTGTTTGGTGCTCCCCCCCCCCGGCCATTTTCTAACAGTTCAGTAAAAGGGTTACTATCAGGGCTAGAGGAAAAACTTGTATATGATGGAAAAAATCGAATTACTAAAACATTTAAATTTTAAATGCTTTAACTTAAATTTTAATTAATCAATTTTCAATTATTTTTACTTTCTTGTGTGGTTAATTAAGAGACTTGTTGTGTCATCGTAGATAAATAACAAATTTTCCACCTAATTCTTTGTCAAGTTTATCAGGTGATATAGGCATTTAAAGATTAAATAAAGATATAAATCGATTAATTCTATTATGAGATTTTAAGGAATTGATAATTAATATATTTTAAAATGAAAATTTTTACTTAAATTATTTATTACATTATACGTACATTTTTGGGAACTTAAATTGTTTGATTTGATTAGTATCTAATACGACGGTAAATGGCAAACGGTATGTGTGTGTGAGTTGTGAGTTGCTTGGGGCCATTTATTGGTGTAGAGAGATCGATCAGCGCGTTTTCACAGATCGATTTTAGTTTCTTTACAAAACATCAAACAGTCGAGAGCAGATTTTTTTTAAATACACAATGTAATGAAACAGTAACGGTTTTTTGAAATTTGCCAGTTATTTTTTCTTTGCTCCACGAAGTTTCTTGTTTTAACGTAAATATTTATTTTTCTGAAAGGAAACTGAATCTGTCTTATTTTGAAATTTTGGTATCCACTAGGCAACACTTGAAAGCCTCTAATTTTGAAGTGGGAAATTTTCATCAGGGTTCAAACCAGTAATTAATGAAAACCTCTCCGTCTTAATCCAATTTATTCAAGGTGAACAATTGATTCTCCCCTATTTATTCAGGGGCATCATCAGGGCTGTAAAATTTGGTTGAACATGTTTTTTTTTTTCGTTAATTACATAGTAATTACTGGCAACAATAATATTCAAACCTGTGAATGTGAAGACAAATCAGATTTTACATACACTGTCAATGTCACTGTGTACAGCCTACCCTTTTGTGTGATATTTGACTATTTATGTTCGATTGCTCAATTATATAATAGTAGTTTATGCAACGATTGTATAATGAATGTCTTTAAGCCACGAGTGAGATGTAAGTTAGAACACGAGCGAAGCGAGTGTTCTAAATATCTCACGAGTGGCTTAAAGGCATAATACAATCGTTGCATACACTATTTTATCTACGACCAACAATATACAACAAAATTTCCCCGAAGATAAACAAAACTCCTGACTTTTAATAATGATGGAATAGGTCAACTAAAATTTGAGGTTAGGCAAATAAGCAGACTGAACCATGAATCGTTGTGGAACAATCAGCTGATGGGATAAGTAAACTCAAACATGAATCGTAATGCAACAATCAGCTGATGTGCGAATTGCGTAATTGTTATTATGACACTACTTCCGTCAAATGCCGAGCTCTCATTGGTCTAGAACCAGTACTCTAAAGTGACTCCAGTACTCTAAAGTCGTCATTAGAGTACTGCTTGGTTTTTGGTGTTTTAATGTATATCATTATAATATTTATTGTAATACCATAATTGGTGCTTATTGCAATGGTCGTAGATAAAAAAGGTTTTGAGTATTTCCTTCAAAGTCTGAAAATGCTGTAACTTATTTTTGATTAAAAACGTGATTAATGCGAGTCATATCGCTAGAAAAATATCTAATGGCGTAGGTAATAGAAATAATTTGAAATAAAAAATTAAATGTTTAACATTGGATCTTATGTGTTTCCATGTTATTAGCAAAATAAAAACAAAATAAGTCAGAAGTACTGTTATAATCAATTGTCAATTGATTATTGTTATTGTCACGCTCCCACGTGCTAGGAAATTTACCGTACTTCATTCAATTGAAGACTTGGCACGTCGAGTATTCAATAGACACGATACCATTTGAAAAATTAATTGTGCTTATAAAATTAAGCTTTATAGAATTGAGATGGAGTTCGTTCTTTGGGGAAAAAAATTTAAAAATAATATATTTCCGAATATAGGTACTTGGATATTTAAATAAGATATGATTTTGAAAGTTTATCAAATAAAAAATAACACAACTAATGTGCAACTCAAACGATTAAAAAACTTAGGCAAATTATTAAGAACAATAACTTACTAAACAAAATCATATCATATGCCCGCACTGGGAAAATAGTGGACTACAGTGAACTGATTTTGAAATTTGGTTGTCAGAATAAGAAGAAACCTTAACTACTGTATAACGGTGAGGGCCAAGGCCGGAGTCCTTTTGTAGTGACGTCACTTTATCAGACGGAATCGCAGACACTTTTGTAATGTACTTTTATGGCGTTTCATTGTCACACTCTTAAAACTATTATGCCCTAAGTAATTACCTTAAGTTTTCATTTGGAAACCATACATTTTTTTCAATCTGCATAAATCAATGAGTAACCAACTGAAGTCAAAATATTTTTAAAGAAATCAAGACTTAATTTTTTTTTTATTTAAAAAAAGATAAACATTGCAAGCAATAAATTTGTTTACTTTTCAACAGATGATTTATTTGAAATTTGACAGTTGTGTTTCTAATTGTTTTGATTTTGATGTTCTAATGTGATAATCATTTGGTAAATGTTTACAATTTTGGTATAATTTTAGTTTTTATTTCAAACAGTGCTAGGAGTTCGGCCGGTGTTGTGACGTGGCACTAGGGAGGAGGGGGGGAGACTCCGGCCTGTATTTTATTTAGTGTGGCCTTGCAAGAACGCCTTAGGGTAGAGAATGTCGCATGCTTAGTGTCACGAGCACGAAATACGGCGGGCGGCAAAAACTGGAAACACATAAAATCTTCTGCTAAAAGTCAGCTGAAAAGAGAAAATTAAATGTTTATGTTGAGCTGTCAAAATCTTGTTTGTGTTTTTCGTGGACTTTACACTATGCAAGTTTTTGATGCAATATTTCATTAAAAGTTTTCTTTGTCCGTCTGCGATCCAAAACAGTACTGCCAACCGCAAGTGAGTCTTTTACCCGGAAACCCAAGCCCAAAACCTACATTTTTTCTAATTGGCTACCAAATAGGCCTATATAAAAAACTCTTATCATATAAAATCTTGTAAAAAGATAGTTAGTTGTACAAAATTTACCTAAAACAAAAAAATTATGTTATCCTCTTATACGAACAATTTTTCAAGCTTGTATGTTTATATGTTTTCTGGCTGCACAATTATTTCAGCCATTCCAAGTTTCATACGGGACAATTAGGCCATTGAATATCGACATCGACATTGGCATTGATTGTCAATATGGATAATCAATCAATGGTAAGGCCATGTTTACAACTAGTTTATGGACTCTAAAAAATATTTAAGCTGGTTTTCCAGGATATACTTCAGCTTGTGTGTCGATTTGTAAATTACTGTAATATGTTATGTGTTTTGAAAACATTTCAAACACTTTATTTTTCTTGTAAAGTTAACAGTAGGCTAGTCCCGTACGGGACTCCACAAAATTACACGTCATCATAGTTTTGATAAAATCTTTTATTTTATTTGTAAAAGAGGATTTTAAAATATACAGAGCAATGACATATATATTTCTTAACCAATTAATGCTAATTTTTAATAATTATCAATGAATACTTTATAATTAGATTTTTCTGGTTCTGTATGGGACATTTGTAACGGTTCCGTACACCGGACCAGTGTGAATGGAGGTTTAAAATCAAGTAATTTTTATGTTATAACATAGGGGTATAGTTATTTCATTAATACCAAAAACTAAGAAATTATTAGTAAGTAATTTGTAATAAAGTTTTATTCAATATACTTATATTATGTACAAAAATTATATTTTTAAAAGTAACTCGATTTAGGCTCAAAACTTGGGACGGATCAACGAATAGTTAGTTCATTTCTGAATATTTAGAATAGGGATAGTTCATTTCTGAGTCAATGCTATTCTTCTTAGAACGAAAAACACACTTGCAATGAGGGATGAACCCTTTTGCGCTCCCAGCGTGACACCATTGACTATAGTGACACACTATTCATCGCCCTCCTTTCCCTGTTGGTACTTTCAATCCTCCACTCTGGTCCAAGTGTTGCCAGATAAACTTACTTGAGTGATTTTGATTCACCCAAGTCTCGTCGAGGTACATCCGGCCACTTAGTATAGGTTCCTGCTTTAGCGAGTGCATTTTGTACAAGAACCGCGCACGAGCAGCGACTACTCTCCATCAGAAATTTGCGTCCATCGTTGGCTTTTTTGTAACTGAATCCTAGGGCACGTAAAAGCCGTCGATCGGAGCAGACACTACCAGTGTAGCCAATTAATTCTCTCTAGCTTGAAGTTCCTTGCTGACATTTTGAGCAGTTTGTTAATCTCCCCTGTCATCAAATCCCAAACAGCCCCCCTCACTTCGCCCCAATCAGTCATTTAACAATGTGCGAATTGCTTCTCTTGGGACTGGGGAGTAGAGTTTTCTAGGAGGTACGCTACTTCCTCTTTTTACTTCTTGGGCACACGTTTGAACAGGCCGGAGACTAATTCCACACATTTTTTATGTCAGTGCTTGGCTTTTATTGAAGTCAGTAGCTTCACGAATATTTTCGTCGGCTGAACTTTTTGCAAAACTAAGAACGTTTGCAACCACATTTTTGATTTGTTATTTAAGGTCACTTTGAAAAATGCCCTGTAACCGTCGTTTCTTGGGCGGCTCAAGCTGGATTTCCCATGGCTCCATGATAAAAACAAAACAAACCCGGTAAAATAAGAGAGAATGCAAAAAAATAGTTTTAATGTTCACAGATTGCACACTGATTAAACAAAAACCGTTATATGTTCAAATTGACTGATTATCTAAATTAAGTGTTAAAGAATTTATCACCAAAATATATAATATAATTTCGTAATTCAATGAATTGATTTATGAAATCTCCGAAAACAAACACAAACAAAACAAAAGATTACGTATCGCTATATTTTTATTTTTGTCTACAGCTGACAGTTATTATTGATTCCTGCTAGTCTGAATCTTGCACGAAAATAGAAGAATCTTGCATAAGAGCTTGCAGCAAAACTTTCATATGTAAACGTGTGTTTGTAAACTTACAATCATATGACTAATTGACAACCAAAATAACGCTGCTTTCGCCAGCAGCGCCCTCACTCACCCGCCGTATTTCGTGCTCGCGACACTAGTATCGGTATATAATCATAAGTTTATAAGGGTAGGGTTTTCCACCATTGGAGATAAGTTTATGAACTTTTTAAAAAGTAACAACAAGCAGACCGTGTCCCCGAGCTGAGCTATTCCTAAATAAACTTATAATTTAATAAAATGTAAATATAAATTGACGTTTGGGCTGCTTTCCTAACTTATCTTTCCAAAATAAAAGTATTTTATTTGCACCATGCTTTTTTACAAACGGGGTCGCTCAGCGCCCCCTTTGGCGCCCCCCAGGCCCTGGCGCTCTAGGCGGTCGCCTAGTTCGCCTATATAGTAGAGCCGGCCCTGTTCATCAGTATTTAATGTAAATACAGACTTTCAGTAATACTGCCCGCTTGAAGGGTCTGTTGATAGGTGTCATGTTGTTATTTTTATTAATTTTTTTTAGGTTTTGGAAGTGTAAGGTTACCAAGAAAAAAAATGGCAAAGTCGAACATACGTATGAATGGCAAGAGTGGGAAATGTTGAGAAAGGACAAGGAGTCGATGATAGAAATATCAGGTGAGTTGTTTTGAATCATCAGTTAATATCTTGTTTAAGACATTTATTTCTCTGACATTTATTTCTCTGTTTTTATTCCACAGTGATTTAATCGATTTTGATGACATCAATATGCTATTTTATAATAAATATTGAAATTACTCAGTAAAGCTTTACAACATTGAAATTGCTGATGTTAGTGGATTATGGTTGTAGGCCAGCCGCTGAACATCAATGCTGCATACAGCGGGAGGATTGCGTGCGCCTACAAGTACGGCAAGTCCTTCACTCGACCGTCCCGCAAGGACCCGGATTCCCGATACGTCAACTTGTGTGTCGCCATTTACGAATGTGAAAGTACCGGCGGTAAGAATACCCTACTACTTAATATGGTGTTTTATCAAAGATCGAGTAAGATCTAATGTTGTTAAAAATCTTTTGAGGAAACAATCTTTTTAACCCCTTTTATTGGAAAGCAGCTGAATTAGTCTTTTAATACATACAACACTAGGGGTGTGCGATGCAGCAAATTTTTTTTGATTTGATGCGCCGATGTGATTCATAGAATTTCGATTTGAATCGATGCAATTCAATTCGATGCAGTGCGGCGTTATTTGCTGTCAGTTATTTACAGCTTGCATTACTGTAATGGGTCAATAACCTTAAAGAGGATTAAAGTTAAAAAAATTCACACAAAGTTTGAATAAGCCTGAACCAAAGCATTTGTAATATATACTGACCTATTATAAATAGGAATTTGTAAGGATAAATAAATAAATAGTTATATCTTAATTCCTATACATCCTTTCACAATCTTAAGAAATAGTTATTATTACTAGGCCTCAAGCTTTTCTTAAAAAACACAAGCAGTCCAAGTAAAAATGAATCAGTTTAAAGTTTGTTAAATCATCTAATAATTATAACAATTAGCCTAAGTAATACTAACAAAGAAAAAAACGCCTATTATTGCAGAAATGTTTTTTGCAAGATTGTCATATTCCAGCATCTTTCCCGCCACTAGGAGGAAATAATCAAGAATCGGATATCTCTTCTCGAATAAAATTAAAGTATCCCTACCGTTGTCGGTATCCTCATTCGTATCAATCTGTTTCGACAAAGCTTCGGCGACTTAAGCCCGGATCGTCTACAATCTCTTCGTCGCAGTATTCAAACATCTTTATTTATTTGTCATTCAATTACTCCAAAACAAAACATTCTATTGCATTATCACGACAGTCAAAATAAACAGACATTAATTTATTAATGCCCAGTGCTGAGCTTTACGACGACGGCGACGGCAGACGCTTCGACAGCTGAGCATCACCAGTGTTACCAGTTGTAGACCGTGTTTACCCACAAAAATAACCATCTCTGCTGGAATAAACTATTGAAAAGTTTTACAAAATACCCACACGGGCTTGGAAATACCCGAGAGTCGGGTAATTTCTCTAACAGCAGTATTTACTAGTTGAAGACGGGAAGACGGGATCAGATTCCAGATCCCGAAACCTCGTGAAACTTGTTTTTTACTAATCAGTGATGGCAAATGTCCGCAAAAATCCTAATCAAAATATAAAATCACCATCACCAACAATGAATTTCAAACAAAGGAGCAGTATTTGTTTTTGTTGCATTGCTCGGTCAGCCTGTATCACCTTCACGATCGCGGTTACACTGCACTGCAGCTGCCGCCGACTGTCGTAGTACTCGTTTTATTCTCGCCATTGAAATTCGTGTATGGAATTATATAGCCATGCATTAAAAAATTGTTTGCAATAATTTAAAACACATTATAAAATAGAGAAACAATCTATTGCAAGAGTTTTCAAACTGGGGAAAATATAACAATGCACTACTTTGTCACTGCCTTTATCGCATTATTTGTTGTCGTCTAGTCTGGAAGTATTACTACGCACTTAGCTTTTTATAACTTCATTACGATTCAATAAACTGCTTTGAACGTTCATATTACGCTTTTATATATTTTAAACGTTTATTTAATTAATTGCTTTCAACTTATATTTAGTGGGGTTGAGTGTATCGAAGAATACCGATGCATCGAGGCCAAATCGATGCATCGGCATTTCAATGCATGCCGAATCGAATCGTAATTTCGATGCATTTTCGATGCATCGCACACCCCTATACAACACTAAACATTTTGACACTACTAGGTAAAAAAAACAATTTTAACTCTTCGAATCATTCTGTGACTTTTTTGGTTGATTTTGATTCTATGTTTGAAATCCATTGTTGGTGATGGTGATTTTATATTTTGATTAGGATTTTTGCGGACATTTGCCATCACTGATTAGTAGAAAACAAGTTTCACGACGTTTCGGGATCTGGAATCTGATCCCGTCTTCAGGTGGAAGAAAACCTAGAATATAACAAGATTAGTAACACATAGCCAGGAAAACCTGGACAAAAACACAGCTAAAACAGAGAACTGTAAAAGCAGTCACGAAAACACTGAGCTGAAAAGAAAAACAATAACACAAAATAACACAGGAATCACAAGTATCGAGAATCACCAGACAGGAGAGAGCACGTCCACACCCAATCAGAGCTGAGCTGAGATATCTGCGATGTGCTGGGCTGAGCAGAGATATCTGAAGACGGGATCAGATTCCAGATCCCGAAACGTCGTGAAACTTGATTTTGATTGTTGAAAACATCACATGTTCATGTTCACGAACATCACATGTTTATTTGCTCTAAAGTTGAATGGAAGAACCATATTGGAATGTTTTCCCTCTCTCATTCAATAAAAAGCACTATTATTTGAGCCTTGGATAAGGATTCCAATAATTAATGATAAAGTCCAGTCATTAGTTAGATGCCTCCCATCTTTGCTAGTCTTAGCTTAGCTCCACTTGAAAATTTCTTATTTTTACTCTTAAATATAAGAAGAGTTTTTAATATGAAGATAAAGTTTTTGGGTTGACGAGGAAATGGTGTGTGTTTGCCAGGCTCGGAGTGGGTGCTGGAGGACACGCTGCACCTCAAGAACATCCACCTGCCGCGGATCCAGGTGGACCCGAGTGTGGACCTGAGCTACATCTACGACCACACGCTGCTCAGCAAGAAGCAGCGGCTGCAGAACAACTTCATCAAGGCCATGAGCAGCGAGGAGCTCGACCCGCGCCGCAATGGCGAAATGAACGGGCTGGGCGAGCCGCTCAAGACCGGCGCCGGTGAGTGGACTTAGCTTTGCCTCACGCCTCTAGAACATGTGAAACCCTGGAAGGGGTGAGTTGCCATGATGCAAGCAAAGTGGTACTTATAAAAATCAGTCGCAAGATTTGAGACTTAAGAGTTCCTTTGGTTCTGAAGTTTGACACCTTGACCAGCGAGTCAGTTACTTGCAATACAGCATTGTTATTTGTTGTGTAGTTAGTGTTGTATACAACTTTTTGATAGTTGTCATTTCTTACTGAGCTCCTAAAACAGGACACAAATAAGTAAGACCAAAGGGAAAAGTCACAAAAGTATGATCTCTGTGCAAGGAAGACACACAATATTGTGAAACATTCTATATTTTTAGCCAATTTCCCCCATAGGGAAGAAGCTATTTACCGTAGATCTCATGCTAAGACCTAAGCCCGAGACCATCATAACTTTTTGTTTTGGGGCCCCTAGAAGCAAAAAACACCATTCGTTTGAATTTTTAGATATACAGGGTGTTTACGAAAAACCCTTACAGACTTCGGGATATGGTTACTTACATCAAAAATAAGAAAAAAGTTCCTTTAAACATGAGTCCTAAAATGCTCGGTTATCCGTCTGTCAGTCTGTATGTGTATCAAGTTTCTACTTTGTACCATATCAAAATGGCAGCCATTTTTATATTTTATAACTTAATATCTTAAAATCCGTAAATTTCACAAAAATTGTACAATAGACAAAAAAGTTGCGTAATTTTATTTCCTACAAAACCATATAAAGATCATAGAGATTGAACCAGAATTAACTGAGTTATTGCAATTTTTCTAACAGAATATATGCTTGTTGATGGCAGTTATAGCAAATATTCACATTATTTTGTTAGAAAAATTGAAATAACTCCGTTAATTGTGGTTTGATCTCTACGATCTTTATATGGTTTGGTAGGAAATAAAAGAACGCAACTTTTTTGCCTCTTGTACAATTTCTGTAAATTTTACGGTTTTTAATACATTAAGTTATAAAATAAAAAAAATGGCTGCCATTTTGAAATGGTACAAAGTAGAATCTTAGTACTACGCATCAAAATAGGGCCTATTAGCCAGCATATACATACCAAGTTTGAATTTGATATCTTTAGTAGTTCCAAAGTTATGCAACATCGTGTTAAAAACGCATACAGACCGACAGACAGATAACCGAGCATTTTAGGACCCATGTTTACAGGAACTTTTTTCTTATTTTTGATGTAAGTAACCATATCCCGAAGTCTGTAAGGGTTTTTCGTAAATACCCTGTGTTTCATAAAGTCTGTAAATCAAAACAGATGTTTTGATTTATATAAACAAAAAAAACAAATACTTGTTGTGATGATGTTTTGCTTTAGTATAGACTTGATTTCAGTGTTAAAATAAAGTTATTTAAAGTTGTTAATACCCGAGTAATAATTATTTAATCATCGTGATACATGGCGCATCGAAATATGAATCTACAGCTCCAAGATGGAGTAGATGAAAATACATTTCAAACTAATCAGATCCACGTAAAACCACCAGAGATCTTTTCATTCAACCCCTATGATTGGATTGCCTGGAAAAAACGCTTTGAAAGGTACAGGTCAGTCAGTAATCTACATACAGCACCCGGAAAAAGGCAAGTAGATATGCTTTGCTACTGTATGGGGAATAAGGCTGAGGAGATATTTGATTCGTTTCATCTAAGTTCTGATGAGGTACAAAACTATGATATGGTAATGGGGAAATTTGAAAACCATTTCATTCCCAAAACAAACATTATCTATCAGCGTGCTAAATTTCTTAGGCGTAAACAGGGATCCTCAGAGTCTGCTGAAAACTTTGTCACGGACTTGCATACTCTTGCAAAACAATGCAACTGGGGAGATTTACAGGACGAAATGATTCTCATGCAGCTTATCGTTGGCATGAACGATCAAAATCTTAGTGATCGCTTACAACTTCAAAACTCACTAAAACTAGAAACGGCAATCGATGCTCTCCGCAGTTCGGAAGCAATAACTAGGCAAAAACTTGACCTAGCTGATTCCTCAATTGATCGGGTAAAATCAAACAACTCAAATACCTCTTACAAAAATTCTTTTTGTAAAAAAACTGTTTCTAATAAATATAGTAAACCAAACTCAGGAAACAAATGCAAATGGTGTGGGAATATTCCATCACATCGCCAAGGTTTATGCCCAGCCAAAAATGCTAAGTGTAACAACTGTAAAGAAAATGGTCACTACGCTAAAGTTTGTTCCAAGCAAAAAATTAATGAAGTTAGTAGTGAACCTCAATCACTTAATCATTGCTGTGCAAGCAAATTACATGATAATGAGTTCATAGGTGAAATTAGCGAGCACAATACTTTAAATCCTGATTCTTGGGAAATTTGTCTTAAAGTCAATGAATCTGATCTCGTTAAGTTCAAGATCGATACTGGGGCAGATGTTTCAGTTTTGCCAGCTATTATAAAGCTAAATAAGAAAATTCTTTTGCAACACACTTGTAAAAAACTTTCAGGCCCGGACGGAACTCAATTAGCTGTAAGAGGTATGATAGATGTAAGGCTAGATTATAAGAACAGATCATGCTATGAACGATTTTACGTAGCTGACAAATGTCAGACACCACTTCTAGGAAAACCAGCTATAGAAAAACTTAACATTTTGCAAGTGGTTCGAAGTGTGTCTTCGACTTCGACCAATTGGTACGAAATGTATCCCACTCTCTTTAGTGGTTTAGGCAAAATGAAAGGAGCTTACGAAATTGAGCTAAAACATGGAGCAAAACCTTTCTCCATCACAACACCTCGAAGAATACCGCTATGGACGAAAACCAAGGAAGAAATAGAAAGAATGGATAAAATGGATGTAATAGCTCCAGTAGACCATGCTACACCCTGGTGTTCTCCAATGGTCGTCGTACCGAAAAAGGACAGTTGTAACGTTCGGATATGTGTTGACCTTTCAAAACTAAATCAAAATGTATGGCGCCAACTGCATCCAATCCCAGGGATAGAGTATACAATGGCACAAATAAAAGGAGCAACTGTATTTTCAAAGCTAGATGCCAATCATGGGTTTTGGCAAATACCTTTGGAAGAAAAATCTCAAGACCTTACCACATTTCTGACACCTTGGGGACGATTCAAGTTCAAGGTCCTCCCTTTCGGCATTACATCAGCGCCAGAGTACTTCCAGAAACGCATCCATGCTGCTCTCGGAGATCAAAGAAATGTAAAAGCTTACATAGATGACATCCTGGTATGGGGAAGCACTCAAGCTGAACACGACCAAGTCTTGATGGAGGTTCTCGAAAAACTTCAAAAGGAAGGTATTACTTTGAATAAAGAGAAAACTATCTTTTCTCGACCAAAAATTAAGTTCCTTGGCTTTGAAGTGAGTAACGAAGGTATTTTTCTTGATCAAGACAGAGTAAAGGCAATTACTGAGATGAAGCCTCCAACTGATGTAAAAGGAGTACAGAGATATCTAGGGATGATAAATTTCAGTGGAAGATACATCCCAAACAGGTCAGAGATTAAAGCCTATTCATGATCTACTCAGCAAAAACAATGAGTGGATCTGGGACGAACCACAACAAAAGGCTTTTGACACTATCAAGAAGCTTCTTATTACAGCTCCTCATTTAGCTTTCTATGACCCTAATCTCCAAACGATGATTTCATCTGATTCATCTTCATTTGGGATTGGTGGAGTATTGTTGCAGCGTGAGAAAGGTGGCATATTCAAACCGGTAAGTTACATATCACGTTCTCTCACTGATGCAGAAAGAATATATTCCAACATAGAACGAGAAGCTCTTGGAATCGTATGGGCATGTGACAAGTTGAAAGACTACATTGTAGGTAAAGACATTATAATCGAGACAGATCATAAACCACTCCTGAAAATATTGACATCAAAAAATTTGGATGAACTAACTCCACGTCTACAGAGACTCAGATTACGAATGATGCGTTATTCATACAGTCTTGTGTACACTCCTGGAAAACATCTCGTAACAGCTGACTGTCTTTCACGTAATCCACTCGAGAACAGTGAAAACTATGACTTAGAGGTGGAACTTGATCACTATGTGAGAGAAGTCATTTCAAGTATTCCGACTACTGACGAAAATGTAACAAAGATCCTAAATTGTCAAAGGCAGGATCCAATTTGTACAATGTTACGTAAATTCATGATTGATGGCTGGCCAGAAAAATCAAAAATTCCAGACCAAGTAAAGAAATTTTTTCATGTGAAAGAAGAACTTTCTATGTCTGAAGATCTTATATTACAAGGAACAAGAATATATGTACCAGAAACACTGAGAGAAGAAATGCTGACACGAATTCATGTGGGACACTTGGGAGTAACAAAATGTAGACTCCGAGCGAGTAACACTCTTTGGTGGCCAGGAATATCTCTTGATATTGCAAAAATGGTTGAAAGTTGTCCACAATGTATTCAGCACAGGTCAAATAAAAATGAGCCCCTGATCCCATCAGAGTTTCCTTCAAGACCCTGGCAGATCGCAGCAATGGATCTTTTTAAACTGAACGGTCAGTGGTTCATAGTGATAACGGATTGCTTTTCACAATACTTTGAAATTGCAACCTTAAGCTCTTTGACATCAAGTCATTGAAAGATGTAAGTCAGTATTTAGTCGTCATGGAATTCCAGAAGAAATTAGAACCGATAGTGGAACCCAATTCACCATGCATCAAGACTCGGAATTCCAGCAGTTTGCCAAAAACTACAACTTCAAGTTAAGGACAAGCAGTCCCCACTTCCATCAGAGCAATGGAGCTGCTGAGGCTGCAGTAAAGATAGCAAAATGCATTTTAAAGAAAAACAAAGAAGACCCTTACCTGGCACTATTATCATATCGTAACACTCGGATATCGAATGGTTTTAGCCCTGCTCAACTCCTAATGGGACGACGTCTGCCCATTTGCCAGTTTTGCCAGAACTATTGATAGAAAGGCCGGATTTCAGTGACTTGGAACGGAGGGAGAAGAATTACAGAGAAAAATACAAGAGAAATTATGATGCTAGGCATGGTGTGAAATCGCTCACGAGTTTAAAATCTGGGGATAGTGTTTGGATATCCGACATGGGAAAATCTGGAACGGTTATAAAACCAACAACCGAGCCACGATCGTATATTGTCAGGACTGATAAGAGAAATGTCAGAAGAAACCGTTTCCATCTACTTCCATTTCCCGATGACTCAGAACGTTCACCATCACAGGACAATGAGACTGAACAAAATCTAACACATGTCTCAAACACCAGTCCAAAACTACAAGAGGATAAGTCAAGTTACAAGACCAGACATGGACGAGAGGTTCATCCCCCAAGGAGACTCGACCTTTAAGAAAGGGGATGTTTCATAAAGTCTGTAAATCAAAACAGATGTTTTGATTTATATAAACAAAAAAAAAACAAATACTTGTTGTGATGATGTTTTGCTTTAGTATAGACTTGATTTCAGTGTTAAAATAAAGTTATTTAAAGTTGTTAATACCCGAGTAATAATTATTTAATCATCGTGATACACCCTGTATATATATTATACATATGTATGTATATCTATAAAATTTTCTTTAAAAAGGGTTACTATTATACATATAATAAAAATCATTTTAACTCAGTACCCTTAGTTTCAGTTTTTATTTTTAAAACCCTTACCCTTACCTTTTTTATTTTTAAAATAAAATACCCCCGTTACAGCAGACCTGCATGGGTGGTTTTAATTCTATATTTAGTAGATCTGAACTAGAAGAAGCTATTTACCAAGTTTTATCAAGATATGTTGAGAAATAATCGAGAAATAGAATTTTACTTATTTCCCATAAGGTTAACATTGGGGCAACATACTTCGTTAACCACTTTCAATATCTCGGTAACCAAAGGACATAGAGCTGTGATTCAAAATACTAAATTGTTGGTTTTTTGAGCTGAATTCAACAGTGCCAACAAAAATTCGGTAAATTTTATTTTTCTATGTAAAAAACTTAAAAACCCCATTTTTGGGGGGTTTTATCCCCTTTACCCCCCCTTCCGGTGGTCCGATCGGGCTGGTTTAAGAACTCGTCCGAGGGGTTACCTCTTTAAATGTCAGTACCAAATTTCATTAAGATCGGACCAGTTTTCCGGACGCTATCGTGCCTACAGACTCATATATCGGATATATCGGAAGGTGTTGCAGCCTTCATCAAGTCGGATAGGAATATCAAACTAATACAACTTAACGACATTGACAGTAGAATCGACTACATATGTTTGAAAGTTGAGATAAAGGCCCAAAAACTATGTGTATGTGTTGTATATAGACCACCAGATGTACCGTATGGTTGCCTCCGATCCTTGTTGTACTCACTTTTCATTGACACCCTTCCAAGTGGAAGGGTCCACAAGTGTGGACTCAGTAATATTACTTGGGGACTTGAACATCAATCTTCTTGACCCAGAAAATAATGACAGTAGGGTTTTAGGGAGGCTGATTGAATCTTTGAACCTGACTCAGTTAATAAAGGAACCGACTCGGGTTACGGAAACGTCATCAACACTGATAGATCATATCATTGTTGATAAGAGTATTGACATGGGTAAGGTAGGAGTGATCGACACATCACTGATAGTGACAAGCAGCGGAAAGAAGCTGACTGATCATAAGTTGGTTTTTTGTGATGTTCCGAGCTTTAAACCCAAAAGGAAACCTGAATTCATTTCTTACAGGGATTTTAGAATGTTTGATATGACCCGTTTCATTTCGTTGGCTTCAAGCATAGACTGGGCATCCATGACCAGAATTGATAGCTTGGAGAGTGTTTGCAGCAATCTTACGTCTGAGATCCTGAATATTTTTGACGAGTGT
This sequence comes from Flexamia atlantica, assembly GCA_035578135.1. Lineage (NCBI taxonomy): Eukaryota > Metazoa > Arthropoda > Insecta > Hemiptera > Cicadellidae > Flexamia > Flexamia atlantica. The sequence goes on along the minus strand of JAQJVK010000005.1, from coordinate 45,852,774 downwards.
GCCCCTATAGTACGAATACCCCCATTGCAGCAGACCTGCATACTCAGCGAATTTCAAATGGAAAAAAATACTTCCGTCCAATGTATGGCATGTGTATATGGCATGTTTTCGTAATCCCCATAAGAATAACATGGGGAAAGAGTATGCAGGTTTGCTGCTACAGGCATGTTAAAACTGGGTGTTTTTATTTAAATATTTAGTAGATCTTATCTAAAAAAAGCCATTTACCAAGTTTTATCAAGATATGTTTAGAAATAATGGAGATATGGAATTTTTTTTAATGCCCATAAGGATAACATGAGAAATGAGTATGCAGGTTTGCTGCCACAAAAATGGAAATTTAAGTGATTTTAGACTGAAATACATTAAATCTCATATAGATGAAGCCACAAACGAAGTTTTATTAAGATATGTTGAAAAATAAGCGAGATAAAGAATTTTACTTATTTCCCATAAGGTTAACATTGGGACAACGTACTGTGTTTACCACTTTCAATAGCTCGGTAACCAATAGACATAGAGAAATGATACAAAATACTAAATTGTTTGTTTTTTCGAGCTGAATTCAATGGTGCTTACCAAAATTTGATTTTTTTTATTTTTCTATGTAAAAAAACCCAAAAAACCCATTTTTGGGGTGGTTTATCCCCCTTTACTCCCCCTTCTAGTGGTCCGATCGGACTGGTTTTCGAACTCATCCGAATAATTACTACTTTACACATCTATGCCAAATTTCATTCCGATCGGACCATTTTTGTGAGCGCTATCATGCTTACAGACACATATATATAGATATATATATATATATATATATATATATATATCTAGAAATTTGAACCAATGGTGTTTTTTGCTTCTGGGGGCCCCAAAATGAAAAGTTATCATGGTCTTGGGCTTAAGTCTTACCATGAGACCTACGGTAATAGCTTCTTCCCTATAGGGGAAATTCGCTAAAAAGAGTTACAAAAAGAAAAGCTGCATGGAGAAACGAAGAAATTGAAGTTCTCACAAAAATTAAAGAGAAGTACAAGAGAGAATGTTCAAGTTTGAATTCTCAAGCCTCTAGGGAGCTATATTGTAAGGCAAGAAATAGATTGAATAATGCCATCAGACGTGCTAAACAAAAGTACTTTAGTAATGATGTGATAATCAAGGATTCCAAACAATTTTGGAAGTCAATACGAAGGGAAGGGCCTGGTGTCTTAAAACAAAAAAGTACTGAGTGTTGCATGTTATCTCCTGATGATATGAATATCTATTTTGCAAAAATGGGGACTGGTAGTAGTGTTAGCCAAGATGTGCAAAAGTTTTACTATAGCAATGTATCTGAGAATATAAGCAAAAGCTTCAGTTTTTCTCAAGTGAGGGAATGCCAAGTAAAAAGGGCAATGAATAGTATTTCTTCCATAGCTGTTGGAACTAATAATGTTTCTATCCACATGATTAAAAGTTTAAGCCCTTATTGCCTCAATGTAATCACTCACATTATTAACATGTCTCTAAGACTTGGGGTTTTTCCTTCATGTTGGAAGCAAAGCATTGTAATTCCCGTTCCAAAACAAGTGAACAAAAAAAAAAAAAAAAAAAACAAGTGAACAATGCTTCTCTGGAGAAACATTATAGACCAGTGTCATTATTGCCTGTACTCTCTAAAATTTTGGAGAAAGTTGTTGCTGATCAGATTACACATTTTTTGAACGAGGAACAGATTTTGCCTCCTTCCCAATCTGTTTTCAGAAGGGATCCACATAGTTCCCCACATAGAAGGGATCCACAAGGGAAAACATAGTCTGTTTTCATAGCACATGTACTTCATTGCTTAATCTGACTGATGAAATTTTCAGCGCAAAAAATAACAACAAATTTAGTATAATGTCAGCGTTGGACTGTACGCAAGCGTTTGATTCTGTAAACCACGATATGTTAATCTCAAAATTAAAGTACATCAGATTCGACAGTTTAGCTTTGGACTGGATGACCACGTATTTGAGTGGAAGATCACAGATAACCAGAGTGAAAGGTCAGGTTTCTTGTCCTCAAAGTAAGATGGTGGGTGTACCTCAGGGTAGTTGCCTTGGCCCGATATTATTCAATCTGTACTTAGTTGGGATAGAGGCCACTTTGGATTATGGCTCAATGCATACCTATGCGGATGATTGCCAAATAACTTTATCATACCACCCTTCACAGGTTGTAGAGGCAGTAAGGCGCATGAATTGACCTTTCGAAAGTGAATGAGTGGTCGAAAAATCATGGGCTTCAACTGAACCCACAGAAGTGTTCTGTGATGCACTTTGCTGGCTCTGAGTTCTGTGAAAATATGAAAAAGAATAGTATATTAGCCACAATGGATCAGGTTAACTTGCCTATTTGTGAACAAGTTAAAGTCTTAGGTGTGGTTATTGATTCACATATGAGCTTTTCCGGTCAGGTGAAACAAATATGCAGCAGAATCAGTGGCAAAATTAAGGTTTTGAATAGATTTAGGACATTGATTCCGCAAGGATCCAAATTGAAATTAGTTCAGTCCTTGGTTTTCCCTACCATAAACTACTGTCTTCCAGTTTTTGGGTACTGTTTGACACAGGAACTCGTGACTGTGCTGCATAGGCTACAAAACGCTGGTCTTAGGTTTGTATACGATCTAAAAAAGTTTGACCATATAACTAGTTACCGGAATATGGCAAAGGTGTTGTCCATTCAAAGATGCTGTGACATGCAGACGGTGTACATTGTTCACAAAACACTGGTCTTGGGAACACCACAATATTTAAAAGAAAAGCTAAGACAGCGATCAACCATGAGAGAGCGTCGAACACGGCAGGACGCATTGTTAGACATACCGAGGGTTAGGCTTGAAGCAGGTAGAAAGGGGTTTTCCTACTTTGGGCTGGCCCAATACAACACACTGTCCTCTCAAATAAAGGCACTGTCTTGCAGTAAATTTAAACTTGCCCTCAAAGCTGTAATTTGATCAAGTATTTTATATTTTTATTTTTAGTTTTAGTTTTTATATTTATATATAAAGATAATTTATTAAGTAAATAATAAATTAACACCTTCTTATAATTTACAAGTTGCTGAATAACAAAGGTTGCAGAATAACAAAGGTTGATGAATTTTGAAATATTATAAAAAATTGTTTTTGTACAGTTTTTGACATGAGTCAATTTGCAAAACATTTGTAAAAATGAAATTCGCTCGCAAATAAAGACCTTATTTATTTATTTATTTATTTATATATATATATATATATATATATACAAATTCGGACAAATGGTGTTTTTTGCTTCTGGGGGCCCCAAAATGAAAAGTTATCATGGTCTTGGGCTTAGGCCTTCCCATGAGACCTACGGTAATAGCTTCTTCCCTATAGGGGAAATTCGCTAGAATGAAACTAAGGGTACTGAGTTAAAATGATTCTTATTATATATTAGCGAATTTCCATAACGGAATAAGCTATTACGGTAGTACTCATGGTAAGAGTTAAGTCCGAGATCATGTTAACTTTTCATTTTGGGGTCCCCAGAAGCAAAAAAAACCATTCGTTAAAATTTTTATATACATATATATATATATATATATATATATATATGTCTGTTAACACGATAGCGGCCGTAAATATGGTCCGATCTTAATGAAATTTGGTACAGACGTGTAAAGTGGTAATCACTCGGAGGAGTTCGTGAACCAGCCCGATCGGACCACCAGAAAGGGGGGTAAAGGGGGGTAAACCCCCCCAAAAATGGGTTTTTTGAGTTTTTCACATAGAAAAATAAAATTTATCAAATTTTTGTTCGCACCATTGAATTCAGCTCAAATAAACAAACAATTTAGTATCTTGAATCACTGCTCTATGTCCATTGGTTATCGAGATATTGAAAGTGGTAAACACAGTACGTTGTCTCAATGTTAACCTTATGGGAGATAAGTAAAATTCTATATCTCGCTTATTTCTCAACATATCTTGATAAAACTTGGTAAATGGCTTCTTCTAGTTCAGATCTACTAAATATTGAATTAAAACCAACCAGTTTAAACATACCTGTAGCAGCAAACCTGCATACTCATTCCCCATGTTATTCTTATGGAGCTTACAAAAAACATGTCAAATCTCGCTATGTTGGATTAAAATATGTTGTTTCGCATTTGAAATTCGCTGAGTATGCAGGTCTGCTGCAACGGGGGTATATATATCTATGTATCTGTAAGCACGATAGCTGGATTTTTGTCTTCCCTAAATCTTCAGGAAATGCTCGTTCACAAATTTATTTTCTTTGCTACAATAATAGCATTAGGTTAAAAATAAAACTATGTCATATATAAAATTTTGTACCTTCCCAACTTAAAAAAATTCAAGAAATAAATTTAAGTGAATTGTTGGGGGACACTTACTGAAAGTGAATATAAAGACTACTTAAAGATGGTTGGAAATGTGGCACCAGTTCGTGGCACCCCAGGCAGGTCAAAGGACGGGCACCGGTGTAGAAGATGTTCTACAACCGAGAACTATGTATTTGAAAGTTTGCCCCATGTCCTTGGCCAATGCCCATTTGGGGAATTACTTAGAAATGCCCGCCACCATAAAATACGCTCATTCATAGCTGACGAATTAAGGAAGAAAGGATTTGAAGTATATGAAGAAGTAAATGCTATAGCAGAAGGAGAATCAACAAGAAGGGTTGACATTATTGCAATCAACAGAAAACTTAAGAAAGGATTCATAATAGACCCTACAATTCGATTTGAAATTAACGAACATCAGCCACGACTCGTACATGAAGAAAAAGTTAAAATATATTCTCCAACAATAAAATATTTCCAAAATCAGTATAATATTCATCATTTAGACGTAATTGGCATTTTTATTGGTGCAAGAGGAACAATATCAAAATTTTTTATTCATTTTTGGACTCAATTAACATTAAATCAAAATAAGCTTAGTGAATTAGCATTAATAAGTGTCAAACAGTCCATCAATATATTAAGAAATCATTTATATAGTAATAATCAAAATTAATTGTGATATAGTATTCTTTGTTTTTAGCAATTTGCAATGGCAAAAAGATGTAAATTTTAAATAAAAATTTTCTATGTATAGAAACACATTTAAAAAATACCCCCGTTGCAGCAGACCTGCATACTCAGCGAATTTCAAATGCAAAATAACCATGTTTCAATCCAACATAGCGAGATTTTACATGTTTTTGAAAGCTCCATAAGAATAACATGGGGAATGAGTATGCAGGTTTGCTGCTGCGGGTATATTGAAAATGGGTGGTTTTAATTCAATATTTAGTAGATCTGAACTAGAAGAAGCCATTTACCAAGTTTTATTAAGATATGTTGAGAAATAAGCGAGATATAGAATTTTACTTATTCCCCATAAGGTTAACATTGGGAGAACGTACTGTGTTTACCACTTTCAATATCTCGGTAACCAAAGGACATAGAGCAGTGATTCAAGATACTAAATTGTTTGTTTTTTTGAGCTGAATTCAATGGTGCTAACAAAAATTGGGTTATTTTTATTTTTCTATGTAAAAAACTCAAAAAACCCATTTTTGGGAGAGTTTACCCCCCTTTACCCCCCCTTTCGGTGGTCCGATCGGGCTGGTTTTCGAACTCGTCCGAATAATTACTACTTTACATGGCTGTACCAAATTTCATTCAGATTGGGCCATTTTTACGGCCGCTATCGTGCTTAAAGACACACACATATATATATATATGTATGAAAATGAACGAATAACGTTTTTTGCTTCTGGGGGCCCCAAAACGAAAAGTTATCATGGTCTCGGGCACAGGTCTTATTATGAGTACTACGGTTACAGCTTCTTCCCTATAGGGGAGATTCGCTAAAAATGAGTAACTGAATGAAATTGTTAATTATAAATAAAATACTAATTTATATTAAAATGATAGATAAATGTATTGATTATTTATTATTATTTTTCATTAAATTTGAATTTTTATTCTTTCAATTTTAAAGAATTGAAAAATAGAAATAATATAAAAATAAGAAATAGATAAATATAATATACATTTTTTAACGTTTAATAGAAACACAATAGTTATTAAGTTTCTGTTTTTTTTATTGTTTGGTTTCGAAAAAGCAAAAAGTAAAATACTAGACTGGTTATTGCATGTTGACAATATACTGTCATGTATAGTAAATATGTTATTGTATTTTTATAAACTTTGGGCTTTGGAGTTCTTGTTTAAGGAAATGACTCTATGACTCATAATTTTTCCAGCACTTTAAACTACAGTAAAAAATTAAAAATAAATTTTGTTTCAAGATGACAACCATAAAACTAGTTTTTCCAAGCTTAAAATTGTAAATTTTAAGTTGACAACTCCTAAACTTAAAATTTCTTAAGTTACATAAAATATTATGTATTAGAAAATTTCTTTTAAAGTCTCGATGTCTTTACTTTTGTCAGTTAATTTTTACTTATTTATGAAAAATAATCATACTTTCGGCAGGGATTCAAAGCCATCTGAATTAGTTTAGAAAACTGAATCAATTGGCAAAACCACAATATGTAGCAGACCAATGTGGCCGACAATATGAACAATCATCACTGTCACGCCTTTTAGCAAGTTATTTCCGTCGATTAACCGCTATCAGTGAATAACTAAGATTGATTTTCACACCCAATTGCGAGTTAGCAATCCTACATTTGCCGTTTATCAACGATCGGCAAATACGCACGATCGTTTTTCACAGCAGCAGGGTGTCTACCAGTCGGGAATTCGGGAAAATGTCGGGGATTTTGTAAGGTCGGGAATAGTCGGGAAAAAGTAATGAATTTCAACATTTGGTCGGGAAATTCGAATTTGGCTATAAAACAAAACGAAATAGTCGTTTTTCTCGTTATTGTCATTGTCTCGGCCGGCAAATCTCTCGAACGAATCGCGGCAGACAAATTTTTAGCTATATCACGACCAGAAAATCTATCGCTTTTAACGCTGCCGCAAGTTTCTCGGTCCTAATACAGCTGTAAAATCGCTCGTTTTGCGTCCGACACGTCTCGCTGTTTACGCCGCCGACAAGTCTCTCGCTCTTTACGCGGCCGAAAAATCTCTCGCTCTTTACGCGGTCGACAATTCTCTTGCTCTTTATGCGGCCGACAAGTCTCGCTCTTTACGCGGCCAACAAATCTCTCGCTCTTTATGCGGCCGACAATTCTCTCGCTCTTTACGCGGCTGACAAGTCTCGCTCTTTATGCGGCCGACAAGTCACGCTCTTTACGCGGCCGACAAGACTCTCGCTCTTTACGCGGCCAACAAGTCTCTCGATCTTTGCGGCCGACAAGTCTCTCGCTCTTTACGCGGCCAACACATCTCTCGTTAGTATTGCTACCTTAAAATCGTGCGCTCTTTTCGAGGCTATCACATCTATTGGCCACATGAAGGCCAGAAATCTATAACCCAGCCGGTAAATCCCTCGGTCGTTTCGGGGTCAGCAAACCTCTCGGTCACATTGGGGCCGTTAAATATCCCGCGCTCTTCCCGGCCGTCAAATCTTTCGCTTTTATTGCGGCCAGAAATCTTTCGCTTGTTTGGCGGCCAGCAAATCTCTTGGTCGCATCTCGGCCGATGATTTCATTCCTCTTTTCGCGAGCGTTAGACCTCTCGGTCGTATTGCGGCCAGAAAATCGCTCGCTCGTTTTGGGACCAAAAAATTTTTCGGTCGTCTCGCAATAGACAAATTTTTTGCTATTTTCGCGGCTGTCACTTCTCTCGGTCGTATTGCGATAAGAAAATCGCTCGATCTTTTCGCGGACGAAATATCTATCATTTATACCATGGTCGACGAGATTGTCGGTCTTTTTGGGATCGGAAATCTTTCGCTTGTTTTGCGGCCGGCAAATCTCTTGGTTTCATTGTGGCCGATGAGTTCCTTACTCATTTCGCGGCCATTAGATCTTGGTCGTATTGCGACCGGAAAATCGCTCACTCGTTTTAGGAATGAAACATTTTTCGGTCGATTCGCGGAAGACGAGTTCCTTACTCTTTTAGCGGCCATCATATCTCTTGGTCGTATTGCGACAAGAAAATCGCTAAATTTTTCGATTCCAGATATATCTTCTTCTATATAAATAAAATTAGTTTTTTGTCTGCACATTGCTCAGAATTATGAAATTTTTGGTTATTTTTGCGTTTTGAAGGTCAGAGAATCCGAATCAAGCCTTATCTCAATTTATGTCACGATGTGTGTGTGTTGGTAACGCTCAACATCACACTTTAGACCGCTTTTCACGCAAAAACTAGAGTACTGTTATGGCTGAAACTTTTTTCCTGTGTTGTATGCACATATGAGAAGGTTTTAGACGACTTAAAACAAGCGTACGTCTTTTTGAAATTAAATAGCAAGCTTCCAAAAACCGATTTTATTTGATTTCGACCAAGTTTGTTTTGAATTCCCCCATAGTTCAAGGGGATGAGGTTTTGTTTACATTTTCAGTTTTCCTAGCAGATGGTAGTTACCTTCACTGATGGATTCGTCGTTACAGATGTTTTATGATTTTATTCAGTTTTATGTTTTGGTTTATAATATTTCTTTTCAATTTACATGTACTATATAAAGTTAATATTTTCCCATTCATTATACATTTATCAGGATTTTCATCCTGATCTCACCCTCGGACTCTACCAAAGACCAAGGCCGCGCACAGACCCTCTCAAAGATCACATATTAATATCCTTATGCCAGAATTATCAGTGATGAAATGTTTATATTCAAACAGATGTTAAAAGCAAGACATTTCATATAATGTAAAACCAGCTGTCTGTAAAAAATAAAATAAATCACTGACTATAGCTACTTAAAAGTCCTTCCTTCCTTCCTTATAACAGCTGTTAATGAACAATTTAATGTAAACCATTTTTTAAACATTGAGGGACGGCTATGTTAATTTTTTGTTGTTAAAAATAGACCCTAAAAACATTAGAAAATACTTTGGCGGCATTTAATTAAGGCATTTTCTACTCTACGTACATAAACTTTCATGAAACAGGAAACTGCTTTAAGATTCACTAAGTACGCATGGTCTGCTGGTACTATAATAGCACAGATTCAACGATAGGCCTACTAAGTATAAGCCTTCCCAGGCAGGGACACCCTTAGGGGTTTTGTCAGCGGGGGCGCTGGAATGTGCTGGCATGTGTAGTATAGAGAGGCCAAATAAAAATGCCTCGTGCGGGGGGCAGCAATATTTCTAAGAACTCCCGTCGCAGTATACCTGCGTTCTTAGCGGATTCCTAAAAATCTTTCTGGCTGATGAAAGTATATCTACCTTATATTTGTCAAATACCACTGACCTATCATCGCACAGCCCAAACTACTTGAACTTGACTTAGAACCTTGAAACTTTTCATGGACGTTCCTATAGGGCGTGAGCATCCGCTGAGAACGGGTTTTTCAAAATTCAATGTTTTCAGGTTTTACGGTGGGGTCAACGGTCTAAAATCTTTCTGTATAATTTAATGGATGATATTTCGATTAAACTGTCAATTTTGATTTAATCAAGAAGGCGATTTTAAGTCACTTAGGATTTATTATTATTCCTGTAAATAAAGGATATCATTGAATAAACCCTGCTGTGGTTTAAGCTTCACATACAGATAGGTCTCTACAGCTGATTTTTATAGTTTGGTTCCTGTTATCATGGTTTTATGGTTGACTTATTTCTTTTAGGCGATATGTACTATATTAAAGTCACCAATAGTTTTTGTACCTTATCTATTTAATCATAAACTCAGTATGTGGCACCATCTTTATTTAGGCAGCGGGTGTTAAAATTGTTATCGTGAGCGAAGCCACGGGCAACTGCTAGTTGTAATTTATAACACGGGTGGCAAATCTTTTGGTCTTATGGTGGCCGGAAATCTTTCGCTTGTTTTTCGGTTATCGGGTGGCCAATTGTTTCTTGATCGTTTTGTGTCGCTTACTCGTTTCATAGCCGTAACATGTTTCGGTCGTATTGCGGCCGGCAAATCTCTGTCGCATCAACAAATTTCGGTCGTTTATACCACGGCCGGAGAATCTCTTGGTCACAACGCGGCCGGAAAATCATTCGTTCTTTCCGCAGCCGGAAATCTCGGTCGCATTGCGATTGGCAAATCTTTTGGACTTATCGCGGTCATCTTAATCATCTTTTGGCGATCTTTCGCTTGCATTGCAGCCGTCAAAATACAGTATAGTTATTGAAAAATATTGTAATCAAGTATTCGTTATAGGAGGCAATGGTCATGTTTCCTATGGTCGGGAATATTTTTATACTGTCGGGAAAAGTCGGGAAAAATTCGGGAATTTCATATATGAAATTTGGTAGACACCCTGCACAGCCGATCGCGAGTTTTGTAAAGCAACATCGGCCGTTAATCCGCGATTGGCAAAGACGCGGCCGTTCGTAAATTTTGCAAAGCTAGATTTGCCGTCGATTCGAGATCGGTAAATATGTGCGACCGTTTTTCAAGGCCGATCACGAGTTTCGTAAAACTACATGGGCCGTGAATCAGCGATCGACAGATATGCTCTAGCGTATTTCGCGGCCGTTCACGACCTGCATTAATCTATTTTGCCGTTCATCCGCCACTGGCAAATAAGCGCGATGGTTTTCACGACCGATCAAGAGATTTGCAAAGCCGTATTTGCCGTTTCTTTACGATCGGCAAATTGGCACGATAGTTTTTAATGGACGATCGCGAGTTTCGCAAAGCTGGATTTGCCGTTTATTTGCGATCGAAAAATACACGAGATCGTTTTCCCCAGCCGATAGCAAGTTTTGTAAAGCTGCACCCGCTGTTCAGTTGCGATCGCTAAAACGATCCCGACCCGAAAAATTTCCCGAAGTAAATAAAATCCCGCCTGAAAATCGGGAATTTAATTTTCCTGAAAATTTTCAGAAATTTCGGGACCCGACCATCCCTAGAAATAAGTAAAATTCTATATCTCGGTTATTTCTAATCATATCTTGATAAATCTTGGTAAATGGCTTCTTCTAGTTTAGATCGCGAGTTTCGCAAAGCTGGATTTGCCGTTTATTTGCGATCGGAAAATACACGAGATCGTTTTCCCCAGCCGATAGCAAGTTTTGTAAAGCTGCACCCGCTGTTCAGTTGCGATCGCTAAAACGATCCCGACCCGAAAAATTTCCCGAAGTAAATAAAATCCCGCCCGAAAATCAAGAATTTAATTTTCCTGAAAATTTTCAGAAATTTCGGGACCCGACCATCCCTAGAAATAAGTAAAATTCTATATCTCGGTTATTTCTAATCATATCTTGATAAATCTTGGTAAATGGCTTCTTCTAGTTTAGATCTATTAAATATTGAATTAAAACCTTCCAGTTTTAATATACCTGTAGCAGTAAACCTGCATACTGATTCCCCATGTTGTCTTTAATATAGCTTACAAAAACATATCAAATCTCGCTATGTTGGATTGAAATATGTTGTTTTGCATTTGAAATTCTCTGAGTATGCAGGACTGCTGCAACGGGGGTATTTCACTTTTGTCTTACTCTTTTGCATTTGTGTGTCCATGAATATACTTCATTCAGGTAAGCCTGCTATCCCTCTTGAACAATCCCAATATAACCCATAACTGTGGACAGCCTTATTGGCAATATAACCTCCTTGCTTTAGACTAGCGGCATACTGAAATTCTCAATCTTTTGTCGCTGTATTTCAAGAATTAGGTCGACCTTGCTTGCATTTAACATTAATTGCACTTGCGGTTGTAGCAAACTATTTTCTTGTGTTAAGTATCGGTCATATGTTTTTGTAAACATATGACCATGTGATTTATTACCTAAAAGTTACAGATGTTAAACACTAATTTCGACAAAAGCGCACTCACTCACCCACCAATACGGCTGTCCAGAACTGTAAAGTCTTATATCAATGATCTGAGCTTCTAAAGTAATTATTCTATTTTCAGGACTGCTTGCAGTGCCTAGTTTCAGCACCCTGCAGTCGCTGCGGAAGAGCATAATTGAGAATGGCAACAACTGTCCACTGACTCAGAAACATCTGGTGCAACTTGATTGGGTTTCCAAGGAGGATGGCTCTCACATTCTTACTGTGGCTGTCGGCAGCAAGGTAAAAAAACAGTTGAATTTTGAAGTGTAAAAAATATTCAGGTTAGTTTTGTTCAAGCCTTTATGCCAAGTCAAAAATAAATTGTTTAGATACAGTGATACAGGTTTTTTTGTACCCCACCAACAGCAAAAAAAACTATGATCCTTTTTTAAAAGTCAATTTTTACTAAGTTGAACCTCAATAGCTCAAGATTTTCGATATCTTAAATCGTTCCCAATCCCCTTAGTTAAAGCCCTTTTAAGTAAAAAAATAAATAAATAATAATAATCATACATAGCTCAAAAATAATTTTTGCTACATCCGTATGAGAAAGTGGCTGTTTTGCAATTGTGCTTTTTGTTGCCGAATGTTAAATAAACATTATTACTTCCATCCTATAAACTCATTTCGGTATACCAGGAAGCATTTTTCTAATATTTTCCATGCTGTAGGTAAAATTTAATATGCAACTATTGATTTCGCTACACTCGAGAAACTATTCTGCACTCGCCTACAGCATGTGCGTGATCACTTCTCTCGAATTCAGCAATGTGACTCTTTGCACAATTTTAAATAATTGTTTTGGTTAGATTTCACCTCAGTAAGACACACACAAATGAACTCTTAAGTTTAGTAGATGAGAAAAAATTAAAAATTATCTAATGCAACCATGTTACTCGCAGGTGATGCTGTTCACCCCAGTGTCCAGTGATCTGGCCCAAGCCAACATGAAGGCAATGAAGGAGTCTCAGTCCACCAACCGTCCAATACTCAGGAAGGCTTCATCTCTCGCAGCTCCAAACTTCGTCGATGAAATCAGGTATATTAGTGCTGTTATGAGTAAAATCTCTGTTTGCGAAAAACTAATGCAGGAAACCCTAATGGAGGCAACAAGATAATGTGGTAACATATTATTACTGTTATTGCCTTTGTTGTATTAAGACACTCTTTCATGTATGACATGTAGCAGAGCAGCCAAAAGAAAGGGCTGTCAACAATGATTACCGGAGTAAAATTCTTTGTTACGTGGCATTTGGCATTTGTTGATGTTGATTGTATCGCAGATGGATGAAGCTGCGGAAGATAGACCTGACGACGGCGGACGGGCTGCCGGCGCTGCCCATGCAGCTGTCCTGGGTGCGGGATGGCATTCTGGTGGTGGGGATGGACAGCGAGATGCACGTCTACTCCCAGTGGAAACCCGACAACGGTATACACATACAGGCTTCTTTAATTTGAGTAACAAACATTAATGAGCTGGATTATGACAATACTTCATCAGATTATTCTAAAGGCACATCATGAATCTGTTTAATTTCTCCAATGCAATTTTATGAGATCGATTTTAGAGTGACAGGTTTCAGATTCAGCTTGTATCAATGACTTAAATTAATTTGCAAGAAAAAACTTTTAAATGTAAAGTCTGTGATAAAAAAAAGTATCATTGATATTGTATTGTTCTATGTAATTTCTTTAAAGTCATCCATCTCTGTGAAAGTCTTCTAACAGATTTTAACATCAAAGTAGAACATTTTCTTCTTTCATGGGTTGATTTATACTGATTAATAATCGGTTATTTCAAAGAAAGCTAGCCACAGTATTCAGCTCTTCAGACATTGCTTACTTTATTGTCGAATAATATATACATGACGGCATGTTCAAAGTATAAAATATGGTAAATGTTGTTTTAATTGAATAGTTTTTACAGTCGGTGCCAAACGTTTGTACGGCTCACGGTTGCCGCATCAGGAGTCTGAGGAGGCTCAGGACACGAGGAATCTCAGGGACGAAGACCTCAGGAACCTTGCCCAGGTATGCATATTTATTGTTTTAAAAAACGTGGTGGTGGTGGTAGTTTAAAAACGTTATAAAAAGATTCAAGACATTGAAGTGGTTTATAAAATTACAAATTAGATGTGGGTCTAAAAGATCACTTGTGTGATTTGTAATGGTGACTTTGTGTGCAGGAGACATCACAGCGTAGGCTGGCGAACGTGAGCTCCATGCCTCACTTGTCCAGGGTCAGCTCAATCAACCTGACAATGATGGCCTCCGGAGAGCCGAAGAAGAAAAGAAATACCAGCAACTCTGGTGGGATTGGTAAGTCACTTGCATCTTCAATCGTATCCAACTGTTTCAAATCTTTTTGTTTATAAATGAAGCTTCATTAAAGTTATTGTGTTGTGTTAAGTCATAGATATGATTTTTTTGTTTCACTGCCTTTGGTAAAAATATTTTGGGCTCTTAGTGAAGTGGTTGCGCCTGTTGTCCAATGTTTGAGGCTTTATTCCCTATGAGGGAAGGGGTTAAAAATTGTCATATATTACTTTTTTCTTATATTACTTTGTAGCACTCTAATATTTTAGCAGCTTTTATAATAAGGTACAAAATCATTTATCCATATATTGATGGGCAAGTATGATATTTGTGATACTTTTTCATAAGCTTGAAAATACTAACAGTGACTTGAATTCGCTTGTTAATCAAGAGTTTATCGTGGAGGAAACACAATTTTTATTAATTCCTAATGTAATAGTATATAATTTTAGTCGAATTTAGGAAACTCAGCAACAGGACCCAAGTATCATGATTTGGAACTGTATAGTTGTCGAGATTGTTTGTTGTAATACTCCGGTTTTCACTCACAGCGATGCTCGAAAGTGGTAGGGATTAAATAAAATTAGCATATTTCACTAAATCACGAGTTTCTCATAAACATAAAACTCTAACAAGTGCTTGATTTTGCCTATAATTGTTTTAAGGTTGACATGTTTCTAAGTGTGTAGAATTACCAAGGGGAAGGAATAAAAACCCTGCCTGGGGTACCCTTGGTCAGCAATTAATTGACTGTATATAATAGATTTTAACTTTTAGTAAAAATCTTTTAGAAAAAACCATACATGATAATTTATTGATTCTTTCACCATATTATTCTGTCTTTAAAAAATATGATAATAGGGTGCTCAAAGTTTTAAGTAAAAAATAAAAAACTATGATATTAAAAAAATTTTGTTTCAAAAATATATTTTTCAAAAGCAATCTTTATTTATAAATTCCAGAATGATTCTAGATGCAAAAACTCACTAGAATAATAAAGTTTAATTTATTCCCTACGCACAAATATCATAAGTTGGTGGTTGTTATGAGTAAAAAAATTGTTAAAAATTATCTAAGATCGATTTGTTATCACCATCACACTTGCTATAAAACTGGTCATCTTCATGCAAATCATCGTCCTCGCTTTCCCTAAATAATAACAATCTATCGACTTCAGAACTACGCAGGTTTTCTCGCTCCATTTCCACTAATTAGGCATGGATTTTACAAAAACAGTCACTTTTAGTCAGTCCTAACTACGGTGACTAACTAAAAACAAACTCCCGACTCGCAACGATATACAAAACATCAACATTTATTTGACACTTTAATTTTAGCAGCAAAAACAGTGCAACCACCCTGAGAAAATATAATTTTATCTCACAAGAGTCAAATTCATATTATAATTTTATTATAATTATCTAATAGCAATTTATCGAATAGTTACAAGTAAGATAACAACGTTCAAGATAAAGGAAAAGCGCATGACAACATGGCCTTTGCTATTTGAGATCTACGCAGAAAATAACTAGTAAATATGCGAAACAAGAAGTCAGACATTTATAAACGTCAGAAAAGTGAAGTTATGAGCGATCTATTGGAATTCAAACGAACTACTTGAACTAGTGGCGCTGCATAACTGGGAAACGAGCGAGACTCGTAAGTCGGATTTCAGGCCGGTAGCGGCCACACGAGTAACGCTCATAAGTCGACGCCAATAGGTTAAAGGTAACATTATACCTTAATAGATTATTTTATTCCTTAAATGATGAATTGAAAAAAAGTCTCTTAGTAGAAGAAATAGATTTCCAATATCTTATGTTTTTCGCAGGTCCACAGCCGCCGGAGCCAGTCAACACGATGGACTCGTACATGCCGGACTACGGGCTGTTTGAAGCGTCCAGGATAGCTTGTCCCGTCCTGCCACAGTACCACCCCAAGCAACTCATGGAGCTGCTCAACTCGGGCAAGATCCGCTGGGTCAAGGCCATCCTAGCTCATCTCGTCAGGTACAATTTGTCTTAATCTCAGTAATTTTACTTTGAAGCTTAAGTTCTTGTTTCCATTGATTTGGCTAACCAAGTGTTACTTTATTGAAGTATTATTTTTTTTAAATTGTTATGGATTATTCATGGCAGGTTTTACACAGCTGATATTTAATGGCAGTGAAGAATATGAGTGTTGGATGGTTTTGACACTTGTACTCTCAGTGTTTCTTGAAATTGGTGACAGTAGCTGTTCTCTACAACACTCTTTCCATTTCATATTTTAGCTAATGCCTGTTGAAGATTGGGATGAAACAATCTAAGATAATTTTATAACTGGCACCACCTTATTGCAACACTGATTTCTGACTTGGCCTGTCACCGAGTGTTGTGTTGCAGGTGCATATCAGGCACGTGCACCGTGCGCCAGGGCGCCGTGGTCTGTACATTCACGGACGAGGAGAACCTGACGCGACAGAGAGGCTGGTCTCGCTCCCGCACTCTCTCTGTCAGCTATGCTGCTGGTCAGTAGACGAGATTGATTGGGCTAAAGTACAGGGTAGAATGTAATGAATGTGTTTGTAGTAAAGAACATGCAGGATCGTAGGAAGTTTTTAAATGTGAAAGTTTAGGTTTCCTACTTAGAAATTCTAAAGATATATCTTTTAATATTTACTCTTGTTACCTTTCATTGCAAAATGAACTGTATTTGATTCATTTCAAATACAAAATATTTCTTAATGAATCATTCTACAATTAAGTATAAAATCTACTCTTTTCCCTTGTAAAAACTTCCTACAACTTTGCATGTTCCATGTTTCCTGCATTCTTAGGTTTAGAACTAGACCCCTATTAGAACAGAGGTTTAGGTTTAGTTTTAGATCACAGCCAACCACTTTGTTATTGAATAATACTCTCTGCATATACGTTAATTATAGAAGAAATCTAATTAATTGTTAATCTAAAGTAATTATAGAATAATTCAAATGAATGAGTAATTTGGGAGGTTCTCAGAGGTGTTTTCCCTCTCAAAGTGAAAGCCTGATTTTAAACCAGAACAATAAAAGGCTTTTGAGCTTGAAGAAATAACAAATGCTATTCCAGAAGTAACATCAGTTCACACCTTTCATGTGTTAGAGGTTTACTACGTGTATGTCAAACAGGTACGACCAGTCCACTGGAGCAGAGAGGCTCGACCACAGCCATACCCGAGGAGTTGACCTTGGACTATGCCGAGATCACGTCCATCCCCCCCCTGCCGCTGTGGACGCTGCTGGCTGCCGACAAGGAGTCGCCCGCCAAGGCTGCCGCTGACGACCAACAGGTAGGGCAAGCTGAGCTCAGGTTCATTGAGTAATGTAGTAAGAAGATTGAGACCATTTATAGCAGTTTTGGATTGTTGGGGTTGTCATTGGCTGTAAAATTACTGTCAATGGTATAAAAACTTTTGTCCAGGGTGTAACCGTCCAAACTTTCTTCCCCACCACTGACGGTGTCTGTAAAAAAAAACTATAAAAATTGTTTCTTTGTTCAAAATTCAAGTTTGTGATGGCGATTTTAGGTTTTTATTTTGACTTTTGTGGACACTTGCCATTTCTGATTAGTAATCAATTAAAAATTTGTTTAATATGAAAACAATTAATGGTAGATAATGCTGGAGATTCTGAGGAGTTATCTGGTGTGTTGCAGGACTACAACCAGCTGTTTGACGGGAACGTGGCGATGCCGTCGCTGGACGACCTGCTGGACGAGGAGGAGGAGGAGGACGGGCCGCGCCGCTGCGACCGCCGCCAGTCCGCCAACCCGGAGAAGCAGTGCACACTCAGCCACTTCGGCCCCCGGCAGGTACGCTCCTTCAAGATAAACAGCCCTCGTTTTTCACCGATATTTTCAATTCCAGAAGTTACTGAATTCATTGCTCTGATGGAAATCCAGTCGGAAGTTGTAAGTTCATTTGATGCTCCAGCAACATATTATACTCCCTCTCCCAATTTCGCTGTAGGGTCTGCTGGGTAGCAGACATTGCATGTGCCTAGTATATTTCAAATTACAAAGTCAGGCGTTTAAAGCAGATGGGCTAGTGCTCTCATTGTGAAGGGGTAAGGCTGCCTGACCTTGCCCTATCTTTGCCAGTCTAAGATAGTATATCCTGGTTTTCCATTGAAGATGCAAAATAACAGAAAGACTTGTCAGCCAGTTTCAAGGCCTCCATCCACCCATTACTCTATATAATCAGGGAAGGGATGAAAATTTCATTTGTAATAGTTTAAGGGGAAGTTCATAATGGGACAGTTAGGCTTTGTAATTAAAGTTCTATCTCCCACTTAAATATTTTGTCCCACTTGGTGAAAAAAGCCAATGGGACCTATTTTGATAGTTCACTACCACTGTTTATTTTTATTGCAATTCTGTTTATTCACAACCCGAAATTAATTTTCCATTTAGTTGTAAAAGTTTGGGTTTGAATACATAGCCAGAACCTTAATTTAAGTGACAAATATGTTTTAAAATAAAGTTTTTTTAATTAGAACAAATTTGTGTGATATCTTCTCCCATGATCTAACATTTTCTATATCGTACAGTTTAATTTGGTATGGGTATATAATTGCACGACATTTACGTACAGTGTACATGTGCAGGGCCGGCTGCTGTCGCGCCTGCTGACCCACACGCACCTGCCCGGCCTGTCCAGTCTGGACCAGATGCACCTGCTGGCACTGGCGGACACGGTGTCCACCTGCAACACCGACTTCTCCGAGCGGTTCGCCATCGACGCCGCCAAGTCCGCCATCGCCAAGGAGAACCTGTCGGGGCTGCCGGAGGGAGAGGCGTCGTCCGACTCGCTGGACGACTGCGGTCTGCGGTTCCTGCTGGCCATGAAACACTACAACTACCTGCTGAGGTGTCTGCCTCTCGCTCAGAGGGCCAAATTCCAGAAACAAGGTTTGTTCATCTTTAGCATCTCTTGAAGAATTTACATAAACCTGTCTGCTTCAAAGGGCTTTAAATTTATTTATTTTGCACCAATTTAAGGAGAATGTCTTTTTAGTGTCAGTTTTAGTTATGAGTGTTGTAGTGGTGTATCGTGAGGTTAATTTACTCTTCCAATAATTTTCTCCATGACTGAAATATTCCCTCCAATTTTGCTGTAGGGTCTCCTTGGTAGCAGACATTACCTGGTGTGTGCATAATAGGTCTCAGATTACAAGGTCAGGGGTTCAAAGCAGAGAGGTTGGGCTGGGGATCTCATTGGGATCGGGAAGTATTGTCTTGAACTCCCCGATCTCTCTGCAGACAGACGTGTGATCGATAAAAAGTGTTATTCTTATTGAGAACCCCCCACACAGCATGTACGAAAAATACCCCCGTTGCAGCAGACCTGCATACTCAGCGAATTTCAAATGCAAAACAACATATTTCAATCCAACATAGCGAGATTTGATATGTTTTTGAAAGCTCCATAAGAATAACATGGGGAATGAGTATGCAGGTTTGCTGCTACATGTATATTAAAACTGGGTGGTTTTAATTCAATATTTAGTATATATGAACTAGAAGAAGCCATTTACCAAGGTTTATCAAGATATGTTGAGAAATAAGTGAGACATAGAATTATGGGAACCTTATGGGAACCTTACTTCCCATAAGGCTAACATTGGGACAACGTACTGTGTTTACCACCTTCAATATCTTGGCCACCAATGGACTATGTCCATTGCTCTATGAGCAGTGATTCAAGATATTAAGTTGTTCGTTTTTTTGAGCTGAGTTCAAAGGTACTAACAATAATTTGATAATTTAATTTTTATTTGTAAAAAATGCAAAAAACCCATTTTTGGGGGGGTTTACCCCCTTTACCCCCCCTTGCGGTAGTCCGATCGGGCTGGTTTACAAAGTCGTCCGAATAAATACTACTTTACACGTCCATGCCAAATTTCATTAAGTTCGGACCATTTTTACGCGAGTTATCATGCTTAAAGACACATATATATATTTATGAAACTGAACGAATAGTGTTTTTTGCTTCTGGGGGCCCCAAAGTGAAAAGTTATCATGGTCTCGAGCTTAGGTCTTACCATGAGTACTACGGTAACAGCTTCTTCCCTATAGGGGAAATTCGCTAAAACAAATATAAAATGAAGACATGGTATTTTTGCCCTCGCTGACAAATCCTATGGACTTAGGGAGGCTAATGAAGTAAATTGTGGCGACAGGTGTGGCAACCAACAACCTGGTGTGGGCGTTCCACTCGGAGAGCGAGGAGGACCTGCTGAACCTGATCCCGTCATACAGCAAGGGCTCGCCGCGGTGGAGCACGCTCAAGGAGCTGGGCGTCGGCTGGTGGCTGCGGAACCACACCCTGCTCAAGACCTGCATGGAGAAGGTAAATCAGAAATGCTACACATTAGGTCAAGTTATTGTTTATTTATCTGGAGTGTATTAGTAAAACCTGTAGAACGTGTTGCACAGGTTTGTAACAGCAGATTTTTCTGCTGTTCTGATGTTTCAACTGAACTGTTGATTCTTAATCCTTTTTGGAATATTTAAAACCAAGATTGAGTAAATTCTAATTTTTAAAACTTTATTAAGAACAATGTGTAACACAATAGGCCATCAGATCCATCATGATGAAAGTCTCTACCTTTCTAAAGAATCGAGTCTAGACTGTTGTCACTTTTTATTGGGCTTTTAATAATTAATTATCCTGACCAAAGAATTAGCTAGTCTTAGTATTCAAGCTTCCATATCAAATATCCTCCTCTTATCTTTAGCTCAGATTCTCCTTAAACTACCAACATAGGAGGTCGGAATCGTGTCTTAATAATTTAATAACTATTAAATCATCTTCGTTATCTGGTGGAAATCAGACAAATGAATTCAAATTAGAGCTGCTGTTCGTTATATTAATTAATCAAGCCACTTAAAGCAATTGTTTTAAATAGCATCAAGCCACTTAAAGCTATTTTTTTAAATAGCATCAAAAAATTAAAAGCTTGCCTATTTTTTATTTTTTATTTTAACTTTGACAGGTTGCCAAAGCGTCATATCAGATCAACCAAGATCCGCTGGATGCAGCCATCTTCTACCTGGCCATGAAGAAAAAGTCACTGGTGTGGGCCCTGTTCCGGTCCCGACGGGATGAGCGTATGACTAACTTTTTCTCCAACAACTTTGAAGAAGACCGATGGCGAAAAGCGGCTCTGAAGAATGCGTTTGCTCTTCTGGGAAAGCAGAGGTTTGAGCATGCTGCTGCCTTCTTTCTTCTGGCCGGGGCCCTGCGAGATGCTATTGAGGTGAGGAAGGCAACCAAGAGTATGAGAACTTTTTCAGTATGAGCTTATAAAGCTCTTTAGTTTTATAAGCTATCAGTTATGAAATTTTTGAAAGGAATCAAGACACACAATGATATGTACAGCTTAAATTAGATTTCCATCACTTAGAAGTTAAATTATAGCACAATAATTCTAATCAATCACTGGTTATTATTGGTACCAATTTTAGCATGAGATGTTGTGGTATTTTTACTGTGAAATATCAAGAAGGTTTCAATTTAATTTGGGAACATTCCATTGCAAAAGGAATTTTTGTTTTGCTTTATATGGTAGAAGTTTAACCCCGAATTAATAACAGTATTTACACCTTTAAGTTTAAAAACAAAATTAATTTATCTTTAAGATTATATTTTTAACTTAAATAATTTAAAGTCGTGTGTTATCTATGAAAACAAATAATGCAAAAAAATAAAGCACACTTTTAAATGAGCTTTTTTCTCTTTTTGTGTGTTTGAAATGGGAATTTTGGGTTTGCAGGTGTGCCTTAACAAACTTGAGGACTTACAACTTGCTATGGTGATCACCAGGCTCTATGAAGGTGATATGGATTCAACTCCACCAAGTTTAAAACGTCTGCTTTACGAGGTAAAACTCTTGGCTGAAGAGACAGGAAATACGGATATCTTTATTGTTTTTTTACACTGACTTTCAGAAATTTGCTGGGTGTAATTGCTTTGCTCATTTTGCTTGAAATATTTTTGATAAATTGAGTTTTCTTATTTTGACAAAAAATTCAAAAAAGATTTGATTTCGCTATATGTTGATTAAATGTTCTGCTTACTAACACTAAATCTTCAGCAAATCTATTTTGTTGGCTTTTTTTTACTAGCAAGCTGACATGCATTCGTACTTGGGTTTCCCAACCAACCCATTCGTTTTTAATGTTGACAAATATTTGTTTGCTTTGATGTGTGAAAAGCCAGCGCTGAGTTTGAGCTAGTAACATCTTGCATCCTGCCAAGTACCAATATTTATCCACAACAGTTGTAATTTTGCAAGCTGGTGTTTGGTGCTTGGTGAATATCACCAATGGCCAAGTGCCTTTAGGCAAAGACAAAGTCTTATGTTGCACCAGCCATTGTTGTATAAAAATGTTTAAAACCATTGCTAAAACTTTATAAGAAGCACCATATTGACTGTTTCACTGTGCAAGGTGCAGAAATGTTGTAAAAAACTCAAAAAATGTAGGTCAAAAGTTGTAAGTTGTCACTAATCTTAACTCCAGTAATCCGAATTTCCGGTTAATCTGGAATTTCCTGGCTTAGAATTAAGATTATATAATAGGACCAAAAAAATCAATAAACTATTAATGGGAAAAATATGATTCTTAAAGATGATCCCCTGTGATTGGCTGAATTAACTTTGCTGTAAAAGGATGATCACACACTATAGGCAGGTATAATTTCTTCATTACTGAAGCCACCAGAACTGTTGTTATAATAAAATATGGTAATAAATACCACTTTATCCGTCCCAGTTCAAAACTCGTCCTTGCTGAATGAACTGGGTTTCGGCCTTCTTTGGTGAAACATGCTCATATTCAGTTCAGGGTGATAAAAATATAGTTCCATCCAAATGATGTCGTCGATAACACAAACTCACAAAGCACATGACAATACAAAGACACAACACAAACAAAATAAAACAAAACAATTAGGCCTTGGTAGCGACAGACAGAATGTATGGGGTTGACTGGCAAACCAGTGAGTGCACTGTTACCCAGTGAGTTATTTGTAAGATTAACCAATCTTACAAATATATACAAACTAACCACAAAGAGAAAACTCAGTCGACCCCACACGTTCTGTCTGTCGCTAACTAGGCCTAGTTGTTGAAAATGGTTTGTGTTGTGTCTTTGTATAGTCATGTGTTTGTGAATTTGTGTTATCGATGACATCCTTTAGATGTATCAATATTTAAATCACCCTAGATTGAAAATGGAAATTAATTTCAATTACAGTTATAACAAACTGGTATTTTTCAATTGAATATGTACTGTACAATGTGTGGATTAAGTAAATTGGTTTTCAAGAATTTCAGTAGGATTTAAGAAGACAATAGAGGTATTTATTTCTACCTAGTACGTTTGATATATACTCAAAACCATCATATCACTAGAATATAAAATGTAAGCCTCAATCTTACCTGCTTACAAGAGTTAGAAAGCATCCGGTAGAGTCAGTGGACACTTGAGTTAACCAATTTACTAAGACACTGGTTTGATGTAGGAGGTGTTGGGCTGCGATTCCAAGGGCGAGAACCAGAACCTGGCGCAGGCGCACCCGGACCCGTTCCTGCGGTCGATGGCGCTGTGGATCCTGAAGGAGTACCAGGGCAGCCTCAACACCCTGCTGCAGACCAACGTGGGCAGCATGCACCCGCTCTACCATGACGACAAGCCAGAGGGCACCTCAGGTACGAGCGAATAATAATAATTTTGTTGAAATTGTTTTTAAACCTTACTGCTGATGCTTTTGTAAAAATTTCACTGAAAGGCAGTTTTCTGCTTTGAGAAAGCTTATCTGTTTCTCATCTGTAAAATATAATAAGGTTGGTTTAATGTCAATCACCCATTTTTTTTCTTGATGAGGGCCAGGCTTAGAAGTTTCCATGGACATGCACTGCAGCTTATTTAGCTTATTGTGCACCCTCAAGGTTACGGCAATATCACATAGCAAATTGGTATTGGTGATTGGCAGGATTCCAACGCGGGACACTGGGAGCCGAAGTCCCGCGTTCTACCCCCCCCCCCCCCCCCCGAACTCAGAGGCCCCTGAAGAGGCTGCTCCCTCAAACTCACCCATGAATAGCATGTTATGTCAAAGATAATAAGGCTCTTAGAAATCATTTCCTCTTGGATGCTCAGTAATGAAGACACTCAAAATGTAAAAAGGACATAGTGCTGAAAATGTTCTATAACTTTAAACTAAATGTATATTAACTATTGATTGCAGAATTTTACCAATCACTTGGTTAATGTTTGATTTGTACTTTCACTGAATAAAAATTTTCTTTTTCAGCCAACCCAAATGTGTTCAACTTTTACGTGTACTTACGCACACACCCTTTGCTGATCAGACAATACCTGGCTGCTTCTTATCAGGATAAGAAAAAGCACACTGTTGTCCTATCTGGCTTCAGCTACGGCCTTGAATCTGCTTCAAGCAAGATGCAGAAGGGTGACCGACAGGTGAGTTGTCAATATCATTGGTTAGTCGTTCCTTGTTCTGTATAAATCTTGGACATAATTTATGCAGAATTTGTTCAGCACTAATTAAATTTGGCCCTAATAAAAAAATGGCAAAATGCCAAAAAATATAGCTCTAAATTGGGGTTGCCCTCAACTGGTAAACAACTTAATACCATAATGGGGCACTCCTCCAACAGCTAAATGGATATGAATATAAATGTTTTTTCAGGTTTTTTTTTAGAAAGATTAGTACTAATGAAGGCCTATGCTTTTTTTACCAAAGCATTCAATCATAACAATTGAAACAAACAATATCTTCAACTTGTTCCAGTTGACACTGGAAGACTCCATCACACCGCTGGAACGACAGTTGTATTTCACGACGGCCCATGCACACTTTAAGGCCGGCTGCCCCGCGTTGGCTCTTGAGGTGTTGTCTAAACTGCCTAACAAAGTGTTGGAACCCAACGCAGCTGACAGCCCCAGTGAGTACTGCTATTATTATTATCATCATCATCATCATCATCATCATCATCATCATCATCATCATCATCATCATCATGCTTGTTGCCTGCTTCTACTGTAATAAGCCTTTTTTTAAATATTAGTTGGAAGAGCAAGAAGAGTGTCTTGAGTCAACTCACCAATGAAGAGGGACCTCTAGAATTATCGATTTTGATACCCCTATTTTATTTTAATTATTAAGTGGAATGAACTTAAGGAATGCTTTATCAGATTTCAATTAGGTTTTTTGTTTGATATTCGACCAACAATATTTAGGGTTCCCTTCCCCTTACTGTGTGATTTTGAGAAAAAACTGGTCTATTTTTTTCTATTTTAACTCAGAACTGTATGGACTCAAAAAATATTTATTCGAGGTTGATCTGCACAAGTTATTTCACTTTTTATTTTCTATTTAGGTCCATATTTTTTCTGTCATAGATAAAAATTGAAAAAAATTTTTTGGGTAATCTTAAACGGGATTTAAACGAGCATGCCATGGACGTTGAAAATAAACATCTACAGTTTATTAAAAAACGAATGCTAACACATTAAACGATATTAGAAATCTTAGAATAGTCTATTAAAGTAAATTCTGGCTTACTCTGCGTTCCATGTTAAAAAACCCCTACTCTAAAGGGATTATCATAACAAAAAAAGTGTGAAGTTACACTTTCTTACTGTCCCTTGTCACTGTGTTGACAGCTGGAATTTCAGTGTGTTGTCATCTCTTGACATACCAGTTTTAGCATGTTCATAAAATTCCCAGTTTGTGTTTCATTATCTTGACTGTGTATTGAAGAAGCATCTGTGGTACAGTCCCCAGAGCGAATCAATTATCTGCACATTTGAACTCAACGATAACGACTGAATCCGAGTCGTACTGTACTTTGCTGGTTTTAAGCCCAGTACACATGGTCATTGTTCTAACTGATCATTGAAAACTGATATGGGGGCTGACAAGTGAATGCCTGAATTTGGATTGAGCTCATGACAGAAAACTGGACCTCCAGACCAATAAAAATTCATAATTTTTGAAACATTAAAGGTTAAGGTTATCTGCTGCATTAATTAATTGATCCGTTATGTTAATCAACAACCTCAGCCGTTTCATGAGCACATCATCAGGTTGCTCTAATTTCCTTACCATGAAAACACCTCTTGCCATCTTAGGTGTAATATTTATTTATTTATCTATTTATAATCTAAAGATAAAGATTATCTTTAAAGATCTTTTAAGATCTTATTTAAAGATTTATAATCTTTATTTATTTAATTTAATATAATCTATATGAGAGTACCAATTCAAATTGCTTTGAATAACTAAGCCTAAAAACTCAACAGGAGTCTGAATTAGTATAAAATTATAATATGAAATCACAAGATCTTAAGTTTTGTTTAAATTCAAAGCTTATTTGTTGGCTTTACATCAATTCTGCTGTAGTATCAACTGTAACTTAAGTGACTTGATCAAGATAATCTTTAGTTGACTTAAAATTTAAACAAACATCATCTGAATACCGGTACATGAAGCAAGAAATAAGTTAATTTTGTTCATTATACAGTAAATCGAAAAAGCAAGGGCCCTGAAATGGACCCTTGTGGACCTCCATGAGGAGTTAACAACAGATCAGACATAGAACCATTAAAATACACAAAGACCATACATAATGGTAAAAAAGAGAATAGCAATCAAGAACAATCAGAGTTTGTCAATAATCGTCACTGTCCAGTGTCGTCTTCCATTGCCTAAATCAAATATCCCGTTAATATCCCATAAATAGTCATCTTCGTGTTTTGTACTATTATTTTAGGCTACAAATATTTGATGCGGGCTCCATCACGTTTAATGTGGATGCAATGAAACAAAAAGCCTACAATAATTTTGGACTGGCAAAGAGTTGGGGAACCTGTTCATCGTTTGTCTTTTATATCTACTTTGTTCATCGTCGTCTGCTTAAACTTAATTGATAACTCGAGAATGTCTTTCGTCTTTCTTTCAATCGCTGAATTTCTTTATTCCTCAATTAAGCATTTACCAAGAAATATAAACGTTGTGCACAATCAAAAGTAGGTATTGATTTTGTTTGAACTATTAATCTTTGACGAATTAAGCCGAGAGTTTATTTTCAATACGTGATTAAAATGGACATTAACTGAATTGACAACTTACACCTTTGATAACAATTAGTGTGTTTGTTTGCTGTTTACTATCATCAGAAACAACTAGACCTTTGTTATAAAACTAAAACCATTAACAATTAATTGCTGAAACCTACAATATTTTAAACTTATCTGGAAATTCAGATTAGATTACTGCTCTGTATAATTACATATTAAAAGTTATAATATTAAATTAATTATAAAATAAAAAAATTATGATTTTATAATATTTTTTTAGATGAATCAAAATCTTGGTTGTATAAATAAAAATGCAAGGCTTTCTTCAAATGTAAAGTTATTGGTAAAACAAGTTTTATATTAAATTCCTCTCTAGTTTTCTTATGCCTATTCACAGATAAAATAATTTATTGATACATGAAAAGGGATACAGAGGCCTAAAAGGATCAAATTAATTTGGGTTGCAGTGAAAACAGAATTTTGTAAGTTGCCTATTCCTGAAATTAATTGCTATAAGCATATGCAATTAAATATTATCTAGGCTGGAGGAATCAATAAATTTCTTAATTCTTAACAACTAATTAGTTGTGCTATTGCATTCTTTGACAATTGACATTTGACCTATGTACTATAATTATTAATACTTCACAACAATCAACAACTAGAGCGTATCAAGCAAACCTTACCTTACAAATTAGGATAAAATATAAGAAAACTTACAGCTGCTAATTACACAGGAAATTTCCAAATCTGGGATTATCTGATCCGAACCTAATATTATCCAATCTTTAACCGATTTGATTATTTGATATCCCATCCGATTTAAAAATATTCTATCTGCACACCTCTAATTAAGGTTACAGATTCCAAAAAGGCTTATTGTAAAGCCAACACATATTTAATGTAAGCTACTTTACAAAATCCCATTCATGCATTTCCTTACTTATTATTACCTCTTTTATGGTAAATTTTGTTGGAGTATTGTGTCAAGTCAGGACCAAAGATTTACCTCTGTACCAATACTTTGAACCAACGTTTTCAGTTGACTTCTCCATTGAATAAATCAAACAAACATTTTAAAATTATTAATATATGTTTTACTTGGGTGTTTTAATGTAGCACCATATTCTTGTCGAAAAACTCCCGCAACCTTTAGTAGGTCATGACTATTCTTTGAGAACTGCTGAAAATCAGTGTCACATTTGTCACATTCATTGTTTCATTTTTGGCAAAGTATGATTTTTCCAAAATAAAATTTGGATCTGATTAATTTTAATTTTTTTAATTTCACTAGAGTACATATATATACATATATATAAGAAATAAATAACTGCAAAATAATGTTTATTAAAAAAAAAGTTTAATGAGCAATATACATAAAGTCATCATAATAACCCTATACATCTGTGTTCTAAAGAGTATTATTTAATTTACGAAGAGTATATCTTAGTTTGTCATTTTGATCTCAGAGTCTGCTTTCAGTCAATCTCCAATTTTTTGAAATCCTCCTCCACTTTGTTTTTCTTCTTTTTTCCCACCCTTTTGGTCTCGTCTGTCTTTTGTTCACTGTGTGCAAGCAGTGCTTCTCTCATTTCCTCTACTCTCCTTGTGTTCTCAACTGAAAGACAAATAGAAGTTTCTTCAGAAGATTAAAATCACTTTTAAGAACCATTGCATTTAAATTCTATCATTACACTCATAACTTGTCTAGTTTTCATCGCCGTAGCCATCAAAAGCTGCTGTGATATATTGTTGATTTTTTCCTATTTCCTATTTTTTGCTTACAACAAATTCATTCAAGCAATTTTTTATAACTTCTTATTAATAAATTACCATGTTAAATGCTTCAGTTTTTGTCGTTATATATATGTGAATTATATGAATTCCAGGACTTTCTAAATCAAAAGCTAAAAACAAACATTTTTTGTCAGTTGTTGGATCAAATTACTTCAAAGACTGATTAATGTTGAAGCTTGGTGAAGTTTTAATGGTATATAATTCTGAATGGTTTTACGTATGTTTTGGGTCAGGTATAACCAATGAATTTAAACTAAAAAAAATACTTAGGGCTAGTTTACATGTTAATAGATCATGTAGGCCCTAGCATATTTTATTCTCTATAATATTCTCACTTCTAGATAACATCTATTAATAAAATAAATCTTAACACTTGAACTTAAAATGTTTGAATTTTTTTGTTTCCATCAGTGGAGAGCAGATTGATTTAAAAAAATGGTTTATATGTATAAAATATAGTATATTTCATAATAAGAGTGGAAAGAGGGACTTTGCATTTTTTTCAGATCATATGTTTGTTATTTATGTTAATGTGGTCAAGAATATGCAAACACTTTCATTTGTGTTTTGAACGATACTTTTCACTACACTATATTGAATTCAGCAGTATTTATTAATTTGTTTGTATGGGAAAAAATTAAAAAAAGATAGAAATCACCACTTTTTCACAGTAACATTTTTTTCTCCTAAGTAAACAATATAATGATGAATTTTCGCAGGTGATAAGCACATAACAAAAACAGATGATTTAGTTGTGGTGTAAAATAGAAATAATTGTAATATTTCTTTTTGTGTTAACAAAAATCCTTTATAAATAATATAATTTTTTGAGAGAAATATTTTTAATAAATTACCATGAAGAGCGTCCAAGCTTGGAGCTGTACCTCCATAGTCACTGGGGATCTGTTCTTGAGGCAGGGCTTTGAAGAATGCGTCAGCAGATGTGTGGAAATTGAGCTGAAATTAAATTGTGCTTGAGAATTTTTTCTAAATCTGCTTATTTTAATCGTAGTTTGATTATCTTATCAATCCTAGTTATTTTGATTTAAATTTTGTAAAAATATTACTCTTTACAATTTCTTACCATAGACATGTAAGTAAAATGAATAGGACAATAAAAGAGAAATACCATAAATATCTTCATCCAAGCAACTAAGCTATTTAAGATACCTAAACAGTATGACCTGTCACATAACTACTTTTTATACCTTTGAACTTCTACAGAATTTCTCTTAAAATTGATTTCTACAGTTTGATGGATCCATCAAACAAACGAACCAATTTTACTGCTTTACCCAAATAGTCATTTAAAGGAAAAATTATCTATTTGTTACTTATTTTTAAAAAGTGTATCGGGAGACCGAGCTTTGCTCAGATAAAATAAAGACAACCTGCAAACATGAATCATATGTTTTTGGTCAAATTATCCAAAACAATAACATAGACCCTTTAAAGGGCTGTAGAACAGTAAGCAGATTTTTCCAGTCGAGTGACCAGCTCCAATCGATTCCTCGTGCCCAAAAACCCTATATTAAAAAAAATCTAAAATCGTTAGATGGAAAAGAGAAATTGCCCGTACAAACAGTACTCATTTTAGATTTTAGAGGATAACATTATAGTTCTATCATTACCATCTTCATAATGTGCTTATTCATGAAAGGCTTCACTATCGAAATGAGTTTCTTGACCACTGTGCTGGAGTTGACAAAATTAATTTCCACAACCCTTATGGCTGATGCTTTCTGAAACAAGAACACAAAAATAAATTAAAATAATTATTTATGAACTATTTTCAACAGTGTTTGCCTTTTGATAAATATGAAATTATAAGTGAAAGTTGAGTAAAATATTCATTTAAAAAAGTGAAAATCTATCTTCTATCTATCTTCTATATTATTAAAAGGATTTTGTACAGAGCATATCAACCTCTAGATATTTATTTTTCCATACATATTTGGTATCAAATTAAAGCTATTAACCTCTAGATGTGCCTTTTGTAGATTTGGAAAATTTCCCATAAAAATCCTATGCACAATAGGCTTTTGAAATTCCAGTGAAAGTGGTACCAAATCTGTTGTAAAACCTGAGAACTTTTTCCAGTTTACATTTGTTTATAACTAAACAGATGGTCAAGATTTTGAAATAATTACATAGCTATTCCACAAAATGCAGAGCTAGCAAATGTCAGTTGATATTCATCCTCATAAAGATTTTTATTTCTTTAAATATAGACGTTTTTTGTGAGACAACAGAAAATAATCTAATCTCACCATAAGGAAGAGAGTCTACCCTATTGAAACTATGACCAACTAATTTGGTCTGTATTGGTCTGTAGTCATCTCTAATTTCTTTTAAAAAATAAAACTGATCACATGCAAATCAGGCGGCAATTTGGAGGTAGGATTTTCTAACAAACTATTGATGCACATAGCATCATTAAAAGTGTTAAAATATGAATGTTACTTGAAAAATACTAAAAAAATTTAAGGTTGAAAGGGTATTTTAATTTAAAACATGGATTTTATACTTAGAATGAAAAGGATATTTAAGTGTTTATGCAACTGCCTATTTTTACTTGATTTTCAAATGCGCCTATTCAATGTAGATTTTGTTGAAAGTTATAATAAATGCTTAGGTATTAATTTGCCAAACATGTACTGAAGATACAAAACAAAAACCAGGTCACTTTGAAAATGTAATGTCTCGGTCGTAATAAGTGCTGGATAATTTGTTTTTAAATGGACAATGACCATTTTATCAATATTATTTAAAGGTTATTTTTATCTATCAGAGGTTTGTGAATCTTCTTACCTCTTTTTTATTAAGATCCAATCAAAATGAATGACTGATGCGTTGATGTTTCGTATAGATAACATTGGCCGTACAGATTCATTACTTTTGAAAAAAAAACTCCAAAACAGAGGTGTGAAGGTGCGCTAAGCAATGGAGATCCATGTATACTAACCTCCTAACTATTAAAATGAAAATAGTTGCATTTAAAGCTGCAAATTGTATAACATATGCAATGACACTTTTAAAGCAGACAAAATTAATTTTCCTTCTATATTGAAGTTTCATCAAAAGTAAAAGGTTAATTTAAAAATGTTTCCTGATGGGTCGTTCGGTCACTGAAAATTTTATTGTATTGTCACAATTTGTTTAGAAAATTAAAAAATCACAAGAATCCACAAACTTCTTTGTTGAATGGTGTTTTACACTGTGAAACCCTATAAATAATCCACATGAAACTTAAGCCTATTTTATTATATGTTGTTTTTTTTAAGTCACGAAGTGACACAAGCTGCTAGTTCAGTATTTATTAATTATGTTTTGTAATGTGTTTTCTTTTAACAACAAATTGTAGGATAAGCTAAAAGCTGCTTGCTTTAATCTAATCATTAGACTAGCTGTTCACTTAATCTAAAAATATTATCTTAGTCTTATTCAGAAGTCATCTTCACCTTCACGAACATGTCAAGCACTTCAAAAATACATTTAACGCTATATTAAAGGGAATTTTTTTAATGATTCTTTCCCATCATTATTTTAGACTATTGCAAAAATCAGTTTCCTAAGTTAAAAGTAACTACAAATACAAATATGACTTTAAATTTTTAAAGAGTGAGGAATTACTCACGTAGTTAAAATAAATTTTGCAGATTAGTCTGTAAAATTTTAATAATTTTTGTCTCTGCATGAGCTTTGCAATAATTTTTGAAAATATCTTCCTGAACTATCAAATCCTCCCATTGTCGGATTCCTGAACTACAAAAACTTCCCATTATTGGATCATTAAATTATTAATATGAAGGTTGAACTCAAATGGGAGTGGTTAATGGGATTTCTTAAGAGCGATGCAGTTTTTACTGTTAACTTACATTTTTGTTATTTTATAATAATACCAAAACGAACAGAGTATCTAGAATTTTTTAGGGTTCTAACACTTTTTTATACCTAACTAATTGCGACTTGGATTTAAGTTAGCCTTCTCGTAGTATTATAACATGAATTATCAACAAAAATATAATAATTATATTAAACATAGTATGTTGGATTAAACTAGTATGTGATTCACGGGAAAACATGTTTTGGCACTATCGTCCACAATTGTCACCTAATTTCCTCAAAATTTTGGTGTAGACATTAATTTTACTAGTGGCTGGTAGGGGCAAAGGCCCCAAAAAATAAAATGCAAATGCTGAATATTTAACGTTTCCTTTACACTCACAAATCAGTAAAAGTTGGGCGGATTTGAACGTTTTAAGTGTAATATTAAAGATATTTTGACATTTGCTAGTATCAGAATTTTAAAAAGGGCCCTATTTCAGTACACTAAAGGGGTGAATTTTTTTGGAATAGTGGCGCTATTTGACGATCTTGAAAAAAATTAGTTCGCTTTGTTTTTAAGTAAACAAATGGGCATAATTTGAAGAAGTTCTTAAGGTTAACCACAGATTGCAGCACTTAATTTATTTCCCAAGGAAAGTTGACTTTTCAACACAAAAATGTGAAAAAATGCCGAGTGTAGCAATATATTGGACAACGGAACATATTGGACAGTTAAATACAAAAGGTACTTATTGTGGAAACCTCCGATTGAGGCTACATTTTTACTTAATAGGCAAATAGGTAAGGATGAAATCAGAAAATAATGGTCTCTCGTTGACGACTCCATGCTCCACGTAGCAACAGCTACTACTACATGATATAATGTAAACAAAACAGACGTATTTAATTCCCCTTGTTTTTTAAATGGTGAGAAGGTTAAAGCTTCTAAATTATAAAAACGGGAAATTTAAAAGTAAAAAAAACCTGTCATTTGTTATAATCTGTAAACATATAACCTAAACAAAACAAACAAACTTAACCGTTAGAAATTTTAAATTATGAATGTACTCAACCCCCTAATAATTTATGATCGGAAAATCTTAAAGTGAAAATATGTATTTCTTATAGTACATTGAATGTGAATGTTTAGCTGCATTAAACAAAACTATATGTCAAATCAAATCAAATATTCTTTATTCCTGGACACATTTAAACAAAATTTATACAAATAGTGTATTGGATGCGTCAAGATAAACTAGCCTATAGTTCCTGTATTACAATTAGGCTAAGTTGAAATTATTTAAACATATTCAAGATTTAATATTATTCTAAAACAATTCAAAAGTTGATACCAAAAATTCATCTATTTCATAAAAACATTTTTCAAGTAAAAATTTTTTAATTACAAGTTTAAAATCATTTGATGGTAGCTCTCAAACTTTCATTGGTAACTTATTATATAGCTTATTTGCAGTATATTTAAAACTAGCTTGAGTGGTAGCATATTGACAGAATTCAGTCTTTAATTGATTCCTATTTCTAGTGGCATAGTCATGCACATCCTTATTGCATAAGAAAATGCTTATGTTATCTTTAACGTACAGAAGACACTGAAAAATATAAATACAGGCCAAAGGCATGACACCTAACCTCTTAAAAATAGGCCTACAATGGGTGCGTGGTGGAACACCACTTATCAATCTAATTGCTCTCTTTTGTAAAACAAATAATGAGTCAGTATAACTACAGTTGGCCCAAAGGATGGCACCATACATAAGATGACAATGAACATAGCTAAAATACACAGTTGACAATACATCAATTGAGACAATTAGTTTTAATTTCCTTAACATAAAAATGCCTTTAGAAACTTTAGGAACAATAAAATCAATATGTGAATTCCATTTCAAACTAGACTGAATAAGAACACCCAAGAATTTTACAGGAGCTTGAACATTTTTCGATTTATCATACGATATTTCCAGGTTTTGAGTTTTATTTAGGTTAAGACTTAATTTATTTGCCTTACACCACTCAACCATGGTATCAACAGTATTAGCAATAACATTGTTTTGGCTATTTTTTGTTGTTTTAAAATTAAGACATACATCGTCAGCGTACATAAAACACGACACATTAATATCACAGACATTGTATGGCAAGTCATTGACATAAATTATGAATAACAGTGGGCCCAAAATGGACCCCTGCGGAACACCATGAGAAGTGAGTTTAAACTCAGATAATGAACCATTAAAATAAACAGCCTGATATCTATTACTTAAGTAGGACTCAATCAAGGACACAGCTTTATCACAAAAACCAAAAGATTTCAATTTTTTAAGCAAAATACTGTGCGACACTGTGTCAAAGGCCCTTGAGAGATCGAAGAATTTAGAACAAACACATTGTTTTCTTTCCAACATCTAGCATATGGCTTTGATTCGAGCATCATCACCACATGTTTAATGTAAACTAAGCAGACGCTTTTCAATCCCAGTGCATTTTAAATGGAAGATATTTTACGTTATTTCTCATTTTCTGGTAGATTTCAACATAATCTGCTATTTTTCCCGACCCCCTGGGACCAAGACCTTTAATTTGAGCCCTCTCCCGTCATTTTGCGAGCTGTCGAACTCTCACAATTTTGATTTTTTAAAATCGCTTACAGAATTAATAATATAGATGATCTGTGGAACAGTTGAATTTTATATCAGAAGGAAGGGGATCCCAATGCCCATTTTTGGAATCTTAAGGTCCTAAATTTAGAATTCAGAATTTATGGTCTCTAACAGGTCAAAAGCACCTTATAATTAAAATTTTCCCTCTCACGTCAGAGTGCTGCATGCATACTCGTTTGGATTTATGTGTTTTCATGTAATAGACATTCTATAATAAGCCACAAAGCTTTGAATGAAAGCAGCGGAACTGTGACAAACTGTGTTACGCATGACATTTGCTGTTTGCTATGTGTTAAGTTTTGAGATTTGTCAGGTATAGGCATTCTACTCTAAAAGATTGTTGTCGTGTTGCCCCTGACCTGTCTGAATGCAAGTTAGTAGCCTTACCAAGTCGAGGTATAGACCTGTACGAAGTTGAGGTACTGACCTATCTAAAAGTAAAGGCACTGACCCGTCCGAAGTTGAGGTACTGATGTACTGATGTTGTATGTACAGACCTGAGGTACTGACCTGTCCGAAGTCGAGGTAGTGCTTGACAGAGGACAGGGGGTTGCGCATGACATGTGACATGGTGTAGCCGTCGGCATCGTAGATGATCTTGTACTCGGACTGTTGCCCCTCCTTGAGCAGCTGGGCAGTGACGGACATGAGCAGCCACTTGACACTGAGATGGAAACTGTACTTTTCCACCGAGGGGTCGCGCAGCTTCAGTAGGATCATTTGGGCCCCCGAGGGCGACTGCTTCGGCAGAAACGCTGCATATCTGCAAATATATCGGTACCATAGTTTCAGATTTGTCACTTGGAATTCTTTTAGAAACAAGAGGCCATCCTAAGTTATTTCCATTGCGTTAATGGAAGGGGTCCCCCAAAAATCGTTCCAAGTGATAAAAACCTAACTTATAGTAATCAAGCGCTGAAATTTGAATTATAAAATTTATTTATTTAATGGCTAAAACTTATGATCTAATAATAATGCATAATCTTTTAATACCCTATCTATAACATTGTAATGTAGCCTTTTATTTAATGTTTATTGCCATTATGCATTTTTAAAAGGTTTTACGTGTTTTTTGTGGTAACAATGTTCTAAATGACAGTCGTTTGAAACGTTCTCTGACGGACTTCTCATCCACTGTGGAAGAAAAAAGAAAAGAAATTTGAATGTAAAACAATTTTATTTGTATAAAAGTACAAAAATTTAATGTTCTTATATAATGTGTTATGTCATTTGGCTAATAGTTTCATCATATGTTGTTGTGATAAAAAGTAAGACATTTTTAAGAATACAAATTTTTTTAAAGTAAAAACCCTTAAATTTTATTGTTGTTACGTTGTAATATGAAATAGAAGAACCTTATTGTCTGTTGGTAGTCCATATTAGTCCACACTTTCACTTTCCACAAAGAGAATCCATTTTGTGGCAAACAGAACAGTATGTGTCAAAAAGTCTGTGGAGTCCCATGATCTGTGCCAGCTTTGACGAACGAAATCAGAGCTGCCAAGTAGACATCTTCAAAACCAAATATACCACTGTGTAACGTATAGACGTATAGAACCTTTTGCATCTCTGATTTTGAAATTTTGTCACTTGGGACGTTTTTTGGGGGGACCCTTCAATTGTACTGAGTTTGTGCTTGTTTAAGTCATACTTCTACATAGTCCTAATTACAAACACTCACAAGGAAAATATATTTATATAGAACCAACAAACGGCTGTCTTTCTTCAAGAAAATTAGGACTTTTTTTGTTTTTTGTAAACAAGTAAAAGATACAACATAACAGGTAATTTCATGATCTATAAACTCAAATTATGCTAATTTGGTTGTGTTTACCGGACCAAAGGATCTAGGTTTTTATAATCTTTTCATATTAATTCAAATTTTGAAATTATAACCCTAAAAAAATTTTAAAACGAACGGTGCATACTCTTCTTATTAGGTATATCACAATATATTTTTATTTGTGAAAACCAAAATTTTTTCGTTTGAAGTTCTCTAAATATGTTAATTTGATTTTGTCTTCTTTGTGCCAACCGTAATACAGTGTGTAAATTAAGTATGGAAACAAATCTGTATTTTTTCATCCGAAGCAGATAGAGATATTTTGTTTGTGGCGTTGGTTGTTAGTCCAGGTTCCGGATTTTTTGACATCGAAATTTTTTTTTCATCCCCCTCACAGGGTGGGGGGTAAGGGGTAACTTAATTTTTTCAAATAGCAACCCCTATTGAGTGACCCCTCATCTTAAAGGGTTTCTCAAAATAAATCAAATGGCGCCAACCCGAGGTCAATACCTCAACCCTAACCCAAATGGCAGCCATTTTAAATTCTGAGATGAACACACGAGATTAACTATGGAGACCTAAATTTACCTTTTAAGCGGGTTACATTGGGCAAGTTAAACTCTGGATACCATTGTTAGATGGAAAAGTGGATGTTTTCGCCTTATTCCTGATTTTCGCCCGCCCCCAAAATAGGGTTTTTTGGGGGTAGCCCCAAAATTTCAAATGCAAACCCCTACTGAGTGACCCCTCATTTTGAAGGGTTTGTTAAGACATAATCAGTGGTGCAAACTTAAAGTCGATATATCACACCTAGCCAAAATGACAGTCATTCAAAGATTTGATTGGGTGAAAAAACACCCATTTCACCTTTCAAAATATTTAATGCCTGCTATAGCAGCCATATTGAGTCATCCCTCATTTTATAGCTCTTAACAAACTTAAAACCATGATTTAAATTAATATCCGCCGATCCTAAAAAGACATCCAAAATTTTGAATAAAAGAAGTTGGTGCTTTTTACCCAATCACATTTTTGAATACCTGCCACATTGGCTAGGGGTGACATATTACCATAAGGTTTGCACTATTGCTTATGTTTTTACAAACCCTTCAAAATGAGGGGTCACTCAGCAGGGGTTTGCATTAACATTTAGGGGGTTGCCCCCAAAACACCCTATTTTGGGGGATGAGGCAAAATCAGGAATGAGACAAAAATGTCCACTTTTCCATCTAATAATGGTATCCAGAGTTTAACTTGCCCATTGTAACCCGTTTAAAAGGTAAATTTAGGTATCCATAGTTAATCTCGTGTGTTCATCTCAAAATTTAAAATGGCTGCCATTTGGGTTAGGGTTGAGGTATTGACCTCGGGTTTGCGCCATTTTATTCATTTTGACAAACCCTTTAAAATGAGGGGTCACTCAATAGGGGTTGCTATTTGAAAAAATTAAGTTACCCCTTACCCCCCACCCTGTGAGGGGGATGAAAAAAAAATTTTCGATGTCAAAAAATCCGGAACCTGGACTGACAACCAACGCCACAAACAAAATATCTCCATCTCCTTCGGATGAAAAAATATAGATTTGTTTCCATACTTAATTTACACACTGTATATTTTTAAACATGAAATCACTGTTTTTATTGGCAATATTTTCATTAATAATTTTAAAAGAGAATCGTGATTCCAAATGAATTTTAGTGTATTTCCCAAACCTACAAAAAATCCTTGGACAAATAATATCAATTCCAGACCTCTCCAGTCGCTGAGTTTAAAAAAGCTTTGAAGGAATGGTTGAATCCATCGTGTAAAAAAAAGAAAGGTGTGTGCACAGTCAGCTGGTATGACGAATTGGGCTCGAGAAACTAGCGGACCTAGCAGATTGACTGCAGAACTAAGATTGATACAAAATATTTAGGTTGAGTTGTATTAAATGGTTTGCATTGTAGTCATCGTAAGAGCTCGTTGCGTGAGCCCAACTACGTCACTTCAGCTGACCCTGCACACACCTTTCTGTTTTCCGTACATCATGGGTTGAATCAACCTGTTTCATTTGCCCATAGCATCACATGGTAAAAAAAAACGGGTGCTATATGTTTTTTACCTATTAATTTTAATTTTTTTTATGAATACATTTTTTTCAATCTTAAGTGGGTTGTTTAAGTGATTGAAATGAAGTCAGAAACATGTTTACCTCTGTTTTTGTACTATTTTAAAAGGAAATAATTTAATTATTTTAAAGCAGTCATGCTGATAACAACGTTGACTATCAGAGTAATAAACAATATTCAGGAAAGATGTTAGCTGAACAATACTATTTCAAGATTGAAAAAGATCCAAGTTTTTTTTCTGGTGTCTGGTCTAGAGTTGTAAAAGTTTGAACAGTTCATTACTTACTAAGATTCGATACAATTAAATAATTTAATGATTGTACATGGCACTTTAAGTCAACTTTTGATAACACCTTCCTATATGTTGGAGAATTTCTGAGACTTACAATATTCTGCTGACATAGTCTGCCATGCGTTTGGACAGGGGGTCCCAGTCAGTAAAAAACTCTGTCATAGAAGATTTATATGTGAAGTAGTGTTCGATAGTGTTTTTGGTAATCTCCACAT
The DNA here is from genome assembly GCA_035578135.1 of Flexamia atlantica. NCBI lineage: Eukaryota > Metazoa > Arthropoda > Insecta > Hemiptera > Cicadellidae > Flexamia > Flexamia atlantica. Next base: position 45,812,750 of record JAQJVK010000005.1, on the reverse strand, counting down.
CATAATAACTGGCGTGTAGGAAATGGGCGACCTGCACATCTGGAATATAAAAGAATATCATGTAGAGATTTTTTTAAGTTTTATTTTTGAGTATTGAAATTATATTGACAACTGAATTAGTGAACAGAGTTTTTTTTATTTGTTTTTATTCAGTCTGCTTCACTATATAAAGCCTCTAAATCACTGCAATTTGATTTTGTAGGGATGGTTTCTTTTATTTAATGAATGAAGGCTGCAGTTTCGGTAAAAGGGATTTTGCAAGCAGACACCAGAACAAAAATTACTATTAGTGGATTTATTATGTGCTTTATTATAGTTCTCATGTCAGTAGTATTTCAAAGAAACAGAAAAGATTCTACTTAAATAGTGTAACTACAACTAATATGAAATTCGTATAATCAATAAATATGGTCCATATAAGAAGCAACCACTTAAAAAAATATTTAATAATAATATTGTACATATTAAATGCAATAGTAATAGTTTACCAAATATTAGTGGCAAATGTGGTTGTGTGGAAATCCACTCCTGGACTGCCCTGATGTCTTCTTCCTTGATGTTAGGATATCTTTTGAGTTCAGTCTCCAAACTGGTCCCATACTGGGCTTCCAGAGCAACCATTGTGATTTGACTGTAAAACCAGTGATAACATTTAAAATTGAATTACCATAAATTTCTTCTAGCGTGGGAGTAAATGTCAAAACACTAAACTCAAATTTGCAAATCATACTTTTATACTAAAGTTACCAACCTAATTTTTATTTGTTAATTACTAAATTAGGCCTACTGTACAAAATTTGTTTTTATGACATTTTCGTTTCAATAGTTAAACTGTTGTAGGCTGGTAAGAGAGCTTATTTAAACTACGTTATTCCTTTCATACTTCTTAGCCCTTCTAAAAACTTACTCAAGAACTGGCACAAGGTCTAACAAGTTTCAGGTTTCATCCTCTTTTTATTGAGGTTTGGTTTGGTTACAATATTATAATATTAACTCAGTCTTATATTTTAATCCATGTTAATATCAGTATAGAAGGTATTTCGAGGTCATATTTGGTTCATGACAGACTGCAGAATTATCAAGTATACAAATCATGTTTTTATAAAGTGAAATTTCACTACTGATATTTAGGTACGAATCAACCAAAACTATACTATAGTGATTTACTTTCAGGGTTCACAAATAGTGTGTGTTGTAAAATTATCCTTTGGATTGATTGATCAAGTCCTGATTATATATGGGCCCAATATAAAAAATGACACAGGTACTGTTATGTTTAAAAGGTAGATAAGCTAGTGTTATCTTCCCTTCTTCCCTCCCCTCGATGGGGCTTGTATACTGCTTGTATACCGTACAGTTGATTTTTACTTACTCAATTTTCAGCTGGTGTCAAACCTTGTATTTATAAACCTATATTCTTCACACAACCTGCAAGAAAACAATGGTCAGTAAAGTTTGTATTATTTTACAATTATTATTTTAATTTTGACCCCCTGATATTTTTTCCTGATATCTCCAATCCCCTGATATTTTCCAATTAACTTAAAATATTCTATTTTCTATGTCACAATTGATGATAACCCCCAAAAAATAAGATTTAATGTACTGTAATGCCTTTTTATCAATTGCTTATTTCACAAAAAAGCTTATTTTCAACTCGACAAAATATCTTATATTTTTTTCTATATCATATATTGGTCATTGGGCTATGAATTAATGATGCTATCAAACAAAAGGTCGTCATTAGATAGTAAGAAGACCAGGGTTTTCCCTATCAAAACATTAAAAAAGCCACTGGCGTTGAAATACACAAAATATATCATCTTATCTGCTCTTGAAGTTTATCATGCATTGTTGAGGGTTTAATCCACAGTTTAAATGCACAATTACTACTAATCAACTTGGAGAAGAATCAAACAGAAAATAAATGTGTAAAGTTTTTGGGTTTGATACAAACTTAACTGTAACAATTAATGGTTTCAAAGAATGATACTCCCCATTTCCCTTTGAATTGTTTGATAGTTACATTTGTGTAAATTATTGATGTGTCTCAGTTTTACCAATGGCTGCTTTAGATATAATGACCAATAATTCTTGATAATCGTGTCATTTAAGAAATGAATTGGTCAATAATTATTAAAAAACAGTAAAATTTTGATCTGAAAGGAAGCGTGGAGGCTATGCTGTACTCCAGAAATACTGAGGAACATAATTCTCATTAAATGTTATGCAATGTTGTTGAGGTACAATTCGGCAAATGACATTTTTCAGCCCATTTTGAAAGAAAAGTTTATTAATAAATTTAGTCCAAAAAATGTTTTTTAAAAGTAACTATAATAAAAATAATGACAAAAAACTTTGTAAAACTTTGTAAATCTTTTACCATAAAAAAGAAAAACCTTAAAAAACTTGACCTTGCCATACTTTTAATATTTTTTAAGAATTAATAACATTTATCTCGTATGTGAGGTGAAAGGTTTACAACCCCTGCATTATTATCTGCAGCGCGAGTTCCGGTTGATAAATGACTCAACGGACTACATTGTACCCACTACTTGTGAGTCATCGTCTGATCAGAACCCGATATGAATGTGCGATCGATCGAGTCAACAATGGTTTTTGACGATAAATCAGCTGATTTCATTGTCGAGTGCCCCCCATTAGCATAACCTACATCAACGTTGTGTTGGTACTCACCGCACCGCACCGCCGCGCCCGCGCCTGTGTGTCCGCGGTGTGAGCCTCGCAGCGCTTGCGCCGACGTCACGTGACCGAGCGACCTTGAAAACTGGTCGATATGACGTCATTAGCACACTCCGCACCAAGCTGCGATAAAAACCACCTTTTTTGCCTGTTCAATGGGCTCGGCTTTGAAAGGTATAATTGAAGTACTGCAGTTAAGGGAATGAGGTTATTTTAAGATTTCACTCTGTCCTTGGTGCGATGATCTGTGATATTTGTTTTACCTCAACAAGCCAAGGAAATCTTTTAATAAAATATTTATGTTACGTATTGAAAAATTGGCTCATTCAAAATAATAATAATATGAACGTTTGTCTCCAACTCATTCCTTGAACAACGCTAATTGGAATCGTGTTTTTAGCGAGGAAGTTTTGCTGTTATTTGTGTACCGACCTTTTTCTTTAGAAATTATTATTTTGCTCCATACTGTATTCATTATTTATTGTTACTACCTAATGCCATATTTATTGTTTGTTAGTTAAGTAGTATATAAACTACATTTATTCGGTGTAATATTTAATTGGATTTGGATGACTCACGTGCTAAAACAAATAGGACTGTACTAAAACAATTAAGCAAATGTATATGGGTATGTCAATTTTTATCTAATATACTGGATGCCATTTGGCAGCACTCGCCCCAGTTCTCGGACATTATATAATACAAAACATGGTTTAACTTGCTAACACATTATCAGTTCTTTCGCCAACAATACTCAAACTAAGCTCATAGAAAATTATGCTTACGCTCTCTGAAGTTTATTTTTATCTTAAGAGATTAGGTCTAACTCCATCGTAAATCATTTTCATAGTTTAGTCCTAACCGTATTTCACTCTAATAGCCTGATTGGAAGATAAAATTTGTTTTTAGAACCTTTTGGCTTTGAATCAACACGACAGAGGTGGTTGTTAGTGGTTGCAGCCGGTGTATGAGTGACGGCAACTTGGAGAGCTCTTGCAATTATCCACGCTCTGTTAGGGGCCACAGCCCGCAGCTTGTGCGGTGGATGTTTACAACACACGGAGCAACAGGGCAGTGACTCCGGCGTCCGGCGTCACAACCACAATACACCGGGGCACGGGGTGTGTTGCGTGCCGCGAAGTGGGGGGAGAGGCGCGGCAAAATTAATTGGGGAGGGTGTTTAGTGTATTATATCGTTATTAATGTATGTGTTGTCGCCAATTCTGAACTATAACACGACGTGCAACTCGGGGAAATGGGGACACAAGATTGGCAACACGTGATCATGTTTCAGACGGTGAAATTAGTTCCGTTTGTAAGATATTTATTGAAAACTATGAAGATATTTGGATAAATAATTATAAATTATGTATTTAAAAATCTGAAATAAATTTCTCTATACTGTATTATCTTAACATAATCTGGAACGCAGGGCGTAAGGTTTACGTAGGGATCGTAGGGATAGGTATATGAGTACCTTAACGATATTTGTTTACCGGGGAAAGCAAATAAAACTAAATGATAAGCCACCTTCAACAACGATTTAAAACGGAATGAATTTGAATGACCACGTTAGCAGGGACGTAGCCAGGATTTTGGGAAGGGTGGGGTCCAAACGACGTGACCCCCCCCCCAATTGTTTGACGAGAGGGTCGTAAGTTTGAGTGCACGAGATTATGCGTATTAGGTAGTAGATACTGCTTGGTAGACTTTATTAGGCATCATTAACTTAACTTTACACTTAAACCCATACAATTTAAGAATAAACAAATAATATTAAACTCTGATATTAAAATATGAAAGAATTGATCAGTAAATAACAGGATAATATTACAACTCAAGTGGTAGTATACAATAATAGTGAAATTCGTCCCGTGTAACAGCACCGAGACTTACATAGGCCTAGTTATCAAATACCACAATTAGCTACTTTAGCACCTTAAATATAATAAATTCATTTTCAAAATGGATCATTATATTTTTATATTAACTAATAATTTTAAATGTTTACATAAAAAAATCTGAAATTATTTATTTTTGTTTATATTTGATCTCCTTGTGAAACTTAAAAAGCACCGATTATATTGCATTTCAATTTCAAAGAATATATTTTACGAAGTAAAGAGTAAGTTCGGGCCGGGGATAGTTATAAGTCAATCACAGGCGGGCAATTATCTGTAATTGGAATTTTTATTTGTAGAAGTGATCAATTTAAAAGTTGTGTGAATGAAATACCTCATAATCAGGTTCGGTGACTTAAAAACTGTCGTCAATAATGCGTTTCGGTGTTATTTGCATTATCAGATATCAATAATTCTTCCCTTTCATTCAAAACTTGTTATTGTTTAGCGCGCACAGTGATGGGTTAGGCTAGTTTTCAATTGTGACCGATCCCTAATCATGAGGTTTGTAGTGTGTTATTTTAAGCACCGGACCAGTAGGATACTGCGTTGTGAGTACGCGAAGTGACATCGACAGCCATGGACGTGTGAATAAAGATAGGATTGGCTCTTGCGTATCTCGTCGAGCTCTCGGTCAATATTATTTATTATGCCTTCATTACGGTAACTCTTGATTATAAAACTCTTTTCTGCTTTAGAAACGCAGGTTTTGAATTTATTATTATTAAATCATTATTATATAGCGTGCAAATGGCATTCAACACTATTCATTCGTTTGACTGCAATTTTTAAAGTTTATATTTCTCATAAAGTGTATTCAGTCATTAATAGTCAGTTAAGGTTTAAGACCTTCATTGATCCGCCAGATAGTCGGGTTAGTCGGGGCCCTACTTTGCAAGAATGTAATCTTGTAATAATTATAATTTAAATTATTTGTAAATTTTTTTACTTCTAACCTCTTTCACATTACTGAATGTAGCCTACTTATTTTCTTCTATATCATAAAAGCATCCATTTTTCTTTCTAAACATTACACGTTACATGCCACACAATAAAACGCACGTTGTTACTCTGGTGAAGAGTCGATTATAAAATGACTCTCCCAAAGTGGACTTCATCAGTGGTTGTAACTGTGCTCGCTGGTTGTAAATAATCTCATCTAATGTAAAAAGGTAGGCAAGAAATGCGAAAGTAAGATAAGAATCATTTTAATCGTCTGTTTCTAAGAACTGGCCTGGGAACGCAGCTGGAAAGGTAGTAGGCGTCAGCTTCAATTGCGATAAGACATTTTTGTAGGAATTGAGGAGTTTCTATTTTTGGCATGAAAATCGGACCGTTGAATTTCGTTTCTATGGACTAATATTCTTGATGAGTTACCTGTCACCCTAATTCTTAACACTTTTGCCTTTGTATTGCTTATATTATTTTTGCAACATGCACTTAAAAAATAGGAAGTGTAATTCGTAACTGGATTGAATATATCATAATTAATAAAATAATTAGCGGGAAGGGGGGGGTCCGGACCCCACGGACCCCCCCCTTGGCTACGTCCCTGACGTTAGCAACCAAACAATTTAAATAATGCGATCCCGTTGTTGTCAAAATTATAACACTTGTTTATGACTATATCAAACCTTCAAGCACGGTAAAGTAGACTATCGCATTGAGGAAGTGATTACGCTAGCTGCATTTCCGACTTTGAGTTGTTTAAACAACTGCTGTCGACCTTGCAACAGCAAGAACAATAAATCTATATTTATAAAAGAGGATAGTGGTTTGAATAAATATATTTGAGGTTAATGGACTCGGACACCGTTGGACCATTTGGAATGAAACTTGGTAAATAAATGTAAAACTTTACGAAGAAGGTGTTTTAGCCTCTATTTCTTCCTAATTTAAGTGGGCTCGTCAAACTTGTGTAAACTAATTGTTTCTGCATACAATGCAGCATTCTTTCTATACGTGTTCTATCATCACATCATCACTCCGAAAATGCAAAATTGTGTGTCTATTAGGGTTCTTTTTTAACCGACCTCTTTTTTTCTTTTTTTTCTTTTATTAATACATGATTTTATCCATGTTGGACATTCCTTTCTTCTCCATACAATAGATTATATCAAACCTCTTCCTTCTTTGGTACTTAGTATACACGCTTAACCAACCACTAAACTGTTAAAAGTCTCATCATGTGGAATCATGGCCGACTGAACCCCTCGACTCCATTGTGGAACCACCCGGACAAGCGGATCTGTCGTTTAAACGACCATCAGGCCGAAATATTTCGGTCATAAATTGTAACCGGACCGAGTAATACTGACCGTTAACGTAGCAATATCGGCTGTTAATGGAAACGAGGGACACGTTATAACGGTTATAAAGTGTCAGTCAAAAGCTGGTGATACCAGGAAGTGATAAAGTAACAAAGTGTTGATGCGGAAGAAAATCAATTGGAATATTAATATTTGATAATTTTTGTGAAGCTTATAAACGGGGTATGATCACTCCCTTCACTGTGCACACGATTAATATTTTCTTAGCGTAAAGAGATTCGCCGCTTTCCGGATTTCGTTTTCCCAATCTCCCCGCAAAAAGAGCAAACCTATGTTTTACACTTGCTTATGTTTATGCGCACATCAGAGAGTTGTTACTAATCAAAGAACAACAGAAGCAGTTTATCATTATTAAATACTAATTTCATGTAAATAGAAATTATGAGAACTATTATTTTGGTTTATTTTAAGAGTCATGATCAATTCTCCCGTTAGTTGGTTCTATTATTAACGTTTCCGTTGTCACTGGCGTTTTTAGAAAAGTATCCCCCTTCCCTCCCCCTTGCTCAGTAACCTGATGTTTTGGTCTACGCGCAGAAACTTTCCGACTGCTGAATAAAGTAAATGCTTCACTACTTCATATCACAGAGAAAGGACTCAGAGATGGTACTATAAATTTACTCTTTGGAAATGCATTGACTGCTTTTGAGTAACGGACCATGGACCACGTCATCACAACTGTTTTATTTTTATGTCTAGGTTTATATATATATTATTAGTTCAAGCGCTTATTATGTACGACGAAAGTGTATAACAAGCTCAACAATTAAGCTCACGATTTATACTATTGCAAGCTCAAGAAAGTAAAATAACGTCATAATTAATATAGTACCTGGTGGACCGAGCCTTGCTTGGTGTTATTTCATGTTTACCAGTTCATCCAGTTACTATAAAATATTTCAATGCCATAACATTGATAAATAGAAACCTTTTTTATTTATCCATGGATTCTTCATCCCACTTTAATATTTTCCCTTGATGACTGTAGATTCCAAACAGCTGTTATGATTATTTCATTTGTTTACACTTTCCTTGTTTATTTTCGTTGCTATCACGGCAACCCATAAGGCCAATGTTAAAATTTTACAACTTTTAAATTCGATTTACCTACGTTTATAGATTTTCTCCGGCCAAGTAATATGCATAAAAGACGTTTTTGAGTCATAAATTACTTATTTACAGACTTTGAATTAAATCCTCGGAGCCGTTTTAGATATAATTGTGCAAAAATGCAAGCACGATAACATTACTCATATAAGAGTATAGGATTATTATAGGAATTTTTGAAGTAACCTACGCAACTATTGAGAAGAAAAGTGGTTAAAAAAATATAAACAACAATCACCAACTCGGGCGGAAGGCTGTGGTGAGCTGCGCGAGATTTGGCGGCAGTCATGTCGCTGACTGCACCTAACCGCGGGTCAGGGTGATTCCCGAGAAGTCGAGAAACGAGTTTCAGTTTTGACCCAAATCTTCCTCGGACCTGGAGATAACTTCTGAGTCCGTCGACTCTAAATAAACCGTTGTCGACGAGAGACTAGCGTTTACATAAGTTGGTGAACTTTAAACCATGTTTAATGCAACTTTTGTCTTTAAAACTTGACCTTGTGTTTATAAATTTGTTGTTGTACTGTATAACATCAGTAAATTTACAAGGGGTTCACTTCACATTGTTTCGTACAAAGTAAGTTTTATCCTGAACACAACACTACACAAGTGAAATAAATTAAAGAAAAATACATTTTATATGCAGCTGAAGGCCTATTTATAAATCACTTACGGTGACAGCTTAGCGCAAACATCCGATGGTCGTTATATCGATCGGCTCGAGTAATTAGCCGTATCAAGGTCGGCGTGTCAGGTTCCCAGCGACAATCTCAACCCGATTAGCGTTTGTAACCGCGAGAGTTATAAACTCTTCATCGTTGCCCAAGCCGCCTACGCTGCGAACGACTTTCTATCATCGCAACAGCCACGACGGTATCATATAAAGTCTTCCGGTGTTGTAACATAGCTTCCGGTTTCGCTTGGAGTTAATGAACTTTAAGACGAGGATTGCACGCAATTTTTTGCTTACATGTTTGTGTCATTTTCTCCCCAAATTGTCTTAAATAATTTTAGTCTATTAAGCTACATTACAGCATTATATAAATTTAGTTGTTTTCTTATTCTATCAAACATTAAGTTTCGAAAGTTTTTCTTTCATCTTAAAGACGGTTTTACGTAGTAATGAAAAGAAGAGAAACTAGAAACTAAGCTTATCTAGAACTGACTTTATAATAGTTCACCTTACTCCCAAAAGGTAATAAATTTACTTTCCCTGTTCGCTGTGAATAAAGCGCTCTATCGGTTTTAAAAGTTCCATGTCCTTTGAAATTATATTTTCAGTATTTTGATTAGTTTGAATTTTATCATTACCTCAAGGAATCTCGGTAAGATGCATGTTGCTCTTTTGAAAATTTATTTTCATCACCAATACGACGTAATCACCCGTTTTACAAACGTCATATGGAGGCCGAAACCAGCTCTTTTCCGCCAGAGGGCCGAAAGTCAGCTGATCGTTTATTTGCTTGAAACAATGTGAGAACATCGCTTAATTATTCGGCATTCATTAGGTTCCAAAGACAGTATAGTTGCGATCATATGATTTTCATAGCTTGATTGGTTTGCTTAAACCATGGCAAAAGTTGTATCGTCACTCATAACCTCAAAGTTTTGTTTTTAAGTGTGTTAAATAAATAATCGGATTTTTAATGTTATATAGGGTATATTTCATTGTGCAGTGTGGTGAAAAATAGCGTTCGCACCTCAGCTGAAAGAGGTTTGCAGGTCTCGGTCGTTTCAAATTCTCGACCTCGTCTCAAATTTGAAACAAGATCTCGAGCTTGCAAAACCTTATTTTCGGCCCTTGTTGCGAAATTTACTATTTCACCATACTACGACGTAATCGCCTGTTTTACAAACGTCATATAGTGGCCGAAACTCGATCTTGTCCGCCAAAGGGCCGAACATTTTTGGCCCTAGGGCCGAAAGTCAGCTAATGATTTATTTGCTTGAAATTGTGTGTGAATAATTATACGGCATTCAATATAGATACCAACGACAGGCTAGTTGCGATCATATGATTTTCATAGCGTGTTTGCTGTTAACCATGACAAAGAAGTTTCGCTCAAAGAAATATACTATTTGATTGTTTAAGCGGTTCATTAGATTGAACCTGATGATGAACCTGACGTTTGAAAAACATTTTCAAAAAGAGGTTACATCAAAATCTTTCCAATATGGTATTAATTTTGTTTGTTGAAGATTTATAAATCGTTCTTTAGGATTTCGGTACTTAATCACAGAGGGCTGTTCAAATATAATATAGACTTAATTGATTTTGGAAAAGTTTGAAAATAGGCCTACTGTGACGAATACTCGGTATCTTGTAACGGGTCTTGTATTGATCCATCTTAAAATAAGATCGATGATTATCAAGATACATTTAAAGATTAGTTAGTAAGATTTTGATGGAACTCATTATTTGGTTGGATGTTAAAAGTATTTTTAACATTAAGGAACATAGTATTTTTTAAGGAAAATCACCCATACAAAATTAAGACGTCGTTCAACAAACTGGAGGTAGTAATCGGGGTAAATGTATATGAAACTCCAAACTAAGTGAAAACACGTTCGCTTCTGCAGATTTAATTTATAAACTGTGCCCAAAGTTGTGCCAAACACAACCTCGCGTGGAGGGCCCGGGGCTCGCGTTGCCACCGGGGGCGATCAGCTGGCAATCAGCGTGAGTGCAGCAGCAGCAGCAGCAGCGCCGCGGCAACATTCCCTCCCTGGTTGTGTGTGAAAGCTGCCCCTCATCAGTAGGGGATGTAGACCTTTATTAAGCGCGCCGAAAATACAAGTTACTGTATTGTAATAGGTTCAGCTGGGCCCTGTTATGCAATGAATTAGAAACCAATAATATTAGTAAATTATTCAGTCTGTGTTGACGAATTGATAGACAGCTAATTTCTTATAATGAATTAGTACGCAATTTATTTTTATTGTGTCCCCCTCGGGTCAGTAGTAATGTCATAGGTAAGTGTACTCTCAAATAGTGCTCCTAAATTCTATACCTCAGAAACCATGGAACAAGGTCAAAAATACTATTTTCATAGGTTGATCAAAATTTTAAAACCATTATTATTTACATTTATCTTGAAAATAATTTTTTTTATAAATGTTCAACAAATCGACTAATTGCACTTTAGAGCGTCAATTTGAAGTATTTTACTTTGTAACTAAATATAAAATCTTTAAAATATCTGATCCTTGAAGTTATTCGTGCTTCTATATGAAAACAAAACCAATTCTGTGCTTTAAATTTAACTGCACTAAAGTAAGATTTTGATGGCACTCATTATTTGGTTGGATGTTGAAATGTAAATCGATTATACTGTATTCAGATAACACATACAGTATGTCGCAACTTTGATGCGAATGAAATGCTGATCAGAGTCTTTTATTGCCAATATGAACCTACATTTTAAATTCGATTAACGGGTTCTCTTTGCGTTCAACTCGATCTTTATAAATCAGGAACGTTTTTCCGTATTATGAAACAAATGCACCGTACATACCTATCAAGACTTGTAACAAGTTATGAAATAGAATATAATACATTTGTACATAATGCGATATTAAAGACTAATACATTTGTACATAAAAAACTAACTATAAGCGCCCTTTATTAATCAGTGCAATGTGTCAGAGAGTGTTTAAATTGTAATATTTCAATCAACCATGTTAGTTTGTTGAAAATAAGTAAAAAGTTAAGAAAATTTATGAGATCGTTACAATTTCATAAAAAATTTTATTTATTTTTTTATTTTATTGTTTTCTTTTTGAAACAAAAAGAAAACAATATGTTGTTTATTTATTGATCCATCGTCAATGTGACTGGTTGGACTTGACGGATGGCTTCGACTCGCTTGTTGGTTTGGAGTTACGAGGGTCTTGATTAAACAATGTTGTGGAAAAACTAGCGAGTGGAGTTCAGTCCAGCCAATAAACATCAGATTGGAAAATGTTGTCGACTTAGTGTAAGGGACTTGACGACAACAATTATTACAGCAGTATAGATTAGCAGCTGGAGACTAACTGCACTCGTGTTTTGTAACTGCTTCAGTCGGGATTATTTTGGGAACAACTCGGGCAAGACGAGAACTGACGCGGGATCGGTTTAGTCTGGAACTGACTCAGGAACTTGGTTGTCATAACAGAAAAATCTATATGATATAATAAAGAAACATAGTTTCTGTACAATGCCTGTCTGCCTTTATTATTGAAGAAATAAATGCAAAAACTTCTAAACTGGCTGGGATTTAAATTTTGTACAAAGGTAAATCATGATCCCAGTCAACTCACAAGCCTAATCACGTTCTCAAAATCCCGTCGGGCTTTGTCCCGGAAGCATTTTGCAATTGTGCATTATATATATATAATGTTTAAATCTCTTGGGGATTTCGGTAATTTTTATTTGGTCTCAATGGGAACTATTATTATTTTCCGGTTTAACCGTGTGAAGGACGGGTACAAAATCTAGTAATAGGTTTCTGCCTGTTTGTTTGTTGTAAGGTGTAAACGCAAAAAATACTGAACCGACCGAGCAACTATCAAACTAAGCAAAATTTAGTTTGATTTACCGCACTTTTTCCGATTTAATGTTCCATACATATTATCTAACTACTGATTTAATCCAACAGCAGATGATTTTTTTTACAACCAAACTCCCGTAAGTCTAAACCACTTTTGATGATTATTTAGGTGTCTTTGGAAAGGCATGACATTAATTTCTACAAGAGTCTTAAGGGAAGAGCCCTAGACATCCTTAAAATTTGGTGTTCCTTCTTAAGGTTTATCATCGGAATAAAAGATAATAATTACTTTTATACTGCAATGGGCGGCAAAACAGTCCAACAAACTTTAAACCGCCCCAAGGTCGGCTGACAATTCTGTTGGGTTGCCAATATAGTTCTTAGCTGAGATCGACGTTATAAGTTCTTAGTTCTTAGCAGAACGAATTCTATTAATCTGTATTTCCAATATAGTGCGTGTTTTTCTTGGAGTTTTTTGACAACTTAAAAATGTTTTGAAACTAAGCTAATAAAATTCATGTCGGCGTCATCGGTGCAAAGAGGAGACGATCGTGTTTCTGCGTATATGCTGAGGAGTCAGGCAGGAGGTGAACGAATCTAAACATGCTGGATTAGTCTTACGAATGACGAGTTTTAAGTAGTATTCATAGAAATTACAAAATAACCACTACAGTATTAGTAATTCCGCGCATATCGTCTTACAATTTTTTTTGTATTCTTTACTTTTTTAATATGATAGCAATTACAAGATATTATCCATCGCAGAATCCAGGTGGTCTGGTAAAGCGGGTTGTTTGTTTTGTTGTTGTGTACTCATTTATTTATGTACGGTAAACGTGACAAATTATAGTGATGTTCTTATATATTGGGTATTGAGCAGACTGAAGACGCTATTTTTTGCCAGCAAGTACAAATCAAGGCCCCCGTTCAGTTGTAGAGGAGGAAAGGTTGTCGGGTAGGAAGTGGTGTGTGTCGGGACCGGACCGTGCTCGCCTTGGTGGCGGCCCGGTCCGCGTCCGCACAACACGTACCGTTCGGCCTCGGCACTTGGCAGCCGGTAGCGCGGCGGACAAAGGCACGCACCTGTCTAAATCGCGAACGTGCTAAGTTTTGGATCATTTGACCCTCTGGAATTTAGAAGAATTTTGAAGTTGTAGGCTATTGGCCTACCAACCGATGATGGCCAGGTATTTAAAAGGGAACAGATAGGAACCTGCCGCACAAGCAATTTACTCCTCATTATCAGATTTTAGCATGATCAACAATAATTTTCAATTTTTTCCAGTATTTAATTTTTAGCATACATGCCAGGATAACATTTTTAGTTGACTTGTAAATGCAGTGTTTTCTTAATCGTTATTATTTAGAAATTCAATTAAGAAATACCGCGTTTCTTTATTTACCGACTAATTAAGTTAGGTGCAAACTGTCAGAATTGGCCTATTGTCGATTTATCGTAATGAAAGAAAGGGGGGGGTATTTCCTCATAAACATTGCGGTGTCGTATTTTCTCCAAATATAAAATCTAAAAATCCCTAAAAAAGTATAGTTTTACACAATTATATACGTTGTTTTAGTGCAGAATGAAGGGTTATATCCTTGGCCAATGTAAAAAGTGTGCCGACTTGTGCCAGCCATGATTGAAGACAACGTTCGTAGTTAGTTACAAGTCATCATCAAAGGTTATTTGCAGGGATAGTAACAATTTGGTGTTTGACAGGGAGCAATTATATGAGCTACGAAGACTGAATTTTATTGGTCAAGTTTTAAAAACTGAAATAAATAACTCCAAATGAATCAACAAATTATTTGAGTGTAGGCCTACTTGTGGCAGCATGGCTGATGTTAATTAGAAAATGAATCAGTCTTATTTTTTTTAAATTGTAATCGTGGACCATCAATGTCACATCTTTACCTAACTATATATAATCCATTCATTTGAATAAGGTCCTAGCAGATCGGAGAATGTTCGTTTTCCGTAGACCAAATTAAAGTTGTCCATATTGCTTGTCTTACTTTTAAATCAAGACTGCCTAATGTTTTTTTACATGTCAATATTAATATCTGCATTTCCATAATTTCCCCATTTTTTAAATATTTAATTTTACTACATTCGGTGGGCTTTACAAATAAATCGGGACGTTGGCCGGATGACAGGTCGCGTGCCAGATTGACCTGCCCCTTCAATTACTTGATACATCCCGCTCCCCTCTCGTACACTGCGGTCTGCTTCATTATAAATGAAGGCACCACCTATAATATTTACTCCTCTTACGAGCTTTATATTAATATTTAATGAATTCAAGGTGCTTGAAATGATTACCCCGAATAGGTTGCTTATCATCTCAGTTATATAACCCCATTTAAATACCAACGTATAATACAGTGCTGAATTTTTACCATCTCATTCCATAAAAAGCAAGTTTGCTCTCTAATTACCTTCCAGCTTCATTGTTTTTTTAACAAGACTGTAACAACTAAAATTTGTCACTATAGAATATTACACACTGTTCTTGATAGTTCCGTCTTGATCAGTAATTGTTTTGTTCTGTTTATTGTACCAGTAAGGTAATTAAGATGTCCTCTTTGTAAATTGTTTTGTGGAATCGCTGAGAAAACAATTTATGTAGGCTATAAATTCCTTTAAATTAAATGAGCATTTAGTGGTTCAATGATACATTCCTCACATTTTGAAAATTTCCATGAAAACAATAACCAATTGCTACAGCTAAGGCTAGCCACATTGGTGTTTGAATGAGTGTTCTGTTATCAAAATATATGCTACAGTTATTTATAAATTGTAAGGAACCAATCATATGGTTATGTGTTTACCTAAAAGTACACTTATTTGATTGTGATGCAAGCTCGCAATCAGTTTTAAGTACAACAAATTCCAACTTACAATATACATCTATGAGAGGCGAAGCTTGGCTGACTCACTCATCACTAATTCTCCAACTTCTCATGTCGGTAGAGAGCTGAAATTTTGTACACAGATTTTTTAGGTCTTAAATAGGTTAATTAAGCAGTTTTAACTCGGATATCTCCACAGGGCTCCTTCCCACAGGCCCGCAAAGTTACCATATTATGCTTACGCGAAGATTTTTTGCATAACAAGAGCTACTGTTATTATCACTTGAACAGGTGATCTTTTATATTTGGTAAATAGTTAAAGGCATGACAAGGACAGCCGGGTTAAGCTGGCTCCTGCAAAGCAAGTGCTTCATGTCTACAGCAAGGAGGTTAGGGATGGGTCGACTGGCAAGCTGCTACTCATCTGGTCATTTGACTCATCCGGTATAATCATTTTAATCGGTTCGTTTAAAAAGTAGGCTAGTTTATACAAATAACCTTTTTGACTGGTAACTCGCCAAGTGTGACTCGCTCGTCTAACTCGACCAGTGTAAATCTGCCCTTAAGGTTATAACGAGAGGTAATACAGTATGGCCTTGGCACAGGTATAGCAAAAAACATGGCCTCTTAACTTTTCCTTTAGATCACAACAAACGAGTAAAATTGCACTTTTCTTATTACATCTGTGCTGTATAAACTGTACAATGAGTATTCAACTTGTATTAAAAATATTATTGTGGCCAGTAGCCAACCAACTAATTTTTTTTCGAAAGCAAGTCATTTGGCTATACCTGTAATACTGAACTTTTTGAATTGTACAAGACAAATTTCATAGCAATATTGCAGCGTTAACAATTATTTTTTAAAAAGTTGGGCCTCTAAGACAAGACAAACAAAGTTTCGATCGTTCAATAAAAACATGAGTTTTAGCAGATTATTTGAGGAGATAACACTTATTGCCAACCTCCAATATGGATTGTTATTCTCATCCTGTAAGCTTCCATCCACAACATAAAAATATGGGAGGAGAATCCACTTAAAAAATATATAAGATAGGTATACAAACCAATGAAATAGGGTTTTATATACTTTCCTCAAGCAAAATCACCGCTAACGTTGGCCTGAAGCAAATTGACATTAATCAGCAGAACTATTAGCCATTGTTCGCAGGCACTAAGCCATTATTTATGTTTATTGTTGTAAGGAAACTTAATGATTATGTTGTTCAGGTTATGATATTGTTCTTCAAAGCATCACACCTTTGTAAGGCTTGGTCTTGAAGCACTGTATAAAGCTCTGATTTCTCGCACCTGTTGTTTGGTGGCGACACAATCAGCGATATTATTAAGCAATGGTGACTACGCAGTTTTAATCTGCTTCTTGACTGCAGGGAGTTATGATGTATATGTTTAGAAAATGAATTTGTACCTTATAAACAGTACTTCTCAGATTATGCGGACTTCATGTTATCCGGATTGGCCTACAGTGAAAAAAAATTATTATCAAGGGGAAAAATGTTATTTAATGAGTTTTACTTGTGAAGAGAGTCTTCCAAAGTAAGATGCAACTTTACAAAAATTGTAGTCACCGCATTACCTATACAGTACATTACATCATTTTTGTACAATGAGTGTTTTGGTTTGCCACTATGAGCTCTGGCAATAATCAACACATGCGTAACATTTGGCAGTTTCACTGGTTGGTTTGTTACTGTCACTTTGTTGGGGTTACAGTTGTGAAAGCTTTGTGTGGACTGACTAAGTTTCAAAATGAAGGGTGTACTGTAAGATTAACATATTTTACAGACTTGATACACTGTTAGCAACACAATATAGTAGGGGCTACATTCGCTAGGCGATATTATAATGAACTCGGATTATCATGATTATTTGCTATCTGGGCTAGTGTTCTGCCAAGTTAACCCGGATAATCCGAGGTGTACTGTAGTTTTACTCTTATCTTGAAGCTCAGTAAGATAGATCGGTGTTGTGTGAACAATTATATTAAATTCAATTAGTGCTCAGATTATTGAACAAAGGCAAAAATGTGTACGTTATACACTCTAGGAAACCAGTTAACAGCAGCTGTGATTCCGAGGTAGATAAAAGCCGCAAGCGCATCTATTGATGCGGATAAGAAACTGTAGCCTTAGAATGACCTTTATGACTAAGTTTGAAAACCAGCAAGATGTCTATTATACCACAACAGAGAGCTCTGAAACCAGTGAAATTGTGCATTTCAATAACAATCTGCGCTGTATAAACAATATGATTATAATTTCTGGAAGGGATGTCGAAGTTTTGTATCAAATTATCCTAGACCAATAAAATTACCCAAAAACATCTTTTTTTTTAACCTTGAGTATATGATTGAATTTAATTTAGTCTGGTGGTTATTTTATTTGTTTTAATTGGATTGATTTAATTGATTTTTGTAAGTGGTTACAGATCTAGGGAATAGGCAAAAAATGGAAACTGGCTGTGTACATGACTAGATGTTAGAGTCAGCTCTGTGAGTCTATAAATGGAAGTAATTGAACATATTTCCTACAGATGGTAGCACAATCGCTAGGGTATGAATTAGCCGAGGCTGTTTATGTAATTTTAAAGCCTGCAGCAACTATACGACGCCAAGTATAATGAAACCTTATAAGCGAAAAAAATATAAAAATTGATCCTTTTTAATAGGTTTAGAATTGATTTTTATAACAAAACTTTATAAAAACTCAAATTAATCATGCTTTTTTAGCGAATTTCTCCTTTAGGGAAGAACCTGTATCCATTGGACTCATAGTTAGACCCAAAATATTTTAGTTTTTTGAATCGTGGCTCTAGGTCCTTAGGTTACTGGGATATCAACATGAGGGTATCTTAAGACTACCAAAATAATAAATAAGTTAAACACCATACAAGTCTGTATGACATGAAATATTATTGCAATATTCGTAGTGACTGAATTTTAAACTTGATTCTGTGGCATCGTGCAGTCTCCAGACATAACTTCTATACCACAAAACCATTTCACTGACCTTGTAATTTATGAGAACTTATTGTTATGTTTAAATGATCTGCTGATTTGTTTAAAAGATAAGTAAGGGCCGAGCTAAATGTAACATAAATGGGTAGTCATATAGTTATATGTATCAATATAAATGTAGTCATATCATGGGTAACTGGGTCTTTGCTTACATATCATCATATGACTAATTAACTGAACAAATCAATTTTAAATGCTTATTTTGCCCGTATCACACTTGCTCACCAGCCTATGAACAGTATTCTAGATTTACACTGGGATTGTTTTTATTTGTAAAAACATATTGTATTGAAACTATAAAGTCCTATGGCAATTTTCTTTTACTGAATAAAAATCATAAAAATCAGTACATTAAATAATTAGTTTGAATAACATATTTTTTATAAGATTAATTTTCCTTGAACATGTCAAATATATTTAGAAAAACAGGAAAAGTTCCTTTTGGTATGCAGGTCTTCTGCTGCAGTCCTAATTTATTATTTAATTTCAATATTAAAATTCAATAAAATCAGCAAAATGGTAAGATCTAAAAAATCAAAACAGTTCGAATATAATCTAAGCGTTAAATTTATTCACAGTGGATAAAGCACCAAAGATTACATTTTCTTGCACCATTGATCAGTCAATTGCCAACTTCTTGAATGATCCCTTCACTCCATCAACTCCATTTCCATTCCCTGAAGCCGAGCTCTTTCCTTTCTTACCAACTCTCTTGCTTTCATCCACACGAATTTTTTGTTCGTCAAGGAAGAACTGCCTATAATCTTCTATTTTCCGCAGGTTCAAATCTAAAAACAGAATATTAACAAAATAATAAAAATATTAAACTTATAATGAAAGTTGCAAAAAGTTATTTAAAGAGCATTTTTTATACCAACTAATTTACATTTGTTACATGTGTACTTAGATATTTAAAGTTGTTAAATGACTTGTTATTTCCCATCTTGTAAATTTCTTAAAATCCACTGTATTTCCCCAATTGTAATTTTTTATCCATAAAAATGGAATATTTACAAATAATATTGACTTTCATACCCGTTACATTTTCAGCCGTAGTTTATGTTAACTACAGTTCGCTTCACGAGAGCACATGACATCTTCCCATTAGGCTAAAAATATGTTCGACTTCAATCGACTTTCATTGAGCTCAATTGTTCTCACAGATCAAAATAGGTAAATGAGTGACGTTAATTAATAAAACAACCATGTGTCTTTAAAAACTTTTTCTCTTTTATTTTACTTTGAAATGTTACCTACTTAATCAGTTAAAATCTGTCAAGAAGAGTATTCTTGTTGGCAGTTCACCACACATCATCAGATTACAAGTGACATCAGCTGACATGTTGCATTAGTCGTCTTTAGATGAGGACGCTCGGTCAATGTCGGGGAGGTCAGATGTCAAATCATACTTGTAGATGGAGTAACTGTACATTTCCCACCTCAATTTCTCAATGCTAAAATAATCTTTTGATTTGTGAAATTATACTTACCATTCATTTCTTTTAATGACAGTTGATCCCCACCGTAGTCTTGAGGTACTATTTCTTTTGGGACAAATTTGAAGAACGTCTCAAGATTCGAGTGCAGTTGTAACTGTAATTTATAAAGACGATCATAAGAAAAATCATGTGGAAGTATTGTTAGTAATTAAATTCTCATAAATAGTTTTACCTTTTAAAATCTCAACAATACTTTCTTTATTGAACCCTTATACAATAGAATTTAATTTTTGAAAACCCCATTTCATTGAAAAATTGCAATGAATTTCCAGATAGAAAACAACTATATAATGAGCCTCCAATCTGGAAAATAGTCGTTAACATCAAGCAAAGCCATCCTGGTACCTTATTAAAACTAATTGGTTTTATTTTATTTTTATTTTACTTTGAATTGTTACTAAGCCTTTGCTAATTATTACTAAGCCTTAATGCTAATTAATAGAGAAGGTTGTCATTTTAAGGCATTCGTATTTACTTAAATACCTTGTTGTCGTAAGGGTAAATGGAGGGTAGGAATACAGGATCAGGAAAGGAAAGGGTTACTCACACTTACCACGTCGAGGATGTTAGATCTAAGAAAGGGCTTAACAAACGAGACCAGTTTGTCTATTACTGCATTGGTGTTTAGGTAATGGATCCCTTTAACAGGGAAAGACGCTGCCTCCTGTAAAATACAAAAATGTTTTGTGTAACACGTTTTTCAAACGCTTCTTTCTACGAAATTTTGTTAAAATGGATACTTATAGTATCTTGCAGGAAGGTTAATGTCAAACTGTTCTTACGTTATTTATGTTTTTCCACAACCAATAAAATATCTTTTTCATTAATCAATGTTTTTTGTATTTTGACCATTCCTAGTCTTGACATGTTTGTGCGTGAACTTGATTTAAAGTATTACATGATCGATTGCAACTTAATTAGAAGAACAGCAGATTCAGATTATGGGAGCCTTTAAGGAATAACTTGGCTTTAAATCACAGCAGGAAAAAGTTAGAATAACTTCTATATTCGGACTACATTTGTACTAAAAAGTTTGTGATAAGTTTTAGCAGTGTAATTTGCTAGTGGTTTATCATAAAAAAAATCAAATTTAATAAAGCAGTTTTTGATTAAATTTCTAACAAAAGAAAACAAGCCCTAATTGATAAAAGTTTTAGTACCTGGGCATAATGCGTATATTTGGATATATGCGTAAGGGGTGTCTTTAGGAGGTGGGAGAAGGACAGGTTCTTGACGTCGTAGACGACAATGAACCCCGGGACAGTTCCGTGCTCCAGCTGGAACACCTCGGAGGTCATCGTGAAGTACTTGACGCACGACGCGAAGCTGTAGTGGTTAGGGTCCGGGTCCACAAGGCTGCCCCACATGATCCGGTTGCCGTCTTTATCCGGATGTGGTAGGATCGTCACATTACTGAGTGACAGAAAGAAAAAATGTAAATGTGAGATTATTGGACTCAGAGAGGAAGTTAAACTGTAAACCGAACGTTTTTAGAAAAATGTTACCCATTAGTTTCTAACGATCGGTTAAACTTCTATCTCAAAAATGTGCAAAAAAAGAATCATGAACAAGAGAGGATTTAATTCTAGCGGATCTTCCGGACAGTTTTATTCCGAAACTTGCCAATGCAAACTTGAAGCATGTTATTGCACTTTCTGGATCAAATCCATGCACAATAGATTGTGCATTTGTAACCTAAACTAACATTTTGTTACCCAGAACATTTTCTCTACATTCCTAAAACTTAATATAAAACTTTTAATTTTATAACCAGCCAACTTTTTTGTTCGGTTGTCAAGCTGAGTGTTTCAAGTATGTTAAAACTACAGTTAAAAAATTCTCTCCATAATTTTTTACAAACATTAATGCAGGCCCACATAGGAACATCATTTCTTTACATCTTAGAAGTATTTAAAAATTCAAAAGTAGAAGCATTAAAAAATTCAAAAGTAGATCTACATGGGTGTATTATTTGTTATTTAATATCTGAAGTACTTCAATTAAACAGTTACTCACATGACTTTAGATATCTCCTGTATCTCTTTGGATATGGGATCTCTTCCTGAGAAGAAGTCAGTGAGGGAAGTTCTGTATGTGTAGTACGCCTCCACTGTTTCCTTGGTTTGGTCCAGGTCGAACTGACATGACTGTAGGAACATTACCACGTCTAAATCTGCAAATGACGATCCGCTAATTAGAATTGTCTATTGACGAGTTATTTACATTTAAGGAAAAAGTTGTCAAGTAAAGGCTCAAGCGTTTATATATTTTTATAAATATTCCATGCTACTGATATAATCATGTTGTAAGGGAAATAAATATTCCATGAATCATTGGGAAATGATTTAGGCTTTTATTAATATTTTATTTTATATTCAAGCAAGCAATGTTTATAAAGGCAAAAAATAGTTCATCCTTCAAAGATTTGTTATTTTTTCTAAAAAATGGGGGGTTTGACCTCAAGGAATCGATTGGAGCTGGTAACAAGACTAAAAAAACTTATTTCTGTCCTACAGTCTCCCCTTTTAAATTGCCCATGTTATAATTATGGACATTTTCACCCAAGACAGCAGCTTGATATATTCGGTTGTTTTGGTTTCCTGGTGCTTGTCTTAAATAAGTTATCCGCATTGTATTTAAATATTTGAAAAGTAGCTCTAACGATTACAAATATAATTCTGTTTGCCATGAGTTTGAAATTATTTGCCAAAACAGGCAAGGTGTTTTTGTAACGTATATGTACTTTTAATATGAGGACCAGAAATTTGAATGAAATGTTGGCAACTAATGGCTAATTAGTTTTGATATTAGAAGTCCAAAAAATTCCCCCTGCTCTAATACTTTTTCCTTATACAATGTAGGTTTTACCTTGTCAAGGTAAGTTAGAAAACATTTAAAGGTAGTATGTGACATAAATTATCCCAAAGACCGATTGCTATCATGTGAATCTTTTATCAAGTTTATTTATTGATTGTTAAAGCGTAGTCATGCTTTCTTTATCGTAATTGTATATGTGTTAGTTCATTAAAGTAACTTAAATAAATGAATCTGTTAAAAGTATAAATACCTTCCTTCAAGGTTCAACACAATAATTGTATAGGAAGAAGGTTACATCAAAGCAACATGAATGAATCTGTTAAAATATTACACCTTCCTCTGCAGTTTCAACAGCAATTATAAAGGCAGCAATCACACTTTCTTTTAATTTTCTGAAATGAACTTTCTGTTTGTGGTTGTCTTAAGACACTTTAATTATCCAGTTTCTATTAGGAACCTGACATCGAAATAGGAAAAATAAATTAAATTCTGTTCTTAGGTCAGTTGATCAATTTAAGGAATGGCTATTTTAACCTGTACACTCACTGGCTTCTAGATGAATCATTTTTAAATCTTCAATGCTTCGCTTGTAAAAAAAAATTTACTTATGCGTTAAATTTGTTTAGTAAAAGTTACCTGTTATGGTAGGCAGGTGTGGTTGGCTCTTCATCCATGTTTGTACTTCTTGTATATGTTCTTCCTTCAACTCTGGGTTTTTCTTGAATTCTTCCTCAAGTGTTATTTTCCACATCTTCCCTCACAGTTAACTTCTTTTAGCTTTTATAAAAACCAAATAAATTAATAAAAAGTTGAAAAACAGCAAAACAATGGGTTTTGTTTCTAGTCTAAAGTCAAAAATTGTCACACAACTGCTTTCATTGCAAGAGATAAATTCTGTTGCGATTTTATTATCAGCTGTAAAGTGGTGAACGCATCATCGTGCTTGATAAATTATCTTGTATTTAATCCGCCTGTTAGAGAGTTTCGTAATATAGGCTTAACCTGAGTATGGCATTTGCAGGGTTTCTGAAACGATGTAAAGACAAATTGACTGGTTTGGACTCATATACAACATTTAGAAGCACTGAAACCCTGATTCTTTTAGTAATACTAAAAGAAAACTAACATGATTAGACATTCAGAACAAGGAAAAAGTAATACAGTACACAGGCATTTTTGGTGGTTGCCTAATTCATTGAAGCTTCGTATGATTCTTTGCATAAGAAGTAATTTTATTTTACATTCATGACGTGCAAAGAAATTATTTTAACTTAAACAATCTAACTGAAATATTTTTTTTTCAATAAAACAACAACCTTACAAGTTAATATTATATCCTTTCCTGAAAAAATTCCAACAGTAATTTATGATGTGACAGTAAGGTTACTATCGGTTTTTAGAAATAAAAGACCAACCCAGTGACCGAAAGCAATCCAGCCGCATTGGTTATAATGGATCTCTCTCCCATTGATTGATACAATTGGAATTGAAATATCACTTTACTCTCTTTTGTTTTCCCAGCCAATATTTTGTGTAACAGAAAAACTGTTTTAAAAATCTACCCATTCTCTTAAACATGAAGAAATGAATATTTCTTAGTAATTAGTTGAAAATAAGTAAGCTTGGCTGGGTCTTAGTACTAAATTTTCCCATGTATTGATTAAAGTAAAAAATATGTTTTATAAAGTTAAACACAGTTCTATTGAAGTTAATAAAAGGATTAAATAGGCCTGTTTAAAACTACCCTGTGCTCTTCTTGAGTTTATTTTAAGAAACCCATGAGTTTAGGATGTAGGTTACGTTTTAAATCCTTTTTGGTAGCTTTATTAAAAATTGGGGCCATCTATGAATTACTTCATCGCTTTTTGGTCATTTTGTGACCCCCCTCCACCAATATTTGAAAAATAATGTCATCGAGTACAATATTATGTAAAATAATGCTGTTTTGTTTTTGGGGAAAACCTATCATTATACGGTATCAAGTTTCTTCTAATGGTTTAGAGCAGTGGTTCCCAAACAGTCTTGAAAGGTTTTTGCGACCTATAATTGTTGTACCTTTATATATATCGAACCCAAAGAAAAATAGACCATAGTGAAACAATAAAACTTGTAAAAACACCATAGACGCAAATGTTAACTAAGCAATTGTGATAGAATTAAAAAAGAACATTCATCTTGTTCAAAAAGATATTTGTTTTCTCATTTTTATACTATTTAACATCTTTCCACAGGATTTTGTAACTTTTTTTGTAGCGGGGAGCACTCTTGGCTAGAAATTATTCTGTTTTCAGATAAGTATTTTTACTATATGGCATTTTCTGGGATTCTCTCACCTTTGCGTTTGTTCTGGGGCTCGTTAAATGAAACAGAGATGAAAATTTACAAAAAACACAATATAATATATATATATATATATATATATATATCAAAAAAGATAAAAACGTCCGGCTTCCACAGGATTTTTAACGACTTTGATTCTCCCGCACGCTGGTCAAAATTTCAAGCTAAGCATTTGGCTCACGTCAAACGTAATTGAAGCCCAAAGAACAATCTAGAAGTAACTTATGTAGTGTTACAGGCAAAATAATTATCTAAAACCGAGAAATAAGATTGCTGTGAATCCCACTTCATGCGGATAGTCGGTGGAGTTAAGTTGGATTCTGTCGGGGATCCCGACAGCAGCAGTTTTTTACCCTGCTTAAAATTGACTAAATGAAAAGAGTGTCCTCCACTCCTTTTTGAGTAAAATGAAAAGATTTATGGTGAGTGATAAAATTTTTGTCTCAAACTAGCAGGGATTCCAACCAACTTTTGCTTCCTTCTTTGATTCTTGGTTTTATAAAAACTAAAAATAAAAGCTTTTTTTTATTATTAATTTATTGTTATAGCCTCGTCGCGTCCCACCTGAAGCCCTCCCGCTACCCACACTTTAGGAATCACTGGTTTAGTGAACCTTCAAACCCAAATTAACTTTTAAACCCATGTTTGAACCAGTTTGTTGTTAATCATGTATGCAAATTGAGAATTTTTATTTGTAGCAAAAGCAAACAAATTATTAAGGTAACACTGTTAATTTGTTCAAACTTGGTGTCAGTTGAGTTACTCATAGTTTTGACCGCAACATACAAAAACATTGATCATTAAAATCTTTAGGCCCCTACTTCCTGTAGCTTTTTACCAGGAGCTAAAATGACCATCAAAACAGATACAAAATATATAGAAAAATCAAAAAACCTAAAAACTGACAGTTCGCGCATTATATCTCCGGCTATGACCACTGCACTATTAACCGTGTCATATGATAATGGTAAACACAACATTTGACAAGCAGCGGTGTTTTAGAAATTTTTTTTCAGAAAAGTACCCCCTCTCCCCCCCACACCTTACAATCAGCTGACAGTCTTTAAAACTGATATAATGCAACACCGGAGATATAATGCGCGAACTATAAATAAATTTTCTAAGCTGATTTCTAATTCAATACACATTAAATGCTATCTTATCAAAATTAGTAATGAAACATAATTAATTTAAAAAAATAGGTACGGTAATCTTTGAGCCTTTTACAGGCTTTGGAAGAGAATTCCATGTTTGGAGGGAATCCTCCTCACTTGTCAGAATTAAATCCATGTAAATACTTTAATTATTTAACTAATAATAATTAATCACTTTGTAACAAATTTACTGTTTAGAAAGGAATTTTGGCCAGGTGGCTCCCAAGAGCATCATAAAAAACCCCATTGATGTGGAACATACCATGAAGGTTGGCTCACAGCCTTGACAAGGCAGAGGCTTGTGTGTTTCGTTGTGCAACGTCACTCCAAGCCAGTAGTGAAAGTAGGCCCTTACCTGACCGCTGCACTGGGCTCACAACCAAATTCAATATGGTTTCAACATCTTGCTTTAATTTTTCAATACCTTGCAATGGTTGTATTTTCAATTGACGAAAACCCTATAACTTTATAAAATCATAATATGACTGGTTGATCAGTTTCAAGCTCTCAATAAATTTTTTTATTGTAAATGCCCTGCTAAGAAATAAAATCTCTCCAATTCATTAAAAAAAAGTTAATAATAGCCTAACCATTCTTTTAATGTTTGAAGCTTTGATCCTTGATTCCCCGAATCGCCCGATTTGATAAGATGTAGTTCAGATGCCTGTAGCTTAAACAAAAATGTTCATAGATTTTTCACCACTTAAACCTGAATTGCAGAATAACTCAAAGCCAGAAAATTCTGACAAGAGGTCCGTGGTCCCCTTTTACTTTCCGCATCACAATTTAACCTTTAAATTATAAATTTTAGTAAGCCAAATAGCATACACACATTTTTTTGCTATTTGTCTCCAAGACAGATCCTTCATGTATGAATAATTAATTACTGTATTTCATCTATATTAAATAATTGCAAATATAAAAATAATGACATTTTCAAGGATTCATCAGGCAGTATATTCGGTAACATAAAAGCTTATCACAGACATATCTTTGACATATCCATGGCTTAATGACAGGGTTTTATATATTACTAAGAATATAAATTTTAATTTACTTAGGTACAAGTGCATATGGTAGAGCCTATATTTCAGAACTTAAGCTAGATTAAAGGACACCATAGAAGTTAAGTTTAGGTTTTAAAAAACATATTAAAATTGTATGATGGTATAGGGCCTATCCTTTGGATCACTGAATATCAATAATAACCTACAATTAATTCCAATTTTATAAAATAAATATCTGTTTATTTCCACAGTTGAAATCATTTTGCAAAATATGACAAAAGATGGTTTTGGCACCTAGTTACTAATGCCTAAGAAGAATGCTTGTCGAGTTAATACCCACTAATTGTTCCTAAATACAAGAAGTTGCTTATTCAACCCATTAGACACTATCAAATAAACATAAAATCATTGTTGAATTACACAAAAATTGTATTTGGTAGTTTAGTTACAAAAGAGAACAGAATGACATAAATCGAACGTACAATTCACAATCTTTATAAAATCCGGTCTACTTATTTGTCTTCTGTTTGTTCTTTGTACATTTACCTAACCGTCTGTCTGATCGCCATGAAACTCTGGGAAGTTGTTCTGCATAATATGCCTTAGGGGAAGGGCTCTGCCCTATTCTGGTTCTTGGACTTGCTTAGGACTTAATTCTCAAAAGCCATCTAACTATGCATGTTGAATGTACTTAACAAATACCCCCGTCGCAGCAAACCTGCGTATTCAGCGAATTTCCAATTACAAAATATTCAGTAATTAATCCATTATTACAAAAAAATAAAAATAAACAAGTGATACATTTATATATAATAAAATATAATATTATAGCCTAGTTTGTTTTACAAAGGCTTTGTAAAAATATTGGTAAATGACTTAGATGAAAAAAAAACACAAAGATTTCATATAATGAAGTAGGCAAGAATGTTTATTTTTAAATTATATTAACATAAAATTGTTTAAAAACCAAAATTCTATTAAATACATAGCTAAACTGAAAATTACTTTAAAAAAGTAATTTAGGCCTAAGTAAAATTAAGTCGCAATTACTCGGAGAGCAATGGACATAGAGAAATGATTTTACATACCAAATTGTTTGTTTTTTCGAACTAAATCCAATGGTGCAAACAATAATTGGATATAAATATAATTTTTCAATTTGAAAAACTCAAAAAACCCATTTTTGGAGGGTAAAATGGGGCCTTCACCCCACTTTGGATATGTCGATCTGGCTGGTTTACGAACTCATCCAAGAGAATCTAGTTTTACATGTCTGTACCAAATTTTGTTACGATCGGAGGATATTTACGAGAGTTATCGTGCTAACAAAACTCAAAAAATGAAAATTCTATTTCCCATATAAGCCCATGTTAAGTTTTGAAACAAATCGTGATTTTTGCAGGTAAAAATGCGTTTTCACAATAAACTCACTTCATATCCAGAAAGTACACATAAAAAGCTGTCAATTAATATAAATATTAATATGATTGTTGAGGTTACCCTGAACGGATATTTTTTGCCCATTCTGTTCTGTTAAAACGACGGTAATAGCTTATTTCTAAGGAAATTCACTAAAAAGATTTTTAACTTAAGCATTCTCTGATTTTATAATTAATGGTTATAGCCTATGATTCAAAATTCATTATTACAAAGAGTTTAATATGTTTGTTAAGTTTACATCATAACATGTGTGGTAATGCTGATTTAATGTCAAATGGTTAACATAATTTGTAAGACAAACTGTAGGTACACAGATACAGAGACTTTATTAATTGAAAAGCCCAGTTCTGCCAGTTTAATCTGTGTATGACTGAGTGAATAAGAGAGTGTGCTGCACCTCAGATGAAGAAACCTAGGTAGGCCTAATACAGAACTTCAATCCAATGCATTTTTTGGGCCCATTTTTTGGGCAGCATTAAGTTTGTTGGGCTGTTTTAATGCCCATATTTTACTGATACCAAATAAAATTTTCTCAGTATCAAATACAGGTCTCTCAGAACTGATATATCAGACTTCTATACCAGTCAATTTGTCCAGCAAAACAGACCAACAAACTTGATGCCACGAGGAACAATGGGCACATTACCTTGCCAATCTGTATAGACGTTTATCTGTAGCAGGCCTAACATCGATGAATGTGTACAAAATAGGATCCCACTTGGCCTGTGGAGTCAGAGTTTCGGACGTCAACAGAAGACCCTTTTCTGATTTTTACCTAACCCTTTCCTATTTAGCTAGTAGGTTAGGGTTAGGTTAAAATTAGCTAGCTTATTTGGTAAAAGGTAGCCTTAATTTTTTTTCTTAATCATTCTTTTTGAGACAGGTACACCTCATGGAGGACATTACCCTGAATATGAGTGGAGGATGAGTGTGATGATAGTGGCGCGATCTTGTAGCCTTGTTACTGACTAAGGTTGGCACGTTCCTTAGACAGGACTGTTAATTAATAGCCCAATAACCAATGTCAGCTGGCTCCAGAAACAACTCTTCAAAAAGCAACTAACTTTTCTCGGGATCGATCCGGTTACCTGCAAGTTTGTAGGCGGGCACTATAACCACTACACCAACCAGCCAATTTTTTATTAATAACACCGTTCTGTATTACCTAGGTTTCTTCATCTGAGGTGCAGCACACTCTCTTGTTCACTCAGTCATACAAAGATAAAACCAGCCTCAAGGAGGTTTCCATAATAAGTAGCTTACCCTCTGAATGACCAAGTTACATTTTCGAGCCAGCTGGAGACTACAGATGAGCTATTAGGTCTCTTCATGACATTTTCAGTCGTTTAAATTTTAGGGTTAAATGTTAAATAACCTATTCATCTATCACTCTATGGACCCATGGTGGTCCCGACTTCGCCGGGGATATGAATAATAAGAGCTGCAACTTGTGGTTAACCTTTGCAACTTTTTCAAACCATGTTCATATGTTTAATTGTTTAGAAAGTGTGAGTTTGTTGAAATGTCGACAGATTGGCTTAAGTGTTCCAAGATTCATATTGTGTTTAAGTAATGCCCTGTTTCTGAGAATTTCTAGCAAATCTATAGGATCAAAATACTTAAAGAACTTTAAAGAAAACGTTAAAATTAATCCAGCTGTTATGACAGGGAAGAAAATATCTAGGCCTAGCACATTAATATTCTATCACATTTTTAATTTTTAGTAGGCCTAGGCTGTTAAATATTCAAGATTTCATTGTATTTGATTTTTAGGGGCTTTTGCCTCTTCAAGCCACTAGTCTTAAATTTAAGTGAGAGGATACTGCAGTTAGATCAGAAGCATGAACAGCTATTGCCAGCTCGTATCAGTTCAAAATAAAAATGTCGTTGAATACCACTAAGTTAGGCCCAAATCGCTTTTAAACTGTGTGAAAAACAGGTGCAGCACTAGACCTAGGCTACCTATAGATACAGGGACAAAGGCATGGTACCACACAAAATTAATACAAGGTGCGACTTTAATTCAAATCTATCTATTTTTTGCTAGGACAAATTGGATAGATTGGCACACAGTCATTGTGGTAGCCTCAATTGATACATAGCTTATGATTTCTGAAAATAAGGCCCTTAGCCACAGTTAAATTTTCTTTAAAAACCCACCATTGGAAACCTGACTCTTTACATTCAATATGCTAACTTAATTATGGTTAAGTGTGTTAAACCAATATTTATTTACAAATTTTCAACACAGTTGTGTTTGGGAGTGGGACTCAGTAAGATTCTTGTGGAAGCTCATTTTGGAAATGACAATGGCAAGTTTTCAATTAAATTAAATAGGTATATCATGTGAGTTTAAGTAAATCATAGATGTAATAGCCTATTTAAATGTGTTCCAGTGATCTTATTTTTATAGCCCAGTCATAATAATTACAGTGAGATTAAAGAAGTGAAAACGTACAGCCAAGACTGCACAAGGCTAGAAGCTGATGTTGACAGAAAAGTTATTCCTGGATCAAAGAACATGGGTGTTTCCAATAAGTGCTGAAATAACCTTACCGGCAGACGTCACTTTTACTTCATTCAGTACACTGAGGAATTCCTAAATGGGAAGAACACATAAAACCAACACCGCACTACTCTCCGTGTGACATAACCTGAAATTAGTGTGAAGCTTTGGAAAGTCAGCAGCTGACTGCTATGACTGACTGAGCGGGCGGGCTCGCACAGCTGTTTGGGTGGCGCGCACTTCACTGCCACTTCGATCACACGATCACACAAAGGCGTCACCTTTGCTCAAACGTTTCGAGGCTTGCTCGCCCGTTCCAGCGACACACGCGATAAGCTGGCTTTGTGATAACGTTTTGCGTCGCGGTCTCACCGTGAATAGAACACTGGCTGGATAGTGGAGAATCCTTGTAACCTCGTTTGAATGCCCGCGCCTATATTGCGTCACCGCCCGTCCCTCGTCCCCCCTTAGTGACTCATGATGGAATTCCGGATTTTGCAGGAGGAATCTAGATAAGCGCAATGAGCTGTAAAATTGAAACCATATCGTATGAACTTTTGAAAAATTAGTTAATATATGGATCGGTCTCAATAATTTTATTCTGAAGTAAATACTCGTGGTATTTTTAAGTCACGTTGTCCTTATTATGATTATGTTGAATAAAACATTTATTGAATAACTTAATCCCATATTTAAAAGGTTGCCATTTGGCTATTGATTGCTTATAACGTTGATTTAGCTCGTTGAGAACAAAAACTACCCTGAAATGAATTGCTTATTTATTTATTTATCATCAACGGCTGACTTCAATGTACAGAATTACCGGGAAAGACTAAATGTAACAGAAAACTAAAGTAATAAATAATCCAAGATGACTACATGCAAAAGGTAATAACAAAATGGACGAAATAACATTGTTTTATCACATGAGGAAAACAAAATATAAGCTATGGAAACAAACAAGAGAATCAACACTAACGACTATTAGAGAATAAACAATACAATTATAAGAAAGAAGCAATTTGCAAAGAAAATGCAAATTCAAAGCAACTTGTGAACTAACAAGACAACAAAGACTTCAATCAAATAACAGGTCATAGAATTTAGTTGATTAAAAAAATTAAATTAAATAATAACAACAAGAAATAACTGAAAGAAATATGCAGTGTAGTGAGTGATAATGGTGATTATTATTATTAACAAAACAATTAACTACTTAATAAATGAAAATTTGTTGTACAAAATACACTTTAGCAATGACTCTTTTTTATTTACAAATTTTAAATTCTGTGAAATTAATTTGCTTAGTTTTCATCTCGTACTGCCATGAAGAATGACAGCGACAGAATGGCAGTGGTTGTTTTACTGTGTTGGGTACAGTACTTAAAAAATCTAAATTTTGTGGGTTATTTTCTGTTATAGTTTATATAAAATAATTTTTTTTTATCTGAGTTGGAAGTATTTAATGGAAACGCTGGAAGTACTTAATGCAAGAATTTAATTTAATTACATTTTTATTCTGGCACTCTAGAAGTCGCAATTTTTGTCAGATTTTTTTCATATTTGGTTGGGACTTTCCTTTCTGTTTCTTACACAAGTTCATCGGGCAAAAAAAATCGTGGCTCTCTAACTCATATGGGGGTAAATACCTCAAATTTGGGGATTATAGGTTACAAAAGGATCATCTAATCCCCAAATGTAATTTATTTTCTTATCAAATAAATTAAAAATACAAAAATGTAAGCTCTTTTCCAAAACTATAACATAAAAATAACCGATTTATTTACAAAAAATGAGAACTTTCAAAACAAAATAAGTTGTTTCATGGATATTTTTCACCATAGCAGTCACAATTTTTGTCCAAGTTTCTTTAAATTTGGGAGAGGTATTCCTTTCTGTAATATATTGGACATTGGTTGGGCCAAAATATCAAAGTGCCCTAATGCCACTTTTAGGGGGATGAATGCACTTAATGTAGGGTTTTGGGTCTGTAATAGACAATTTAAGCCACAAAACTGAAATTCATTCCCTCATTTCAGTTATAGTGATGCTTTGTGCATACTCATTTTAACTATATATCAGTCAGTTAAGTGTAAAGATAAAAATGACGATTTCCAAGAAGTGTTGTAAAATGACATTTGTAGTTACAGGGTGTTTTTTGTTTTAACACAACCCATTTTTTTTAATGTTGAATAATGCACATAAATATGAAATGAGTATTGTTTTGTTCATCTTTATATTTTATACAACCTATTATTTAAGTTTGATCACATTTAGCTTACATTGTGTGTTTTAGCAAAGTTGTGCTCTCTCCACCAAATTCCTGAACACGTTTTCAAACGTATCACTTTGATTTTATTGTATTAAATTTGTTATGTTTGTTTTGAGGGGCTTAATATCTTTGAATTGCTTTCGTAGGCCTTACTTTTTATATATTCCCAAAGAAAATAATATAGTGGGGTCAATTCAAATTCGGGGATCTTTGTTTAGGGTTGCCATAAAAAAAACCCTGTACTGTCCTTCTCATTTTTACCACTTTGAAAATTTGGATCAAATTTTATTTACTGAGATGGTGGGCGTGTCCTATAATCCAGCCACTTGGAGGTCATGAATTGTGGATAGTTATGAGCGATGGCTTGTGGGCGCGGTGTTCCCTAGTCCTACCTAGTCCGGTGGGGATTAACGTCTGCACTCTCTAATACTATGTTCAGTAGAGAGGCCATCCTCATAATTAAGGCCATCCTCATAATTAGACCAGTTTGTAAATTGTAAACCAGGTAAAATTGTGGTTCGGATCCCATGTTAAAATGTAGATCCCTTAGTTGCCATTGGCTGTTGGGCTATTAATTAACACTCCTGTCTAAGGAACATGTCGGCCCTAGTCAGCAACAAGACTATAAGATCGCGCCACAATCATCCTTCTCTCATCTATCATTCATTCTTGGCTTAAAATACCCACCTGGGTAGGTCGCCATTTCAAACAATGCATAATGTATTACAAGTCTAAGGCCCCGTACACATGAGAGCGTTTTCCAAAGCATGTTGCAACTACAGGAAAAATGCTGGACGACCTGTGTACTCATGCGACACTCGCTATCAACTGGAGGCATATCGTAGTGTGTGTCTCAGGGTTTCTTCGAGGAACTCGCAATATAAGAGCGCCTCGAGTTCCCATGATCTAGATTAAACCGTATGCATGGGTCAGTCAAGCTTACGCTTTTGTGCAGTGATCTTCTACAATCATGGAGGAAAATATGGTATTTTTGATTCTCAGCTCTTCATCGAAGAAGTGAAAAATCGCCCAGCCATATATATGGGACATAAAAAGCGAGGAATACAAAAACAGATAGTATTGAAAAGAGAAGATAGGTAGCAATTGGTTGAAATATTTTCTGCAGAACGTTCCTGTAGTTCAGAGGAGGAATAAAGATTTTTGTAAGAGACACTTTTAATATTGAAAACAATTTCTTGAATGATTAAATGCAATGGCTCATATTTTCCAAGAAGTGTTACAAAAGAGCTGAGAGTCAGTCCGTTTGTTAAATTGGTTGTACTTAAAACTACCTTTACCTTCGTCTTTGTACTTTGTACCTACAGTTTAAAATCCAAACACATGCAGCCTCTTCGACTTCCATAGCTGACTGGCGACCAACGCGGCAGCATTAACGCTGTGTGTGTGTACGCTGTGGGTTATCTGACAAACACTGTAACTTGCGTTGCAACTCTCTCATGTGTACTTAGCCTAAGTCAAAGATAAAAAGGATGCATCCTTTCAAACCCATCTCAAGTAATAAGGCTCAACGTCGCTTTGCAAGGGTTGATTTCACAGAAAAACCCTCTTAGAGTCAGCTGATTAAAACAACATATGGGGGCCATAAAAGAGTGTTTTTTAATCCATGAGTTTGACATTTCCATTTAATTACCCCTTTCTGTTGTGATTCTTTGCAAGGCACTACTTCTCACCAGGTGCATAGAGTTATTTTTATTTGTTTATTCAATTCAAACACAGTAGTATTGTTAATAGTTATATGTTTGCTGTCCAGTACAGGCTTTAAATGTAATGTAGCCATTCTGCCTTTGTTTTAAACATGAGTTAGTTTAAAATTTCCCTTGGGGATTTAAAGAACTGAATCGTCATGTGATATTTATGCTTGAACTCAAAAATACAGGGCTTAAGGATACTTCATAGTGCATTAACAATAATGTTGGTTAGTATAAAATGAATTTCTATAAACAGCTTTATTTTCTAGTAGCATTCGTTCTGTAAGGCATTACTTGTATACAATCTTGTAACTACCATGACCAGTCATCCTCAAAAAAATGTTTTGGTTTCATGATTTTTTTTTGTCATGAGACATGACCATTGTCTGCCGATCTTTCAGAGGCTGGGAATCCTTACATTTTTCTGCAA
Organism: Flexamia atlantica; assembly: GCA_035578135.1. NCBI lineage: Eukaryota > Metazoa > Arthropoda > Insecta > Hemiptera > Cicadellidae > Flexamia > Flexamia atlantica. The sequence continues at coordinate 45,777,114 of JAQJVK010000005.1, read as the reverse complement.
GAACATCGTTTTAAGCCTAGACTACATCCACAACAAAGGGAGCTTAAGGGTTTGCACTGATTAGAACTCCTACGGCATTAGAGGTGAAGGTCTGCTGGACATACCCTATTGTAGCCTGGATGATAAAAAATTTATCTTCCCGGTTACAGCTATGTGTATGTATCCTGCCTGACACTCTGAGGAGCCTTAAGAGTTTTGATTTCAAGTGAAGAGTCGGGGCCTGGCTAATATCCCATCCATTTTATCGGGGAATATTTTGAAGGAAGTTGTACGGTCTTCATACAACACTAGGGAATGCACCAGCTTTATTTATTTATATAGGTTGATAGGTATCAGATTTTGTAAATAATTGCTTGATAGCTTGTCAAAGATGTCATTGGATAGGTAAGTAATTTCCTAAACAAATTCTATATCGTTTTCTGTAATTCCTGGAGAGCAACTTAAATATTCACACATTTTCAGAAAATAGCTCAAATATGGATAAATACTTTAACCAATAAAACAAACATAAATGTGTGATTTATCATAATATTGGGGAGCAATATACTATATTCTATTCTCCATTCAACAACTGTACAGACCTTAATAGAGGTGCTTACTGAATTGTAATTTTACTACCTTTGCCATGAACATCTTTTTATTGTATCTGTATCAAGTAGCTATAAAATCATCTTGTGATTTAATTTAATATATTATTGCCAGTAAATACCATTTAAATACATGGAAATGCCTTAACACTATTTTTTTAAATTCCTTAATGTATTGTGAATGTAAAAAATGAGGCACCAACAACACACAAGCAACACAGCTCATGCGGCAGCTCATGGCGGTTGGCATGTAGTATAGACACAAACTTATTTTTGTCACTACACATTCAATGGAATGAACTGTTGTTTAACTGTAAATTTTTTAATCACTTAAAATTAATGGCAGATATTTTTACACAAACTCAATACATTAATGTAGTTTTATTGTTTTTAGTTTTTTTTTTTGTTTTATGATTCTATCCATAACTCCTTGTAGGTACTTAGGTTGGAATTTGACCCTGGGAATCGCTTACATGCTGTCAGCAATTTCATATGCCTTGTTCGCTGAGGTATTTCAACTAGTCAACAAATGATAAAGGCCTTGGATGATGTTATACTTAGAACATATTGTCCTCGTGTATATGTACACTTAACAGTTTAGTTTTCCTTGATTTAAATATGAATGTTTATTTCAGCCCAAATAAAAATTACAATTGATAATGATGACATGTATAGTCAGCAATGACATTTCTAATGATTCACTCTGCTCAGCAGCTTTTAAGTTTGGTTTATTCAGATGGTCTGTTGATAGAACAATGTTTATTGTTATCAACTGTTCCTTGAAATTTGTACTCCAATGTTAAATCTTATATACAAATATTATAAAACATTCAGGGTGTCTAGGGTTAGTCTAACCTTAATACTTTTTATTTTCTGTAAAACTTCACACCACACACTTTCCAACGACACTTAAATTATTAAAATCGGTTCACAACTGTGGGAGGAATCTTGATTGCAAAAAACCCTTAACATATTAAATAATTAGTGCCTGATGGACCGAGCCTTGCTCCTAGTATTTCATGTTTACTAGTTCATCCAATTATTAAAATATTTCAGTGTCATAAATTGATAAATAAATACTTTTTTATTACAGTACACTCCCGATTATCCGAGCCCCGGTTATCCGAGACTCTGGATTATCTGAGGTCGTTCTAAGCTAAAGAATATATTATTTTTAAGTTTGGCTGAAACCTAAAGCCTATGTCAGAGAAATTTCATATTTAGAAAAGCCTAAGTAAATCTATGTTAACCATTTAATTTGTAAGGAATATGGGCTAGAACTGATGCTTGTATTGTAAATAATTTTTGAAATAAAGCTGATTTGATTTGATAATAATAACGTGATTGTCATTGGTTTTTTGGTAAAGTAAATATAAATTATCTGTAATTTGTTGTTAATTCATTTATTCAAGTTTATAATTTAAATCAACATTCGAAGTAGGACCTATTATTGTATAATACAAATACTACCAATAACCTAAATTTGTCTTTTGAATGAAAATCATTAGTGGAGGAACTGACCGAGTCGTATTCTGGTGGATGCAAGGGAGTTCACTATCGTTGAACAATGGTGAGTTTGACTTGTCCAAATATTGGGCAAACTATTTGCCGCATGAGGCCTTATGAGGATGTCAAGAAATGAGTACATCGTACCAGTTCAATCACCACATTCATATTGGCCTAGATTCACCCTCCGATACTGAGCTTTCCAGTAGTGAACTCTCACCATAAAAACAAACGTGCATACGATTACAGACGTTAATATGACGAATAACAATTTTCCTTGACGAAGTTAATTTTGTTACTCATTGTTGTTTATAGATATTGGTATTGTATTCAAATAGTTTTTTACTATAAATCCTGCTTTACCGGCCTAGATACTCTAAAACAAGTATTTTACCAGCAATAAACTTCCTATTGTGGTCTTGTACCTCTCAAACCCCAAAATATAAGCAGCCTCCGTATTATCCGAGATTCTCTGTATCCGAGGCAGCCTCGGTCCTGACAACCTCGGATAGTCGGGAGTGTACTATATTCAATGCAACCTATATCCCAAACGCTGTATTTTCCCTAGATGGCTGTAATTTCAAACAGCTGTTAAGATTACCTTATTTTTTTTTGCTTTCCTTGTTTATTTCGTTGTTGGTAACTCATAAGGCCAATTTTAAAATTTTACAACATTAAAATTAATTTTATTATGTTATTAAATTTTCTCTGGCCAAGTAATCTGCATAGATCACGTTTTTGAGTCGTAAATTATTTATTTCCAGACTTTGAAGGAAATCCTCAGAGCAATTTTTGAGATAATTTTGCAAGCAAATACACAAGATAACACTGCTCATATAAGAGAAGAGGAGTACATGGTGGACCGAGCCTTGCTCGGTATTATTTCATGTTTACCAGTTCATCCTATCACTATAAAACATATCAGTATCATAATTTTTATGTAAACACTTTTTTTATTGCTCCATGCAATCTTTATCCCATATTCTGTATTTTTCCTATGGCTGTAGTTTGCAAACAACTTTTATGATTACTTTATTTGTTAATACTTTCCTTGTTAATTTCGTTGCTACAATGGCAACTCATAAGGCCCAATTGTTAAACTTTTACCATGTTCTTTGGCCAAGTAATATACATTTCTATGTATGTTCATGTTTTTGAGACATAAATTACATATTTCCAGTCTTTGAAGGAAATTCTTACAGCCGTTTTTGAGATAATTGTGCAAGCAAGCACGCATGCACGCAAGATAACATTGCTCGTATAAAAGTATAGGATAGATTTCTATAATATTTTGTTGATACTGTGTTATAAATTAAATATTAATTTTTAATTTTTGCCTATTCAAAGATTATTAAGCTATAAAAGTATTTAATTAAATAAATTTGTCTCTAATCACTGTGCTTAAAATTCATAATAACGGAAACTAAATTTAAGCAGATTTTTAGTGATCCTAAGTTTTTACCCGCCATTTATTTATTAAAAGCTAAGCATTTAAATAAAATAAAATACAACTGAGCATTTATGTAATTTGTTGATAGTTTAATTAATGTAACATTCATAACAATTTTTTAAATTTTCAATAAAATTAAAATTTTTTAAGTTACTTAATAGAAAGACATTGATTGAAAGTAAGTTTACATTTTCTTCTCATTATGAATATTGTGAAACTGGACACTTGTTCAGTAATTGTATTATAAATGGACTACATTTGTATATTTATTTCATATTCTGTTACATTTGCATAATATTACTGGTCGATAAAATAAATATATGATCTTAGAAGTAATTTATTACCAAATGAATATCATTGATATCCCTGACATGAGTATAATCCCATATATTCAAATTATGAAAATTTAAGTACATTCATGACTCAAAACTCTTAAATCAAACTAAACAACTCTTAAATATATTTTTTAATAAAGAGACATTTACTTAAATAATATGGAGTTTAATCTGGCTCAGAATTAATTAACAATGTGTTTGGAATTGTTTTCTATACATTCTTGAATGGATTAAGGCCTTAAGTTCCAGCAGGAAATGTACAGTCTTCTTTGTACTGTAAAATGACTTTTCCAAAACGTAGAAGTAAAACTGATAAATACAATCACAGTTGGAAATGCAATAAACAAACAAATAAGCAATTGAGGGGTGTCAGTTAAGCGTGATAAGGATAATATGTACCACTTTAAATTGATTGAATAGCCATATTTTACTTGTTTCTTGTAATTAATTAATATTAATATATGTTTTATAATTAATGTGTTGATAAACTTTTTAGTTTGTTTCTTGTTTATAAAATAGCTGCAAAATCCACCAATTCCACTCATAGTTTGATTTTTAAGATTTTGAACTATCAAAATCAAAACTTTTGAAAACATAAGTCCCAACTCAAATACTAACATTGAGCAACAATGTTGTAACATTTACATGACATGAGGCTTATATCACTGAAGGTACATAGACACTTGCATGCTAGCTTATCTCGGCTCGCTGGTCTCGCTCAGTCGAGTTGCAGTTTGCGGAAGGATCCCGCGACGCTGTAGTTGTCTCGCTTGTTATCCGGCATTTTGCTCTCATCCATTACTAGACGTTCTTCTTCTACCAACCAATCTCTCAGACGTTCAACTCTGCTTCGTGTCTCCTCTAGAACCAATGATAATTTATAAGCACATTTTTCCATCCCACAAGGAGGATCAAGTTTTGTCTCTTACTTCTAGAAGAAATTGTTATATCTCTGTCACTAGTTAAGAATGGATACTATTGATATTGGGGAGGTTTTTTGTTCTTGAGCATTGTGAACTAGTGATAATAAATAGTTTGGGATAAAATAATTGCTGGGGAATACAGGGTGTTTTTTTAAACTTGCTTTTTAATTTATTCAGAAACAAAAATAAATTTTAGTATTCTGTTCTCTGGAAACGTCTACCAATGCAGGGGGAAGTCAATTTCACAGGAAAACTTTATCCCCCCCAACTACCCCCTTCTCACCCCAACCCCTAACTTAAAATTTTCAAATGGCAACATACCCTTTGTGACATATAAAATTGAAGAGCACAAAAAAAAGAAAAATTTTTGTGGAAGAAAAATTAAAATTGCCTCATGCGTTCTCGAGTTATTTGGTTTTTAAGGGTGTTTTTCGTTTAACTTCAAATTTTTATTATTTAAAAATTAACACAGACATAAATATGATGTTAGCGGGAAACATCTAATTAATGACAGGGGAATGTGTGGTGAACTCAAAATCACCCCTTATTTCACCCCCTTCCCCCAACTCCTTTGTTGAAGATAGAGACTTACCCCAAGTGATATATCAAATTAAAGAGTATGAAAAAACTAGATTTATTGCAGTAACTAAATTGAGATCCATTCCAGAATTTTTGATATCCTAATATTTTACAATCTGACAATTAATTTAAGTGCAAATTATTTTAAATTCATCCTTCCTGCAAAAAAATTATTGCTAGCTAGATAAATCTCTTTGATACCGGATAGCTACAGATGGCATTATTTATTAACAAGTACTGACAGCATAACATGATAAAAAAAATTAATCAACATAGGGGTTGGGGGAAGGGGTGAAATAAGGGTTGATTTTGAGTTCACCACACATTCCCCTGTCATGAATTAGATGTTTCCCGCTAACATAATATTTATGTCTGTGTTAATTTTTAAATAATAAATATTTGAAGTTATACAAAAAATACCCTTAAAAACCGAATAACTCGAAAAAGCATGAGGCAATTTTAATTTTTCTTCTACCAATTTTTTTCTTTTTTTGTGCTCTTTAACTTGATATGTCACAAAGGGTATGTTGCCATTTGAAAATTTTAAGTTAGGGGTTGGGGTGAGAAGGGGGTAGTTGGGGAGATAAAGTTTTCCTGTGAAATTGACTTCCCCCTGTGTTGGTAGACGTTTCCAGAGAACAGAATACTAAAATTTATTTTTGTTTCTGAATAAATTAAGAAGCAAGTTTTTAAAAAAAACACCCTGTATAGATTCCTCCAAGTGGCTAGGAGATTTGCACCTCTCCAAACGCACGGCTCATTCATTGAACAGTTATTTAAACTAAAATAACAATCTTTTAAACTTTTGGAGGTGTTACATTAAGTTTACCTAGACAAGCAGTCATTTCAAATAAAGTCAATCAATGAATTTAATTTTGTAATTCAGAGAATCACTGTGGTACCCACCGACTAGATGCTCGTGACTTGACATGGTGCCTCCGATCTCGGGCGGGAGGAGATTTCGAGGCACGACACTGTAGAATTCTTCCATGTCCCCGGAATGGAAATGAAGCTGAATATATGAAAAAGATCAATATTACTGGGATCTACAACTGTTTAGAAGTATTTATGAAACTCTTGAATATTTTTATAGGTTAAAAGTAATTCACTTAAAAATACTGTGATTGAATTGTTTTAATAATTTATAAGAGATTTCAATAATATACATATTTTTGTGTAATCAACTTAACCAAAGTCCAAATAGAAAGAATTGGTTGAATCAGTTAGTACCTTGATTCTTCAAAAATATTGTCACTTTTTTAAGCACATTTTTAGAACTTTTAAATCTCATGTTTTATGGTTGGATATGATTATAGCATGATTACAACCATTGTATCTGAACAAATGAATATTTGTATTCTATGCCATTAAGGGACATATATCATGTAGTATGATGTTATATTTGTAATCAAATGGAGGAAGCTTATTGTTTGCCATAGACATTAATCATCCCTTTTATATCTGACATATGATATAACTTGTGATGTCCCGCTCTTTGATGATTATGCAGTCATTAACAGGTTGACTACCGACCGTCACACCCGCTATGATGTAGAGGGTGCTGCGGATTGGTAGTGAGTGTGTTAAATACTAGTGGCTTGAAGAGGCAAAAGCCCCTAATCATAAAAGGGGACATTTTAAATTAAAACAATCCTTTTTTTATTAGAGTACAAAATACCTTCAAAGTAAACTGACTTTTAGCTCCACCACATGCTAATATCAGCACATGATTTTTAATTAGGCAGCAACATTATATGTTTTAATGTTATCAGAGCAGACTTATTGAATCCGGATGCTTTATAAGTTGGAAATACTCAATGTTATTTCTTGTTTTATGATAATTTTTAAGACATTTCAGTATTTTTCCCGAGTCCCTGAGATCACCTTCAGTTTAAGCCCTCTCCCATCATCTTGTGACTTGCCAAACGCTATATTTTCAAGACATTTTTGGCATTAATAAATGTGGCCAAAGCCATTGAATTCTTTCGTGGAATTGTAAATAAAGAATTTCAATTGATTTTTTAATAAATCAGTTTTGCTAATAACTTTATATAAGAATATGTTGGTTATTAGACTAATCAAAAGTTTTTTCACTTGCTTTTGATGGTGTAAAGGAACAATTGAATTTAATTTAATTTTCAAAATTCTAAATACGGTACTTACAATGTCTAATAGAGCCTTTCTGAGGAATGGTTTAACTACAAACATGATTTTGTCAATGACTGGAGAAACATATATCACATGTATCGCCTTCATCTTGATTAGCACCGCATCCTGTAAAATAATATTTGTGATTAATTTACTCTAGACCATTAAAAGAGCCATTAAAAGAACATATCTTTACAGATGATTTATCCTTTTTGTTGAATGTGTTCTATAAATATTCTAAGATTGTATTTATGGAAGTTGCTAGGACAGCTGTTTCGGGGAAAAGCTGGTATTGAATGTCTCGAGTATTCTTTCAATAAAAGTTTTGAAAACATGTATAAATTATGATGATATAATCATTATGTAAAACCTGTAATGATATCATAAGTATTAACAAGGGTTTTATTATCAAGGAAGAGGGGATTGAGGTCAATTACAAGATACTTTTTTATGAAATATTTCTAATTACATCAGTATTGCATTTTTGAATATGACTTTTTTCGTTGGTGGTCCTTAACTGCAACTTTTCTTCCATTTTCATATGTTAGTTTGTGTTCTTAAATTGACAAACATAATTGACCAACCGAGTGAAATAATAGTTGCACGAAAATATTTTCATTGCCAAGAATGGTTACCGGAGTTATGCATTGTAAAAATCAATATTCAGGTCAACAATTATTTCCGGCAAACAACTTGATCAGCATTAACTTCTCATTCTCCTCACTTGGACAAAGTTGAGTATGTCGCGGATCAGGTTGATGTTGGCTTTGGCTAGGTGGGAGAGAGTGACGCCTCGACAGTCCAGGACTATGACGTAGCCGGGACACACCCCCAGGTCCTTCACTGTCACGTCGACCACACTCACGAACATGCTCAGGAGCGCTGGGAAGTTAAACATCTCTGGGTCGTAGTTCTTCAGACCGCCGAAAAATATGCGATACTTCTCCTTGGTGACTTCTGTGCTCACCCAGAGATTCCTAGAGCAATTGAAAAGAAATTTTAATGTTAGGTCCGACAGGTGCATACATAAATAATAAACTTCCAAACCAGTCTTAATTAATTTTATGAATTTATTTTTATTCAGACTGCGCTTCATCATCACCATTCAGAGATTGATTAACATGTTACCATGTTATCAATCTCTGGAAATGATAACATTACCATTAAAATGAAAATTGCAGTAAAAAATGAGAATTTGTATGTAGAATTTGCTAGTCATCAGCTTTACTGATTTGAGGTTTAAAATTGTTAATTTTGAAAGTAATATTGTAAATCATATAACTCTGTGATTAAAATACAAATGAAATGAGTAGCTTATTCATGTATGATGACTTTTGTAAAGTAGAATGATGGGGTAGTTTTCAAGTCATTAATAGCATTTTTAGATACATAAAAATATAAACAATGATGAGGTATAAAAGTCTTAACCTGGTGATGGTGGAAAAGGAAGTTTGATAATGAGCTTATTATGTTGTAAAATCTAGATTGGCTCAAGGTCGATCATTTTGATATCACGGTAATAGACTGATTGAATAACAAGTTTGGGTTTTTACAAATTAGAATTGACATCCTCTTGGTGTTTAGACCTTAATAATACCAAAGATACAATATCTTTATAACCTGTCATCTGACCATTTGCTGACTGCTTGCTGCACAGACCCAATGCAGCTTCTGAAAGTATTATTGCTTTTCTTGGAAGCCATTGCTTTACCTCCCACCATTCATGATTTAGTTCCAAAAGAACTATTTTCTTTTTCAAATTTATTAGGAAACTGTGAAAAAATCTTGGAAAATATGTTTACGGCTCAAAATTTTCATCTAAAATTGTTAATTTTTCTACAGGTTTAAACAACTACCACCGAATTCAGAATAATGATTCACAAGATTCTCTTTCTAACTTTTAATCAACCCCAAGTTTGTTAATGTTTTAGCGATAATTAAAGGTCTGTAATATTGTTCTAACAAGATAACAACCCGAAATGCGGCAGACTCCCCAAAAGCATTGCATCTCTTAAAATCCTAGATTATTTATCAATTTTATAGTTTATTTTAATAATCAATAAGTGATTTGATAACTCTTTTAGGTTTGGTTTTTGCGTTGTTTTTTTTCTTTCTGACCCATAACCGATAACCAAAGTGTTTGATTTCTCCATGATCCCTTATCTGACTGTAGCGGATGCTATTACTTGCAGTGTTGTAGTGCACTTAAATGTATAAAAGAATAATATAAACCGGCCATGAGCGTAACTAACAGCCAGTCCCAGACGGCCTGCTTGTCGCGGGCGAGGGGGTCTCGGTGGTGGAAGATGTCCACATAGTTGGTGCGGCAGGTGATGTTGGCGGTGAGCAGCTGCTTGGCTTGCTCCACGCTGTACTCCGCACTGTGCACTGTCGCCAACAGGAACTCGTCTGCAACCATTGATAACATTTCAATTGGTCTGAAATTGAATTATGTCTATACTAATTTTACTTTATCTTAGGTCAAAATTAAATTTATTTAGATATCTGAAACTAGGTATTTGAAATTTTTGTTTATATAGTTTAATCAGATTAATTGTTTAAAAACTCCTACTTTACTTCTATACAAAGTATTCCTTTTGTTTTATTTCTTTTGCAGACAGAGATATTGGGCTTTCCACTTAATTAGACATACTTTTTGATAGTTTAAATGCTTACCAGTGAAAAAACTTTCAGGAAAACTTACATAGAATTGTTGCAACCAGTCTTACCAGTTGTTTTACGCCACCTGCTGAATATCTAAGTATAAAAAGTAAATTCATTGGAGGAATGTAAATTTCACTTAATATTTGTTCAATAACAAAGGTCAAAAAACTATTCTGATTCAACTACCTTATTAAATATGTACTGCCTAAAGATATGCGCTTTGTTAGTGGAAAAATATCTACGATGGAACACAAGATACCTGATAAACACTGGGGCAAGTGGGGCTGTTTCTTGAGCCATTCACGAAGCTGGTCGATGTCCGCGGGCCTCAGTCGTGGGTCTTTGGCCAACTGGTCGGACACTGTCAACGTCCCTGTCATCTTGCTGCAACACAAGATACCAGATATACCGTGGGGCAAGTGGGGCTGTTTCTTGAGCCATTCGCGAAGCTGGTCGATGTCCGCAGGCCGCAGTCGTGGGTCCTAGGCCAACTGGTCGGACACTGTTAACGTCCCTGTCATCTTGCTGCAACGCAAGATACCAGATATACACTGGGGCAAGTGGAGCTGTTTCTTGAGCCATTCGCAAAGCTGGTCGATGTTCGCAGGCCGCAGTTGTGGGTGCTTGGCCAACTGGTCGGACCTGTCAACGTCCCTGTCATCTTGCTGCAACACAAGATACCAGATATACCGTGGGGCAAGTGGGGCTGTTTCTTGAGCCATTCGCGAAGCTGGTCGTTGTCCGCGGGCCTCAGTCGTGGGTCTTTGGCCAACTGGCCGGACACTGTCAACGTCCCTGTCATCTTGCTGAAATTACTCAATTACTTAGTCGAGTATATATAAGGAGTTTCTCAATGGGAGAAGAAAAAGATTATGGTAATGTCAACGATCCGATGTTGAAAACATTCAAGATTGACTAGAGATTAGAGATCGAAACTGGGGTCTATTCTTTCAGATAAAGATTGTTTTAGCCCCTTTGGCACATAACATTGGCCATATTAACAATGCTTAACTTTTAAGTTTTGTTTACTACTATAACAATTTTTTTCAGTTTCATAATAATTCAAACCAGATTTTTCATATAAAAACAATTCCCTATTGAATTTGATTACCAAATTGTTAAAGGGTTTGAAGATATTCTGAACATATTTATGTTGTTTTTCATTTTAAAGGAGACATTTCATTATATGTTAATAGAATTGTAAGTAATAATTAATACAAAGGAATGAATTAATCATTTTAATGTTATAAAATTAAGTTAAAAGTTATTCTGCAGATGAATGTGATTCACAAACTCAGGTTAAGTCATGATAAGGGGATAAGTCACGTACACGATTTCATACAATGAGGCAAAGGTTCTTGAATATTTTATGAATCGACTCCTTTAATGTTAAAATAAATAATGACCCCTTGCACCAAGGGAAATCATCTGTTAAAATTGTTTTTGTTAAAATTTACATAATAAGCCACAAACTAAATCCTATAAAAGTATTAATTGTTTTTATCTGCCAGGCCTAATTATATGCTATGGAAATAACTAGCCTATTAAAAAAAAGTTAAAATCCTCATTGTTGTATCTTATGCTAAACTTGGTGGTGCAATCGTTAACCAAGAAAAGTTAGCATCTTTTTTGTAAAGGAGGTAAAATAATCTGTATTTTAAACTAAAAATACCATAGATAGTGTAATTTACTCCTTTTACTATTGAGTAATCAGAAATTACTTTATTTATTAATATTTTATAATACAATCGTTTCACAACTACTACTTACCTTTTTTTATTCATTTTAATATTACCAGCTGAATTTTAGAATTGAAAACAAACTTTCTTACAACTTATATTAGCATTGGCTGAGAAAAAAATTAATGTTGACTTACTTTTATTATGTGTTCAGCTTATGTGGGTGAATTCTGTGCCCTAATTAAATAAACATTTGAGTAAAACCTGCAACACCTGGTATTATGTAGCGGTCCTAATTATTGTTGACACGAGGCCGCCCAATTCAGAGGTGACTGTGCAGACTTTTCGCCATGTGGGCGACTCGGCTGTTCAGACGTACAACATTTTGCTGAACCTGTGTTTCTACTCACTTATTTCTTATTCGTTCATCACACATTTTAAAATGCTTAGTTATTTGTTTTTGCGGTACAACACTCAGTTTCTGAAAGAATCTTTGTAGCGTCTTCTTTCATTTCATTTATTTATTTAACTTAAATACAATATTTGATTACAAGGCAGTTATAAATATTAAGCTCTCTTGCTTAAAAGCTAAGTGAGAGATAAGCTAATCACATATGTTATAACAAGCGCTTCGATAAAATATCTTCCTTGTAGTTATATTAATTTTAATATTCAAAATTGCCACATCTTTCTCTTTTCCTTGCTACAGCATAAGATAATAAATTAGTAAGTTTAAATAACACACTTTGTCAAAGGAACCAGTCTACTGGATCTTACACATTTTTTATAAAACCTTTTGCCGAAGAGTGTGTTCTGACGTGGAATCATTATTTCTTTTCTTTCCTTATCAGACCTTCAGAACAAACAGTTCCCATAGTTAGGGTATTATCAAGATACGACTTCAGTTAAATGAACATCAGAAACATTTGTATTAATCCTGCTTGATAAATTGCTTGACCAGGGAACGAGATTGTTAGTTACCTAACACTTTACAAAGACTTTTTTGAAAATTAAGAACTATACTTCACGTAGATTTCTTTAAACATTAAGAACTATTCAATGTATATTTTACTTCACCTCAGTTGATTTAATTCTATATCAAGAGGCTGTGCTTGATGAGCTAAGTGCTCAGTTTCTTTTGTTCTTGTGTAGGTTGTTCTCTTGCGCAAAAACAGGCTGAACATTTAAGCAGAAAAACTTCTTTTTACAAGCCCATTCTGCAGTCTGCATATTCTCATTTGAGGAAAGCAGACACAGCCAACAACACTCAAAAATTTGTGTCTCATAAATATACTAAATACAGCAATGGCATGAGTTTCTGAAATAAGCAGTCTTGAAGAACAACAATGACCCCACAAATTTTTAGTGATAGTCATGGGCATAAAAGTGTTATTACTAGGTAATATGCAGGTAGAGTTAACAGGCATTTAAGACAAGTGCATGACCGGAAATGTCTATCACAATAGTTGTAATCAATCTGGTTGTTTTTCAGAAAAACAAGTGGGTAGTCTGTACTTGCCTGGGCAAGTCAGGTTTTCAATATGTGCAATTTTATGTGCCAAAATCAATACCTCTTTATTTTTTTTGTTTTAAGAAGTGCTTTTAATTACAACTAGCTCTTAATCTCAGCTTTGCCCAGGATATTCTTTTCTTCAATTGGTTTAGGAAGTGCTACATTTTTGGGGTTATCATTAAAACTATTTCAAACATGACCTTACGTTTTGAAAAAAACAATCTTACCTAGAGCATTTCCTAAAACTACGAAATGGGTCCTTTTAAATGGTCCTACGGCCAAGCCCTTAAAGTTGTCACATCATGACATTCCAAGCTTATATAATATGCAATAATATAATCAATATTATCAATGTTTTATATATATATATTGAGTAATTGAGAACATTTTTAGTATTGACCAATACATCAAGAGGGGTGACTCAAACTAATGTATAAAAAGGAGGCACTACAGGATTTGATAACCTCTGAAGTTTTTTTTACTGATTAACAACTATTCATTCCAAGTAACATGGCAAACTTTCAGTAAAAAATAATTTTTACAAAAAACTGGAAACCTTTAATTTTTTAATTTAACTTAATTGTAATAAAGTATATTGATAAACCAAAAACCAATACTACACCAAGCTCTCTTTCTGAATATGCTAATTAAAAAAATTGCTCAAAAGATTTTCAAGCTTTAAATTTGAAATGTTGTTAGGCTGACAATAATAATATTAATTTAGATAATGTATCAAACATTATTTGGAAAGAAGATACTTTATGAAATTATTTATTTTGATTTTATGTAGTTTATATACATGTTAAGTTTTTGAACTGGGTGTGTACACCTCAGAAATATAGTGAGGGATTCTTTGCTGTAGTTATTTCATTGATGACAATTATCGACCTTGTTTGGCATTGTTGAGGAACCAGTCAAGGTCACCGGCTTTTTCTCTCATGCAGTTAATCACCGATATGTGAACTGATTAACTCACGTCACGCACTCTTCACCACTTTTTCCTTATCAGAAGTATTTCTTGATCAAATTGATCGTGTAATAATCCGTGATTAAATTCATATTTACCAAGAATTTTTTAATTATGGTCTTTGAAAATAAAGTAATGATAATACAGGGTGATTTTTTCAACACAACCCATAGCTTTATTTTATCAGTGAAGGATTAATCCCCCAAGGTCCCCAGATTTGACCCTACTGTATTATTTTCTTTAGGGAAACAAAAAAAGTAAGGCCTTCGAAAATATTTCACAAGATATTCAGCACCTCAAAACGAACATAACAAATTGAATACTAGAAATTCAAAGAGGTACTTTGCAAAGCGTGTCCAAGAATTTTTTGGAGAGAGCACAACTTTGAATAAATGTCAATGGCGGATTGTTTGGACACACAATGAAAGCTAAATGTAAAAATTAACAAAACAATGCTAATTTTATCTTTATATGTGCATCATTCAATCTTAAATGTGGGTTGTAAAAAAAAAAAAAAAACACCCTGTATTTCTGTTAAAAAATTCCATCTTAAAGCATTTGCTAGGGATCAGAATGGGATAGTTAAAGTGTAAACATTACAGCTTAAGAAGTAATGTTGGGGGCTGTGGAATGTTCTCTTGTACATTGTATGCAGTATATATTGTAAATGAAAAAAAATTAATAAGATCTCATAACTAAACGAGAACAAAATAAGACACTCAGTAGGCTGAAGCTTTTTAATGTTTAATTAGGGCTAGCTCTAGATATTTTTCATGAAAGTCTCCTTGTGTTTGAAACACTTGGATTATATTAATAAAATAAATTTATTAAAATGATTTTAATATCAGCAATATTTTCATATTGCACTGTAAATGCTGGTAACATAGGTAAAAATATTCATAGGCCACAATTGTTATTCCAATTAATATTCTCATTCCATCTCATATTATTAATGAAGAGGTCTCAAGAAAGTAATAATTTAAGTCCCCTGAAATAAATTTATCACTACTCGGTCAATAGATATTTTAATCAAACCTCTATGATTTCAAATCTTACTGTTTTATCGCAAATTATTTGATAAATGTAAATTTGGTTGAACTGCCAGAATTTTAATAATACGCCTAATTTACTTTAAAAAAAATTAATTAATTTTTTGTTCATCTGTGTACAAATAAAACAAACCACCAAAATAATAATTCTTGAAAAAAATAATAATAAATTATTAATAATAAAATGATTAGTGGAGACTCACCTTGCCCCAGTGTCAGAGACCTGAGCGACTATGGTAGTGTTACTGGTGGTGGTGAGGAGCTTTGTAGTGCAGGACATGTGACCTTGGGCTTCTGACGACCTTCAGGATCCTCACTCATCACACAACCATCACCCATCAGTTGGGTCGATATGTGAATAATTAATTAGGGGCACAAACGTTAACCAGTGAGGAAGCTTGTTTTGGCGACCATATAAACACCAAATGACTAACGCTAATTGGATGTTCAATTAGTTAACCAGGAAAACGTGTGGGAAGTTTTTTATGTAGTCCAATTCTTACATTTTATGCAGTAGAAATAGATTATTCTGTTGTTTTTCAACACATAATGTGAAAACTGAATTGAGCCACTTTTGCTCAATGATTGATACTTATTGCTGTTTAGTTTCTACTATTTTAAGGGAGATAATTTTTCCATTGTAATCCCACAAGTTTTAAACCAACACGTGATGGCAGGACAACATGCTTGTTTATACATCCTAAGTTTTTACAACTTATTTGTTAATGATATTGTTTAATCTGTGTTGCAGGTTTGATGAGCAGCCCGACCAAGGCGAGACACCAAGACTTCCAGATAGAAACAGGAATTTTGACTAATGATGGCACTGGAAAAGATTCAGCCACTGTTGCGCCCAAAGGTAAACGTTCAAAGTAAAATAACAAAGGTTGTTCTATGAGATCAAAGTGTTTCTTTTCTTCGATCATAAAATAATTCTTGATTCAGTACAAACCAAAAAATATATCAAAGTACACCTTCTTTGCATTGAAAAATCTATTAATGTGTTACATTTTAGTGGAATTATTTTGAGAATTAAAACTCATTAAATCATACTCGTTATTAATGATTTTTCAAATTAACACCCTAGAAAAAACAAAACCAAAAATATTTAGGTCAAAAACATAATATACTTAAAATACCCCCGTTGCAGCAGACCTGCATACTCAGCGAATTTCAAAGGCAAAAGAACATATTTCAATCCAAGATAGTGAGATTTAACATGTTTTTGTAAGCTCCATAAGAATAACATGGAGAATGAGTGTGCAGGTTTGCTGCAACAGGTCCGTTAAAACTGGGTGGTTTTAATTCAATATTTCGTAGATCTGAACTAGGAGAAACCATATAGCAACTTTTATCAAGATTTGTCAAAAAATAAGGAAGATAAAGAATTTTTTATTTCCCATAAGGATAACATGGGGAATGAGTATGCAGGTTTGCTGCCACAAAAATGGAAATTTCGGGGGTTTTAGACTAAAATACATTAGGTCTTATCTAGATGAAGCCAAAAACCAAGTTTTATTAAGATATTTTGAGAGATAAACGAGATATAGAATTTTACTTATTTCCCATAAGGTTAACATTGAGACAACGTACTGTTTTTACCACTTACAATATCTCGGTAACCAATGGACATAGAGAAATGATTCAAAATACGAAAGTGGTTGTTTTTTCGAGCTGAATTCAATGGTGCTAATTAAAATTGGATTATTTTTATTTTTGTATGTGAAAACCCCAAAAAACCCATTTTTGGGGGGGTTTATCCCCCTTTACCCCCCCTCCCAGTGGTCCGATCGGGCTGGTTTTCGAACTCATCCGAATAATTGCTACTTTACACGCCTATGCCAAATTTCATTCCGATCGAACCATTTTTGCGAGCGCTATCGTGCTTACAGACACACACACACATATATATATATACAAATTTGAACGAATGGTGTTTTTGGTATCTGGGGGCACCAAAACGAAAAGTTATGATGGTCCCGCGATTAGGTCTTACCATGAGACCTACGGTAATAGCTTCTTCCCTATAGGGGAAATTCGCTAATTCCCTATAGGGGAAATTCGCTAACATGTTGCTTTTTATGGTACTGTATAGATAGAAAATACTCCTTTACCTTTGATTAATTTGAAATTTATCAAACAATGATTTTGTTTGTCTGTACACAGTAGATAGAACAATAATTCACTTAATTCAGTTTTTTAATCGGAACTATTGGTTGTATCAATGGCCCGTTTACACGGCGTTGTGTAAATGGGCTTTAAGTTTGTGTATTATAAGAATGCTTGTACAGTTTTTTTCACCACTTTGAAACATGTTTCTTGACACTATTTTAGGATAAAGTTTTATACCTTATAATCAGCATTTTAAATATTTGACAGCGTAAAATATCCTTAATAAATAAAAAAATGAATATAGAATTATTTTTGTGTTGAGAAAGCAATTAAATTTTAATGAATTTGTAAAAATCAGACTTTTTCAATTAACAATTGATTTTGTTGATGTTCTTGAAAATGTTTTGATTTCATCCTATTACTATTGATAAATGATTTTATGCATTATAATTTTAAAAGAGGGACCCTAAAACCCCAACTGAATTTATTATTATTGAGAAACTTGTTATGATGAGGTGATGAGCCCTTTAACATTGATAGGAAGTAAATCTTTTAAATCCTAAGCATCTATGACTGAGTTGATTTTGTAATCTGTTTCCTATTTGTGTATTGTTGTTAATGAAAGAAGTTTTCATGTTTAAATCAGAATTTAGATTACTCCTCAAAATCTCTTTTGTTTATAACAGTGGCCATAGCTTGAATTATGTTGCAATAATAATATGTTACATTCATATTCTCTCTAGATTCATTAATTTACAAGTAATCAATAAAATATGGTTTTATGAATTTGTATATTTTTGTTTAATATTATTGGATACATCAATAATATTGTATAACTGTAAAAATAATTATTCCTTAAATTTTAGTCTATAAATACAACTATAACCAAATTATAAAATTGATTTTTATTGTATTTTAATTCTTAAAAAATAAGGGAACGGGGATAGGTAGGAAGAGCAGACAGCGCTCCTTAAAACTAGTGGCGCTCTTTGGGAAAGTTCAGCGAAAGTCATTGGTCCACCCGCACTTACGTACACAGTTCTTAGGGAAAGAGAACTATTTTCACTAAATTGTCGGCCTTTCAGAATTAAAAATCATAGAACGGAATGTGCAGGGTCGTCGATGGACTGGTCTTCCAGTGCGGAGTTTGACTGGTCGCAGCCGGTGTCGAGCAACAAGGAGGACGAGCTGGTGATCCGCTGGGACGACCCGGAGCTGGAGCCGGAGCACCGGAGCGACGAGGAGGCAGAGCCTGACGGAGCCCCCATGGCGATGAAGATCGACCAGAAACTGGCCCCTGAAGGTACGCTGCACGCATCAATAGCTTTTCCAAGCTGAATTTTACAACTTTATGTTGTATGAAGAAAAACATTTAAGATTTTGTGCTCTAAAGAACGGTTGCAGATTTTTATGAAATTATGCTAACCTGGGACAAATTTACACAGTATTGAACTTATCCTAGCATTACTCACATGTAAGTTGTTAACATTTCAAGGAACCCTACACCTCTAATGTTCTTGAAGCAAATTCTTCAGCGATTTCTATAACCTTTTAAAATCCCATTCATTAAATAAATTTTGTATTATAAAAAATATCTACAAACAAATTTTCTAAGAATAAAATTTTCATTGTTTATTTTATAATTTAGTCAACAATTAAGTAATATTTTTTCTTTCTCAGATTTTATTCTAGCTTTAAACTTAAGCAGGTAAATTTTTAGAAAGAGCTGAAAAAGTGGCTTAATTTTAAAATTAATATTTGTTTCATATCATGACAAAGTTTGTTTTTCAATAAAGATTAAAAATTCATGGATAAAATGTAGAATTATCAAGCATTCAAAGATGGCAGATGCTCATTCAAGGATACCTGATGCATTGAAGGATTTTCATTCAAGATGGCAAATAGTTAAATAATCCTTATTTCAGTGAATTTCAAAGTTGAAATTTAGAGTAAAATACTTACAGTTCAAGGGTTTTCCTGCACTAGGCAATTGAAACCATTGAAGATTGGAATTGTCTACCTACCTGAATGAACTGGTCAAGGTCAAACAACTGATAACAGAAGGCCGGTTGACCCATCTGTCAATATAGTCCATGCTACTTTATTTACTAACATTTATTATCTGTGCTGAAACAAGGAAATGCTGTTTGGATAATTTAAACTGCCAGTTCATCCATCTGTCTGAATGTTTATTTTTTGACCCTGCATTTAATAATATAATAAAAAATCTGAGAAAAATAAAATAAAAAAAATTAATAACTTGGTTTATTATTTTTATTTTTAATAGAGACAATAAAAATTTGTAAAGTTAGTGCTGGTGGTGGATTGAGTAGCCACTAACATGTATTAAATATTAAATACCCCCGTTGCAGCAGACCTGCATACTCAGCGAATTTCAAATGCAAAACAACATATTTCAATCCAACAAAGCGAGATTTGACATGTTTTGGTAAGCTCTATAAGAATAACCTGGGGAATGAGTATGCAAGGTTGCTGCTTCAGATATATTGAAACTGGGTGGTTTAAATTCATTATTTTGTAGATCTGAAATGGAAGAAGCTATTTACCAAGTTTTTTCAAGACATGTTGAGAAATAACCGAGACATAGAATTTTATTTGTTTCCCATAAGGTTAACATTGGGACAACGTACTGTGTTTACTACTTTCAATATCTGGGTAACCAATTGACATCGAGCAGTGATTCAAAATACTAAATTGTTTATTTTTTTAGTTTTTTTAGAGTTTTAGCGAATTTCCTTAAAGGATTAGCGAATTTCCTTAAAGGAATAAGCTATTACCGTAGGTCTCATGGTAAGACCTAAGCCGAGACCATGTTAACTTTTCATTTTGGGGCCCCCAGAAGCAAAAAACACCATTCGAATTTTTATATATATCTATATATATATATATATATATATGTCTGTTAACACGATAGCGGCCGTAAATATGGTCCGATCTTAATGAAATTTGGTACAGACATGTAAAGTGGTAATCACTCGGACGAGTTCGTGAACCAGCCCGATCGGACCACCGGAAGGGGGGGGGTAAAGGGGGGTAAACCCCCCAAAAATGGGTTCTTGAGTTTTGTTCATAGAAAATTAAAAACTATCCAATTTTTGCTAGCAATATTGAATTCAGCTCAAAAAAAATAAACAATTTAGTATGTTGAATCACTGCTCTATGTCCATTGGTTTCCGAGATATTGAAAGTGGTAAACACAGTACGTTGTCCCAATGTTAATCTTAAGGGAAATAAAGAAAATTCTATATCTCGTTTATTTCTCAACGTATCTTGATAAAACTTAGTAAATGGCTTCTTGTAGTTCAGATCAACTAAATATTGAATTAAAACCACCCAGTTTTAATATTCCCGTAGCAGCAAACCTGCACACTCATTTCCCATGTTATTCTTACGGAGCTTACAAAAACATGTTGAATCTCGCTATGTTGGATTGAAATATGTTGTTTTGCATTTGAAATTCGCTGAGTATGCAGGTCTGCTGCAACGGGGTATTTTTTTGCTATTCCATAAGAGTAGCATGGGGAATGAGTAAGCAGGTTTGCTGCTTCAGGTATATAAAAACTGGGTGGTTTTAACTCAATATTTAGTAGATTTGAACTAGAAGAAGCTATTTACCAAGTTTTATCAAGATATGTTGAAAAATAACGGAGACACAGAATCTATCTATCTTCTTTTATACTAATTTGCTAAGGAATGTCTTGTGTATAGCAAAACTCCTTTATTTATTAACCGATTTTGATGATTGAGGTGTCAAATTAAAGGAAATTTTCTGTAGAGGTTATGGAATAATTTTTGTAATCCTATGTTCAATGTGCTTTGCCCCACTGGACTTTAAAGTTCCCATGTATTTTAAATGGAAGTATATTTTACCAAACATATGGTTTATATAAATTATTTTTTAACTAACAGCTGTCTTGAGAATTCAATAATTCAAGTTTTGAAGGAGGCAGAGTTTTAACTATGGGCCTCCCAGCCACAAAAAGAGAAAACAGTATTTTTATGTAAAAGCAAGTCCTAAATGCCAAGTGTTGAAGATGTATAGACTAAATGCAGGGAACGGCGGGATTGCCTGAAGACACCTGTAACGGTGAAGGTTGCCAGAGGCCCTAATAAAATTGTTGCAGACATTAGAATGCGTAGTTGCACAAATTAAAGAAAGAAAACTGTAAACCATATGAAGAGGAGAAGTGTGCATTTTGTATATTGGGAGTTCAAGGAAAAGTTGATCAAAAGGAACAAATAAAGGCTTAATACGTGTAGTTAATCTCACATTCAGGTTCGAGACCACTTCTACACAGCCCGAAGAAATTCACACATGAAAAATCTATAAACAAAACAACTATGCTGTACCTCAATGGAGACCAAATATTGATTATTATACTTCATTTTAGCCCAAAACAAATCTTAAACAATAACAATATTCCATTTAGAAAAAAATAAAAAATTCGTAAGGCAGCAGGCAAAACTTCAAAATATTAGAAATCATCAGAAAAAATATGAAAATTAAAGAGAAACCCAAACTAAAATCATAATAACGCTAAGATAACATAAACATATAAGAATTAAACTAATAATGATATCCAGTATTTTGCAAACTATACTATATGTGCCTGCTCAAAGTTGACAAAATTTTCTCTCATCATTTAAATAGTTAATTTTATTAACTGAAAACGACTAGTTTTACTTATTTCCCATAAGATTAACATTGGGACAAGTACTGTGTTTACCACTTTCAATATCTCGGTAACTAGTGGACATAGAGCAGTGATTCAAAATACTAAATTGTTTGTCTTTTTGAGCTGAATTCAATGGTGCCAACAAAAATTCGTTAAATTTTATTTTTCTATGTCAAAAACTCAAAAAACCCATTTTTGGGGGGTTAACCCCCTTTACCCCCCCTTCCGGTGATCCGATTGGGCTGGTTCACGAACTTGTCCGAGTGATTACCACTTTACACGTCTGTACCAATTTTCATTAAGATTGGACCATTTTTACGGCCGCTATCGTGCTAACAGATATCTTTATATTAATAGACAAGCATTTTTTCCATAAGGTTTTTGTGCTCCTTTTTTCTTAGTCTGTGTGCAACGTAGCAAAAATCTAAGCACACCGATAGAATTGTATTTTCCTGTAAATGTGCAGAATCCCATTGAAATTTATATTAGTCTTTTAGAAATGTAGAAAATTCAATTTAAAATTTCAAAAAAATTAACATTAGCCTTATGAGTTGCTGTTTTGGTGATATTATAACAACCAAAGTAAACAAAGTTAGCATCATATGTAGCTGTTATCACATGCTATTTTTCGTAGAGTAAAGATTTGATGTAGAAACATTAAGCCACTCAGCTGTCTTGAGAATTCAATAATTCAAGTTTTGAAGGAGGCAGAGTTTTAACTATGGGCCTCCCAGCCACAAAAAGAGAAAACAGTATTTTTATGTACAAGCAAGTCCTAAATGCCAAGTGTTGAAGATGTATAGACTAAATGCAGGGAACGGCGGGATTGCCTGGGCGGGATTTGAGTATAATTGGGGTATGGAGTGAAAATATATAATTTGATTGAAATCAGGACTACTTAGAGAAGATTAGGGATATCATACTCAAATGTGTTCCATTTTACATTTATATGGAAAAATAAAGTTTACTTGCTTAAATAAGGTTAAGAGATAGGAAGAAAAAAGTACATTAAGTTAAGTTTCTACCATCCAATGTACTAACTGACATGCAACCGGCAGGGCCGGCGACGGGGGGGGGGGGGCAAATGCACAGGGGCCTGGACTCACAGGGGGCCCGGATCCACGCGAGATTAGTAAAAATGGGGCCCAGAATCGAGATGAGCAAAAAAAGGCGGGCCTCTCAATTGCACAGGGGCCCGAAAATCATGTCAACGGGCTTGGCAACCGGAGTATAAATGGACACATTATATTCAAATTTTGTTTTTATTGGTGGATAATGGGTAAAATATATATTACATTTCAGTGATAATAATAGGAAGAGACGGAAGGAGAGAAAAAGTTCCAAATGGTAGGAAAGAAGGGAGGAGAGATGGTAAGACGAGAATGAAGGAGAAAAGGAGGGAAAAGTGGAAAGAAGGTTGGAAGTAGAGAGTGAGGAATTAATGGAGGGAGGGAGAGAACTGTGGTAAGGGGTGTACAGGATAAACTGATTTGATGACTGAAGTTTTACTTTCCTCTGATTCAATAATTATTCTTAAGAAAATAAACATGAAATCTTAATAAAATACTAATTACTAAAAACCATGCCATAAGCCAGAAATGAAGTGAAATAATTAGTCAAGGACTGAGTCTTTCTCTTTTGTTTTTGGGCCCCCAGTTTGGTTATATTATGTGTTTACATGGAAAATATGTACTATATGAAATGTATTTAGAAACACATTTGTTTATACAGGGATTATTTATAAAATTAGCTATCCCTATTTGTCACTTTGAAAATTGGTCGAATTTTCGACCACTGGCGATCTCTAGCATATATAAATTCAAACGAATGGTGTTTTTTGCTTCTGGTGGCCCCAAAACGAAAAGTTATCATAGTCTTGGGCTTAGGTCTTACCATGAGACCTACGGTAATAGCTTCTTCCCTATAGGGGAAATTCGCTAAAAGAAAATATTAAATTATATTTTATGCTGTTTCACAATAAAAATTGTTTACTTTGCTGAAACAATTTTTTATGGCTGCTAAAATGGTTTAAACCAGATTGTTCATAAATATCCCACCCGTTGTAAAAACAACTTTCAATACCCAAGTCCGACGAGCGTCCCAGTCATATAAGATGAGACCATATACAAAGTTTTATTTTAATATGTTGTGAAATAACTGAATTATCATATTAAATTATTTCCCTGTAAGGATAACACTAGAAAATGAATACGTAGGTTTGCCGCCATTAACCTAAGGTAAGGTATTCCATTTACCTTTGTTTATATGAAAAATCTCCATATTATATGGGGCTAAGACTTTTCAATAATCTGCCTGCCAAACTTAAAGAAATTCAAGACATTTCTAAATTTTAAACTTTTTTTAAAATACTACCTTTTACAAAAACAAACTACTTCTCTGTTACAGATTATTTAAATGATACTACAATATCGTAATGAAGTTTATATACAGGGTGTTTCACGATAACCCTGACAAACTTATGGATATGGTTCTTTGGGTCAAAATGAGAAAAAATGTCCAGTAAACATAGGTCCTAAACTCAATAGCTTTCTGTCTATGAGTGAAAATAGGAGTTTTTGGTTTTCAGTGTACCTACTGAACATTTTGATGTCTACATTGAAAAGTTGACAAAATATTTTGATAAAACCTTCATAACTGGATAGAATATTAAATTTAAAGGGGGTTTCATAACTATTAACTATTTTAGGCAAACATGTTGAGTGTAACTGAGAAAAAGCTGTCTATAATCAAATTTTTCCCTAAAATTCAATTTTAACCAACAATTATTTTTTATTTTTGACAGCACGTCATACAAGTGTTTGGCTTGCAACTTTACCAAAAGTTTTAGAATTTAATGGGGAACAAAAATATTAGTTTAAGAATACTTTAAATGGGGATTATTTTTGTTAAAACCCAAAATTTTGTAAACTATCAAAAAATACTTTAATTTGGAGAAACAAATAAAAATTTATACTTTGATTATTTTTCAACATCTATGTATATAAAAGCCAAAACCCATTGACTGACTGACTGACTGACTGACTGACTGACTGACTGATCACAGTTTCTCAAAAACTATAAGGCTTAGAGCCATGAAACTCGGCACAAATATTCCTTACAGGCTCTAGATGCGTACTAAGAAAGGATTTTACAATATTTTGTCTCTAAAGGGCTAAATATAGTATATTGAAAAATACAATATGGCGACCACTTTTAGCTTTCAAAGCTTAATTTCTCAAAAACCACAAAATTTTGGGCCATGAAACTTGGCACAATTATTCTTTATAGGCTTCAGATGCGAAAAAAAGAAAGGTTTTAAAAATATTCTTTCTCAGACAGCTAAAATTGATTACTTGAAAAGATTTAAAATGGCGGCCATTTCAGTTTTTCTTAACTATAAAGGGAATCCTATAGAATATTTTTAGGGAACAAAAAAGGTACGAGAATTAATCTACTGAAAGAATAAAATTTAAAAATTTAATGAGAAACTTTTTGGGGAAATAGGATTTTGGCCAAGATATTTACCTCCTACTTTTTCTTACAGTTTTCGGTTTATTTTCAAAAAAGGGCTAAATTCAGATTGACATCAAGTCGAAAATCCATCTTTAGTGTCATCTTTGTTTTATATTCCGGATTATCCTCATTCTCTGTTTTGGGAAATTGGAGGAAGTTAATTTATACCATTTGCTAATCATGAGGGGGGGAACATGTTTAGAGGAAGCGTTACACTTTCTCATTTTCATCTAGAGTGGAATTATAAGCTGAATATTAAGGGTTTAATTGCACGCACATAACCCAAATAAATCAGTCCATTTGTTAATTATTCCTAAAAATTGCACAAGGCATAATATAATTGAATTAAAATGAGCTACCCTTTCAGCGGGCGAAGCTGCAGGTATATCAGCTAGTATTTTAATAAAACTTGGTATGTGCCTTAGGCTATCTGAGAGGTAATAGTTAATAGCCTGAAATTCCCTTTTTTTTTTTACTTTTATGGCAGCAAACCTGCATATTCATTTTCTAATGTTATCCTTATGGGGAAATAATTTAATATGCTTATTCAGTTATTTCACAACATATTTAAATAAAACTTTGTAAATGGCTTCATCTTGTTGATATCTACCTTATTATGGCCTGAAACCCTCCAGATTCACATTATTATGGAAGCAAACCTGCATAGTCGCTTTCCATGTTATTCTGATAAGGAAAATTTTAACGTGCTTATTTATTGATGTAAGCTTATATTCTTTGATATGAAGCTTCATAATAATTATTTAAAACATTTCAAGACCACTGAGCATGAATAAGTAGCGAAGCAGTTATTATTAAGGTATGTATGGATATAAGGAAGAGTGATATATTTATGTCTTTCCCATAAGGTAAACATTGGGAAGTGAGAATGTAGGTTGGCTGCCATAAAAATGTAAATCTGGAGGGTTTTAGGCCATAATTAGGTAGATCTCAATAAGATTAGGCCATATACAAAGTTTTATTTAAACATGTTGTGAAATAACTGCATTATCATATTAAATTATTTCCCTGTAAGGATAACACTAGAAAATGAATGTGTAGGTTTGCCGCCATAAACCTAAAAAGAAGGGAATTTTAGGCTTTTAACCATTACCTCTAGTCGAAGCCACATACCAAGTTTGATTCAAACATGTTAAAAAATAATCAAAGTATAAATTTGTATTTGTTTCTCAAAATTTAAGGAAAGCTTTGATACCTTACAAAATTTTGGGTTTTGACAATAATAATCCTCATATAAAGTATACTTACATAGATATTTCTTTGTTCTCCATTAAATTTTAAAACTTTTGGTAAAGCTGTGTTTGCTTTTAGTTCAAACACTTGAACGGTTACAATATAAAGGGCTGTCAAAATCAAAAAATATTTTTTGGTACATGAATTTTAAAGAAAATTTAGATTTTTAATTTTAAGACAAACTTTTGTCAGTCACACTCATGATTTTAGCATAAAATAGTTATGAAATCTCTTTCAAATATTCAATATTCTATCTAGCTATGAAGGTTTGATTGAAATATTTTGTCAAATGTTCAGTTTAGACGTCAAAATGTTCGATAGGTACAGTTAAAAGGAAAAACCCCTATTTACACTAATAGATAGAAAACGATAAGAGTTTAGGACCTATGTTTGCTGGACATTTTTTTCTCATTTTGACCCAAGGAACCATATCCTGAAGTTTGTCAGGGTTATCGTGATTCACCCTGTATATACAGTGGAACCTGGATAATTCGAACCTCAAGGGACCAGTAAAAAACTTCGAATTATCCATTAATTCGAATTAAAAAGGTTCTAAAGAATGGGGCCAAAACATTAAAACTTCACATTGTGAATAACCTCTTTATTACATTGGCACTCTAAAAGAATAAATTCTTCAACAAACGCTAATTATAAGGGTTCAAAAACTGTAATCATAATACAGAAATAACTACCTTACAGTATAAACAATGTACGACGCACGATAATACAAAGAAACATTTCTTCACTACCCTTTAAATTACAGTACGTTCTGCAACTTCTGAACTTGATACAGACTACCAACAATACAGGCTTCGTGCAACAATGACAATTGCACGCCTATTGACTTTCTGCTAAAGTGAGTATTTTATAGGTCCGAGATTTTGTCGACATGATCACTACACTTATTTAATGTTATGTACAAATTTTTAAACACTTGAAAACAAGACACTGCACAAATGGAAAAAAAAACACTTTATTTGAAGGACGACCGATAACAATGGCATGCTGCACTGGAATTCGGAAGTTAGTTTGGCAGGTGGGGGAGGGAAGGGGGTCGCAGTGTCGCAGTGTTGAGTAGCCTTTGTGTCGACGCAGAAAACTGCGCATCAGGTCTGGCGCATGGCTCATCTGCCAGGAGCCGTTCTACACATAATCAAGCGCGAAAAGACTAGTGGTGCTGCCACGGCGATCGCAACCCTTTTCCGAACTCAGTCACCGTTCTGTACTGTTTTAGTTTTCTGTGTTTGTCGAGTTACAAGCGATGTTGGGGCAGGGCGGGAGGGGGAATGGATGAGTCATTTGACCGTAACCTGACACGCCTTAGGTCTGGCGTTAATTTTTTGTTGAAAGTCGTAATATAACGTGTTTTCCAATGAATTTGTATTCTGTATTCTCAGTCGTGGAATGAAATTAATGAACCGGTACCTTAATTTGGCACTTAAAAAATTCGAATTATCCAAAATAAAATTCAATTTATCCACGATTTTTTAGCATTGTTTGGATACAAAATGCTAGGGATCAAGAAAAATATTCGAATTATACAAGTTCGAATTATCCAGGTTCCACTGTATGTAGACTTCTTGGTTTTGTTACAATTTAATATGTTTTGATATGATTAGTTTTAGAGCATGACAATGTCACCTGTTTTCACAGCCTCGCTGTAATTTTGAAAATGTAAATGTGACAATAAAGTATTATTTTCATTCCCCTGAAATGTCCGCAGGTGAGGGAGAGGCGGAGGAGGAGGGCGGCGGCGGCGGCGGTGGGACGCTGGACATCATGGCGCAGCAGCTCAAGTTCGTGGCCTGCCTGAAGATCCTGATGGAGGAGCTGTCGACACTGGCCACCGGCTACGAGGTGGATGGCGGCCAGCTGCGCTACCAGCTCTACCTGTGGCTGGAGCGCGAGGTCGAAGCCCTGCGCACCCTCTGCAACTACAGCCCCGGCGACATCGACCCGCCCGACATCCCCCGTCAGTCACATATACAACTACAGACTAATTCTATTTTAGATGATTCTTTAATTTTACTCCTTCAAATCCATTGAATAAGTTCATTATAAGCTAGTTACTCTAACTATTCCATTTGTCTTTGTCGAAGTCAAAGCAATCTTCGTAAAAGTCAGCCATTTGATTCAACAGTTAGAGGTATAAATTTACCTCGCATGAGTTTGTCAGAGTAATGTTTTAATTAGTGTGGGTAAGGTCTGATGATGAAATTTTAAACCTTGAAACACGTATACATAATCCTTTAGGACAAAACAGGATCGCTCTGGCTCTCAGGTAAACTTATATAACTCATAGTGGATTCAGAGACAAGACAATTATGAAACTTAATTAATGCCTAAATATATGGGCTGTGGTGCTTTCTACAATCTTAAAGAGGTTTAAAACAATTTTCTTCCTATAATAGCTGTATAAAGAAATAATTTTTACAAAAGTTAATCCAACCGATTGTTACAGTAATTCTTACAGCATCACAATTTTATTTCAGAAGATCCTGTATTTATTACAGTATCACATATTATTTCAGATGATCCAAATGAACCCAGTGATCTAAGAGATTATAACAGCACCCCGACATTCAGCAACAAGGAGAAACCTACTTTACATGAGATCCTGATGGCGGAAAAGTTGGAATTTGAAGCCAAAGTGCAGAGAGCCGCTCGCCGGAAAAAGTGGCTCAAAGGTAACTTTCCTTTTTAATTTTATTAAAACAAGTTAAAAATATTATACGGCTTATTTGTTGTTCTAAATGAACAATTAAACACAAGTTCACTGATTTATAATTCATAGCCAATATCATCCAGTTATATTTTACAGTCAATGAGAATGAAGTTTTGAGTATTGGTTTATATGGTTTTGTCACACGACTGGTCTTTGTTATCATCCCATTCAAACTTTTATTCTGGTTTTTAACTGTAACAATATGATGAACGTGATTAGTCATGTTAAAATTACATATTTCCAGGTCAGCAAAAGAAGTACTTTTTTATTTATCAGAAAATATGTTTGATGTGTTTGTTGTTTTTCATGAAATCGCTAGTTATTAGTTTAATTCTAAGCCCATAATAAAATTAGAATTTCCTTATGTAATTAACCTAAATTAAAAAAGTCTTTAGTCTTTAGCATTGTTAAAGTTGTTGAAACTAAATAATAACAAATGGGAAAAAGTATTCTCCCCTACACTTGAACATTTGAACATTATTAATGTCTTGTTAAAAATCGAAATGTCAATTGAAAATTAATAACCAATAAACATTTGAATCTGCTGAAGTATATCATTTTGTAGTTATTTGAGTAAATGTTCTGTGAAAAATTTTGTGATGGAACAATAGTCGACAATCCAGTAAATATAATTATATTTAAAATTGAGTTTAATAACTGCAATGGTTAAATTTTCCTCTTTACAGTTTGGTTCATGCCATGGTAAAATATGATAAACAATTATTTTCAAATCATGATTGTTGTAATCTTTGTGTTGCCTTAAAATTTATCCTAATAACTGTTTCAATGTTTTCAAAATAAATATAAACTATTGCATAATGTTTCCTATGTTTCATTGTTACCCTGGCTAAATTTTTCAATTAATTTTACAATGACCTTCAGGAAAGGAAGAATAAAAAAGTTAGTGTTAGGATCATAGTTATTTTGTTTTAACTTTGACCTTAACACTTTTTTGTTATAACAGTTATCTGTTTCAGTTTTTTGCTTACCTTGAGTCAAAAAGTTTAAATGAGTTTTAAGGAAGTTTAATAAAAGTCAATAAGTTGAAATAGAACTGACCATTCTTTTTGTGACCTTAGTGTTGTTCTAAAATTATTGTAGTTGATCTAAATCACCTACTGTATTACAGCCAATTAATACTTTTTTTTTGTTTATTACAAACAAACTTTCTCTTCCTTTTTAGGCTAATCATCTGCTATTTAGGCTAATTCATGGCTAATGTCATGCTGCTCAATGATATTTGATTTAATAATTTGATTTCTAATGGACTTCACCATCAGTTACACTGTTGATAAAAGTGAAAGGGAAAGATGCGTGTTATGGCCTTGATAAAAACTGTATTCGGGGGTAGATGTAGGACCTTATTAATCTTAACCAGCAGTTTAATTTTCAGTAATATTCTTTCTAAGGTCAACAAAAAAAGTATTTTTTCCATTTATCAAAAAATTTGTTTGATTTGTTTGTTTTAACGTCAGTATTATAAAAATGAGTAAATATATTAAAATTGTTATGAAATAATCTTGATAAAACTTGTAATCAGTATTGTCGAATTCACCAACATGTAAAAATAAATATTGCATGTGATCCAATATTGAATGATGGCTCTAATTAAAGAAAGCAGCAGTGCGTGTTCTGGCAAGGTCAACCTTGTGTGAGTCTATCCTAGACCATGAATGACAACTGATTGAGCGTTGTTTTGTAGCAGCCTTATTCATTTTATTTCAATAGTTTTTAGTTAGTTTATTTAAGCTGTGGGAACCTGGAACTTTTAGGTTTAGGAATGTTTCAATTTTCCAAAGAATAAAATCACATGACATACCCAGAAATCAGAAATGTTTATTGCCGATGAATACAGTGATAGTACAATTGGCAAAGTCATATAATCTAGGTCACACAGCTACCAAGTCAAATTACAAAGTTAATCACAATGATAATATAGGCCAATTGGTTGTGATTAGGCTGGTAACACTGGTAGATGTAGGCCTAATGATAAAAACTAAAATATTAAAAACAAGGTACAGAATTGCTGAAAAGTGACAAGTACACAATTATAATAAGCAATAACAATGACTAGAAAAAATAAACAATAAATATAAAGCCTTATGTAACAATATAAAGCCTTAGAACTCATAACTATAAATATAAAGCCTTATGTAGGGTACTTACATAGCTTCTGAAGCTCGTGGACAGACAACATGAAATGAAAAAGTTCTTATTTGTCAAAGTTAACAGAACATACATTTTGTTATCTCCTCCAACATAATGTATGCGATGGCTGTGCAGCCAATGAGACGCTGCTGCGCACGCTGCTGTCGTACTGCAGCCTGCACGGGGCGAGCGGCGGCGGCCTGGCCAGCGTGCGGATGGAGCTGGTGCTGCTACTGCAGGAGCTGCAGCAGGAGAAGACCCAGCAGCAGCTGCTGTCGCCGCTGCCGTTCCCCACCACCCTGCCGCTGCTCAGCGCCAGCGTCGCCTGCAACAAGACCGTGGTCGCCGACCCCGTGCGCCACCTACAGGTACCCCTACCACCCTAGCCACCCTGTACAGTTCAGTTGTAGTTGTTTACTAGGAAGGAAATTGTTTCAATGCATCAATGATGTCCCGCAAGGTTATGTTCTCAGCCCTGTTGTTTGTGGTGAAAAGCAGTGAATGATTAGTGTGCCTTAAGTGCCTAAAATGAATAATGACATGATGGCTTTTTCACATTGGTTGTAGAGAAACGCCAATAAAATTACTTTTTTTTATATGTCAAATAATAAAGGTTTGCGTACAATTTTGAGGTAATGTTTGGGCCACTTTAAGATGGTACTTTCATTAATGAGGTAAAAACTAGCCTGAGCTCAAGAGTTTTTAAAACAAAACGTTATTGTCATGAGTTAGGATAGGCCCACATAAATATTTTATGGGAATAACATGAACTTTTTCTCCTGAGCTAAGAAATAAAATGGTGTAGCGTTTCCTAATGCAAAATAAACATATTCTTTGGAAACACTGTGTGACTTCCAATAATAATAACTATGTTTTTGCTCTTAAAAATGATTGTACTATCAAAATATGAGTTGGATATAAAGAACAAATGTGCATCTAATGGACCGTGTCATGATGTCGGCAGAACCTAGCCCACGACATGCTGCAGACCATCGTAGAGCTGCGGTCGCCGCCAACCCTCAGCCGAGTCAACCTCAGCGAGGTGTTTGTGCTGCGAGACCTCTCGGTGGCACTGTCCTCCTGCATCTACCAGTCCCTGTGTGACAGCGACAGCTGCAGCGTCAAGCAGACGGTCGATGGGTGAGTTGTCTACCTACGGATTGTCCCGTTTTCCACGCTTAATCATTGAAACTTTTTGAAATGCAAAGCAGTTTATTTTTTATTTGATCAGACTATTGCATAGTATTGGTTTTAAATTACATTATTTTTATTTTAGGTGAGGCAAATTATTCCTATTCCTACTACTTTTTGGGCTACTCTCACCTTTTATTTTATGCGTAGACCAGTCACTCAGTCAATCCTTTTTGTTTAAATCCAAAATTCAAAGACATCACAACTATTTTCTAAAACACTTACAGGCACTTTTTTTAACATACTTACAAACATAGTCTACGCACTCCCGATATTTCGCGAAACCTCAAAAACGTCCCACGTCTTCAGGAGGATTTTCCCTAACTTGCTGTTGTCGTTGTCAGTCGCGTATCCGCCGTGAGCGCCGAATTTGAACTCAAATTTTTCCCACCCTGTTGTTTATAACAATAATAAGCATTTCATATTCCTGCAGTCTTAATAAATTAATTTGGCCAATTTTTGCTATATTTGACATCATTATGAACCTAAAAGATCTTCAGAATATTTCGATTTTTTCAGTTTTCAGCTCATTATAAATTAACTCATTCAAGATGGAATGATGAGGAAAATCTTTATTTTTTAGAAGTCAAGTCTTGAACGATATATTTTGACTGTGTTTTGTGTTGTTGACTCACAGGTACTGCGGAGTGGCAGGGGTGGAGAACCTGTCCTGTGTCAACGCCAGCAGCCACCTCATCGCCAGCAGCCGCAAACGCAGATACAGCACCGACGAGCCCGTCACTGTCAGCACGCAGCCGTCCAAGTGGCCAGGTAATGCCGACACTACAGAGTCAATCCAAATTAAATCAACCAATGGATATAGATGCCATATTTAATTTTATTTTTATTTTATTTTCTGTTACTTTATATATATATACAGACAGTTTTTCTTTGGCTGCTAGCGGTCATATTGAGTAATCATATTGAGTAACAAGAAGATAGTCCACATAGTTTTTTATAATTATTTAATTTTGACTTACTTCGTAAAAAGTTCCAAGTTCCTTACCACAAATGAGGTAAATATATAGAAAATTGTGTAAAAATTTATCTGGTAATTTAATTTCAAGTATTCATCGAAGTGGAAAGATCAGGATGTAAGTTATACTTAAGAAAAACATGATTCGAAAATTGAAGCAGTGACATTCATAAAATGCAGTTGCAAATCTAGTTTTAATATTCATGAAATGAATCTTTTTTTATAAAAAGAGGGTGGCGGCCTCTTTTCACCTTGCCTTGGCCAGGGTTCCCACTCAACCGTGAAACCTTAAAAACCGTGAATAAGCCGTGAATTTGGCAAACCATGAAAAAACCTGGAAAGAGCCGTGAATTTCGTCATCAGACCTTTAAAATCAGCCAATTTTAAAATAGCCATTTTTTATTAAATTATAGAGAAAAAAAAAAATTAAAAGTCTTTAAAAATGACGCCAGAACGAACGTCTTTGTTGCGTATTTTGTTTTCTATATGCGACAATCCAAACGACTTGTCCTACAACAACATTTGACGGCTAATATTTTTTGTCTAATTTTTAGTTTAAATCGATTGAGTCAAAAATGAAATTTTTATCTCTTGCCGTTCAAGAGAAATTCTATGATCAAACTATAGACTGGTGTATATTTTGTCGTTCTCCAAGGTCAACTAAATATAGCAGAAACTCCGAATTCCATCTAATTAGAGATAATATTTTTCACCTGTCAACCTCCTTTCCTTATCACTCAGGATTATTGTTTGTGTACGTTTTTTGTGGGAAGGACACGCTCTTCCGGTTTAACGTGACCAAAAATAGATCACAAAAATTATCTTCTCGATAAGACTTCTCGTATTATAAGCTCGGCTAGAAATTCAACCTTATTCAAAGCTGTTTAGTGTTTGTATGACTATTTCATTGCGTCAAAAGGAGCAACGGTCCTTTTAAGTTGTTATACGAGGATACGATATTAGGCAGTAAGCGTACGATAATTTTGAGTCGGCAAGGGGACGGCTGGTTGTCTGACTGAGACGTATAGTGAAGATCGCTTTGAAGTTTGACATCGCGATCGCGACCATCCTTGTTCGTCTCGTTATAATATTGCCTGGACGCCGTAAGTCAGAAGCTTGGCGTGAATCATTTATTGTTGAACATTTTTAAAGTTTCGGGTTTCTTTCGGGGTAGTGTGTCGGGTATCGTCAACCCTATTTCTTTCGGGTAGTAGGTACCCGCCCGACCCGACGTGTAATAAAAATCCGCCGAATTAAGCCCGAGACGTGTCAAACCCGCCCGACCACTCGGGTTCACGTAATTACCCGAAGCTACCCAAATTTTCGGGTGCCCGCAGACCTCTACTTATCACTCATTCACTACCCATTGCACTGTTTGAATGACAACAAGGCCCTAACTTCGGCCGCATGCCTGCAAAACATGCCTGCAGGCGACCAACGTTGTGCCATTAACTAACAATTACGGACAGTACAACAACGATTTATCCGCAGGCGTATTAACCAGGCGGCGCGCCTAACCGGTGTCCAAAACTGGCAACAAGAATTATTTTTAATCACGTTTTTACTTTCAACTTTTGCAAAAAACTATTTTACAAAAGAAAATGTAATTGAAGTGTATTTACTAACTTGCAATTAATTTTTAAACAAACACGACATTATTTTAATACGTGTTATATAGATCAAATTTGAGTTTTTGATGATTAGAGAGTTGATAATCACGAACTTCAACTCGGCCAAGACGCAATAAATGAACGATCGAATATTCATCGAAAGGCAACATACGCAAGCGCAGACTATCATATTGTCTTTCATTACACGGCTGTTTGTTGACTTAAAACGCAGTGCGTGATTGGCTCGTTGCTATGACGACACATGGTTGTCATGGCAACATACAGTGCAACAGTGCGCACTGGACTCTGCGCATTGTGTGGGCGGATAGAAAGCAGAAAGACAGGGAGAAAGGAAGGAAGGAAGAGAGGATGACGTTAAAAATTAAAAAATATTTTAGTTGCGTGCGTGTTCCGCAATCGCCAGTACAATGTTTTCTGTTTTCTTAAGTAATCAATAATGTTCAAATCACATCGTATTTTGTGAAATAGTTGTAATTTATTTAATTGCATTGTATTTAAAATTTTTTTCCGTCAAGTATAGTTTGTTTTACCTAAAATTAGGGGTGGGCGAGTACTCGACATTCAAGTAATTACTCGAGTAGTTGCTACTACTCGAGGTCGAGTCGAGTAGTTAGTTACTCCCGCCGGTTACGCGGCGGCCGAATTTACGTGCGATTTACGCTTGAGCGATCAAATTTTACAGACGATCGCGAGTTACGCAAAGCTACATCTGCTGATTATCCGCAATTGGCAAATTGTTTATCGCAGCTCCTCGCTCGTTTCACAATAAAGCAGCATTTTCTGTTCATTTGTGGCCGGCAAATACGCGCGACCTACTTTTACGGCCGATCGTTAGTTTCGCAAAGTTGCATTTCGTTTATTTACGATCGGCAAATACACGCGATCGTTTTTCCCGGCTGACCGCAACATTTCAAGGCTACATTTGCCTATTTTCGGCGATCGGCAAATACGCACGCTACATTTGCCTATTTTCGGCGATCGGCAAATACGCGCGATCGTATTTCACGGCAGATCGCGAGTTTTGAAAAGCTACATCCGCGTTTAGCCACGACCGATAGAAATGCGCTATCGATTTTCGCAGCCGTCCACAAGTTTTTCATAACAGTAACCTCGAAAATATTTCATTAACTCATAGAATGGATTTTGACAGTTATCTAGAAATACCAGATTCTGAGAGATGTCTCTGAATTCGGAAATTTAAAACTTACAGCAGCTATGTTTAGCTGTGACCTACTTCAAATTTGTAATTATATTTTATCTTTGAAATGATACTCAGCCTTCATTTCTGTCTCATTTGATTTGTAAAAATGAGAAGAAAATTGTGGACTTATTAGTAAAGTGGACTTCATAAAACAATTAGTTAAGGTTTCATAATTTTTGTATTGGGGGATATTTTATTCTTATCTGGTCGCAGCTGTGTCAATCACGCTCAAGTGATTGGATGTCAAAAACAATAGTTCAGCAGTCAGGCAAGGGGGCGGGGTTGGGTTTAGAGAAGTAAACAAATAACTGGGCACAGCTCTCCTCCCTTATGTTTTTAGTTCTTCCTTCCACAATTTCTCTGCTAAGGTTTTAATTAGGGCCAACAATTATTTTTAGGTAAAATATAAAACTGTTTTTGATTGTTTAAATAGTAGGCTATTAATTCAATCTTACTACTGCTTAAATTTTACAACTGTGAATATTCTTTATAAATTTATTTTGTGACCTT
This sequence comes from Flexamia atlantica, assembly GCA_035578135.1. NCBI lineage: Eukaryota > Metazoa > Arthropoda > Insecta > Hemiptera > Cicadellidae > Flexamia > Flexamia atlantica. Next base: position 45,739,759 of record JAQJVK010000005.1, on the reverse strand, counting down.
GTTACATTAACTGATTTGTTATTTTGAGTGATTTTTTAGCATAGTCAACTTATTCATTTAAAAGTAGGGTTTATGCAATGAAGGGGTATTACAATATCAGAGTTTTATTTTTCCAAGAAATATATAAAAACGTAAGCTTAAATAAAGTAGACCAATTTGATAAGTAAAATTGAAGTAAGATTTTAGTTGAAAAAATTAAAATTTCATTACTTTTCACAAACAACTACTCGACTCGACTCGACTCAATACTCGAGTTTTTGGCTTAATACTCGACTCGACTTCAAAATCCACTACTCGCCCACCCCTACCTAAAATATTTCACAGTTTAATTCTATTGGTACAGAAATTATTACTTCTCCGTTGTGCTGGCGCCGCCGCCGTCGGCGCTATGCGTCTGCCGAGTTTTCCCTCGCTACCCCCCCCCCCCCCCCCACCCTGTTATTCTCTGTGAAACTGTGCGGGCGGCAAAATGTTTTCCTATATTTAGACCGTAAATTTCGTAATTTTCGGACCTTAAAAACCGTGAAAGAACCGTGAATTTTTAAATTCAGTTTGAGTGGGAACCCTGTTGCCCCGCCCACATAGGCTATTGATCTGAGGGTGGACGTTATCAAGCAACTGTAAGGAGTGAGCCGGTACAGTATAAGGGTGAGTAGTACTGCTAAAAGTTTGCGACAAGCCTGAGTCTCGAACCTGCGACACTTTGAGGCCACAGTTCCGAGGCCGAGTGCGCTACCGACTGCGCCACCGACTCACTAATCTTGTGACCATAATTATTCAATTTATAAGTGGCGTCATTTAAAACTGTTTTGGTTGTAGAAGATGAATGCTGAACTTAACATAATATGGTGTGTTTCTTAACGTCAGTGTCCTCTCTTTTATTGTCCAATACGACCAAGATACTTTAGTGTCTGTTCTCTGTTGATGTGCATATTGTGTGTCAGGAGTGACCAACCTTCGTGCTCTGCTGGCCCGTGAAAAGGATGAGGACACGCCGCGGCTCAACATCCTGCTGTGCGAGGCGTTCGTGGCGTCGTACATGAGCTTGATCGTGTACGCGGTGGCCACCTGCGACTGCCACATCCTGTACCGGCTGATGGGCCAGCGCTACACGGAGCACACGTGGGCCGTGCTGTTCGGCGGCGGCGTCAAGAAATTGCTGCGGGTCGCGCAGAGCAATTCCATTCAGGTACAGGACAAGTCTGTCTGACTCCTGAACTTCCAAACCTCATTTCTATGTTTTAATCTGATTGTAATATAATGAAGCTCTGGAATTTACAATATCTACAAAGTTGGTCCTATGATATTTTGCCCTATTTTAGCTCCTTCACCCCTAAAATAAATGGCCTCTGAATTTGATTTTTTTTTATTTTCACTTTCTTTTTTGTTTTTTTATTTGATAATTCGTTTTTTTACCAGTATACCTAATTTTTGACATGGAGATAGTCAGTTTGACCGTTCAAAACTAAACAATATGTATTTGGTCGTTATTTTGTGATGCAGTCATTTTCAAAGTTGATTTCATTAATTACCAATTTTCTGTTTTAGTTCTATTTTATTTTAATTTAAAATCTCATTATTTTAACTGGAAGAAATTTGAACTAAGTTAGATTACAGAGTGTCTAAAAGCGTTTATTACTAATATTGCAGTTTTGCAAACTAAAGAAGTTAGGTTTGTTTCATGCACATTGTCTATTTTACTAGAATGATTCTCCTTGTCTAATCCACAGATATATTCAGACAATTAACTTTTGAGTTTAAATTTTGCAAGTTTGACTTATTAATCACACTTAAAACACAATTATTCTGTTTATTAAGGTGTTTTAGTCTAATTTTTTCATAGCCACTTTTTGAGTATATTAGCTTTGCCTTTAACATCCAGTCCTATTACAGAAGAGCATCAGTGAGCGTACAGAGTCGACAAGCAGTTCCAAGGACGAGATGTGGTCGCCGGGGCTGATCAAGCAGCGGATGTTGCTCAACATGAAGCTGCTCGGACAGTTCGCCTCTCAGTCCGGCTCGCCCACCATGAAGGAGGACAAGCCCACGTACAGAGAACAGTTTGTGCCACCGGAAATGTCCATGGTCTCGTACTTCTTGAGCAAGGTATGTTATTTATGGCACAAATTAGTTAAACAATTAAAAAACTAAATTTCTCTTATAAAATAATTTTGTTTTTAAGTTTGTTTAAATTCTGGATAAGTATTTTGAAAAGCAAAATGAATTCCATGAGATTTTTTTACATTTTCTTTTGAGCCCTTTTCATTTATCCTTCTGAATTTCATTTCATTCAAGGTTTTCAGATTCCTTAAACTCACAGCTCTCATCATCCACTTCCAGGATTCATTCTGTGTCTGGGTGTGCTGAATATTGGTAAAAGTTGCCGCCCCCCTTCCTCTCGAGGACCTCTTCCTCCTTGACATTCTTATCTGTTTGTTGCCATTTTGAAGGATCGCCCCTGTGTTCTCTCCTTTCTTCTGGCCCTCCTTACCACAATATCGCACGAACTACTCTTATATCTTTCATTCTTCCTCTTATTTTCTTCCTTTATTCCTCTTACTTTCTTTCTTCCTTCCTCTATCCTTCCTTTCCAGATACTTAATGGCAGGGTTCAGATTGGGTTGTTCACAGGTATGGGGGAGGGTATTGTAGAAGAAGGCACAAAGGTAGTAAATATTTACTTTCAGACAAATATTTTGTAGACGGGAACATTTATTTTCTGGCTTTATAAAACTCACATATTAATACTTGAGTTTTCCTTCAGTTTTCTGGAGTGTTAAGTTTTATCTCACTCGCTGTTGTTGTGTCGCAGCCGATCCTGCCGGATGACGCGGCGGATGTGGACTACGACAGTGCGGACAGTGCGGTGAGTGAGTTGAGTGAGGAGGAAGATGAGGACAATGTGTTCGAGGGCGACAGCATCCGCGACAAGCCGCCGGCCCCGCCCCGCGACAACACTGAGCACAGCAACCCCGCCAGCTACAGCTGGTGCGTCATGCGGCTGGCTGTCGTCAAGCTGGTGCAGTGCCAGCTGCAGGACTTCCTCAACGTGGCCGGGATAGAACTGCAGGGTGAGTGATGACAACATTGACGTTATTTCACTTTTGTTTTGTTTTCTAAATCATGTTGACAATGTTACAACAGTTATTTAATTTCATTTTCGTTTCGTTTCAATTTAAATTCATTTTTATTTTGTTTCTTGAATCATATTGACAGTGTTATAAAGAAGCCTTGTGGTACTCTCCTCGTGTGGACTGTTTGTTTTTGGTAACTAATTTTTATCTTCAGATTCCTAAGCTTGGAAATGTTTTTTACTATACATGTGGCTTAAACTTTTTATGCTTAAAGAGTTCAACAATGTCACTCCAAAAAAAACTTAATTATAAATTTCTAATTCTTGAAATTCTGAAAGTAATTAAATGATTACAAGATCCATAGGAATTAGCCCCTCTAGTCTTTGGGTGCTCTATCCTGTCCCATTCACTCCACTCCACTACTCTGCTCATCCTTTGAATGAACTGAAAATATTCCAATGTGGGACGCCTATTGACACATCTGAAGTCTTCTTTTTCAGAATCTTCAAATATTTTCTTTTTTATAAAGATCCTCCTACAAAACCTCCAAACAGACTAATAACCTTATATCGCCAACCATAGACCATTCTTCATATCCATGTCCGCAGAGTTGCCGGTGAGCTCGCCGCTGATCCACGGGGTGCTGCGGGTGGTCAGTCAGTGGGAGGAGGTGCTGAAGTCGGAGCTGGAGTCGCGAGGCCCGCCGCCGGCCGACTACATCCCCGGCTGTTACGTGGAGACCGCGACCACCGGACCTCCCATCAACAAGTACCGCTCGCTGCTCGACAAGAACAACACGCCTTTCCAGTGAGTGTCACAGTCAGAGACACATTCATTTAGAGATAGATTCATTTATTTGTATTAGTACACCTCTTATTTTATCATCAAGATGTTGTTTTTCTTTTCATTTATATTTATTTATCCTTATCAGTAGCCAAATTTTATTAAGAAACAATACTAAATTATTGAAATAATGGTTTTAAATAGCATGTAAACAACACTTACTTATTTGACAAGTAATTATAACTGGATTACTGTAGCAGCTTTGCTTGCAATTAACAGCTGTTAAAATAAAAAATGTTTATACTTCCTTAAAAATTCTATTCACTCAACCTTTGAATGGAAAATACATAATTCTGTGGGAATTCGGCAACCCAATGACTCCATTGGAACACTCGTTCCCTTAAATTTTAAACATAAATCTCTAAGATCGGCTCTGTAGTCACTGAGAACTCAAGACTTTCAACTGTGTATTAATGTATTTATGATTAATGTGAATCGTTCTTCTGTAATCAAATATTAAGAGGGGGTTACAGGCAATTCGGTGTCGCTCTCATGGGTGAGGTACATAGTAAAATTACTCCGCAATGATAATGGGAAAAGGTAGTGCGACATGTTAAATAACCAGTTTTTCTAAAATTATGGTCTTAACTAGCATAAATACCTCCGTTGCAGCAGACCTGCATACTCAGCGAATTTCAAATGCAAAACAACATATTTCAATCCAACATAGCGAGATTTGACATGTTTTGGTAAGCTTCATAACAATAACATGAGGAATGAGTATGCAGGTTTGCTGCTACAGGTGTATTAAAACTGGGTGGTTTTAATTCAATATTAGTAGATCTGAACTAGAAGAAGCTATTTACCAAGTTTTATCAAGATATGTTGAGAAATAACCGAGATAAAGAATATTACTTATTTCCCATAAGGTTAACATTGGGACAATGTACTGTGTTTACCACTTTCAATATCTCGGTAACCAATGGACATAGAGCTGTGATTCAAAATACTAAATTGTTGGTTTTTTTGAGCTGAATTCAACAGTGCCAACAAAAATTCGGTAAATTTTATTTTTCTATCTAAAAAACTCAAAAAACCCATTTTTGGGGGTGTTTATCCCCCTTTACCCCCACTTCCGGTGGTCCGATCGGGCTGGTTCACGAACTCCTCCGAGTGATTACCACTTTACAAGTCTGTACCAATTTTCATTAAGATTGGACCATTTTTACGGCCGCTATCGTGCTAACAGACACATATATAGATATATAGATATATATATACATATATATAAAAATTCAAACGAATGGTGTTTTTTGCTTCTGATGGCCCCAAAACGAAAAGTTATCATTGTCTCAGGCTTAGGTCTTACCATGAGACCTACGGTAATAGCTTCTTCCCTATAGGGGAAATTCGCTAAAAGTACTATTTTCCACTTTTATTGTCAAAATATAACTTCAGAGGCTGATATAATGTCGTCCCTCATTTACATAATTGACCAAACAGTGATGAAGGTAGAAAATATTCCTCTGCGGGATCGGCGATTAGCGCGTGTAAACGTTCAAGCAGCTCAAATTACGGCAATATGATTGAATTTGAAGGAAATAATTTTACCGCACCTTGAAGACAAATAAACTCAACACCAGGTTTGTGAAGTTTTTCATTTTATTTTTACATTACGAGTTATTTTTAGCTCAAAATATCGACTAGCTAAAACCCTATATTTGAACTCAAACGCCAATTACTCTTGTATTTTTTATGATATCAAAAAAATAAAAATTGGAAATTGTGAGGAATTCATTTGTTTTCATTTTGATACGTAGCTTATTGTACGTTGAAAAGTAACTTCAGTATATGGTTTAGCTTGATGTTGTAACCCGCGAAAATCATGATAACACCTTGTGTGCGGGAACGCACTCCGGCAATAATTTTTTATCTAAAATCAAAACGATATATTTTAAAGTAAAGAGGAGAAAAAATCCTACCAAATATTACCATTTTCTTCCACGATTCTAAGAAAAGTAAAAGTGTAATTACACCTAAATTTCAGCAGATGATTTTTATGAGATGTTAATAAGGTCACTTCGATTTTGTAAATTCAGAGGCTGATTACTTTAACACTTTTCATATATCGTGGAAGCAAATGGTAATATTTTGTAGGATTTTTTTTCTTCTCTTTAATTTGATATATAGGATGGTGATTTTTGATCGAAATTTATACTTAGATTCCATACTCGCACACAAGGGTGTTGTCGTTATTTTTGCGGGTTACAACATTGTGTGAAACCATATTCTGACGTTATTTTTCAACATACAACAGTAAGCTACGTATCAAAATGAAAATAAATAAATTCCTCTCAATATACAATTTTTATTTTTCCGATATAACAAATATGTGAGTAATTTTGCGTTCGAGTTCAAGTAGAGGGTTTCAGCTAGTTGATATTTTGAGCTAAAATAACTTGGAATGTAAAAATAAAATGAAAAATGTACTCCAGGAATCTAGTGTTGAATTTAATTGTCTTCAAGGTGCAATAAAATTATTTTCTCCAATTCAAAAATATCGCCGTGATTTGCAATCGTGTGAACGTTTACATACACACACTGATCACCGACCTTGCGGAGGAATATTTTCTACATTCATCACTGTTTGGACTCTTACATGAATGAGCGACGACATTATATCAGCCTCTGAAGTTAAATTTCGGACATTAAAGTTGGAATAGAGTACTTTATATGCCAGTTAAGACCATAATTGTAGATAAACTGGTTATTTACTACGTCACACTTCCTCTTCTCATTATCATCGCGGAGTTATGTTAGTACGTATCTCTCCCGCGAGGGCGATAACGAATTTCCTTTAGCCTCCTCTTAAGAGTCTTTTACTTGTTAAATTTACTTTCACTTATACAAACCTGTAACAGAATTGAATTTCTTACATGTGAGTTTAACACCCTAAACATTTTTTTCATATTATTAAATTATTATTTTGGTTATATAAACTAAAAAATTATAAAATAGAAAAAATAGATAAAGGTGATAATAAAAGTAAATAAAGGTCTGAATGGAACACAATTTTTACCTTGTTTAATTTGTTTAAATTCTAAAAAAATCTTAAGTATTCGTGTGAAGTGTATTTTAATTATTTTGGTTATATAAACTAAAAAATAGGGGTGTGCGAGTATTCGACCGGTCGAGCTTTTAGGTCGAGCTTTTCAGTATTCGGCTCGGCTCGACTTTTTTCTAAAAAGCTCGACACTCGAGCCGAGCTTTCGATAAGAGAGTTCTTATCGGAAAGATAATTATTGCGATCTATTTTTGGACACATTAAACCGGAAGAGAAGAGCGTTTCCCTCCCACGAAAAACAAGCAAAAAACATTCCCTAGTGATAAGGAAAGGACATTGACAGGTAACAAGAAATAGTATCTCGATTTAGAGGAAATCGGAGCTATATTTAGTTGACCTTGGGGATGAAATACAGCATTTAAGTCTATTGTTTTATCAAGGCTTATCTCTAAAACGGTATATCATACAAGTTTCATTTTGGTCTCATTTGACTTATAAAAAGAAGACAAAAAATATGAGCCGTCATTTATAGCTGTATGACAAGTAGTTTGTATTTTTGCATTTTGTAGTAAAGATTCCTTATCTCCTAATTAACTCACGCACTGATTTAGGCAAGAGCAAAAAACAGGGAAGGGGCTTGAAGTAAACAACCTCCACCCCCCCCCCCTCTCCCTGGCCACTGATAAGGAAAGAGAGAGGGACAGCTGTTTCTTTCTTTCCCTCTATTCCGTCCTTATTATTTATTTATGATCTTTCTTCTTCTTAATTGTACATTATTTTCTTCACAAAAGTTTAGAAATGTAACTAATTTTAGGATTACAATAAATTAGTGTTGTTATAAAATATTATTTCATTCATATATTATATTCTGAAATAACAAGTTTAGCCATGAATATTATGCCACAATTGGGACTGCTATTTAATTTTTTATCATCTTTACTTAATGAACATAAAAAAAATCAATCTTGTGTTTGACTAGGTGTGTATGTGTGATTTTTTAACTAGATATAACTATTTTAAAATCTTTCAACTACTTCTTTCTACTCTTGAAATTAAATTTTGTAGTACCTATGTATAACTAGTCTAATTATGTAATTTTAACTATTTATTTTAAAGTAAAGTATTTTGGGATTGGTTATTACTTAAATATAATGTAGATAAATGTAGATTTTAAATTTGGTATTTTTCTTCATAAATTATTTGTTGAGCCGGTTTGATTAATTTTATGTAACAAAACACAAAATACTGATGAACCTACGAGATAATTCACTTGTTTTGGAGATAAGCTTTCTATTTTTGAGCTGGCGGTCATTTAAGGTATGCAAACATTAGCCTATTGTATCTTTAAAAATTAAAATCAAGCTTCATAATTTCTTTTAATAATTTGGTGATTGTTAAAAAGCTCGGCTCGAAAAAGCTCGAGCTCGAAAACTTTTGAAAAAGCTCGGCTCGGCTCGGCTCGAGTTCAAAAATCACTATTCGCACACCCCTACTAAAAAAATTATAAAATAGAAAAAAGAGATAAAGATGATAATAAAAGTAAATAAAGGTCTGAATGGAACACAATTTTTACCTTGTTTAATTTGTTTAAATTCTAAAAAAATCTTAAATATTCGTGTGAAGTGTATTTTAATTTTATTATTTATCATAGTGATCTAGATACTGATCCAAACTTTAAGTGGTGAGTATTATTCAACAGGCCAAGTAAATACGTTGGATTTGTACTGTAGAACCCCTTGAATCTTATTTTGGAATACTGTAACTAACACATTTATGCTACAAACACAGTTTTTGCCTTCAACATTTTCCAGCTTCAGATTGTTTTGACTTCAAAATTACTAACCATTGCTATGAACTAGTGATTGATTACAGGCAAATATTTTATGTGCTTCAATGATAAAATATATTTTATACATTGCTTGTTTCCTATATTTTTCTGTCAACTGTAGCTTGGTTTTCAAGAGTGGATATTGAATACTGTAGCATAGGTAACAAACATGTTTTAAAATGTCATTGAGTCAATGGGTATTTCAGGAGTTTGTTAAAAAAGTATAGTAAGGAAAGTTAAATTTGCTATAGTCACCATTCTTTTTCTAGAGTTCATTCGCCGAAAGAAAAAGTCATAATTTCCCTATTTGTTAGGTAAGTATTGTATTATCCCAATCCACATTCACAATCGGACCGGTGTATTATATGGTGTGGTTTTTTATGAGTTTGTTGGGGTGAAATATTTTAAAGGTGAATAAGATGAACCTTTTTTGAGTAGGTTAGCATGTTTACTTTATTAAAGCATGGTGTTTTTAGTTCCATTTGTGCGGTTATAAGTTTATAATTTGCTCCTGCCACAGATTCTTGTTTTTCAACAATGCTAAAATCCATAAATTTAAATTTTGAATGCAGATTTGAGAGAGACATTTCCCTCCATCTTAAGACCTTTTTGTTTGTAATTGATTCAAATTTAATAGGTTAGTTTTTCAAAACTAACTCATTTTTAGAAAACGTTTTGTGTCATGTTTTGTATTTTAATTTATGCATAATTATTTATATTTACCATCTTATTTTTATTTGTGCTTTATCTATTTTATTTTTATAATTTTGCTGCATTCATTGTGTTGGTTTTTTGAGCTTGGTCTAATGATTTATAGCAGCAGTTATAAGGATTTACAAATATAGTTTATTCAGGTATGATTTTTTGCCAATAAGATAGTTATTTAAAATCTTTTTATTTAACAAATGGTGTACTACTGAATTAATGCACTGCTCTTGGCCCCACACGAAAAAGTCAATAATATCTGTTTTATTATGAGTCAGATTAATATTAGTTTTTGTTGCATATACATACTACAGACAAAAACATTACTTCCGATGTTGAAGGTTGAATCATAGTTATTTTATGGTGTACCAGTTGTTTATTTTGATCTGATTGATATAATATTTGACAATTCACCATTTCCTTGATTTTGCAAATGATGGATGAATGTTTGTTTTTTTATTTCTCTATTCGTTAATATGGATAAACATAATTTATTAATGATCTTAATACTCAAGATGCTGATATAACAAAAGTGTTTTCAGTGAATATGCCAATTAAAATTGTGAATTGTGTGATAAAATAGGAAGTTACATTTAGCCTTCTTTCTGCAAAAACAATTAAGATGATTAATTAGCAGCCACATGGTGTGTTGCAGCCCGCGGCACTGGTCGGCGGCGCCGGCGCGGCGACTGTGGAGTTTCCTGGTGCGGCAGGAGCCGGTGCAGGAGCTGTTCATCCGCTGCGTGTTTGGCAAGCGGCGCAGTCCGCCGAGCATCGTGGACGTGACGGACCGCGCCGCGGGCGACACACAGATGCCCGAGCCCGTCAGGATCATACACAAGGAGCAGGACTCCATCACCGCGTTCTGTCTCAACAACGTAAGTTGTGGAGAGGTTGTGGTACCGCGGATTAGTTGAAAGTTGTAAGATTAATCATAAATTCAAATTAAAAGCAGTAGTTATTTTAAATTATTATAATTGTAATTAAAATAATTTTTAATTATGTTTAAAATAATTGTTAGTAAAATAATGTTTAAAACAAACGATGACAATATAAAATTTAGTGAGTTGGTGCACAGGTGGTAAAGCACTCGCCTCGGATCTGTGGAGACAGCGTCACAGGTTCAAGTCCCGTTGATGTCGCACACTTTAGTAGTACTTTTCACCCTTGTAGTGTACCGGCCCTCTCCTGGCTTTGCTAGTTAACATCCACGCACAGATCAATAGTCTATGTGGCTCGGGGCAAAGGCAAAGTAAAAAAATATAAAAACCAATTATTGAATCTTTTTAATCAGATAAAGATTCAGATAAAACAATGGTGACCGTTCTGTCCAGCTGATGGCAGATTTTAGTTTAAAGCCCAGAATATAACATTGTAAATCAAAATTCTAGAACTAACTTTTTATAATTTGTAATATTTTAGAAATAATTAATTCACATAAACTTTTATATTCAAATCAGAAACATTTCTGTAGAGGGATTACTTAATGAGTTGATGGTTAAATTATTAAAATTTATATACTCAATTGACAGTGCATTCTTAAACACAGAATTTCAGAAAGTTCTGTGCGTTCTTATTTAATTGAATTAGTGCATTCTTGAACCAAATTTACAGACACTTACAAACAGCTTCTTTGTTTTGTATTAGACCGGTTATAAAAAACATAAATATTAGAGGTGTGCGAATATCCGAAAACTCGGATCGGATTCGGATCGGATCGGATATCCGAATCCGATCCGAGGGTTTAATAACTATCCGGTAAGACTGACTAGATATCCGACTCTATCGGATAGACTGCATGTTTTGGGGTAAATTGTAAAGAAAGATCAAATTTTCAAGTAAGGAAAGTCTTCCAAACAAAAGAAGTCACTGCCGACGAAAGTACATTAGTGACAGAAAACATCGCAGAGCAAAGACGACGCTTTGAAATGCGACGGTTGCGATAGCGGCTAGAACAACGCCTCAACACGATGCGATTATGTAGTGGTATGCATCAAGCGATGTATTTCGGTTGCCGATATTGCGACTCGTGAACTCGTGATCAGATCGAGATCGTTGTATACGATCAGATTACTGCGCAATACCCGACACGATAACAAACATTTTCATAAGATAAATTCTTGTATCTTAGCATTAAATCAGTTAACAAGTAGTAGTACATCCTGTAATAGTTCTGTCTCGATTAGTATTCGTTACCGAAAGAAACATCGATTGGTATGAGGGAGAATCGCAATCAAGACAAATCAGTGTTCGCCATTGACCGGCAGAGTCTACAGTGTCCAACAGTCGTCTTGAATTTCGAAAACGAAATATCCCGTAAATACCCCATAAATAAATAGTCGTGTTGATGTTTCGTACGACGATTTCAGGCCGTAAATATCTTAAGTGGCCTGTTGATACGATAAAATAAAAAGCCTACAATAATTTTGGGCTGTCAAAGATTTGGCGAACCTGTTCATTCATTGTTTTGTCGTTCCATCTCACCTCATTTTTGAATGTCGTCTGCTTAAAAGCTGAATTAACTCAAGAACGTCTTTTATTCAATCGCCAGATTACTTTATTTATCAATTAAACAATTACCTACCTAGAAATAGAGAGTTGAACGATCACAAATAAGTTTTTATTTTGCTGTAATATTAATCTTTGACGATTTAAGCCTCGTCAAAGCCGGCCGGCCGTATTTTCAATACGTGATTAAAATGGACATTCTTAGATAACGGTACAATGAGACTTGACAACCCACGTCTATGAAAATAATTAGTGAGTTTGCTTGTTGTTTGTGATATAAAACAAATAGACCTTTGTTCTAATTAAATGACCAAGCTTTAATACTAAAACTTACAACATTTGAAACTTATCTTGAAATTTTGGTTAAGTTTACTGCTCAGACTTATTTTGTTTTTTTAGTATTATTGGGTAGTGAATCAAAATCTAGGTTGTCAGGCATCAATGCATAAATAAAAATGTAAAGCTTTCTTCAAATATGAGGTGATTGGTGTATCCAGTTTTATATTTAATTCTTTTGTCTAGTCACTTAGGCCTAGTCCCTGATCAAATAAGGAAAAGAACAAAAAGGACAGAGGCCTAATAGTGGACAAATGTAGGTTGCATTGAAAAAGGATTTTTTAAGTTGCAAATCCTGAAATTGATTTAGGCCTAATAAGCTTATTCAATTATATACTACCTATGCTTAAGGGGAATCAATTAATTTCTAAATTCTTAACAGATATTTAGATGAACCTTTGCATACTTTAATAATTGACATTTGGCCTTTATTGGAAACAATATATCACAACAATCAATAACACAACCCTATCAAGGCAAATCTTACCTTACACATTAGGATAATATGGTAGTTCCTTGCAATTACCTTAGGCTTATGAGAAAACTTAAATCTGCTCATTACGCCGCGCCGCAAATATCCGAATCCGGTATTATCCGATCCGAACCTGTTGTTATCCGATCCGAAACCGATCCGAACATAAGCTATCCGATCCGAATCCGATCCGATCCAAAAATTCACTATCCGCACACCTCTAATAAATATACTTTCAAGAATGTCACGGTATGTCTCAGGTGAACGGAGGCCTGTTGGCTCTGGCCACACCTCGCGAGGTCCAGGAGATGGACATCTCTCTGCTGCTGGAGATGCCTTCGTGGCTGGAAGACGAGTGCGAACTGGATCTCATGACTCTCAACAAGTATGACTCAAATATTTTGCTCTTTAAAATGTTTTGTAATATTGTAATAATCTATTGTCGTATAAGATTTGGTTTAAAATAAGAATATTAACTTTTTTATTATTGAGTTATAAGTGAGGAAAGGGATAGTCTTTCAGCTAGCTTACCTGAGAAATAATGTTCATGGTAGCAGCACATAGAAACACTAAAGGAGACACCTTTATCACTAATATTTCGTCCTTCTGGAGGACTTCTTCAGAGTGAAGCTTTCAAAATATCTTTGAATTTTGATGTAATAAATTGATTTAATCAAACCGTTTTGTAAATTAAAATGCTTCACTCTGAAGAAGTCCTCCAGAAGGACAAAATATTAGTGATAAATGTGTCTCCTTTAGTGTTTCTATGTGCCTACCATGAACATTATTTCTCAGGTAAGCTAGCTGAAAGACTATCCCTTTCCTCACTTAAAACCTACCAAGCCCTTGGCTCTTCCTTAGAAAACTAACTTTTTATTATTGAATCTCTTAATTACAGGCATATTGTACATAATTTTTTTAACTATTTCATGGCCTCCTCTGGTGTCTTTTTGTAGTTGAATATAGTTAATTCTCCATTACCACCTTTTAGTGTAGGGAATTGGGATGAGAGACAATGAACAAATATCATTAATTATTAACATTTTCATCAAGAACAGTGATAGCGTCAATTTATAAAACACACATTTTACTAATATACAAGGTAATTATTATTTTATTCGCATGTGAGGAAAGACTTTTGATTTATGAATTGCCATTTTTCAGGGAGCCTGAACTGCTGCCGACAAGCGGGTTTTTGGTGATCCAAACTCCGACAGACAAACCAATGCAAAACCCAGCGGCCAATCCCAACCAGGCGATGAGTCCGCAGGGAGGGCTGGCCGGCCAGACTGGCAGAGGCGCATCCGTGGTGAGTACAGTGTTCTGCGCAGCTTGTCATTACAAGTCTACGACAATAATGAAAACAGCTCTTTGTTTCAAAAGGTTTCAGATTATTTTATTATTCGTCTGTGTTCGGTTAGGTAAATTATGCAAGCACATTTTTCTCAATAGGCATATAATACAGTAATAGAATATACAATAGAGTGTATTTACTGATTTTGGGATTGACCATTATGTTTTTGTAGTAGTGGTTGTTGTTGGTATAACATTGTTGTTTGGGTTGAACGTCATTACACTTTGAACTCTTTGTAATGTAATTTTGTCTGCATTATTGCGTTTTAATATTTGTCCTTTTTATTTTAAACACCATAATATATCTTGAAATATCTTCCAAATAAAAAGCAAGCACAAGGTGTAGTACAAATTCAAACATTTTATTCATAAACTCATCATCATCTGATTATATTTGCACAATTTATATAACATAATTCCTTTTGCATGATTTTGTGCTATCTACAGAGCACTCAAAGCATGCATGAAAATGCTTTGTACACCTTATTCTGGCTTAGCATGATTTAAATTGGTCAGCATTTATTGAAATCATAGTTTCACATTGAAGTTGAACAATACATTGGTTAAAGGCCACAGTATAATAAGATTTTATTTATTTCAAAATATCTTTGAATTTTGATGTAATAAATTGATTTCATCAAACCGTTTTGTAAATTAAAATTTTATTTTGGAGTCGTATGTTTGTAGATGCTGTCATGTAAATCAGTGTAAAAATTTGACTGTTGTCTCTCTATGTGTTGTTTGGGAGTTATGAGGTTTATGATAACTGAGTTATTGATTTTGTATGATTTTTTTACATAAGATATTTTATGCTTAACTTTGTCCCCTATTTATTTGTCAAATTTTTAAGTAGTTATTTTGTTTTATTGAAAAAAACTGGAGGTTTTTTTTTGCTTGATGAATATTTTTCCAGTTTGCCTTTTAGATGGCAAACATGTTTTCACGAAATTAAAAAAGTTAAAACCTATATTTATGTGATAAGCCTTCTTTATTGCGGTTTTTATTGTAAAATGGGGTGTAAATGTTCAATCCTGCCTGTGATACCGATTCCAGTAGGCATTGCTCATTAAATTCAGGCTTAAACAACAATTTATCTTTTATAGAAAGGTTGCCTTTTTCTTGCATTCACAAAAAACTGTATTTAAAGAGATTGAAATAGTTTTTTATCCCCAAAGAAGAACATCATGAAAGACAACATACTGAAAATTGGAGAAAGTAGATTGCCAAAAATACCTTTGGAGCTGACAAGTAAAATTAAATGAAACTTTTTTTATCAAGAACAAAGGTTCGTGTTTTTTCCTACTATGAAGTAAAAATTGTGATTTACATAAAATAGCATATCATAATTTAAACGCCCCAGAGCGGTGATATTGACAATCAAATATACAGTAAAATGTATCAATATTATAACTTTATATCTCTCAGCAGGAGATCCATCAATCATGAATATGAATTATTTCATTATTTAAAATACTACCTACAGCTATACCAATTGTATTACATTTAGAGACTGGAGGTAAAATTATTGTGATTTTTTTTACACCATCTAGAGTGGAGGTATCGAGAAATCAAAACAAGCGTTCATAAGTTTTTTGTTGTTTTTTTTTAACTTTATTGCTTGTGTACTGAAAACCCTAAAGCTGTTTATGGTGTGGTAATTAATTATTACTTGATACTCTACTTAATACTGCATAACCTTAAATATTTACACATTTGATTTCAGATTCATAAGCCACACAAACAGTCCCAACCCTCCCATGGTGACTTGCCTTCGGTAAACTAAAGCATGTTTTATAACCATGCCGCACAAAACCACCACTGGAGCCTCAGCATAAACTAAGAGGTTCTAAAAAATTGAGCATTGGTTAGCATTGAAACAAACATGCATTACAATGTCATGTTACTAGTTTTGTTTTGCACTAAAGTGAAAAACAAAATGGTCATAAACCTCCCAATTTTACA
Organism: Flexamia atlantica; assembly: GCA_035578135.1. Lineage (NCBI taxonomy): Eukaryota > Metazoa > Arthropoda > Insecta > Hemiptera > Cicadellidae > Flexamia > Flexamia atlantica. The sequence continues at coordinate 45,723,674 of JAQJVK010000005.1, read as the reverse complement.
ACGGGTTAAGAGTTAGCAATGCATGTCCAATATCATCAGCATTTCAAAACAGTAGGTCTATTTATTTGTATTCAGATTACCTTCAATTTGAAACCATAAGTGGTACAAATACTACAAACAAGCAGAGCTATATCTTATTATTATGTGAGTTTAATTTTTACTATATTGGCCCTGAATCAATTTGTTTAACATTGATTCAAAGCCATTACAATTACTTAACTTTATCAAAAACAAGTTTATGAAAATATATTCTTCATCCAATTTTCTGCAAATGTCTTATTCTATTCTATTTCTTTCTATTTTTTTAAAAAGAGGGTGGCGGCCTCTTTTTACCTTGCATTTGCTAAAAGAGAACAGTACTGCTAAAAGTATGCGGCATCATCGGGACTCGATTCTGCGACGCTGCCGCCACAGAACCGGGGCTGAGTGCGCTACCAACTGCGCCACCGACTCACTAACCGATGCTTTTCATGTCTTAGAAAAGCATTTGCAATTCTTTAGATACAAACATGGCAAGTGCATTATACATGCACTTGAGTGTTGCACTTGGGATCTGGAAAATTTCAAAACTTAGATATGTGCCTTTAAAGATAATTTCTTAATAAGAAAGTCATAACAGTCCCTTGGTTCCTCTATTCCACCTTCAACATTTAATTCATAAAAATCATATTGGTTTCTTTGAAATGGAAGTCTCCGTTTAAAAAGTTAATACTTACAATTAATTATATGCTCTAATGACTCCTTTATCAGTGTGTGTAGTCAAAACTAAGAATTCAAAATATGAAAAATTAATCCAATAAAAACATTTTAATTGGCGATCAGCTCCAGCCCTAAATATGCAAACAACTATTTTTAAATTAACTTATTCTGTAGGTCAGAGGTTTGATGTCAACAACTAATCCCACATTAAAATTGGTAGTTGTCGTCCGTTGCTGCATAGAAGTGGCCTCCAGTAGTGGTTTTGGCGGGGGTGTGTGTCGGAGCCGCTACTCTGTGTGGGCTCCTGGTTGTTTACTCTGTGGTTGTTGAGCAGGTGAAGACGTGTCAGGACGCGCCCGCGGGGGGTGGCGGGGGGAGCCTCAAGGGAGGGGGGAAGGCTCAGATGGTAAGAGTCATTTCCCGGAGTTGAGTATTGTGTGCCACTCTTGCTCCACTGTCTCTCGAGTCACACTGCGCTTGGTTGATTTGCACATTGTACCTTGTTAAATAAATCCCTCCTGTTTTAAACTCTTTATAGTAATTTTTTTCATTGCCAGATTAATTGACAATATTATTGTTGATGACATTTCTCTTATGTCTCCCTCCCTCTTATGTCTTTGAATTAAATTTCAAAAGCAAGCTAAAATTATTTGAAAAGGATTACATTGTTTTTGTCTTCAGTTAAATAATTAAGAATGGAAACCTATTTAAGTTTCAACATTCTTGATGTTATTTTCAAGGTTGCATAAGAATTAGTTCACTCATTAGTTGTCATACTATTTTTAAAAACTCAACAGAAAAAGCAAACATTTAAATTGCTACTGGCCGGCATATGAAAAAACCAGATTTATATGAGTAGGTTACCATAAAATAATTATTATTATGATTAAAATCATTATTTTTTAATTTGTTAAAACATAATAATAAAGATTAAAAAAATATTAATAAAGATGTTAAAACATTAAATATTTACATGTAATAAATTAAGGAAGTTATAAATTTAAATCTAAATATTGCTTTTTTATCAATGATGTGGTAAATCATGTTGTTGATTATTATTATTTAAGAGTTTTAAAATAAATTCAATTGGTTGTTAGTTATTAGTCTAAAAATGTTTACTTATTAAAGAAACTATGTCAGTAAATATAATTTAATGCATTTAGCAGTTCCTTTGATAACAAACTAGATTGTGTTTTAGTGAGTAAAAACATAATAAGTTTAAATAGCACTATTATTCTGTAAATAATATTTAGCAGTTCCTTTGATAACAAACTAGATTGTGTTTTAGTGAGTAAAAACATAATAAGTTTAAATAGCACTATTATTCTGTAAATAATGTATTATAGAATTACTCACTGTGTTTTAGTGCCAAGTACTGCTTCTTATGAAAACCTTTTTAGGATTGAGTCATTAGGGCACATTAACCTTTTGAGTGGTAGAATCTATGTTCAGTTTAGTGAATTATTGATTTTTCCTTTTTTCCTACTCATGATTACAATCCCATTCACAAAAACCCATTACAAAAAACTCAATTACAATGTTCATTTCAACCAAGGGCCGTTGACAATTGTTTTATCTTCTGGTATGGGCTGAAATATTGGCTTGGTCACTAACACTAACATTTTGCATCAAAACATGTTACAGGCAATATTATTTAATCAGGTTTTATTATGTTTTTGAAGGCAGATATTTAAAAAAAGTCCCATCTATTATAGAAATAATAGGTAGTTTTTACCATCCAGAATCATCTCTACAAGATTTAGAGAAATATTATTCCCACCCATAAAATTGGAAACAACGGAAACATTTTTAAATTTTGAAAGATCTCTTAGAGGTCTTCTTTAAGTTATTTTGCAGGCTGAAATGTGTACTTATGTTTAATTTTTAAGAAATAATTAAAAAACTTGGTTTGATGAAAATGATGAAAATGTTTGTAACATATTTTGCATGTTTCTTTCCAGCCTTCTTTCCTCAGCTCGCGCCACTAACTGCTAGAGAGGCCAGGTTTTATCACTTGACAATTCTTTCTAACCCGGCAGTGGGAAAAGTCTTTGGATCTCCCTACTTTAATCTCCCCTATGGATCTAAAATTCAATGTTATAAAGTCTTGGAGGATTTCTTTACAATCTGGCTAATGAGAAACTGTCAAATCAAAGTGATTGAACTATCACAATAAAGCAGCTGAATGGAAGGAACCAAAGACTCTTTCCTTGCTTGGGTGTCTATCTCACTTGTTCCACTGTTGATGTCTGTCTGTCCGTCTGCTGGCCAATCAGATGAAGGGCCTCAACTTCCCCGGGTCACATGACCCAGCTTTCTGTCAGTTGGTTGTTGACCGCAGCCGTCACTTACTCAAGCCGGTGAGAATATCCGCATGGTTTACATTTTGCAGCTTCTTATGTTTCAGATTTATTTTTATTTTTCATTCATTTTCTGCTTTGTATGTTTAAAAAAATGAATCTTTAAAATTTTTAACTTTTTTATTGTTTTTTTTACACCCTACTATTTTGGTTTAAAACCGACTATTATTTTTCTTTTATTTAGTTATTTAACCATTGCTCCTGACTCAGATATATAATTCTGTCTTGCTTTAACTAAATTGAACACCTTGAGTTCTTAAATAATGCTTAGATGGGACTTACAAACACACAAGTAAACCACATTAATTTTATTGTTGTGAGGTCTCATTTTATACACTTTTTTAAGCTTCTATTCAGATTGCATAATTAGTTGAATTAATCTAAAAATATTATATATATATATGTATAATAATTGTTAACTTTTACGTTGATCTTTAAGAAAACAAGTTTAAATTTACAATAAATTCTGAAACACTTTTACCTTGAATTTCTAAGTAGCATATTGCGAAATAGTTCAGTATTCATAAACACAACATCAAAGGTCACACATTTATGTATCTTTTATGTCAAATCCTGTCATTATATTAACACTGCTTACAACTTAAATAAAAAAAGTTTGAGTAAAAGTTTCAGAGTTTTAAAGCAATATGTATTTTATCTCTTACAAATAAGTGCTCAATTAATGGCTGAAGCATTCAAAATGAAATAGAGGCAAATGATACTTTTATTCCCCACACTTCCAAAAAATTTTAAACTTTTGTCCATCATCAACTCAGCATGTAATCAGTAACTCAATTAAAGTGTTTTTAAAGCACATACATTTAATCTTTTTACTTAAATAGTTTAACCCAGAAATTCAATTGTCATTTTTTAAATCTGAGATTGTTAAACATAAAACAGTGACGATAACAATATCACTTGAAATAATTTATTAACAAATCCTATTTGGCAAATTCTTTAGTCAAAACTAGTTATGCAGTTAAGAGCTATTTTTGTTTTGAAAAAGTGTAGATAGGACACGTTTACCAAATAAAAACTACTATAGGCTTAGAGAGAATTTAATTTGTTTGGTCATACCTTATTTTGAAATTTTAAGAAGTTACAGAGTATAGTTCCATTAAAGAAATATTTTAACTGTTCCTGCAGTATTCTATATTATACTGTAACATTAACAGATGTTATGTACGTTACTAGGGGATTCCCCTGAGATCTCAGATCGGTACCCGGAGTAACCGTGTTATAATGTCTTTCGAGGCAGATGGTGATATCTCTTACGTGATCAAACTGAAGGTATTGTCTTTGTCACTGTCGCTATCGCTGCTGCTATTCGCCAGCTCGCTAAGCAACTACTGTGCTGATGCCAAGAATGACCGAGTTCTAAAATTTGTTGCTGTTGTTGGTTGTAATCATCTTAATCTCGCTGTAATTTTGCTGCTCTTGTTAAAAGTTTAATTTAAAACTGGTTTACTAACTGAATGTAACTAATTTTGTATACAAAAAAACTGTAATGTTGTGTTTAAAAATAATCACATGGTAAGTGTATCTTGATGTTGTACGAGTAAATAATTTAAACTAACTGGTTGAATTGAAAGGGGTGGGTCTTGGTTGTTGCAGTAAGTCTTTGATTATATTGAATTTCCTCTATGTTAATTAAAAAAATTACTGTTTTTACGGATCATTCCAAACGTAATGATTCTTTGGATGTATATGAGTTTTTCTGAACTTTAAAATATAAATTGGAAGTACACAATTCTCTCAATTTCTTTTTAAAGTTTCAAGTTTTTTTTTACTTTATTCAAAGTAACATAAAAACACATTTATTTTACTTATTTTTGAATATTAATCATATTTCCTGGCAGGATTATTTTATATCTAAATTAGTTTAGAACAAGAATCAATGAGCAAAACCCAATTTGTAACCGACCAATGTGGCCAATAATGCCCGCAACGATCACCATAATGCCTTCTGACAAGTTATTTCTGTCAACTAACCACGATCAGTGAATACCTATGACTGTTTTTCCTTTCCGATCTCGAGTTTCACAATGTTACATTTACCGTTTATCAGTGATCGGCAAATACACGCGGTCGATTCTCATGGCTGATCGCAAGTTTCGCAAAGCTACATCGGCCGTTTACCCGCGATTGGCAAATAATGTGATAGGTTTTTTGCGGTCGATTGTGAATTTCTCAAAACTGGATTTGCCATTAATTGCGATTGGCAAATGTGCGCTATAGTTTTTGTGGCCGCTTGCGTGTTTTGCGAAACTGAGTTTGCTGTTTATTTGTGACTGGCGCTATCGTTTTTCGGGACCGATTGCAAGTTTCATGAAGCTACACTCGTTTAATTGTGGTCGCTAACAGGATCCCATCTCAAAAAAATTCCTGAAATAAATACATGATTTTAATTTTCCTGAAAAACATAATAGGAGGCAACAGTGCCGTTACATCTAGCGCTGTTGCCTCATCTCCACCAATAAGAGTGCGACTGAAACCTCCACTCCCGGCCTCAATTTGAGCCGAGTCTTGTTGCCGTTCAATTATGCATTTTTACAGCTTTTCAAAATGGTAGTGCTCGCCCACCAAATGTGCATTAACTGATTACAATAGTGTTTTGGTGCCATAAATGTTTACTCCATTTTCAAGAAAGTTGAATTTATGCCTAGAAGGGAAGAAACTGAGGGTCAGTCCATTGTGAGACCCTTCAATGACTTGACATGCCATTCAAAACAAGTGACATGGAAAAAACCTTTTGCAGGCAATAATCTCCTATTGTGTTCCTGATCCATGACAATGCTAACTCCCATACAGCAGCAGTAGTAACTTCACAGAACTTTGTGGACTTGATCGCGGTATTTTAGAGCAAATCCAAAGTTATTACCTCTTTTTTTTAAATAAAGGGAATTATTTGTTAAAAAAGTGTTCGCAAATGAAGAAAAAATAATTAAGGAACTGGAAGAAGCAACATCACAAGTTAATTTTCACTTGGCTGGATTTCTTCAAGTAAGAATTGAATGAGTGATCGGTCGGCAATGAGACTTTGTTCAGATTGAGGCTGGGAGTAGAGCTTTCGGTTATGGAGTTGTGGTAACAGCGAGAGACGTAGCGACAAAACATTCTTTACTTTCTGAATGACCCTCGTATATAGAGAGGCTTAAGTATATAGTTTGAGTTGTGAACGGAGCAAATGACTGTTATATGGATTGTTAAAACTATAAAAATGGTAACAGTTATGGGCTGTTTTCTCGTTGGTAATTTTTACCAGGGTAAGCCCATCGACATGATTTCAAAAAGAAAATTGGTTATAAACTTAGTATGAAACAATTGGTTATAAACTTAGCATATGAACCTTAAAGTAATTTTTCAATCCTAAATTTTGAGACCTATTGCAGCGATTTTGAATGTGAACCTTTTTCTATTACAATTCATTAACATCTGTGGGATTCAGAACATATAGATAACTTCAATACAAAATAAATTATTCACATTATAGAACACAACTTTTAAATTGGTTTTGGAATGTAGGCCTTTTCTTCTGGTATTAATACTCCCAGACCGGTTTAAAAAAATGAACTACTCTTTTAATCTTAACAAGTTTGCCTCTATTTCAGAATGATATTTGGTTTCTATATGGCATGGCTTTTTGGTTAAGCTTATTTGCTTTTTTCTTCTTTCTAATTCTATCTTATTGCTTTATGTAGTACAAGTATCGAAACTTACTACAGTATTAAAATTGTATTTCAGTTCTATCTTTATCACTGATCTGTCTGCTTCTGCAATGAATTAACGGACACCAATCATTATATCTATGAACAGTCACACATTTTTACACCTGGAATCTAACGTCATTTCCTTTTAAAAGGATAATTCAGAATTTTTTTCTAATTTGAAAATATGATCTTTTACACTTCATAAAATTTCTGTTGTCTTTTTCAAAGAGCTGTCAGTTAAAATTTTTGGTTAACTTTTTCTTAATGTAAATTTATTTTCGTTCAAGACTGATCCTTCTCTATTGTGTCCCTTTGTTTTGTTATTTATAGTCATTCATCTTATCATTAGTAAATTGTATATAATGTTATTGTCAGTGCTCTGTTTTGTTTATAGTTTCTGCTGGCTTAGATTATTTTCGGTTTGTATAGATCTCTTCATTCGTTTATTTCCTGTTTATATTCTGTTGTAGTTTCAGTTTGCAACCTAAATAGTTTTAAACCCCTAGTTAAATATTAGTTTTTTAGTTATAATTTAGTTTCTGTTGTAGTTGTTGTGATTGTTGTTCTATTTATAAGTTGACTTAAAACTTTTAATCTTGCTTCCCTCAGTTATATATACCTTCAGTTATACCTACTTCATCTAAGGATGTCTTCAATAAAAATTACTTATAGTCTTCATTAGCCTTTTGGTATTTTGAACACTGTTTGTGTTCACTGTGTCATATATCACATTTATGTTCAAAGTATCAGCATTAAATTAACTAAATAACAAACATAAAAAATTTAAACTAGTTAAATTTAAATTATTTATTTTTTGTTCGTAAAAGAAGCAAAGTTCAAAACTGAAGTTGTTTTTCATATAATATTATTTCTTTCACTAAATTGGATAGCAAAATTTACATACAGATACAAAACTTGATAGCAGAAACCAAAGCCAAGTGAAAAATTTTTATATTCAATGCTGATTTTGATTCAAAATTTATACAGTAGAGTCCCACAAACCCGGACTAATGTGGACCGAACGGTGTCCGGGTTTGTGAAAATTCCGAGTTATCGGGAAATGAGTAAAAATAAGAAAAAATAAGAATAGTTACTGTTATTTCTATAAAAAATCATTTACTTATTGCATAGTAAAAAGTCAAGAACTACATTAGGCCTATCAGTTATAAAAAAAAAACTTAAAGAAAAACCAAAACTGTTTCATACGTATTACACCGTGCTCTGGCCTTGAATCTCAATGCACTCTATTGCTCTGGCAGGCTTTCCGAGTTATCCAGAATTCCGTGTTATCGAAGTCCGGGTTTGCGGGACTCTACTGTATAACTAACAATGATGTTGTGGTTTTTAAATTATCAAAATTTGTGAAGCAATTTGTTATACTTCTTTAACCTGTTTAACTAAAAATAAATACCCCTTAAATAAATGTGTCATATTTCAAACTTATCACCAGAACAAATATTTCATATATGCTGATTCCATTTTTAACAGAATAGTGATGATGTAGTAGGGAGTTTTAAACTTTTTATTAACTATTCAGGTTTTGAAACATCGGGTCGACAACATCAGAAGAATCAGTGCCCACCCACTGCTGCCCCTTTGTAAGTAAAAAATGTAGTTTTAGTTTAAGTAATACACCTTTTTTAATTTAAAATAAAATTGTAGACAAACATAAGATATGTGGTACAAATTTGGGGATATTATACTTTATCGCTCTTTGAAGAACTATAAAATACCAACTAACCAAAAAGTTAAAATTTTACCAGAGAAACTCAATTCACATTTCTATTATGAATGAAATGTTTATTTAAGTACCATTCAAACAAGCTTAATAGCATTAAAATGAAAAATGTGTGGTGGAAGTTTCTAATTATATTGTGTAACTTTTTATCAAATAAATAATATTTTAGTTCTTAGTTTTTTTTTTACATTTGTAAAGTTAATACTTCCTTTGAAGGAGAACAAATGTATGACATTTAAGGTTCATGACTGACTAGTTTTAACTGTGAACCTTAAGCTTAATATATTTTTAATTATTTGGGTGGGGCGGTCCCACTTCCCTGAGTTATCATCTAGTTTAGAAACTTAAATATTCAATCATGCAGTTAATTCTGTGATTTGATAATAAAGAAATCAGTTTTCTAAAGTAATGCTGAACATGGAACAGTTATTTTCAAGAGCAGTATCCATATGACTTAAATTGCATTCTTTTATGATATTTAAACCAAAAAACATTACTGGAAGGCATTTTACTACTGTTAATCTAACAAAAATTCATTTATTAAGCAACATAACCTCACTTTTATATGAAGAATAAAAATTAAAAATAATTGATAATGCAAGTGTTCGAGCTCCTAATTTCCTCGGTTTCTATTTGTTCATACCTTAGTTAGCGCAGAAAGTTACGATGTATGTGTTCTATCTCCGGAGATGAACAATTGCATTCTATTTTTCTTCGATTTTTTTGAGATGGAACAAAGAATTAATTTAGTTTTCCCTTTAAATCAACTGTTTGTTTTTTTCAATGTAATCTGTGTTTTAACATGGAGTAAGCTGTGTAAAAGAGTTCAAAATGACATATAGGTCAATTTCGCCAAAAAGTGGTGATAGAACACTCGTGCTCTCACCCAGCGGTAGGTTTTTAAATATTATTTGTTATTTGGATTCGGATTTGTAAAATTTATTGGGTGAAATAAAGATATTTTGAATTGAATTGGAATTAGACATTTCCTTAAGTTTAATTTAACTGTATGATGCACGAAAACAAAATCTGTTAATACTAGATCATACTGATCCTTAGTGATAGGCTGTTCTCTTTTGACATATGTTTTTAAACAGCAACTTGGATGTAATTTATGATATTGGAATCATTCCTACAAAATACAAGCTCTGATTTGCAACCCAAGATAGTACAAAAATCATTGTCAGCTTAATTTAGACTGCAAACTGTAGTTTTAATTTATCTTTGAATTAGTTTTAATTTCTTAGTAATCCTAAATTCAGTTTGGTTAAAATTCTAAATAACCTGATCTAATCTGAAATTAATAGAAAATTTCATTTCACAAGGTCTATATGTGGCTATTTCTTTTAGCGAATTTCCCCTATAGGGAAGAAGCTATTACCGTAGGTCTCATGGTAAGACCTAAGCCCAAGACCATAATAACTTTTCGTTTTGGGGCCCCAGAAGCAAAAAACACCATTCGTTCAAATTTCTAGATATATATATATATATATATATATATAAATTAATTAAATAAAAATACCAACTCACATTAACAATTAGTTTTTTTCACATTAATAATTAGTAATATTTTGGAAAAAATTCTTTCATCAGACTACTATTCTACTACATGTTGACTTAAAACAAAACAAAAACTGTTAGATAACCTATGTTGTGTTGTAAATAAATATTTGATGAGAACATATGTGTATTTAATCTTGATGTCAGGTGTTCATTACTTGTAAAGTTGGATGGAAATTTTTTTTTATGAATGAAATTGATGTGAAGATTTATCTTATCGAAGGTGGAGGCCATGTGGAGTTTTTGATCGTGTTATCATTTGATGCGCTTGTTCTAGACATCTTAGAGATGGCACACTAAAATTCTTGTTCAATTGCCGTATTGGTTTTACCTTATATGTGTTTTCAAAATTTTGTGTTCTAACCCATGTAGAACCAGAGGTTTTGTTATATCCTGATGTTTGTAGTCAAACCTATGGCCAGTCATTCTAACTCTTAGGGTGTTTGTCGTGGAACCTATATAATCTTTAGGGCATTTCTTGCACTGAATCTGGTAAATGATATTTTTTGAATCACATGACAAACACCCCTGAATTTTGTAGTTTTTTGATGTTGAACTACTGCCAAATGTAGGTGAATCTTCTATTTTTTTACATACTAAACATCTAGGTTTTCTACATGGGTGGTATTCCTTTGACGTTTTCTTCAGTTGGGAGTTTTGGGTGTGACAACATCTCTTTCAGTATTGGTGGCCGTCTGAATATAATTCTTGGAGGTGTTGAAAGTAACGATTGGGTTAATGGTGAATTTTGTAGAATGTCGAAGGTGATTTTAATTACGTTGTTAAGTTTGTGGAGGCCAGGATAAAATTGGGTGATAAGTTTTGGTTCATTATTTTCAAAATGTATTTCTTTCTGCTTACCTAAGTTATTTTCATCTAATTTTTCATTTAATAGTTTTATTGGGTAGCCTCTCTGAAGAAATGCATTTTCCATTATTCTAATGTACTCTTGCTTGTGTTCATTTTCACTGCAAAGTTTAACAGCTCTGAACAACTGACCCTTTGGTATAGACTTTTTTACATATAGCGGGTGGCAACTTTTGTATTGTAGGTATTGGAATTTGATTGTTGGTTTAACATTTATTTTATGTTTGAGTATTCCATTATCTAAAAATACACCTACATCTAGGAATGTTGCAACTAGGGGTGGGCGAGTAGTGGATTTTTAAGTCGAGTCGAGTCGAGTCGAGTATTAAGCCAAAAACTCGAGTTTCGAGTCGAGTCGAGTCGAGTAGTTGTTTGTGAAAAGTAATGAGATTTTCATTTTTTCAACTAAAATCTTTCTTCAATTTTACTTATAAAATTGATCTACTTTATTTAAGCTTATGTTTTTATATTTTTCTTCGAAAAATTAAACTCTGATATTCTAATACCCCTACTTTTAAATGAATATTGCATAAACCCCACTTTTAAATGAATAAGTTGACTATGCTAAATCATTCAAAATAACAAATAACTTAATGTAACAAGATCACAAAATAAATTTATGCAGGATATACATAGTTATAAAATCTAAGCAGTAATAAGATTTAATTATTAACCTATTATTTTAACAAACAAAAAGAGGTTTATATTTTCCCTAAAAATAGTTGTTGGCCCTAATTAAAACCTTAGCCAAGAAATTGTGGAAGAAAGAATTTAAAACATCAGGGTGGAGAGCTGAGTATCATTCAAAAGATAAAATAAATTAAAAATTTGAAGTTTTTAAGTGTAGGTCAGAGCTAAATATAGCTGTAAGTTTTCGATTTCCGAATTCTGAGACATTTCAGAATCTGGTATTTCTAGATAACTGTCAAAATCCAGTCTTCTTTGAGTTAATGAAATATTTTCGAGGTTAATGTTATGAAAAACTCGGCTGCGAAAAACGATAGCGCATATCTTTCGGTCGCGGATAAACAGCAGATGTAGCTTTTCAAAACTCGCGATCTGCCGCAAAATACGATCGCGCGTATTTGCCGATCGCCGAAAATCGGCAAATGTAGCCTTGCAAAAGTCGCGGTCAGCCGCAAAAAACAGCCGCGTGTATTTGCCGATCGTAAATAAACGAAATGCAACTTTGCGAAGCTAGCGATCGGCAAAAATACAGTCGCGCATGTTTGCCGGCCACAAATGAACAGAAAATGCTGCTTATTGTGAAACTAGCGAGGGGCCGCGATAAACAATCTGCCGATTGCGGATAAACGATAGATGTAGCTTTGCGAAACTCGCGATCGGCTTTAAAATTTGATCGCACAAACGTAAATCGCACGTAATTTCGGCCGCCGCGTAAACGGCGGGAGTAACTGACTACTCGACTCATTTGAATCGAGTAGTTGGAACTACTCGACTCGCCCTCGAGTAGTAGCAACTACTCGAGTAATTACTCGACTGTCGAGTACTCGCCCACCCCTAGTTGCAATATTAGAAGAAACTTGCCATGTAAACCTTAAGTTTCCGAATCCATTCAGTGAGCTTAAGAATCTATCCAGTTTGTCTTTGCCATGGGTCCAAATCATAAATATATCATCTATGAAGCGAAACCAGCAGAGAGGCTTATCCGCTTGGGTGTTTAAAAAGTCATATTCGTATTTAGCCATAAACATATTGGCATATGACGGAGCCATTCTTGTTCCCATTGCTGTGCCTTTCTTTTGTAAAAAGAAGCCATTTTTGAAGCGAAAGCAGTTGCATGTAAGAATAAAATTTACTAAGCCCATTATGAACTTGGTGCTCGGTTTACTAGAACGCGGTCTTTCATTAAGAATTTCTTCTACAGCTTTCATGCCTTGTTCATGATTAATATTTGTATATAGGCATCGATGGAAGCAAGTTGGATGTCATCCGGCAAAGGTTTCGGAATGTTTTTTAGTTTTTCAATAAAATGTTCCGAGTTCTTTATATAAGAAGGCATTTCTTTAACAAATGGCTGAAGATAAGCATCAACATATGCTGAAATCCTTTAGGGGAGGATATCGATGCTACAATTGGTCGACCTGGTGGTGGACTAACATTTTTATGAACTTTTGGTAAGATATAAAAAACTGGTGTTTTGGGGCTTTTGTTTATAAGCAGTTCAACCAAATGTTTTGGAATGTCTTCTTCTACAGCATTTTGTTCAATAAATCTTTCAATTTTCTTGTTTATTTCGATGGTTAGGTCTTTCTCTAGACGTTCAAAATTATTAACATTTTCTAACTGTTTCAAAGCTTCTTTTACGTAATCATATTTATTCATAATGACGGTTACATCACCTTTATCTGCAGGTAATATTATTATATCATCATTATTTTTAAGGGGGAAAAAAACTAATTATTAATATGAGCTGTATTTTTATTTAATTATTTTATTTTAGCGAATTTCCCCTATAGGGAAGAAGCTATTACCGTAGGTCTCATGGTAAGACCTAAGCGCGGGACCATCATAACTATTCGTTTTGGTGCCCCCAGATACCAAAAACACCATTGGTTCAAATTTGTATATATATATATATACATATATATATATATATCTATATATAGATCTATATACGTATATATCTATATATATATGTGTCGGTAAGCACGATAGCGCTCGCAAAAATGGTCCGATCGGAATGAAATTTGGCATAGGCGTGTAAAGTAGTAATTATTCGGATGAGTTCGAAAACCAGCCCGATCGGACAACTGGAAGGGGGGGGTAAAGGGGGATAAACCCCCCCCAAAAATGGGTTTTTGGGGTTTTCACATATAAAAATAAAAATAATCCAATTTAGTTAGCACCATTGAATTCAGCTCAAAAAAACAAAAATTTAGTATTTTGAATCATTGCTCTATGTCCATTGGTTACCGAGATATTCTAAGTGGTAAACACAGTACGTTGTCCCAATGTTAACCTTATGGGAAATAAGTAAAATTCTATATCTCGCTTATTCCTCAATATATCTTAATAAAACTTGGTTTGTGGCTTCATCTAGATAAGATCTAATGTATTTTAGTCTAAAACCCCCGCAATTTCCATTTTTATGGCAGCAAACCTGCATACTCATTCCCCATGTTATCCTTATGGGAAATAAAAAATGCCATATCTTCCTTATTTTTTGACATATCTTGATAAAAGTTGGTATATGGTTTCTCCTAGTTCAGATCTACGAAATATTTAATTAAAACCACCCAGTTTTAACAGACCTGTTGCAGCAAACCTGCATACCATTCTCCATATTATTCTTATGGAGCTTACAAAAACATATTAAATTTCAATACCTTGAATTGAAATATGTTCTTTTGCATCTGAAATTCGCTGAGTATGCAGGTCTGCTGCAACGGGGGTATTTATTTAATTAATGTGTGTGTGTGTGTGTGTGTGTGTGTGTGTGTGTGTGTGTGTGTGTGTGTGTGTGTGTGTGCGTGCGCGTGCACGTGTGTGTACGTGTGCGTGTGTGTGTGTGTCTGTAAGCACGATAGCGCTCACAAAAATGGTCCGATCGGAATGAAATTTGGCACAGGCGTGTAAAGTAGTAATTATTCGAACGAGTTCGTGAACCAGCCCGATCGGACCACCGGAAGGGGGGGTAAAGCGGGGTAAACCCCCCAAAAATGGGTTTTTCGAATTTTTTATATAGAAAAATAAAATTTATCAAATTTTGGTTAGCACCATTGAATTAAGCTCGAAAAAACAAACAATTTAGTATTTTGAATCATTGCTCTATGTCCATTGGTTACTGAGATACTGAAAGTGGTAAACACAGTACGTTGTCCCAATGTTAACCTTATGGGGAATAAGTAAAATTCTATATCTCGCTTATTTCTCAACATATCTTAACAAAACTTGGTTTGTGGCTTCATATAGATGAGATCTAATGTATTTTAGTATAAAATCCTGGATATTACCGTTTTTATGGCAGCAAACCTGCATACTCATTCCCCATGTTATCCTTATGGGAAATAAAAAATGCAATATCTTCCTTATTTCTTAACATATCTTGATAATACCCCCGTTGCAGCAGACCTGCATACTCAGCGAATTTCCAGTTCAAAACAACATATTTCAATCCAACATAGCGAGATTTTACAGGTTTTTGAAAGCTCCATAAGAATAACATGGGGAATGAGTATGCAGGTTTGCTGCTACGGGTAGATTAAAAGTGGGTGGTTTTAATTCAATATTTAGTAGATCTGAACTAGAAGAAGCCACTTACCAAGTTTTATCAAGATGTGTTGAGAAATAAGCGAGATATAGAATTTTACTTATTTCCCATAAGGTTAACATAGGGACAACGTACTTTCAATATCTCAGTAACCAATGGACATAGAGCAGTGATTCAAAATACTAAATTGTTTGTTTCTTTGAGCTGGATTCAATGGTGCCAACAAAAATCAGATTATTTTTATATAAATTAAGTTAAACTTAGAGCTAGAAAATGCCCATAAAGGCGAAACATGTTGCTCAATAAAAAATATTTTAAAAAGGGTACTCAGTTTATCTTTATATTTTTAATATATAGATATATATATATATATATATATATATATACAGGGTGAGTTTTAATTGTCCCCCCCCCTTACTTTTTTTTACATTTCTAAAAATAACTATCCCAGACCCCGCCCAAACATTATTGGGTAGTAAGTACCTCGTTTTGAGGGGGTACTCATTTTTGGCCGCCATCTTGGATCCGCCATATTGGATCCAAAATAATTTTTTCAAATGTAAAAGTGGTGTTATGACCCATCATTTCAAGCTAGATTTTTTCACTGATTACAATGCCGCAATCCGTTTTTTAATATCTCGATTCGTTCTCAAGATATGAGTACTTTTAATTTATTTATTTTCAGCCAATTTTAACATTACAAATTGATAAAATAGGCCCATAACCACAAAATAATGCTAGATAGTGACGAATAACCACCATCAGTCATTATTGAGCGATTTACACTCAACTGTCACCAATGTAAATTTTTTGGCCGCCATCTTGGATCCGCCATTTTGAAATGAGGTAAGTTATTTCAAATATGAAGTTGGGGTTGTGACCCATCACTTCACACTAGTTTTTTTGCGCCGAATTCAATGCCGCAACCGGTTTTTAATTATCATGTTTAGTTTTCAAGATATTGACAAATTTCTAATAAAAATCTCAAAAAGTATTAATTTGTCAAAAACTAATTTTTATAGCTAAAAACGGGTTGCGGCATTAAATTTGGCGCAAGAAACTAGTGTGAAATGATGGGTCACAACCCCAACTTCATATTTGAAATAACTTACCTCATTTCAAAATGGCGGATCCAAGATGGCGGCCAAAAAATTTACATTGGTGAAAGTTAAGTGTAAATCGCTCAACAATGACTGATGGTGGTTATTCGTCACTATCTAGCATTATTTTGTGGTTATGGGCCTATTTTATCAATTTGTAATGTTAAAATTGGTTGAAAATAAATAAATTAAAAGTACTCATATCTTGAGAACGAATCGAGATATTAAAAAACGGATTGCGGCATTGTAATCAGTGAAAAAATCTAGCTTGAAATGATGGGTCACAACACCACTTTTACATTTGAAAAAATTATTTTGGATCCAATATGGCGGATCCAAGATGGCGGCCGAAAATGAGTACCCCCTCAAAACGAGGTACTTACTTCCCAATAATGTTTGGGCGGGGTCTGGGATAGTTATTTTTAGAAATGTAAAAAAAAGTAAGGGGGGGGGACAATTAAAACTCACCCTGTATAGATATATATAGATATATATATATTTATGAAAATGAACGAATAGTGTCTTTTGCTTCTGGGGGCCCCAAAACGAAAAGTTATCATGGTCTCGGGCTTAGGTCTTACCATGAGACCTATGGTAATAGCTTCTTCCCTATAGGGGAAATTCGCTAAAACTTGGTGTATGGCTTCTTCTAGTTAAGATCTACTACACATTGAATTAAAACCACCCAGTTTTAAAATACCTGTTGCAGCAAACCTGCATACTCATTCCCCATGTTATTCTTATGGAGCTTAAAAAACCTCAAATCTTGCTATATGGATTGAAACATGTACCTTGGAATTGAAATTCGCTGAGTATGCAGGTCTGCTGCAACGGGGTTATTTAGTTTAATTTGAGGACTTAACTTTCCTTCAAGTACACAATACAATTCTAATCATTGCGTATTGTCACCGTGTTGGTAGACCTGACCGGGGCGCAGGATGGCTCGGTACAGATGTGGGAGTGGGGACACACTCAGTCCGTGGCTGTGGCTCGACCTAGCGGCACTTTCGCTAAGGTAAAGTCAAACCAAGACAAGGTAAGAAACAATAAAATGATCCTCTCTTAAGGTGGAGGGATAACCTTTATTGGAAATAAAATTACCTAGATATTGTAAGTCATTCCAAGTGCTCCTTTTCTGGTCACAGCATTAGGCAGGTGGCAAAAAATGGAAACTCCAGCTGTGTAAAATGACTTGATGTTAGAGGCAGCTAAGCTTCTCTTGGACATGTAAGTAAGTGAACATATTTCCAACAGATAGTAGCTCATTTACTTGGGTATGAATTAACGGACTTCAGTTATAAGAACCAACTGTTTCAGTAAATTCAAAACACATTAGCACATAATTATACAATGCTGATTTTAGTGCTAAATATTACTTACTAAGGTTGAGTTCTGCAGATAAATAGTAAATAGAAAACTTAATAAATACAGACCTTGTGTTTTCACATATTTAATTGATCAAGTGATTGTGGGAAAAAACAAAGAGCATAGCTGTCTATAACGTCAGATGGGTTAATGATTAACTAACAAAACATATTTTAAACACCAGTAGCGCACTCCACTCACCCGCCTCATGACCAGAACTGTAGGATCAACGATCTACTAAAATTTCTCCTTGTATCAAGAGGGTATAGATATCTATGATGAGCTCTCATCACACTGACATGAGAGAGCGAATTTCAGGGCTTAAATTACCAATTTTAGACACTAAACCCAAATTTTAGGCTTCATGCCTCTATTTTAAAGGGGATAGTAGTGTTTCTATTAATTCCCCTACCTTGATAATCAGTTGACTAATCAGAACATACAAAATAATATCTCTACCGATTTTCAAGGAAATCAGTTGACGATTGCTGCAGCTAGAGAGCAAAACTCCTTTAAGACAACATACCGTGTTTAGCAAATTAATATTATTTTTCATAAGTCAGTTATTTTTGGTGATATAACTTAGAGTGATTGTAATTTTTTAAACTTTTTTATTTTTAGAAAAAAATCATTAAATTAACATTTGAGGCTTATATGACCCTTTTTGAATTAAAAACCTCAAATTTTGGCCATTTACTATACTAAAGAGGTTTTAAGGGTGCTCAAATTTTTTCACCCAACAAACTCGTCCATTGCCACCGCTACATTTACGTCACACTTGTTCATAAATTGAGAGTTTTTAACAGATGGTGATTTTGCCAAAACAAAAAGTTATGGTCCCAGTGCCATCGTTGCAGGTCATGCCAATAGCTCACCTTTCCATACAATATTTTCTAACAATAGAGATCTTAAAATAAGTGGTTGACATGACCACTGCAGGCCAGGTTTTGAAGATGTTACCATTATAACTGACTGGAAAGCCGAGTTTATAAAGCGCTCATCTCACAACCTGAGGGTCGACGTTTTGGTTCCTGACAGGATCGAAACTGGGTTCAGTCGCCATTTGGCATTGGGCTATGAATTAATGATGCAATTTAACAAAACGTCACCGTTAGATGGTAACGGTTTAGACTGTTCCTAAAAAAAAAAAAAAAAAAAAAAAAAAAAAATGCCACTGGTGTTGAAATACACAAAATAACTGTACACAATCATATTCATGTTCTCATAATGATGACGGTACCAATCAATACCATTAAAAGATAAAATACAATTAAATATGGCTAAATCAAACAATATCAAATATTTCTGTTATAAATCTGAAAAATGATCCTTATCACTTATAAGAGACATTAACAGGAAGCCTGATATGATTAATACCACTATATAAATTTCCTAGATGTTAGAAGTACCCCAGTGGAGATAAGTTTAAGGATTCTTAAAAGTTCCACAACACTTGTAATTTATTAGGGAATGGACTCTGACAAGTGTTTTGATTCTACCGTTTTATACAAGATAACTGGTTTGCATTTAATTTTTTCTTGTGGTCAAAAGGTGGAAATTTGACATTATTTTTGAACTTTGTTCATGTAAAGGTGATTTATAAAAATTTAAAAAAACTTCAAGAGAATAACCAATTTAAAAAAATCTAAATCTAAAAGAGTAAGCTCATTTGTTGGGCTCCCTCTACAACTCAAGTTGTAACTCCTCAAAATATATCCAGAAACCTAGTTAAAAGATAGTATTGAATTGAAACATTTTAAACCCATTTCTGTAGCCAAAAGAAATGATTGAATGGTAAGGAAGTAGAAAATTTTGCCATAAATTAATAAGGAAAAATATTTTTTCTTTGTTTGTTCATTTTCAGCGTGCACATTTGAATAGTAAATAAATAACCAGAACCCTTAAAATAATGAGAGAATAAACATAGTAAATTTCATAAAACTAACTTGGAGAACATCATTGGAGCCTTCCTTTTTTTTATCTAAATCACATTATGTTGCTGTATTAAAACTGAGTGACCTTAATATTTTTACTCTGTCACCGAGCCTCGAAATTTATTGTTGCACTTTCTACACAACAACAGTTGTGCCATTATAGTTTGATCTCGACGCAGGTGACGAGAGTCCGCTTCAGTCAACACGGGAACAAGTTTGGGGTCGCAGACGGAGACGGCAATCTCTCGCTGTTCCAGTCGCAAATTGGCACCGTTGCATCTGGCAACCGACCGTTCTTTGTAAGTAGATATTACAGCTCTACTGTCACAGTACAATGATATGAAGGTGATCTTATTCATTTGACTTTAGTATGTATGAATGTAAGATTTTTTTGAAGCATATTTTTGGTAACTTTGTTGCAATGTGTAAAAAAACTTTTACTCATTATCTGTTTGTGTCTATTTAGGGAGTTTTCTTCCTTTTTTTTTTGAGAAAGCAATGATCAGCAGAGAGGATGAAGTTACCATTAACCTGTAAACAGTTGAAGTGATCAGCTTATCCTGTTGATCACAGTGTTGGAGCAGAAATTGCTTATAAAGAATAGACTTACAAAACAGTTATTGGTGGTTGTTGTGTATTCCAGACGTACCAGTGCCACAACAAGTTGACCAGTGACTTTGTGTTCCTCGGATCGTGCAGCCTCGTGGCAACGGCCGGCCACAGTTCCGAGAGCAAGAATGTCGCTATGTGGGACACGCTGCTGCCCCAGAAGAAAGCCCTCATTGCAGGTGAATTACTAACAATAGTTTTTTTCATCATTCTCTGAACCCTCTTGAGTTTGATGTGCTAAAAAATCAATATGTATCCAAGCTAAATTAAAAATTGTAGTGTAACTTAAGAGAGTTTAACCTTATTACACTATTAAAACGTTCTTGCTTATCATGAAATGGGTGTGACTAAAATTGGTTCATAAATTTATGATTTCATAATAACCTGAAGAATACTGAAAATATTCTAAGGCATACTAACTCATTATTACTAACATGCAATAATTAATTAAGGGCCTGGATGGATTTTCTCCAATTGAACTTCTCATTAAGCTAATATGTTTTATTTGATTCCTTTGCTTACTACTTTTTTCTCTTTATTTGGTACGCAGATTAACTTCAGAAAAGAACTTCAAGTCACCCATTTCACTCCCAAGATGTTGATATCCACCTTATTCTTTAACTAAGATTCACAACTTTTTACCTGTGTCCACGTAAATAACCTCATATTACTCTTCTTCAACTGCTACACCACTTAGTAATATCTCACTTTTCGACAAACACGTTGTGAATTAAAGTGGTTGGCACTGATGTGTTTGTTGTGCTGCAGCGTTCCCGTGCCACGACCAGGGGGCGTCGAGCATCGTGTTCGCGCCGCAGCACCAGCTGCTGATCTCAGCCGGCAAGAAGGGCGACGTCTGCATCCTGGACGTGCGGCAGCGCAGCATCCGCCACCGCTTCCCCGCCCACGAGAGCCCCGTCAAGTGTCTGGCCATCGACCCCGCCGAGGAGTTCTTTGTAACGGGTGCCGCTGACGGTGATATCAAGGTAAGGTTCCCGACCGCACCCTTCGCCAGCGCTTCCCCGCCCACGAGAGCCATTCAAATTTAATACGCATTCAAATTTAACACACTAATTTCAATGGATTATAAAGTTCTCTAATACAAAACATATAGAGAAAACTAAAGATAAAACATAAAAATTTATGAGTAAATTAAAGTCTTAAGTTTTTTAGATACTTATCGACGGTACAGTTGTTTTTTTTTTAAGTTTCAATCTACTGTACTGCTCAATCTATGTCTAGTAGAACTTCAATTTGAATCATAAAAAATACTAAAAAATTAACTAAAAAAAGTTTAAGAATCATCTAGCGGAAAAAGTAAAACGATAAGTTTGTTTAAGGTTACACAACCGCAAGGTTATATCAAGGTTTTCAAGGTCAGTACTTCGATATATAGAGGTAAAATTAGCATTGGGAAGATAGGAAGGTTAAAGGGGAATTGAAAAACTTCGATATATCAAGGAATTCCATATATCGAGGCTCCACTCGATATCGAGGTCATGGTGTTACTTACTGATTTTTGGCCTTCACCCATCTTTTTGTAATCAAGTTCTCACATGAAAATCCCCCTTCGGCCCTCGTGGGAGCTATCATATTCGTCCGGCAAAACAGTACTTTCCGGCCTAGTAATGTTATATACTATTTTCATTTAAAACCATTATTGTTATGTCGATGTTGTGCACAGGTGTGGGGCCTGAGTATCCACCAGCTGCTGTACTCGTTCCCCGGGGAACATGCGCGCTCCTCCTTCTTCAAGCATATCGGGCAGGGCGTGACGCAGCTGCACGTCGACGGCGCGGCGCGACTCTTCTCCTGCGGCGCGGACGGCTCCATGAAGGTGCGCCAGCTACCCGAGCGCGAACTCACCGTGCACTCGCTATATTAGGTAAGCACAATCGGCCCAATCTAGTGTTGTGTCTTGAATTTTCCTTAATTATTTTGCTCTTTGATTACTATTAATGAGTGCTTTTTTATTAAGTATTGATTTTGCGGGTTTGGAAATTGAGGCGTTTAGGCGGGCATTGATAAATTCATCAGATGTCTGTCAATACAAGGTGAAGGCTGATAGGGCTGAATTAAGTTTTGTAACTCAAAAACAAAATGGCCAGCTCAGGATGTGGTGTCGCTGACTCCACTCCTAACAATCTGCTGAATGAAAAGTGAGTTGTTATTCGACTTCTTTGGGTGAAAACAAATAAACCTGTGGAGTGTGGCGGCTCATCATTAATAGGAGCACATAAATATAAAATACTTCTATCAACACAGAATGATATTGAATATCCCAAACAATTTAAATAACAGGAATAAGCAGACATAAGCACTCACCAGGCTGAGTGGACTCGTCTTTATCAAACTTGTCATTTGGCTTCTTCTATTTGAGTTTTACTGGATATCAATTATTTAGAACCACCCAATTTTTAAATACCTACAACTGCAAACCTGCAAGCTCATTCCTTATGTTATTCTTATGGAGAATGATGAAATATGTTTTAAGCATTTGAAATTTGCTGAGTTTGCAAGTCTGCTACATGAGAGAGTATTTCACACTCTTCTTGTTATGCAACCCAGTATAGTACATATTAATGGTATGTTCTTGAATGATTTTCTATAGTCATGAAGGACTTCTCTGTACCGATTACAGTCTTGGTGCTCTTTATTCTAAAATTAGTTGATATGTTTGATGATCTTCAATTTGTCTTAGAATGAGTTTTTAAGTAAAGTTAAATGTTGTAGACAGAACATTGCAAGTAGGCGCAACTTTGCAAGCAAAGCAGCGCAACACTTAGGCGCAAGTTCAACGAAACGATGGTGCACTGACACTCGCCTTCACATTTAGTTTAAGTAGCTAAATAAATAATTACCACTATATAAAATATTGTCGATAATATATATGGTGTCAAATATGTAAAATCAGGGGTCTCTTTCCCGCATAGGAAAATTGTATTATTTTGTATCTATGTAGCATTACATTTAGTTGTAGATTCTGTTGAAAAGTCATTTAGCTGTTAAGTTATTAGATGATTGTTTATCTTTTGATCAATATCATATGTATTATTTTATTAGAAGAACGTTGAGCGTGTTAAATCGAGTTATGATTATTTATTAATAGGTTGGCTGTGAGAGAATTCCATTTATTTTTATCGATTGAGTTTATAGATCAGAACTGTGAAACTCGTCCTACAGTTGTTGTGGTCAGATGTGTTATAATCAAACTTTGCCTGGTGGTTGTAACTCATCGGCAAACTCAGCCATGTCAACTTTGTTTTCCGTATTTATTAATATATAATATTCTATTTACAATAATGGTGAGACTCACTATGAAATATTTGTCATTTTAAATGGTCTGTTGTTATTACGTTTCTTAACAACATAAAACTGATCCAAAGCTTGTAAGAAACAAAGTTGTTATGTTGCTTACTTTTTCATTTACTCGCTTATTTTCCCCAAAGGTGATGGTGAGAAGCAATATCGTTAAGGCATTTAATACAGATTTATCATGTGTGTTTGTATCACTTCCCTGACTGGGAAAGCCGAAGTCCTTCTACTGCACTATGCAGCTGTATTTATTCGCATTTGCGTCTCACTGTTGGTTATTTCTATGCATCAATGTTACAGAGAAACTTGAATTTATTTTCAGTTTTACGGTAAATTTCAACTTATTTGGTAAATTTTAATTTTATTAAATAAAATATGTTTATTGAAAAAAATTATCACCGCCAATAGTTAAAAAGCACTTCTCAGTGTCACTTGACAAAGTAAGTTTCTCTGTATTATTGGCACCACTGCACACTGTACATCTGCTTACTTGTCGCCGTTGCACCCTCCATCGGAGAATCAGACAATACCGTTGTTATCTTAGCTTCTAGTTGCATGGTTGTTGCACTTGTTATCATAGTCACTATTGTATTCACTCTTTCATCTGAATGTTGCCCTACTCGCCAACCCTCAGTTATTTATTATATCCTGAATTGAAAAGCTTTTTAATATTTTTTCATCCATTAGTATTTTTATTAGTTAGCTCATACATCTGATAATTTGTTCTTGATTATAGTTCCTAGCAAAAATATTTTTTTCATCTAAATTATTTTTTTAGCCCTTGTAAACCCTCCCTCCTTGTAGCCCTTGTAGTTTTTTGCCCTTGTAAGAGATACTTTACCTAAATTCTGACTAATATTTGGAGAGCGCCATGGAAAAAATTAATTATGTCTTTAGTTGTGGTGTGATCACATATGTTATTTCTAGAAAACATTACTGAAACTTATCCTATGCAGTCGCATGACTCCAAAAAAATACTGGCAGATTTTGCAATTTTCAAAGTGAATTAATATTTTAGGACTAATATGTTTTATCTTAAATACAGAATTAACTCTATCAATGATGGGTGGCGAGTTGGGAAAAATGTTGAGTGCCCTTATTCATTCAATAACTGTCCCTATAACACTGTTGTTGAATTTTTCTTCAAAGAGTTTTTTTCTTATTTCCATACTAGAATGTTCATTTGTTTGGATTAAAATTCATCTTTTCAAAGTATTGCCTTATGGACAATACTTTCCAACCATAAATAAACTAAAAAAAGATTGTCCATGGACAATACTTTATTTTTCTCATCTTAAAAAAACAAGTCATAGAACTAAGAATGTGTTGTTAATATAAATCATAAGAATTTAATTAGTTTAGTATTTTTAATGTAACTCCAATAGAAATGTTAAATCAATAACGAGCACTCTAAGGTGGAAGTAAGAATAACAAAACCTTCCTGGAGGAATGATGTGATATCAGAATTCATTTTTAATTCAAAGTTAAACTTCATCTGACGTTGGGTTTGCAATGTATGGATTACATTTTAGAACTAAAGTGTGAAAGGAATGTTATAAAGTTGTATAAAGCTTCAGTGTGTATTAAAAAATATCATTTTTTAACAAAATATCCATTGTATTTTAATGTAAGCGCTGTCATGTACATTTTCTTTTAAAATAAAATCTGCAACATGTTTTTAATGATTTTTGCTAGACATAAGTATATTTTATAGTCGTACCTTTTGTTTGTCATCAAAATATTCATCCTGTGTCATTTATTATGCCATCACCAATCGTCGTCTAGAAAGGTTTCTTTAAAGACATGCTCAAATGTGACTGTTGATTCTAGTGAAAGAATGATATGACCGAATCAATAGTGTGTTACTTCAAAGTATTGGAAATGTATTGTATTATTTAATGAGTTAGATTAGACGGTCCTCGCCGTGAGTTTAGTCAAGTTACCATCTGATGGGACATGCATCATTCCTTGTAGGCTAGGTCACTCTCTGGACTGTTAGGGAATATCTTTAGGAGGTTTGTAATGTCATGTAGCAAAGTTTAGAGTTATATATAAATATTTAACTGCTTCTTGTTTATGTACATAATGTTGAACTGTGTATAATGGTGATGTCAGTAAATACCAGACTGGACAGTGTTATTGGTGTGACTTCTGTTCCCCCCCTCCCATTCCTTCTTAGTATTTAAAAGATTGTAATCAGATTGTCTAATAACCTTGAAAATGTTGAAAGTCTATAATTAGTTTTGAATGTCAATATGATCTCTAAAAATCAGGAATTAGTCTTGAATTCCAAATTAAGATTATAAATTTACTAACTGTTGCTCGAACCTGTTGGTAACCTGTTGCTCGAAATCGAGCAAAACAAAACCATTAAAGAAAGAACAATTTACTTGTTATATGGTTATAAAGTTTAATCTAAGGGCTAAATTTAGAATAAAAAAAATTACAGCTAAACTACTGGAAAATTGAAAGTTTATTCGATTTACAGTAGGAGTTCCTGGTAAATGATATTGTTTTGGAACACCTGTTCGGTTTTCTTCATTTTCCTTTGTTCTCTTGTACGAGGTACAGTCAAAAGTTCCCGGAATTAATTTTTGTAGACATATAGCGCGATCGCCAGCGGTAAATTGGTCTTGCAGTAGTTTGTACGACTCCTTGGGAGGGCATATCAGTAGTGGTGGCATAGCTGACTTGCTGTAGTGCAGCATTGGAAAGCGTATTTCTTGAACCTGCAAGCCTACGTTGTCGGATTTTTGAAAAATGGCATTTTATGAACAGCACACGAACATTGTTTTTGTTTTACTTTAAAAATCACCCAGTGAGACTCTTGAGTTGTTAATTCAAGCTTATGGAGAAGAGGCAATGAAGAAATCCCCTAATTTTTTCTTCATCAGCATCACCCAGTGCGCTGTTCATGAAATGCCATTATTCAAAAATCCGACAACGTCGACTTGCAGGTACACGAAAAGCGCTTTCCAATGCTGCACTATAGAAAGTCAGCTATGCTACCACTTCCGATATGCCCTCCCAAGGAGTCGTACCAACTACTGCAAGACCAATTTACCGCTGGCGCTCGCGCTATTTGTCTACAAAAATTCTTTCCGGGATCTTTTTGACTGTATCTAAAATGTAGATTTTTATAACGGCAAAAGATAATGCTCTGCTTAGAGCACCAACCGTCGAATATTATCTAAACAGTTCCTGGATTTAAGTCTAACAGCCCCGTTCTCAGCTTGAGAGTTTTCAGTAAGATCTTAAAATTATGGCAGAATCCGCAAATTAGGCAGATGAAGGCAAATGGCAACAAAGGGTAAATAATGCACTCATTATCTCTACCAACAGTCTTTTCATTCTTGAAATGCAAGCCGCCGCAATGAAAACATTTTAATGTTCAATGGCCCGAGGTTGGAAAGAGCACTTCGACAATCTAGTAATGCCGCTCTATACCCATCAAATGTTTCATCGGGAAGGTGATGCCAGCGGACATTCGTGTTCCTTCCGACTGGTCAGTGTGCATCTTGTTCTTATTTGGTGGCATTATAACTGCACCAAATAAAAAAATGGCTAAAGTTAATAAAACTACAAAGAACAGTACCTGAAATGTATATCATAAACTACATTTTAAAACGGTAGACTGGTAACTGCATTGAGTAAGCCCTAAAACACTTATTATGTGGTAACCAAGGCCAATATTACCTAAATTACGTATTAAGTCTAAAAAAAACCGATAATGTATAAAGTAAAACTATTGAAAACAGTTTGCAATGTTATTTGTTGTCTCGTTCCAGTAGCCAAAGTAGCCGTAAAAAACAAAAACCGCACCTTTAGAAAAATATATGTGCTGCAATCTGTGGTTTACCTGTATAACTATTTGAAAGTATGACCATATGTTCAGTTGTAAACAAAGCTTGGTCAAATGTCGATGGATAGCGCCACTGTTCTGAAACTTCAGCCCATTACTGTACTTTAGTGTGATGCCCTTTTTTTAAATTCTGAAACGTATTGACAAAACTACATAAAAATACCTTTAATTTATACCTCAAACATTAAAATCCGTCCAGCTATTATATTATTGAGGTTTGTCTGTGACAAGAAAACCGCTCGCTTATTAATATCGTCGGTGAAGAAACAATACAGTCTATCTGACAAATAACAAACTTTACAGGAGAGATTAAATATATGATTAATATAAGATTTATGATTTGAGCTGGTTTTGGCGTCCATCCTTTTGTTCATGGAATCTTTCCTGATAAACTCAAGTATTCAGAAATAAAACCTATACACAAAAAAGGATCCGTAAACCAAATAGACTGCTCTCGCCCTTTATATCAATACTGAGCAATTTTTCTAAAATATTTGAAAAAGCTATGTATATCCAATTAATTATGTTTTTACTTAGAGAATAATGACTTGTTGAGTAATGAACAATATGGTTTTAGAAGGGGCTCAAGTTCTGAGATGGGTTTGGTGGACTTTGTTGACAAGGTGTTGGGTGTCCTGGATGAGTCATGGTTCACAGCTGGTGTCTTCTGTGACTTATCCAGGGCGTTTGACTGTGTTGATCACAATCTTCTATCAATACGTCTGAGTGGGTCCATTTCGCTGGCCCGGCCATGTTTGAAAATCAATATTTCAAATGTACCACGATTTAATACTCAATTAGTACTAACTAGTACCCGAATACTAGATTTAGTACTCCAAGCATTACCGAGTTATTAACAATAGTATGATGCCAGGCCAGGGAAATGATAGCCCGGCCATGTCAGAAAACACGGATTTCAACGGTGTCACGATTTAATACTCAATTAGTGCTATTTAGTACCCAAGTATTAGGTTTAGTACTCCAACCATTACCGAGTTATTAGCCATAACGGAAGGACCCGTAAAAAAAATAGGACCCTTATTTATAGGGCCCTTATTTTTTTCTTATAAGGGCCGGAAATGGCAACCCGGCCACGTAAGAAAATGCAGATTTCGATGGTGCCACAATTTAATACTCAATTAGTACTATTTATTACCCAAGTATTAGATTTTGTACTCCAACCATTACCGAGTTTTTAGTTATTAATAGTTTCTAGTAACATTACAATGTTACACGATTACATGTAGATTAATGATTGATTGATGTATCGAATAAAGCATAAAGTCTACAACAGGTTTTGTCACTTATATATAATGGCTCTTTGGATTATAAATAAGCAAAATCTAACCAAACAGTAAGTGAAATTCTTACCTTTTTATTGGGTGAGCAAGAGAAGCTTATGTAACATAAAATGGTGACACATAGGTGACAACTGACAACTGATAACTGACCAACAAATTTTATAGTTGAAAAGTCAGCAGACCAATCCAAAGATTCGGACATATTACAGAAAGCGTAAAACATTAGTTCTTCGTTTCATATAGCAATAATAATAGTTTTATTAGCAGCCAAGCTTCTTAATTAGACTTAAACAGTCTCTTGTCTTATTCGGTTCACTTATCACCAGGTGTATTAGCCCTCTATATGGCTATTCTGTCAGTATAAATGTAATGGAAAACGGTAGAAACTATTTATTATTCAACTTAATAGAATTTATAATTATTATTTTTAATCAGTAAATCAAACCATACGATACGGTTAAAAACAAATTGAATTTATACGATTGACAAACCGAAAGAATAAAAAATTGTCCCCAGTAGTTTAATAAAAATTACGTAAACATTAAAATGTATAGAGTTAATCTTGAAGTACAAACCCACACTTAATATGTCCAATAATAACTATTTGTTGATCAATTACGTTTGAGGCTGCTTCATATAACGTATTGTTTGTATTATGTCTACAACTAATGGTAGGTTTATAAAAAACTGAAAATTTAAAAGATCACTAGAGTTCTATCGCATTGCCTTAATGGCAATGGTAAATGAATTGAGGCTAGAAAAATTAATTTAATTACATAGTTGGAGTACTAATTATAATACTCTGTTACTAAATAGTTACTAAATGAGTATGAAATCGGGGCACCGATGAAATTCGCTTTTTCTTACATGGCCAGGCTAACATGCCCGGCGCCTACTGTACGTTATGGCTAATAACTCAGTAATAGTTGGAGTACTAAATGTAATACTTGGGTAATAAATAGTACTAATTGAGTATTAAATTGTGGCAAAGTCGAAATCCGCATTTTCTTACATGGCCGAGTTGCCATTTCCGGCCCTTATAATACGTTATGGCTTATAACTCGGTAATGGTTGGAGTACTAAATCTAATACTTGGGTACTAAATAGTACTAGTTGAGTATTAAATCGTGACACCGTTGAAATCCGCATTTTCTGACATGGCCGGGCTAGCATTTCCCTGGCTTGGCATCATACTATTGTTAATAACTCGGTAATGCTTGGAGTACTAAATCTAGTATTCGGGTACTAGTTAGTACTAATTGGGTATTAAATCGTGGTATGTTTGAAATATTGATTTTCAAACATGGCCGGGCCAGCGAAATGGACCCCGTCTGAGTGAGGTGGGCATCTGCAATGTGCTCATCAACTGCTACTTTCTTATTTATTTAACAGGAAACAGAGAACTGTCATTTTTCAGAACTCCAATAGATTTACATCTGGTTGGGCTACAGTTAAATTTGGAGTGCCTCAGGGCTCTGTGTTGGGTCCAATTTAGTTTTTAGTATATATAAATTCTCTTCCTTCCCAGTTACCTTTTGATTTTATGTTATATGCTGATGACACATCTATTCTTGTTAGGCAAAAATCTCTCCCACTGTTACATAATTCAATTAATCAGGCCCTTGATGAGCTTAATAACTGGTTTCATAATTCGGGGTTAATCCTAAAACATTGAAAAAAACCAAAGTAATTCAGTTTCAGCTGTATAATTATAGCAATAAACAATTAGAAAATCTCAGTGTTGATTTAGTTTGTTCTCAAAAAATTTTAGGGATCCAGATTGACCGGAATTTGAATTGGAAAACTCACTCTGAGCATCTGTCAAAAAAGTTGAACTCTTTCAGGTACGCTTTTTCCATTTGAATCAAAACTAATTCTTTAGCTGTTTGCAAAATTGTTTATTTTGGATACATTCAATCTGTCTTAAAATATAGAATAATTTTATGGGGTTATTCACAGGACTCTTCAATGGTACTAAAAGCTCAGAAAAAGAATTAGTGGAAGAAGTTTCATGAAACTTATTACCTCGAAATCCAAAAACCTTTACGAAAAGAAATATGAAGAATTTATGCAATCATAATGGCGCATTCAACTACAATGGATTTGAGTAACTATGACTGTATTTATCGTTTGGGAAATTAAAACTGCGGTTTTAGGAAAAATTTAGTATGTTTTTCGCGTGTGAAGCGTCTTTCTCGCTTTTGCTAAAAATACTGCGCTCCGCTACGCGTCGCGTGGTATTTGTTTAGCTCAAGCGAGAAAGACCTACTTTACGCTCTTAATACATAAATAACTATTTTAACAAATCTTTATTTTGTAAATAACATTTAATCTTGAATCAAGTCTATTAAAAAGTTTTTTCCCCATGTACATTGGTGTTTTTTCTACAAGCTTAAGACGGAGCCTTGGATATTGGAAGTCATTCTTAAAACATGTATTACAGACATAATCATAATTGTTACTGAAAATTTTTAATAATTTTTCTGTACTACTAACAAAGTTTTAAAAATTATCAGACTTGTTACTGTCATTATATTTCATTCATTGTAAATTGGTTTGCCTTTCGCTTCCCACAGCAACAATGCCATAATTCGCAAAAACTTTTTTGTACTTTAAAAATTCTTTCAATATCAGGAGAAAAGCCCCAGAATTTAATTCCTCATTGGAGTACTGAGTACAAGTACGTGTAATACATGGTTTCAAAGGTTTTTAAGTCTATAGGTACTTTTTAGGTTTTTAGGTCTACAGGACCAAAGTAAAGGGTTTTTTCTGGTCCACAGGCTGACCTAAAGCGGTAACATTTGGAGGTAAAAACTTTGTGGAGATAATTTTACCTTCACTAATCAAGTCAGACTCTGGAGGATGACTTGGGCAGTTGTCAATAAGCAGTAATGCTTTTTGGGATAAGCCTATTTTTTAAGATAGTCTTTAACTTGAGGTACAAGTTTCTTGTGGAACCATTCTTTAAAAATATCTTGAGACATCCAAGCGTTTTACTAGATGTAATATTTTATTGCTAAGGTACAGAATTTAAAACAGCGTGGATTTTTACTTTTACCGATAACAGCAAGCTGTAATTTATGCGTTGCTACACGGAAAAAATGCCAATCATTCTTTACTAATCTTTCTCCCGGGAGCATTCTTTTCTCTGGCTAAAGCTAAGGTTTTACTCAGCAGAGATTTCCAAAATAACCCAGACTCATCTACATTATAAACCTGCTCTCTATTAAACCCATTTTTCTCCACCTCTTGTTTAAATTTGTCAATAAACGTAGTGAAAACTGGTACATCACTGAACAGTGGACACCCTTTCTCCAGTTACAGCGAGAAGCTTTATACCGAACCTTTTTTTAAAATTATCCACCCAGCCTTTGCTAGCTCAGAAATCATCTCTGTCTAGAATTTTCTTATAAAAATATTTTGCTTTCTGAGCAATCATTTCTCCCGTTAAAATATTATGCTTTACTCTTTCTCGACTTACCCATATAAAGAGTGCATGATCAACGTTTGGATTTTCGGCAGATTTCAAAGTTTTTCTTTATCCTGTACCACACGTAGACTGAGCACAAAACTACACAATCCCTTTATCCCTTTTCTTTTTAATATCAAAAACATTAGCTTTACCAATCCAAAATTTAGTAGCCACCTTTGTTACACTATCACCACAGTCAATAATTTCGATGATTTACACTTATCACTTAAGGTTAAAGTTGTATGTTGACGTTTACATGACATTTTGACGAGGATTTAGAGCACTGTGCACTTTACGAGAACTGTTGATTTACTGTTGTGCCATCCCAAAACTGACAGGTCTAGAGTTTCAATGAAAACAGAGTGTAGTGCAGAAGTGGGGTATTTACCTAGTTTGGGTTATTGTTGGTTCGGACTACCGCGATCGCACAGTAGTCATGATCTAATAAAATTTAATTTTTAACTAGTACATTGATTTTAAGGTAGGGGAATTGCCAGATAAAGTTTGTAAAATTTTAAGTAAAGCAGGCTACCTCGAAAATAAGTCCATATAACATAGTTACACAATAAAGTTAGTCTCTTGTGGTTGACAAAGTGGTAGATGGCCACAAAAAGTTCCATATTGTGAAACCTCTTGTGTTCTGTGAACTTAATTATTTTCAAGGTAGCCTTCTTTTCTATACATTTCATTACCAATTTTTAACTGATAAGCTTTTTAAAAGCTATATATAATTTTTAATCACAGGGTGTCTACCAAATTTCATATATGAAATTCCCGTCTTTTTCCCGACTTTCCCCGACAAATTAAAAAAATTCCCGACCATTGGAAAACTCATATAACGAATATTGAGAACGATATTTGTAAAGAAATACATTTAGACAGCTACAATGCAAGCGAAAGATCGCCAAAAGATGAGCAAAATGACTGTGATAAGTCCAATATATTTGCTAGCCGTAATGCGACCGAGATTTCCGGCTGCGGAAAGAACGAGCGATTTTCCGGCCGCGTTGTGACCAAGAGATTTTCCGGCCGTGGTATAAACGACCGAGATTTGACAGCCTCGATGCGACAGCGAAATTTGCCGGCCGCAATGCGACCGAATCATGTAACAGCTATGAAAAGAGTAAGCGACACAATACGATCAAGAACCAATCAGCCACCCGACAACCGAAAAACAAGCGAAAAATTTCCGGCCGCAATAAGTCCAAAAGATTTTCCAGCCATGTTGTTGTAAATTACAATATCTCTGGCCTCGAAAAATAGCGATTTAACGCAATAACGGCCACTAAAAGAGCAAGGAACTCGTTTGCCGCGGATCGATCGAAAAATGTTTCATTCCTAAAAGGAGTGACTTCCCGGCCGCAATATGACCCGAGGTCGTCTAATGGCCGCGAAATGAGTAAGGTCATCGGCCGCGATGCGACCAATAGATTAACCTGCCGCAAAACAAGCGAAAGATTTCCGATCACAACGAGACCGAAAATCTTGCCGGCTACGGTATAAATGTTAGATATTCCGTCCGCAAAAAGATCAAGCGATTTTCTTATCGCAATTCGAGCGAGAGATGTGACGGCCACGAAAAGAGCAAAACATTTGTCTACCACGAGACGACCTTCAAATGTTTTGGTCCCAAAATGAGTGAGCGATTTTCTGGCCGCAATACGACCGAGAGGTCTAACGCTCGCTAAGAGAGGGATGAAGTCATCGGCCGAAATGCGACCAAGAGATTTGCCGGCCGCAAAACAAGGGAAAGATGTCCAGCCGCAATAAAAGCGAAAGATGTGATGGCCGCGAAAAGAGCGGCAGATTTGACGGCCACAAAGAGAGTGAGATATCTGACGGCCCCAATGTGACCGAGAAGTTTGCTGACCCTGAAACGACCAAGGAATTTGCCGGCCGGGTTATAGATATTCTGGCCTTCATGTGGCCAATAGATGTGATAGCCACGAAAAGAGCACACGATTTTAAGGTAGCATTACTAACGAGATACTTGTCGGCCGCGTAAAGAGCGAGAGACTTGTAGGCCGCATAAAGAGCGAGATACTTGTCGGCCGCATAAAGAGCGAGACTTGTCGGCCGCGTAAAAAGCGAGAGACTTGTCGGCCGCGTAAAGAGCGAGACTTGTCGGCCCCGTAAAGAGCGAGAGACTTGTCGGCCGCGTAAAGAGAGAGAGACTTGTCGGCCGCGTAAAAGAGCAAGACTTGTCGGCCTCGCAAAGAGCGAGAGACTTGTCGGCCGCGTAAAGAGCGAGAGACTTGCCGGGCGCGTAAAGAGCGAGACTTGTCGGCTGCGTAAAGAGCGAGAGACTTGTCGGCCGCGAAATGAGCGAGCGTTTTTACACCTGTATTAGGACCGAGAAACTTGCGGCAGCGGAATAAGCGACAGCTTTTCTGGTCATGATATAGCTAAAAATTTGTCTGCCACGATTCGTTCGAGAGATTAGCCGGCCGACGATGACAATAACGAAGAAAACGGCCATTTCGTTTTGTTTTATAGCCAAATTCAAATTTCCCGACTAAAAGTTGAAATTCATTACTTTTTCCCGACTATTCCCGACCTTACAAAATCCCCAACATTTTCCCGAATTTTCCCGAATTCCCGACTGGTAGACACCCTGAATCAGCTAAAATCAGTATATATCACATCAAGGGAAGAAAATGAGGATTTTCCTGGATGGAGAGGATGGACCAATGAAAACAGGGTCCTATGGAGCTATTAAAGGACAAAAACTCACAAAATAAACCAATCTGTGTATTAACAATTTTAAAATCATCCAGAATATACTACAGAGATATTTGAAGCAGCAAAAAGAGCAGGATATCATACAATCAAAACAATAATTTAATACTTTTAAAAAAAAAGACTTAATATAATATAAATATATTGTGTACAGTATTAAACATAGAGTAGTGTTGAAATTATCTGTTAAACAAATTTTGTTGTCATTAAACATTAGTGAAAGCCTAAATAATTTTTTATAGTCAATTATTTTATTCTATTACTTGAATTGTCTAATAAACAGGCACTGATATTGCAAAACACTAAACATATTATCTATTGACAACTTTAGAACTCAAAATCACAAATTTTTTTTATAAAGTAAAACATTCGCTTATTTTGAGTAACATGGTGTATTGTGGTCTTTGCTGGAGTTTTTATTCAATTTGTTAAAGTAAATTCCAAAAGAAAAATTTTACCTTTTAAAAACTTACAAACTTCACCATATCAATTTAGTTAATAATATATTGATATTAATAGTGCTCGATTTGTAGAAATTAAGATGTCACGACTACAACCTGCCTCTCCAAACCCCCCCTCTCAAAGAAAGTTTGTATCAAGAATGAGGTGGAAAGGGATACATTTAATTGAACTAGAATCCTTTTGATGAACAAAATGAAAATAAAGCATAATCGGAAATTGTTGAGGTTAAAAAAAAATCTCTTGTCAATTATGCGCCATAGTCTCTTATGTAAAAATTGCTCTAGCTGATTACTAAATTGTAATCTTTCATGGCAAATTTGAGTGATCGTCTATAGCAGCAAATTTAATCTGACTTATTACAAGCTATTGTTTTTGGCGGCTAAGTTCCTGTCATTGATTACAAGATGTATCTGGTGGTAAAGTTGCGACAGCCAAGTACTTGGGATCACCTTTCGCAGTAAAGTTACAACGGCTGATTGCACCAGATTGTTTGTTATGGTTAAACTACTCCCATGGATCAATTCAGACAGTGTTAGTTTTAAAAATGCTCAAAAACCAGAAAAAGAGAGAGGTTATCAAATCGAGCACTGGTCAATGAGATTATCATTAAATAGACTGGTCAGAAAGCCTAAAGAAGTTGTTCCTAAGAAAAATGAAAAAATATAAATATGTCTCAGTACATGGACAGTGGTAAAAAATATATAAATGAACACTTTAGATGGACAATTTTTACCCCAAGCACCTTAAATATTTAAAATGAATTTTATGCTTTCAACCACAGTACCCCGTTTCAAATTATCCTGTTTGATAGCTCCACAAACAATACACATAATTTTCACTGGTGTTATAGTAACTTTAGTGTTTTTTTTCACCCGGATTGGATCTCTGTCACTATAATCTGAGGGGGAACTGAACATGAAACTTACACCATTTTGCATTCAAAATCATTGTAATCAATGCCGTGAAGCCTTTGAGACTTCAAAATATATTTTAAAAATATAAACATTTTGCGCATCATATAGGAACTACAAGTGAATACACATAAGCCTTTAACAGAAAACAAAATAGAATTATTAAAAATTACATATTTCACTGACCACATGAGCTTTTTTTTTAATAATGAAAAACTCATTTCATAAGTCATGATTGTAAAACAATTGAATGTCATTTAAGTCTATATCTTTAGAAAATTTTAAAAACAAGCAGAGAAAAAATTTTTATATATATCCAGTTATGAAATATTGCTTCCTTTTTACATAAAAATGCTCATTGCGATAGGGATTGTAATTACCATTTCTCTTCAATGTTATTTCCTAAAGATAATTTTTTTAATATTTGCATTGTGATAAGGCTTTTTTTGGACCATCAGTACCGATAAATGGCTCACAGCTTTTAAGCGTAACTAACAATTTATTGTCTATTATTTATTTCATGAAAATATTCTTGAACTGTTCTGGTTTAACTACAAAAATAAAAACTATATTTGCTATTCTAAACTAATCATATTCCTTTTCAAGTATATGTTTAAAAAATTTATCAGCGAGCATGCGCTTCCACATAAAAATGGAATGTGATTTCTAAGCTAAAATATGTAGAAAAGCACTAAGGCAATGTGTCTTAGGCAGTTAACGGCTTAAAAATTATAATATAGTCTAAACTAGTCCAAACAAATATTACAATATGAATCCATAATTTGTAAATTTAACAGTTTTAAATAGAAAATATCAAACATAATTTCTTTGCATCGAAAAAGATAACATTCAGATAGTCTTTTAACGGTTTTAACATTTAGAGGTATTTGTGAAATACACAAGGTAGAATATTAATTTTACACTGATTGAAAAAATAAAACAGATTATATCACATTGAATTACATGAAAGTTCTGAACACTGATATCAACAGGTAAAAATAACCATCCTAATCTAATTTTAGGACTTCCAACTTCTATGCACACAAATCCGTTTTATATCATCGAGAGGGTTTTTACATAGTTTTGACAAATTTACAATTGCTTGTAATCTTACAATAAAATAAAACGTCAATATACATGCTATAGATTACTCTACAGTAAAAGCTTTTAACAGTACACTTGTACAATATTTACAAGGTGTAAGTAGTTAATTTATATAAAGATTTTAAATATAAAAAAACCCAAGCAGTCTAGAGCCAATTGACATGTGTAGTTTGCTTCGATGAGATTTAGTTCTTGAGTAGGTAAATGATAGACAAATTGGAAACCTTATAGAAACTGTCAATATAATTAATGAGCCACTTTAAACTGAGCACAAAAGCTAAGCAGAAAGTCTTTCAACTTTTCACTCCAGTAAATTGAGCTCAGGGTAAGTTGTGCTTATGACAAAACCTTACAAACCCAAATGCTACAACACAGTTATTGCTCTTATTGTATACATTTTCAGTTAAGAAAACTGTAAAACCATTAAGGTAACTTAAGTTTTTTTCTTAATAAGAATGAAAAACTATTACTTAAAAACATTAGAAATGAGGGTAATTTGTCATAACTATACAAGTTACAAAAAAACTGGCATTAAGTTTTTTCAAAATTACATAATTACTACATATTTATTAATCATAATAAAAAACCTAAATCTTTAAGAAGTAACGAATCCATTTCCTGAAAGTTATTTACAAGACTCCTTTGTTTGACCATCTTGTTTTACAAGATCAAAAAAAGAATCCATCGACAATTATTATTCAACAGTGCTCACTAAAATGTCAATTGGCATCAATAGTCTATCTTTTGTACACACTACTTATGGATAGAAATACTGGAACCAAACTTCAACAAAACAATTTGTACTAAGAAATAACCACTTGATAACAAAGTACAGTATAGAACACTCAATTTTCTAAATCAAATGTTTTTACAATAATTGTACTAAAACTCTTTTTAAAACTAATTTCTGTTTTTTTTCTTCAGATGATAAATGTTGACAAGGACATTTAATTTAATTATTTTTTTAATAATCAATCAAAAAGTTATCATCTTTTCTTAGTGGTAAAGTCATGTACTTATTAAATAAATCAATAAAAACTGACAACTACTTCGAGAAAACAATTCTTTCTGATTATTAAAAAAATCCTCTTTGCATAAAAATAAACTTTAGAGTTTTATATTTTAACAAACTAGGTAAAATGAGCCCCACCAAACCCAAGTTGTTACTTGTTTTTTTAAAGATGTTAGGGATACAAATTATTTTAGGAGCTGCTGCTCAGTCTTCACCCAAAAATTAAACATGTAAACATAGTTTCTGATCCATGAAAAATAAAATTTTTTGACTAATGACACAGTTACT
Source organism: Flexamia atlantica (assembly GCA_035578135.1). NCBI lineage: Eukaryota > Metazoa > Arthropoda > Insecta > Hemiptera > Cicadellidae > Flexamia > Flexamia atlantica. The sequence goes on along the minus strand of JAQJVK010000005.1, from coordinate 45,685,032 downwards.
GATATAAGTATAAAAGTCGATATTTCTCACCCTCTGCAAATCTTCAGGTAACAAAAAAAGCTGTACAGATCCAGTTCAAGCAAGGCAACTCACCTGCACCGTCATTGTGACCTTACTGAGTGAAAACTTCAAAATCAAATGAAATAATCAATGAAAACTTAATCCTACAACAAAAATTGTAACTTAATTATTAACTTTTGCTTCAATTAATTGTAACTTGATAATACAATGACTACAGTACTGTAAAAACTGTTTATTGAACCAGTTTGGTTTATCAAAGTCAGATAGAAAAAAATAACATTAAAACATCAAATACAACATTTCTTTCTTTGAGTGTATCAGGAACAAATATGGGCTCTTTGAGCATCACCTAGCTGTTGCTAAATTCACTTCACTTACTAAAACGGTATAAAATTACCTTGTTTCTTGGATCGTTTGCAGTTTCCTTATTATTTATTGTGTTTTTGGTTGAACTCAACGAACAGACTTCATTTAAACACGACTCGTAAATTGCATCACAACAATTTGACTACTTGTCACGACAATTTGATTTATTAGCAATACAGAAGGACAAAGACAATTCAGAAACTCTTTTGATAGTAATAATGAGAGAGGGAGGCAAGGTCGCACAGCTCAAGTTATGACTCCAAGTCACATTATGTGAACTAGTTTCTATTATTTCAAAGGATTGTTTTCTAATTGAATAGTGTGCTGCTTGTTTTTTAAAACTTAACGACCTCAAGTGATTCCATGACAATTTCCGGAAATTGAAGTTGAGGTTTTTAATCTAAAAAAAAACCGGCAGTACAGCCTAGTAATACAAGGATTTTTGACGGAAACCAGTTAATTGTAAACCATTTTGGTTTGTAAAAAGTAATCCTGGGCAGAAACCTTTAATCTGTGACTAGACTTGACCTTAGAGCAATATTGGTAGTAAAATACCAAGTTTCCATTTTTCCTTTACATCTATATAAATAAAAACAATAAAACAATTTAGAATTTGCATTGTAATTTGATACAATGAGTTATTTGATCACAGTGAAGAACTATTTATACCAAAGGAAGCTCCCTTTAGGTGCAAAAGTAAGAATTTATTTTCAGATTGACTTGCGGTGGGCTGGTTCTCTTTAAAACTTAAGGTAAGTCCCAGAGAGTTTAGATTTTGGGCACAAAAATCATGTTCAAAATTTTATTTTGAATAGAGGAATTTGTTAACTAATTGATTTAGAAGTGTAAAGGTTAAGGACATTTAGAAAAAAAAACAAAAAAGCGAATAGGAGGAAGATTAATTAGAAATTAGATTAGCCAAAATGTTTAGAACATTAAAAATTACAGTTTCACATAATTTTTAAGCTATCCCTAACTTGAAAACAAGTACGGTAGGATACCACTTTACAGTTTGGTGTAAATGGTTAAAAAAAAAATGACAGCTGATAACATCATGAAAGACTTCCACCAGTAGAAATCTCCAGGCCGCACCCAACATCAACTGCCCGCAGTGCGAGGACCAGGCACTGCCGAAGCGTGCTGTAACCGTGAGCGAAGGGCGTTCACGCCACGAGCGTTTACGAGTAGAATGTGAGCACGGATTGTTGGTTTCCCCTCACGAACAGGAACGGCGGCATGTCTCGACTGATCACCTCCAGCCACGACATGTACAGCATTGCCGTCACTACATTCTTCCTGGGCATCGGTAGAGTCCTGCAACAACGTCAAAGCCTTAACATAAGAACCTTGCTACTGATTAATTCTGTTTCTGCAAGAAAAATGGTTGACTCTTTATAAGTTCTTAAACTTATAAAAAAGATTCAACCAATTTTCTTGAAAACTGTTCTCAAATGAAGCAGGCTTACCCCCGCCCCCCCCCCCCCCCCCACCGTAAACCCATATGAATAACATTAAAATCAGTAATTCGTAAATTAGAGCACCTTCAAATTTCCATGCACATATGCAAATATGTTGCAGCTCAATGAATTTAGGTGCTAACAGCTGATTTAGTGACAGGAATAATCAAATAAGATTAACATTAACAATAATCAGCTGTGAGAACGTCTAAAAATCAATCATGTATGAACGTTGCAAAAATCAGCTGATCGCTTATGCATGCATGGTGCAACCATCTAACAGGATGCAGGCGCTATTTACAGAACTAAAAGAAATGGATATTTCTATTATGTACTAAGTTTATTAACTTAGTAAGTAATAGAATTTCACTCTCTCAGATGTATTTTATTGAATAAATTTTTATGATAAGGATATTTACTATTGCAGGTGAGGGAAAAATTGTTTGTGTATTTCAAATGTAAAGCTGAGTTGTCTCCCTCGTGAAAATTGTCGCCTGATCTTTCACTTTTGAGACAATGCTGTACTTTACTCATTCAATACACATATAACTATTGTTCCCTTGGAATTATTTTTCACATTTCCAAAAATTTACTCTCAGATATTCCTTTTGCCTTCTAAAATTAGAAATATAAACAGTTTCAAAGTCCAGTTCCATCGCAGAGTCAAGACTCACATGACGATGAGGTTCGATGCTGTAGAGTGTTCCAGCAGCAGCTCTCTCAGCCGCAGGTGTCGGTTGGTCTTGTCTTTCATGGCCAACAGCTCAGCGTCCGTTATGTGCACTGTCAACAAAAAAACCAGCTGAAGTGATTATCCAAACCACACATTGTGGGCTTCTAATGTAAGACTAATTTGACTAACAATGCTTTTGAGAGTAAAATTCTTTACCTGCGGCTTTAAATAAGTAATCTATTGAGACAGTTTGACTTTTCAACAAAACCACACCATCAAAATTATTTATTTTTTAGTTAAATATTGCCTGCTTCAGAATATTACAGTTTGATTTACTGATTTAAAAGTAGTATAGTTATGAAAATTTTATCACAAAATAAAAGCTATTGAAATCCTTATAATGTACTTTTGGAATTGACAAATGATGGTATTCTTATTATTCATTTAAGAAAGACTGTCACAGATTTAGATTACTTACGATGGCTGTACTCTGGATTCCACAGAGGCATGAAAAGAACAAAGCGTTTATTAATGGAAATAACATTAAATTTACATCTGTGAGAAAAATATGACTCCAAGAAATTCTCAAGAAATAATCTTCTAGTTTTTTTTGCAGAACTTGTGGGAACTCTAAAAATATTTATCACTCGATGAACATTAATTATTTTCTTAACAGCAGTGATACATTTAAAAGTGTCTATTGTCTGATTATAATGGGTTATATGTCATGACAAGGACAATTGAAAGCCACACTAGAAAGAGTAAATATTAAAATCCTTAAAATTTGTCAAATATACAGTTTCATATTTCTTCTGGGTTAAGTAAAGGAAACATTCTAAAATTCCTCTTTTAAAACGATCTCCCCGTCCACAATATTGACAAATCACCTCCGTCCTCGTCCTCGTCGGAGATCTTGAGCTCCTTGATGAGAGACTCGAACTGCGCGACCGTCTCGTCCTGCGGCTTCTTGGTGATGTCCGGAATCACCTTCAGGTCCGAGTAGTCTATCCGGAACTTGGCCAACAGGCTGGCCATACTGCAAGGTCAAAGCGTTTCTCAACTAAATGTCTACTATTAATAGATAAATTATTTTATTATTAATGACTGTGGTTTTATTTAACACTTTAAACATAAATACAAATTTTGAATTTAAAGGTAAGTTACAATTTATAGCCAGACAAAATCTGAACTCACTTCCTCTGTTCATACTGCAGTTCGTCCTTCTTATTAGCCAAAGTGAAGACTCGTAGCTTGCAGTCGGACCAGTTGTGTCTCGTAGATATGATATAGGGTAACAGCAATGTCAGACCTGCGAGAAATTACATTAAAATGATATCACAGTAATCCCAAAAAAACACCCAAAAGTGGATGTGTGGCTTACAACTTACTGATGTGGAAGAGAAGTATACCTTAGACCGAGATTTGCGATTTAAAATGGATCAAAATGTTGGGTGGAGCTTTAAATCAAACCTAAATTCAAAAAGCAGAGATATAACGCATGAACATTACGTTTTACTCAGACAGTTGATCAGTGAAAAAAAAAATTGTACTGTCAAGTCGAGAGGACAACATTAGAAGAAAGTAAAAACTACCTCCAGAAGAGTGTATTCAAAATACCCTTCAAATCAAAGATAACTTTCTGAAATAACTGGTTCAATTTCAGGATAAGTCACTCACCTCCATCATCATAAAGCCACCAGACATCGATGATTCCCTTCTTCTGATTCTTCTGGAACTGAGTCAGGTTGTTGACTATGTTTTTACTCAGAGGCTGACCGTCAAGTCCCCTGCAATATATAAATCACTCTCTCAGATTTTCATACTTTTTATGTGAATGTTTTAATACTCAATTTGACGACACAGTTTAACCACAATAATAATTCATCAATTGAACGGCTAATAAATATCCATATTCAACTAGCCCAGAAATAATTTACCATACGGTTCAAGTTTTTTAAGTTAGTTTCAAGTAAATTAACTAAAAGTGAAATTTGAAGTGGAAATCTTATCTAGCTTCTCACATCATTGCTAATCAAAGTTTTTAAGTTCAATCATTCCATCAAATGTTTAGTCTTCCAGTGTATAGCTAGGGTTTTGAGGCTATTTTGAGACTCAATGTAATTTCCAAGACCAAATTTGTGGTTACACAAAACACTCACAGGTACATGTGAGTGCGGGACTCTCTCCTCTTCTCCTTCTTGCTTTCCGGCCGGTTGTCCTCCGCGTCACCCCGCCCCCCACCTAACAGGGCCCCCAGAGGGTTGCGGTTCACAGCGGGGGTGCCTGGCGGTGTCACATCACTGGCCTCACTCACTGCAACAAGACAGTCAAGTTGAAAATAAACTGCTGAATCTAAAACCATTATTGGTGGGGTTGATATGTTAATCAAGTTTGGTTATTGACTTTGATTTATACCCAACACTAAGCCAATTTATTGGAGAGCAGATATGTATTATATATTTTATTATGAAATAAAATGTAAGACAATTTTATTGAAATTGAATGACAAAACATATAGAAATTTTAAGAGTAAAGACAATTCAAATAAAAAATAATAAACGGCATACATTTGTAATTATCACCATGAAAAATTGCTAATACATGAATTTACTTGATTTGAAATCATACCACAGCAAGCATCCATAATATACTATGTAATAACACAACTCTTGAAGCGTACAACTTACTCATTTAATTCAGTTTGGTTTTAGATTTAAACAAATAAACAGAAAGGTATTAATTAATGCAATCAAACAACCAAAACTTATCTAAATAAAAATATACTCAATGTAACAAACAATAAAAAAGTAACAGCCAGGTATTTAAGCACTTCTATAAAACCACTCATTATCACAAAAAAAAACCTGAAGAAATGTTAATATAAATATATGTATAAGTAAAATAAGGACTAAACGTAATATAAAATAGAGGGAATAAAGCATGGGAGATCGGTTGCAAAAAAAAACAGCTCATGAGAGTCGAACCCAGATTATAAAGTTAGTGAAGAGCTAAACTAAGAGCTACAGTGCCCACTGTGCCATTGTAGGTTACGTTACCAGCATAATTCCTGCCCAGTAAGGCTGAAACCAAGTCAGAGCTTGAGTCACCAAGCACATTTCTAGGGACTGAAAGACATAAAATTTTAGAATAATAGCTTGACTGAATCATTTAACTATTACACATTTAGGATTTATAAATTAAGTTTTTATTTATAGGCAGTAAAATATAAAAAGCAATTTCATGATTGCATTAATATTCTGATATTTTGTTGGTGTTTTGTAAATCTCTTTTAGCAAAAATGGTTTTGTAATTTTAGTGTATAGTTTATCATGGCTTTCATTAGAAAACTTTAATTTATTGAACGATTGACACTTTAAAAGTAAGCTGAAAGTATGATTAAGGTTTTATTGTGTGTATGGGCAGGATTTGATTTAAATGTTTAAATATAGTGTATAGTTTATCATGGCTTTCATTAGAAAACTTAATTTATTGAACGATTGACACTTTAAAAGTAAGCTGAAAGTATGATTAAGATTTTATTGTGTGTATAGGCAGGATTTGATTTAAATGTTTAAATATTGTGTTTTTTTTATTTTTTTGTAGTATGTGCAAAAGGTGCATTTAGTCTACCTTAAAGCCTGTTTAAACTATCTTAAAACTAAAATTATATTTCACATTACCTTACTCTGATGAATAGTTAAAGGCGTTTTTAATTTTTAGCCTCAATCAATCATGCTAGCCTCTGGATTGCTTGCATACAATTAATACTATAAGGTCTTACCTTAGCAATCCTAATATTGAAAACCCAATATCGATTTCAAGCTCGTAGGCTCATCATCAGTTGGGATTTAGGTCGACCAAACTAATAAAACTGGTGGATTCAATGTTTGAAGTTTGGTCGACCTAAATCCCAACTGATGATGAGCTTACAAGCTTGAAATCGATATTGGGTTTTCAATATTAGGATTGCTAAGGTAAGACCTTATAATATTAATTTAATTTCTATAACAGGGCTAAAAAGCAACAAAGACTTTTTCAATATTTCTTTAAGTTGTAAATTTAGAGAAAAAAAAACTAATTTTAGGAGGGGTGTTTTCTGAATGTCCTTCAGTTTATTTATATTTATGCTAGTAGTTTTCTAGGACAAAGCACATATTTAACTTTCAACCTTAGGCATCTCAATCTTTACCTGTAAGATTCAAACCCACGTAGCACGTATTCTTTGCAAATTCTATTTCTTTTTATTTAGAGAACCTACCAGTGATTAAAACCTTGCACAAGTTTAACTTCAAGTTTATCCCCAAATTAAATAAGATTATATGTCCAGGAAAAATTCAGAACTACTACCGAGAAAAAAAATCAGTTATATTTGAGCATTTTAAATCTTTTGGTAAAAGTTATTAGGGAACGATCAACCCCTGGCTTTATGTTTCAACAGATCCGCATAAGGCACCTTGCTTCCTGCGATCAAACTGTGTGACAAAGTTCATCACCATGATCCCGACGACTGCGGACACTCACCCTGCGACATGGTGGAGATGAAGCTCTCGTTGCGCGGGAGGGTCTCCTGGGAGTTGAGTTGCTGCAGGAAGCTCGTCGCGGCCGTCGTCGTCTCCGCCTCCGTCGTAACAATCGCAACTTCGTCCGTGATGATCTTGGAGTAGTCCAGACCCTCCTTCAGCCTCAGTATAGTCACGGACAGATGTAGATCCAATGCTTTACTGAGAACATGTTTAAGTTTACATATAACATTTTTAATCGTTTACATTGAAGACGGTGATTCTCTTATATGATTTACTAAAATCTGATGTCCTTTGTTTGCGATTCACTGACCACTTAAAGGATCATCCTTTGTTTAAACTGTTATGAGTGTGTGTGTGTGTGTGTGTGTGTGTGTGTGTGTGTGTGTGTGTGTGTGTGTGTGTGTGTGTGTGTGTGCGTGTGCGTGTGCGTGTGCGTGTGCGTGTGCGTGTGCGTGTGTGTGTGTGTGTGTGAGTTTTTGAACACTTTGTAGTGATTTTTTATAAGTTATTCAAGGAAATATTTGATCTTTACCAAGTCCATGTAAAATAAATTTTATCACAAGCTAAGTAGACATAATTCATGGTTTTCTGACAACTTTTTCATAGCACATTGTAACCAAGTTGTCATATCAACGGATGGCAAGGCTAACAGTCATTTCCTTAATAAAAATACTTTCACTTGTTTTCTTAACAATTTTTGATCATATTTTGATTTAAGACAAAATATAAATGAAATAAAAAGCTCCAATTTTATTTAATTTAACATTTTATTACTTCTTTAACTTTTAAAAAACTCAAGATTTTTTTACTTTTTTTAATTTGTTTACCTTTTTTAGTTCTTGACTTTTTAACAATTTTCTTGATTATCAATACACAATCACCAGTCAACTGAGGAGACTCACTGCATGATGTTGAAGTACATGGCGAGGTCAGCCCTGTCACACGTCCGCCAGTCCATCTTGTAGCCCATCAGGAGGATGTTGGGCTTCATCTTGCCCAAGCCCGAGGTCTGCATCAGCGAGCTGGCTCCATCCTCGAAATTTGAGTCGTCGATGCTGCTGTAGAACCCCTTGATCTTGTGAGCGTCCAACCAATTGCGAGCCTTCTGGTTCAGCACATACCTCACTCTGTGTGGTACGGGGGTCTGTAAAAGCAAAAAAGGGTCATCAATTTTTCCATTAACTCTTTTTTCTGAAATACTCAAAAGTGCATTTTCCTAAAAACTCGGTAAACTGTAAATTAACAGTCTTTATTTTCTTAATAATCTGTTAAAAAATGTTGTTTGGGCCAGCCTTGGTGGTTAACCAATCAATTTCAGGAAATGGTGCACGTTTTCCTCCGCACGTGTTTTTTATGTTAAAATAATCGGACATAATGGGTGTCGACGGTCGTGTCCGGCTCCGAACTTTACGCCCCTCATTCCAGGAATCTCCTAAAGCTATTTATACCCCTAACCCCCTTTCTTGGTACCTCGTTTTTTGCAATTCAGAGATGCCGTCTCAGTTTACGGAGCACCCTCGCTGGTTACACAGACAGTGATACATATTTTTAAAATTCATAATAGCAAAGGATTTGTAATTATTACATTTTTTGGACATTTCATTTTGCTTTCGAAAAAAAGAAGCGGAAGGAAAAGTCCAAAATGTAAATAATAATTAATACATCTTTTATACAAGAAAATTACTTACTATGTTTGATTGAAATGTTACACCTATTAAGTTGAACAATTAATTGCATCGACGATGAAATATGATTCCTAATGAAGTTTTTCAACATTTAAATACAATATTTCGTTACAAAACAAGTAAAATGGGTTAAATTTAGGGGTGGGCGAGTACTCGACAGTCGAGTAATTACTCGAGTAGTTGCTACTACTCGAGGTCGAGTCGAGTAGTTCCAACTACTCGACTTGTCGATTAGTTAGTTACTCCCGCCGTTTATTCGGCGGCCGAATTTACGTGCAAATTTTACAGCCGATCGCGAGTTACGCAAAGTTACGTCTGCCGTTTATCTGCAATCGGCAGATTGTTTATCGCAGCCGTTTGCTAGTTTCAAAATAACAGCATTTTCTGTTCATTTGTGGCTGGCAAATACGCGCGACTGTTTTTTACGGCTGATCGCTAGTTTCGCAAAGTTGCATTTAGTTTATTTACGTTCGGCAAATTCATGCAATTCGTTTTTTGCGGATGACCGCGACTTTTGCAAGGATACATTTGCCGATTTTCGGCGATCGGCAAGTACGCGCGCTCGTATTTCGTGGCCGACCGCGACTTTAGCAACGCTACATTTGCCTATTTTCGGCGATCGGCAAATATGCGCGATCGTATTTCGCGGCAGATCACGAGTTTTGAAAAGCTACATCTGCCGTTTATCCGCGACCGAAAGATATGCGCTATCATTTTTCGCAGCCGTCCATGAGGTTTTCATAACAATAACCTCGACAATATTTCATTAACTTATAGAACAATATGGATTTTGACAGTTATCTCGAAATACCAGATTCTGAGAGATGTCTCAAAATTCGGATATTGAAAACTTACAGCTATATTTAGCTCTGACCTTATACTTAACAACTTCAAATTTGTAGTCATATTTCACAAACCGAAAAATAGAAACCGAAATATGAAATTTTTGTTCATATTTTTGTAGTGATATTTTCGGCCGAACGCCAAAAATTGGCAAATGTAGCCTTGCAAAAGTCGCGGTCTTCCGCAAAAAACAATCGCATGAATTTGCCGATCGTAAATAAACGAAATGCAACTTTGCGAAACTAGCGATCGGCCGTAAAACAGTCGTGCGTATTTGCCAGCCACAAATGAACAAAAAATGCTGCTTATTGTGAAAATGTAGCGAGCGGCCGCGATAAACAATCTGCCGATTGCGGATAAACGGCAGACGTAGCTTTGCGTATCTCGTGATCGGCTGTAAAATTTGATCGCACAAACGTAAATCGCACGTAAATTCAGCCGCCGCGTAAACGGCGGGAGTAACTAACTACTCGACTCGACAAGTCGAGTTGGAACTACTCGACTCGACCTCGAGTAGTAGCAACTACTCGAGTAATTACTCGACTGTCGAGTACTCGCCCACCCCTAATTATTATTAAAAAGAGGGTGGCGGCCTCTTTTACCTTGCATTTGCCCCCCCACATGGGCCTCAGGCCTGTGCGTGGAAGTTATCAAGCAAATCCAAGGAGTGAGCTTAATTCCTTGGCTAAGATTTTAATTAGAGCCAACAATTATTTTTAGGGAAAATATAAACCTGTTTTTGATTGTTAAAATAATAGGCTAATAATAAAATCTTATTACTGCTTAAATTTTACAACTATGCATTTTCTACATAATTTTATTTTGTGATCATGTTACATTAAGTGATTTGTTGTTTTGAGTGCTTTAGCATAGTCAACTTATTCATTTAAAAAGTAGGGTTCCATTACTCAGGTAGATTTCATTACTCTTCACAAACACCTACTCGACTCGACTTGACTCGATACTCGAGTATTTGGCTTAATACTCGACTCGACTTCAAAATCCACTACTCGCCCGCCCCTAGTTAAATTTGTGCAATATAGTGTTGCGGAGTAAAACTCCGCATGCGCCCTCTCGCGTTTTGCCTGTGAAGCGCCCGCTCAAGGGTTAAGAACTAGTATATAATACAACCAAATTTTTCACGGGGGCCGCCAAATCTCAGGGCCAGGCCAAAGACCAGATTCTGACCATGGGCCCACAATATTATATTAAAAAACTAAATTCCTCTCCACGACCAAAACCCATTTATGATTGATTTCAGGTTTCAGTTGAATAAAATGTTAAAACAATTGCTAAACTACAATTTTTCAACCCTACATTTCTTTCAAACTAATAAAAATAAAAGGAACTTAACTGTTTCTCATAAATAGCAAGCAACAATTGAAGTGGACAGATAGAGGTTATGTAGAAAACTGTAGAGCATGTTTAATAGAGGTTCCCTCACTAAAAATCTAAGCAAATATTAATAATGACTTCATAGACAGACCAAAAAGATGCATTTAGTCTGTAGCTTCAGGTGGGAAAAAACATATCTTTGCCAATTAGAAGCATCTTATTAATAACACTCTGATTGAGGCTATTTTTTCACCCAATAGGCTAATAGAGCTGGGATGAAAAAGGAAAAAGACCCATTATTGATGTCGCTAGCTTTGGTTCCACAGGCCTTTTAGAAATAAGGTAACCTTATAATATTTATTATTCTCTACACACCTTGACTTTAGACTACCTGTCGCCCGTGCGAAAGCGTTCACTGTAGCGCTGACCAAAAGTAATAGTTCATTGCATTTAAAACACCATTGAATAATATGATTTTTGGTGAAACCCCTTAGGCTGAGAAGTATTTTGTTCAGGAAAGAAACAGAATTCAGCTACCTTACCGGAAGAAATAATTTTCAAGTCGGCACACAGAAACACTAAAGATGTACACATAGTTTTTCATTAATATTTCATCCCTCTAGAGGACTTCTTCAGAGAGAAGAGACTGAAGAGACTGATATTTTTTTTAATTTAGTGATGTGTAAATGTTTTAAGGTCTGATATTGTCTAGGGCCCGTAAATTCTAATATATTGCTTTACATACTCAAATTCTCAGATATTTTACTAATAATGGCCTGGAAGGACATGGCCAGATGTTAAAGCCAAAACAACTGTGCCCAGTAGTCCCCCTCCCCTAGTGGTGGCCCTGGTTTTCACAAATTTAATTTTACTAACTCCACTCTGCTTGTAAGAAATGTTGTTAATTTTATTATTTATCCATGCCTAGTAATGCAGCCAATGTTTTCTGATCCACTAATCTAAGTCCACATAATGAAAAACATTAAAAATTGACATAACGCTGCATTCAACAACTATTATCTTCAGTTCTTAATTAATTGTCCGAAATTATTTATTTGACTGATGCGCTCACACTGAGGATGTGGCCGCACAGCAGTAGAGAGTTCTTGGTCATGAGGCTGGCGAAGTCGACCAGTGGGGGTCGACAGCTGGGGAGCGCCGAGAGCACCAGGATCTGCGGCTGGTAGTTCTTGACGTGCTCCTGCACTCGGTTCAGCTGCTGCACAGCACTCAGCGCGTTGCGGTAGATCTGCGCTTGAGTGGACGAGCCCCAGTTCACATCTGGAAGCAGGAGGATGTATTTAATTATAAAAAGAGAAAGAATTTAAATTAAGGGATGTGTCAAAATAATCTATTCAGTTTCATAAATTACCGGTAAATATTAAGGATGGTAAGGTTTTAAGAGTAAAATTAAAAGAATATTTCTGCAACATAAGCGAAACCCTGGGAGAAAAAAAACTATGGAAGTCTTATATAATTTTGAAAGATTAAAGTCTAACTTGCTACCAAACTTCCACTCATTAATCTTGTGGAACAAATTCTGTTCGCTTGAAGCAGTATTTAATTTATCAAAAAATCTTATTTAATCCTTAATTTAAACGGATATTTATGAGCAACCACTGGCATTCACAAATATTCTGAATAAAGGATCAGTACAATTTCTGGCCATAAGAGCCAAACTAAGATTACCTTCTCTATTAAAAAGCATTATGAAGTAATATTTGTCTGTTTAATAAATGAAAAACTTTAATGGCTAAAATTTTACCGATTCAGCCACATAGCGCTCACCAGTTTTCCTGTACGACACGATGAGGTAGAGGAACATCTCGAAGGCCATGGTCAACAGGGCCGTCCACCACGAGATGAGGAACATGACTGCCACACACAACATGGCGCCCGCCAGGCTCAGCCACATGTTGTAGTACTGCAACATTCAACATCGCAAACTGTGAGCTACCGTTGTTAGAGCCATCATTCAACTTACTTAAATTTTAACCCCATATTGACAGTCTTAGATCTCAAGTAAAATTGTCTAAGATTCCACAGTTCATCTTTCTTTTTACAACGTAATACCTATTTGTTATAATTTATAAATTAATTACCTTGCGTGTAATCTCGGACTGGTATGTAAGAACAATGATTAATTTTGCCTACCTTGAAAGTTGGCCTCCAGCCTATCGGTTTAACGAGAGAAGCGTGGAATGTGCTGAAGTTGATGAGAGCATAAGCTGCCAGGAAGAAGTTGGATATCAGAGGGGCAATGGCATTCAGCTGTCCTGCAGACAAATGATCACTGACTGTTACTGTTTTGTATATGTGTGTATTAATTAGTTTTTTAATGCACTAAATTTAGAAACATACCATCATGCACTTTAGTTTTCCATAAAAACATGTATTTAGTCAGTGGATTTGGCAACAGGCAAAATCTGTTTTTTCCATTGTTCATATGTATGTATTTATTTATTTCCCTAATAAGTATAATTTATTTATTGCTCCAATTTTTGTCTTCCCTGAACTGAGTCCATGGGTAGGTCCCTAAGACAAGTTCTGACTTATTATGAAATTCAAAGAACCCCTCTTATCAATTATCTGCAAAAACATAGTTGATCCAGGAGGGAAACTGTGGGTCAGTAAGGGTGAAAACAACACTTGACTGTTGGAGAAACTCTTTTACTATTATGAAAAACACACAAAATACCTTTTTGAATGTATAGCTCATTATTTTTTTCAAATTTGGAATATGTGAGAAAATACTGACCAATCAAAATGAAAATGATGGCAATGAAGAATGTGAGCACGTAGCCTCGAACAGGCTCATTGTTGCGACCGTAGCCCTTGCCAAAGAACTCGATGTAAGGGTAGAGCTTGTCGTTGCACAGGGCTTGGAACACTTTGGGGGCAGACACAAGCGAGGCTAGGGCTGAGGATAGAGTGGCGGCAAAACATCCTGCATAGATAAGCGGCCCGAACACTGACACCAGCTCCATTATCTGTTAAGACATACAGCAGTAAGAATGATTATTAAAATAGTTTAAGTGAGCTCTTACGCAAGCCATGAATTATTTTATTGGTAATGCATCATAGCCATTAACGTACCTTGTATAAATTAATTTTAAAATTTTGAAGACAACTTTGTTTATTTTGTCTAATAAACAATAGATCACTAACAACTTACAGTTCCCATAGTAATCTTCAGCTATGGCTTCTTAACTACTAACTGTGACATATGTTATTTTCAACATATAATAATGGTAATTAAAACGTTTGGCAAACAGCATGGCTGTAAAATATTGTTTTCAGAAATAAATACTCCCTTCCCTCCATGCCTTGCAACCAGCTGGCTGAGCCATTGCCTGATATGTGTATTGCGCAAACTGTACCTACAATCATAAATATATTTATTAATTTGATTTCACTCTTTATTGTTATTTTAGCAGGGGTGTTTGGTCACTTCTGGGTCTGAATTTACACAGCGGTTTTTAATAGGTAAAAATGGTTTGAACTGAAGAAAAAATCTTTGTTGGTAATTTATTGTTTTTATGTTTCAAGAGGTTATTTATTGTTTGATAAATAGCCAATAAAACAAAAAATTATAAACCTGATTTTTGTTATCAACAACGATATTGAACCATTTGTTCCAATGCCTGAGTGCTCGGGGCGGTGGCTAGAGGGCTGGTGGCCCTAGTGTAAGCAGGCCAATACCCCAGAGAAACAACACCCTTGGTGGTGAGCATTGACCAGTGGTTTGCAGGATTATCTATACCCTACCTATAAAAGGCATTTTTCAAAATGTTATCTAATTTTTCATTAGATAAAAATTTTAATTAATTTAAATTAAAATTTTTTTATTTCACCAATAAAAAATGTACAATTTAGTACTTTAAAAGCCACAGAGTCAGTGCAGACCCAGAGAAAACCAAACACATCTCCTAATCTTTTTATCAATAACATGAAAAACATAATTTACTTAGAAAAAATGGAATAATGAAGTGTAAATAAATCCGTCACCTCTGACAAAGCTGCAAAATATTTTTTTAATATTCCAAAAATTTAACAGTTGATAAAAGAATCTGTGTTTTAATTGTTGCCACAGTAGTCACAAAACATTTCCATAAGCAGTTTGGTATATTTTATGGGACTCATTAATTTTACTTTTCTAGTACTTACAGAAAAGCCGTTATGAAGACCATAGTTGCATTTTCTGCCAACACAATCGGTGTAAGTTCCATTCAAGAACTCCTCCACATTGCCACTAGCGTCTCGCAGCACGATACATCCCACGATCACAGCCATGCCCATGTACGACAGTGTTGTGATGAATATTGACAGCAGTGTACCTTTTGGAATTGCTGTCTGCGGATCCTATAAAACCAATGAGTGTCATATTGGTTTCTGTTAAGAATCGAAGAATGCCTGTATTCTAAATTCTAAATTTAGAATGCCGGTTATTCTAAATTTTGGGGAGAAAATTATTTCACGTCTCTAACATTTCGAAAATTTAAATTCATTCCTCATGCTTTAGTAAAAATCCCTTTCGAAGCAGAATGATGTATGTCCTCCGAGGTACATTTTAAGATCAAAAATAGGATCTAAGATTCCAATATTTTGACCTTTTTAAATGTAATTTTTAAAAGCTTTTAGATCAAGTGACCCCCTAAAACACTTAGCCTATTTAAATCTCGAAATTTCCAGTATCAATTCCACTTTCACATGATTAACTAGTTTTATTAAACCTCTCCTTCCAGTTCTCAGAAGTAAAATATACTTTTTAGGACGGATCATTTATTAGTCGAGGAAAAATAGGGTTTTACCCTGAAAAAATTGCTATAAGGGAGATTTCTGCATTTTTCTGTCATGTTTTATGCGCTGATTAACATACTAAAAGTTTACCAAAGTTTGACCACCGGAAGTGCCTCATTTTCAAGATGGCGTCCAAGAAGGTGACAATAGCATTAAAGATATAGGAAATAAATGCGATAGGTGATGTATAAATGAATCTAGTGTCATAATACCACTGCCAATAATAGAAGGGAGGTATGAACTTCAGTTTTCGTAGGTTAAAAAAAATCGGCCGCCATCTTGGATCCGCCATATTGGATGAAGTAATTATTTTCAAATGTAAACATAGTGTTGTGACACATCATTTTTAACTAGATTTTCACGCTGTTTACAATGCCGAAATCGGTTTTTGAAAATCTTGACTCATTTTCAAGATATACCCAAACAAAGATTATTCCCTATATAATTCTTATGGACGTTTCGAGCTTGGAATATGTTTTGGGATTTTTTTGGACTATTTTCCTTATAGCTCAGGATGTAATCAAAGTACGTTGTTTGTTGTAGTCTTAAAATATTCGGTAGTATTTTGGCTTCCACATAAGCAACTTATCAATTGATTCAGATTCATTAGGGATGAGCTATGATACCTTTATTAACCATAAGATGAGATTTTTCTAAAATGATACTGTCAATAAAGGATTATAACTCAGGTTAGACCTGTCCAATTTTCATGATCAATAGTTCAAATGAAAGCCAATCAATCACTGATTCATTTAAGACCTTAAAAAGGATTGTATCTCTTTATGAACTTGAGATATGCGTCTTTACTTAAGGACCAAACTTTAAAATAATTACATTTTACTTTGAATAAAGGATTATTACTCTTCTTAGAATTGACTGATTTTCAAGATCAATAACTCAAAAGAAAGCCCATAGTTTACCATTTAATTTAAGACTTTAATGAGGATTATGTCTCACTTAAAGCCTGAGATATATGTCTTCAACTGAAGATTGAATGCTAAAAATGTTAAATTTTATGTTAAATAAAATAATATATCTTGGCTTACAATTGTCCTATTTTCATGATCAATAGCTCAAATAAAAGTTAATATTTTACTGATCATTTTAAGACCAGAAAGAAGTTTATATCTTATTTAGAATCTGAGATATACAATTTTTACTGAATATTGACTTTAGAAAAATCACATTTTATGGTTAATAAAGGTATCATAGCTCATCCCTAATGAATCTGAATCAATTGATAAGTTGCTTATGTGGAAGCCAAAATACTACCAAATATTTTAAGACTACAACGAACAACGTACTTTGATTACATCCGGAGCTATAAGGAAAATAGTCCAAAAATTCCCAAACAATATTCCAAGCTCGAAACATCTATAAGAATTATACAGAGAATAATCTTTGTTTGATCATGAAAATTGATCATGACAGGACAGGTCTAACCTGAGTTATAATCCTTTATTGACAGTATCATTTTAGAAAAATCTCATCTTATGGTTAATAAAGGTATCATAGCTCATCCCTAATAAATCCCTAAGGAAAATAATTACTTCATAAATATGGCGGATCCAAGATGGCGGCCGATTTTTTTAACCTACAAAAACTGAAGTTCATACCTCCCTTCTATTATTGGCAGTGGTATTATGACACCAGATTCATTTATACATCACCTATGGCATTTGTTTCCTATATCTTTAATGCTATTGTCACCTTCTTGGACGCCATCTTGAAAATGAGGCACTTCCGGTGGTCAAACTTTGGTAAACTTTTAGTATGTTAATCAGCACATAAAATATGACAGAAAAACACAAAAATCTCCCTTATAGGAATTTCTTCAGAGTTAGGTGGTTTTTTTTTATATCTTTCCTCGACATATGGTCACTCTACAAAAACAAGAGACAATGTTCAGTAAACAACAGCTATGCACCTACTCTCAAGTCTCCCGATATGTTTGCCCCGGCAAGGAAGCCTGCAGCTGCAGGGAAGAACACAGCGAAGACCGTGTAGAAGTTGTGTTCGGTCCCCTGGGTCTCTCTGTAGTCTGGAGCCATGTTGGCTGCTGCCAAGGTTGCTTTGGGACAAAACAAGAATCAAATTTGTTTCATTAAATTGTAAAAACTATTTAGTTTGACAAAGCAGGTTCAATGGGGTAAAAATACATTTTGAAATTTGAAACATAATGTTCAAATTATGAACTTTATGTTATGTACAGAGTACTTTCAATATGACACTGAAAATTATCAGTGTTCAGACGTAATTGGTAAACATAATTCCCTGTCTGATATTGGAATTAATTGCAGAATCATTTATGAAGCCTATGACTATCTATACATTGATACGCAAGAGGGCTTCTTTTAACGGTCAAATCTCAATAATGGCTGAACGGATTTAAACGTTTGATGTGTCAAATTAACGGGATTTTTATGTAATTTGTCAATATGTCAGAATTTTGTTTAAAAGGCAACACTAAAGTACAGTAAAGGGCTGAAGTTTAGTGGTGCTAACCACCAACATTTGACCAACAGTTCACTTTGTTCACAACTGAACATATGGTCATGCTTTGGAATAGTTCTTTCAGGTAAACCACAGATTGCAGTTTTCTTTGAATATCTGATTCAAATTGAGTTTGGATTGCCGTTGACAGGTTTTAACTTTCCTCCTTCTTCTGTTCACCCCCAGGGGACAAACTTATTTTAAATCAGTAAACTGTTACACCTTTCCTTTTTGAGGCTATATTTTGGAGGTTTAAGCAACAAACATTTAAACATTAGAAATCATTGCTCCCGATGCAACTTATGTTTGAAAATGTGAAAATATATCAAATAAAATTTAAATACAAACTTCAAGTAAAATATCAGATCACAAACCATTCCAGCCGACAAAGCCTTGGGCTTTGACCAGGTCACTCTGGGGTCCAACGATGGCACCAATAAGGAAGTCAAAAATTGCAATCAACAGGATAACCAGCAGACCCATTTGTGTCTGAAAAGTAAAACATTAATCTCTTAGTTTTATGCAACTTAAAACAATCTATTCTAAAAACAGTTAACATTTTGTTGTAATGTTTTGTTCCCAGATAGCATGGAAGGTTTCTGCATATATGCGTTTAGTTTATTTTTCGTTTGATATTGAAAGTCTGCTTTGTAAATTTGGGAAAAACTTGATTTTTGTTTACCGCGAAAGTCTTCAGAAGCTTATTTACTGTACGTACGAGGAAAACATACTTGTAATCACCTAGCGCTACGATTCAGTCCGGGGCAAACGTGAACTACATACAACTAGTTCACGTTGGCTCCGCATTTGTTCCTAGCGCTAGGCGATTATAGGAAAAGTTTCTTTGAGCGTGCAGTAAATAAGCTTCTAAAGACTTTCACGCTAAACAGAAATCAAATTTTCTCCGAATTTCCAAATGCAGATTTTCTACATCGAACGAAAAACACACCAAACGCATAGAACCCGGCGGACCTTTCTTGGAATCGGCCGCCTTTTGTTATTGAGAGGCCGACCGTCACTACCGCCGCTCGACTGCCTTGCGCAGTATTAGAATTTCGGAAACTTATAGTTTGAAAAATGTTTTGGTTTTAAAGTTAAAATTATTTAAAAAAATGCTTAAAACAGTGAGAATAAATTTATAAGTAAAGACTTATTAGGCCTAAGTAAAGTCAATACTTGTTACACAAATAACTCGTTTGTAGCTGAATAACAATAATTTATTTACTTTCCTTCCTTATTAGGTTTAATTATATCAATTTCAGTCAAAGCGTGCTGTCTAAGTGCATATAAGTAAATACTTATGAATACTTGTCGAATCACCAGTATGCAATTTTTCCTCCCTTGGCACCTATAAAACTCATCAGAATTACTGCGTGTGTTATTTTACCCCAGATTTTACTTAAGTAAATACCACTGTACTGAAAAATAAGTATTTGAATGTGTAAATATTTATTGAGAAAAGTGAAAACTTAAAATAAGTGATGTTTTATATTCACATCGGACTAAGTTTTTTTTTACAAGTATCATAAACATAACAACGTATAACCATAGTATAATACAATAATCAGCAATATTAATTTGCTGTGCAATTAATAAATGCATTAAACCCCTTAGCTCCTGGATATTTAAACAATTAGACTTGGTAAATTTTAGGTAAAAAGTTTTGTCATTCCACTTTTTAAAATAGTCGTTTCCTGAAAAAAATATTATTATGGTGTGAATGGGAAAAAAGTGACAAGAGGGACTTTATAACCCATTCTCAGTCCTCAAAGGTTAAGATGACATTTTGCCCTGTGTCACTGACAGATCTGGTGGTGTAGTGGATAGAGGCTAAGCTAACGAAGGTAAGGGTCCCGGGTTCAAATCCCATAAAGGTCAATAGAATTTGTACTGTGGTAAAGTGTGTAGAAACCATATAGAAATGCATTCCCTCAATGAGATTAGTGTTATTACAATTTTTGGATTTTTTACATATTTATAAATATAATTTCCCATTGAAACTTTTGGGAAATTAATGCACATTTGCAGAAAGTTATCTTTGCAAATCATCTGAAAACATTCCCTGCTAATCTTCAACAAACATTCTTTGCTAATTTGATTCAAATATCCAGTCTAACTTATCAGGAAGTGCGAGATGTGTTCACTTTTATACTTCTAGCAAACCTTTTTCAAACAAAAACGTTTTCAATGAATATTTGTTGCAAGCATTTTGGTTTGCCCTGATACTTTTTGTTGAATGTTTTGTAAACTTTTCCTGCTATCTGGGTTATTTCCTACTGTTCCTTCTTGTTTGTAATTAACATACTTGAAGTTATAATAACTGTCTTGCTGGATACATTTTAATGTTTGAGGTTGAACTGAATTCAGTTCAACTTTAACCCATTGGCCTTTTAATTATTGTGCATATGGGTGTCACTGGTTTATCCTATTAACCCTTTAACATGCCAATTTTTTCTTTTTTTCTCAATTTTTAATTGCAATATTTTTATTTTGTCTGGTCTGGACCTTTTGATTGTCTATATGAATCGACAATATGCTAAATTAATTAATAAAAAATATAAAAAACGTGTCCTCCTTCTCTATACAAGGGTAAAAAGAAGCAAAACAGGTGTCCACTGCAGCAACCCCTATTAAACGTACAAATGCCATCAACTTCCACCCAAGCCGGACACCGTTTATTTTAAATGGGCCCTCCCACCAACTAAGCCACACATTTGCAAGCCTAATAGGAATTGCGTATGGTTGGGATTTAACCCACGCAACTCTGAACGGCTTCAACCTATACTCCTCAGTATAGCGCCGTAACTGAAAGAGCCATGAGCACCATGGTCGGCCTGGAGAACGATTGGCGCATAAAACCTACAGTGGACCCTAGCAGAAAACCAGAGAACTACTAGGCCAGATGTTTGTGATTTCCCTGATAGTAGCAGCATTGGACTGAACAGCGCAGCGGAACAGTTCCGGCGGCTGTACCACGGAACAGTTCCGTAATGCGAAATTTGGTCTCATGTCAGCTGTCACGGAACAGTTCCGTGATGCAAAGCCAATGGGTTAAGGATTGCCATTACACTTAATTTTAAGGGAATGGCATTACACTTAATTTTAAGGGAATGACATCACTTAGGTACAGCAGTGGGCTGAATTTTTAGAACAGTGGTGCAGTTAAAATTGGATTAATCTCATTTTGATTGTTTAAATATGCATAATGTTTGAAATAGTTCTTAAGGCTATCCACATAGATTGCAGCACTACTGGGGAAAGCCAGTATTACTAGTCCTAAAAAGACAGAAACTAAAACATGATTTTGAATTTTTAGGACATCTGCCATTACGGTTTGATTGGCAAAAAACAGTTTAACGATGTTTTGGAATCTGGAATCTGATCCCGTCATCTTTCGGGATAATACTATGTATCAATAAATAAGTGACCTGGGTCATTCTGGGACAGTACCTTGGCCTCCCACTCCATGCCGACGCAGACGATGCCCAGCAGCACGGTGATGGTGATGCAGCCGAGGATGCGCATGTCCGCCAACCCGCCGTCGACGATCTTGAGGTCATAGCGGCCGAGCAGGTCCAGCAGCGACTCGCAGAACCCCACGCAGTTCATCGCGCACGAGATGGCGTTGGCCAGCGACAGGATCAGACCGATACTGCCGCCGAACTCCGGCCCCAGCGAACGGGATATCATGAAGTACGTGCCGCCTGTGACACAAAGTTAATTAAGGTCCGCTTCATGCAAAGGGGCGATACACATATTACATAACGCATTTTTTTGTCATTTCAAACACCCCCCTCTCCCATGTAACTCACCGCAACGCTTGAGCAAACCCCCCCCCCCCCCACCCCCCATGCGTTACGTAACTCGAGCGTAGTAGAAATGAATACAGCTTAAGCATAATTTTACAGGTGGAATATGGATTTAAATAAATAAATACACTTGTAATGACTTATGTTCATTAACAACATATTTTATATCCAAAACAAAATTGGTACAACCAAACAAACAAGATTGTTACTAATAATATAAACAACAACAAAAATCTTAGTTAAAATGTAACTGATTTAATTTAATATGATAACATTGACAAACACCGATAAATAGATTTGAGAGGCATTGCCCAATACTGTATCATGTTGTGATTTTACTCTCGAAAACAATACCAAAAAACAAAGCTGTAAAGCAAAGCCGAAATTTACTCAACATGTTATGTATTTATTTATAATTTTACTGTTATTAAAAGTATGACAAAGGTATCTTTTTATATAGCTAACTGTAACTTTGATTTAGATATCAATTTGAATATTTATGTATTTTCAAAGAGGGACAAAATTTAAGAGTTACGTAACGTTGAGCCAAATCCCCCCCCTTCCCGCACATAACGCTACGCCAAACCCCCTCCCCCCCCTTAAGTGCGTTACGTAATATGTGTATGGCCCCAAAGAAATATTCATAGCTAAAAGAAGGTATATCGAGTTTTCTTGAAAAAAATTGTGAATTCCTCCTTTCAGGGCAAAGCATTTTTTATAGCCATGATTTCTTGTGGCTAAGGATTATGTTTCTTAATAAACAACTGCACTTGCTTAAAAGATTTTCAGGAGAAATATTTGGTTTATTTAAAGTTTTTCTTAGTAAAAAACTAATGAGATTGAAATTACAAAAGTTTTAAGTGTATTCATTGAAACAATCACTGGACTAGACATTCTATAATTTCATATCTGCATAAAGTGAGGAAGGGTGAATTCTTTTGCTACATTTGATAAATCTATATTCAGTAGAAATCAAAATTTTAAAATAAATATTTCCACTGGGCTTATATATTCCTCAAATATAACACACGGATCCAGATTAAATTCCAGACAGAAGGGAGAGAGGGAGGCTTCAAATGAGAGAGAGTTCCCGCAAGGGAGACTCATTATTGCCGATCGTAACTCAACAACTTCTTCAGACACCTTTAAAGAACCCTCTTCAACTGAACAAGATAAGAGTATGTCTTTATAGTCAGTTTAAAATAAATATTTTCTAGCTTATTAATTTCCTATTTTTTATCTGATGATTTATAAGAACCATTTAACTATTAATTGTTCTTTCATTGAATGTTAATTGGTGACTTTCATTAGCGACTTTCAGTAACTAGATAATCTAAAATACTTCCTCTCAAATTGTGAAAATCAACTTCAAGTTAGTTCAGTTTATTAGGATAATTTTCCCACTTGATTAAATACAGTCAAGACAATGAATTAATCTTGTTTGATTACAAACAAAACAGTCATTCTTATCAGGATAGCTGCTGCAGCGTGTGAACTCCAGTGGATGTTGGGGTGATGTGCTATGTACTCTATCGGTTTCAATGATTAAATTTTAAGACACCCAAAACTTAAAACTAACAACTGGAATATGTGGATACACTACACCAGAACCATTTTAAAAACCAATCTCAATTTAGAATTTAACATTAAGACATTATTTACTTCAATATGTATTGTTTATGGAGGTGAGCTTATCAAACAAAAAGTCTTGGTGTAAAATTACATTCATAAAGTTTTGGCTTCCCCATGGTGCATAGGAATGACACACTGTAAAGTACAAAGGTACTGAGAGGTTGCTAACCTACTTACGCACCTCCCTTGATGAGTCCATTAGTGCTGATGGCCGACATGCTGAGAGCGGTGATGAACGTGACTACTGAAGTGGCAAAGATCAGCAGCACTCCCTGTACTGCAACACAAACGAATGTAGCTCTCTACAAAGCACTACAACAACACAAATTCAGACAAAATATTTTGAATTTCATCTGTGGAAGAAAAGTTTTTGGAAGTGATGCCTCTCGTTTGGGAAAACCAGTATGCAAGAGAGTGACAATTTAGTTCAAGTAAAATATTCCTAGAATATACCTTGAACTCATTGATGTTTTTTTATATGCATAATAACACTTTGTTAGTAGCTTTGTTCTAAATTAATTAACATGAATAAAAAATTGTTTTATTTTGTATGGAATAGTGACAGCATTCTGGGGTTGTGTTCTAAAAAAATTTAGAACAAAACCCCAGCCACCACTCTCAGCAAGTGGTGGTTCAGTGTTACAACTGTCAAGAGACAGTTTAGCCAACGAGAAATAATCAAAATAAACAATCGGCCTCAGACCATTGTTTTAGTGTGCTATTGTTGCAACATGCAGAGATTCATAATAAAGATGCATGGAGTATTTAATCTATTTTTTCTTACAAATGCAGAGGGTCTAATCTATCTAAATAATACTTATTTAGTCAAATGTTACCATAAACATTGACCATTTACAAGTATTATTTCATTAATTTTCTTCACAGGTAATTTCTTCAAAAATGTAATCCAAACATACTCTAGTGATTTATTAACTCATCGTTTTAAAACTAACATATTTATTCGTTTTTAAATTTATAATTCTCTTTCAGCCATTCTGCACTACCACCAATACATTACAAACTCGTTGATACATTACTTTATATTTCCAAGCCATACCATGCGTCCTCAAAGTCCCAGGCCATGGTTTAAAAACTTAAAAGATATTTTCCTCATGAGTTCCAACCAAAATCACCACTTCTTGCTTGCTCTGCATGTCATATCCACCCCTTTCTAAAAATGCTATTTTAGAGGGGTTGCCCCAAATTTTCAAATAAACCCCCTATTGAGTGACCACTCATTTTAAAGGGCTTCATAAAACAGACAAAAAGACACAATGTTACAACTATTTAACAATTCAAAATCATCGTAAGGTTTGTGTTAAAAAGTACCCATTTGGCAGGCCAGCACCATGCAAATAGCACCCAATTTCCAAGAGATTAAAACAATCACAAGTTTGTGGTTTTTTTATGTCGATGATGTTTTGTAGTGCTCTCTAAGTTTGCACTGCAGAATTGTCGGATTAGTTACCTATGCCAGCCTGCGCCACCACCCAGGACAGTCGGAGGAACAGCATGACGCCCCAGATGTTGAGCAGGTTGCGCACCAACACGCCTTTGATCCATCCGAACTTGACGGCGCCCTCCGCCTCCGCCACCAATGTGGACACGCCATTCATGCGCACCACAGTTGCGTTCTGCAAGAACACACCGCCCAGGGTTAGACATTTCAAGCAAGGCCATGGGGAGTGTTAGTATAAAAAAATATGCGATTAGGAAGAAACTTTTGTATAAAATTTGTATTAATTAATTGGAAGAATAATGATTTTTACACAAGTGTTATATGTAAAAATTGTTTTTAAGTTTGTTTACTTATTCTGGGTGGTGTATGTGTTTCTTTGGCGGTCTTGTTTATAAATATACTATATTACGTTACTAGTCTGGAAAGTGCTTTTTACCAGATGAGCATGATAGATCCTGTCCAAG
The DNA here is from genome assembly GCA_035578135.1 of Flexamia atlantica. Lineage (NCBI taxonomy): Eukaryota > Metazoa > Arthropoda > Insecta > Hemiptera > Cicadellidae > Flexamia > Flexamia atlantica. The sequence goes on along the minus strand of JAQJVK010000005.1, from coordinate 45,659,472 downwards.
CCGGAGAGTGGGATTTTCATGCAAGTACAGTAAAACTTACCAGCTGTGTAATGTACGATACTTTTCATCATACTACTCAGAAAAAAAAACATATTAATCATAATGCATTCCTTGCATCAACCACTACGTTTCTCAATTCATCGAACCAAACTGATGATAGACAAACATTTGCTACTGCTGCCAGTGCTACCACTACATTACTCTAAAAAGTAACCTACAAACATTCATTCATTAACTGGGGTTTGCTGCAAATCAGCTGACTACTTACTTCTGTTTCCTAGAAAATCTTTCCAGACAAGGACAGAAATTTTTTTCTGGTCTAGTATCGACAATGGTTAAATTTTGAGCCAACAAAAAAGGAACAGAAAACGGATTTTTCAGTGTCAGTATGATGAAAAGATTTTGTTTGATAAATAATGTGTCCATCCAAATACATACTATATTGCAGTGAGAAACAACTATTAGCATGTTTTTACCAACAAACTATACAACAATAATACCCCCGTTGCAGCAGATCTCCATACTCAGCGAATTTCAAATGAAAAAGAACATATGATTCAATCCAACATAGCGAGATTTAACATGTTTGTAAGTACCATAAGAATAACAAGGGAAATAAGCATGCAGGTTTTCTGCAATAGGTATGTTAAAACTGGGTGGTTTTAATTCAATATTTAGTAGATCTTAACTAGAAGAAGCCATATACCAAGTTTTATCAAGATTTGTTTAGAAATAAGGAAGATGTAGAATTTTTAGCGAATTTCCTTAAAGGAATAAGCTATTACGGTAGTACTCATGGTAAGACCTGAGTCCGAGACCATGTTAACTTTTCATTTTGGGGTCCCCAGAAGCAAAAAACACCATTCGTTTGAATTTATATATATATATATATAGACATATATATAGATATATATAGATATGTATATATATATATATATATATACATATCTATATATATCTATATATATGTCTGTTAACACTATAGCGGCCGTAAATATGGTCAGATCATCATGAAATTTGGTACAAACGTGTAAAGTGGTAATCACTCGGACGAGTTTGTGAACCAGCCCGATCGGACCACTGGAAGGGGGGGTAAAGGGGGATAAACTCCCCCAAAAATGGGTTTTTTGAGTTTTTTTTACATAGAAAAATAAAATTTATCAACTTTTTGTTGGCACCATTGAATTGAGCTCAAAAAAACAAACAATTTAGTATTTTGAATTACCGCTCTATGTCCATTGGTTACCGAGATATTGAAAGTGGTAAACACAGTACGTTGTCTCAATGTTAACCTTATGGGGAATAAGTAAAATTCTATATCTCGCTTATTTCTCAACATATCTTGATAAAACTTGGTAAATGGCTTCTTCTAGTTCAAATCTACTAAATATTGAATTAAAACCAACCAGTTTAAAAATACCTGTAGCAGCAAACCTGCATACACATTTCCCATGTTATCCTTATGGAGCTTACTAAAAACATGTCAAACCTCGCTAAGTTGGATTAAAATATGGTGTTTTGCGTTTGAAATTCGCTGAGTATGCAGGTCTGCTGCAACAGGGGTATTTTTATTTAACAGGTTAACAGGAGTATGCAGGTTTACTGCCACGAAATTTAAATATCGGGGATTTTAGACTAATATGCATTAGAACTCATCTAGATGAAGCCACAACCCAAGTTTTATTAAGATATGTTGAGAAATGAGCGAGATATAGAATTTTTATAACTTCCCATAAGGTTAACATTGGACAACATACTGTGTTCACCACTTTCAATATCTTGGTAGCCAAATGTACATACAGCAGTGACTCAAATACTAAATTGTTTTTTCGAGCTGAATTCAATTGTACTAACAAAAATTGGATTATTTTTATTTTCCTATGTGAAAAAAACACAAAAAACCATTTTTGTGGAGTTATCCCCCTTTATCCCCCTTCCAGGGATCCGATTGGACTGGTTTACAAACTCATTTGAGTAATTACCGCTTTACTTGTCTGTACCAAATGTCATTAAGATCGGACCACATTTACAGCCGCAATCGTGTTAACACACATATACATACGACAGACAGACATATATTTGAACGAATGGTGTGTTTTGCTTCTGGGGGCCCCAAAACGAAGAGTTATCAAGGTCTCGGGCTTAGGTCTTACCATGAGTACTACGGTAACAGCTTCTTCCCTATACGGGAAATTCGCTCAAAAGTTATGCTCCCAAATTAATTTGATAGATTATTTATAAAATTTGAAATTTCTAATCCTTTTAAACACAGTAATTTACAGCTTTGATATTTTTCACAGACTTATTTTGTTAACCTTCAAAAAGAAAAAGGCGCCGTTATAAACTGGCCAGCAACACCAAGTTATTACAAAATTTGGCCAGCGGCCCCTCCACGCTCATTTGGCGGCTGGCAATTTTCCACTGTGTTTTTGGCCACCGGGTTACCTACATATGAAATGACCTATTTAACTGATGAAGAGTCAAATGTTTGAATGAATACAAATGTGTAACAGCTTGATTCATAATTACAAGATAAATAGCTCTTAAGATTTCAACTTGTATCAGTATTTTTAATAAAATTTTAATTTTGGGTATTAATGATCTCTCTTATTCCATGTTAATATTAAAAGTTTGCATTCGAAGATCAACCATTTAAAATGTGGAATGTACTCTTAAAGCAACAAAAAGGAAGATGGAAATACTGTATAAAAATGCTCATTTGTTAAATGAACATGAGCATTTTATGGGCATGTTAAATGCTCATTTGTTGTGAAAAAGATTAATCACTCAGCATGTACCATGATATGTAGTCATTTGAGTGCTTTCTCAAAATCTCATTAGGACTGGCAACCGAGTTAATATTAATTACGTCTCTATAAATGGAGACCAGACATGGAGATAAGCGTTCACTATGTTGAGCTGCAACCCGCTACTGCAGAGCAGCCAGATTGCGTGTTCCACGATGAAGGCTCAAACAATATTGCTCGCACAATGAGATTACGGCTACGCTGGGACCGGTATTGTAGTGCTGGTCTGAGTATCAAATGAGATTCCTACCGTACCGTACATCAAATACGGACCAATTAAAAAAACAACTCAAATTTTGAAAACCATCAAGTACAAAAAATTAACTAAATAGACGGTTTTGTTTTATTACATTGTAAAGGAAATAATCAATCTATAATAATTCAATAATCATCGTTTTTAATGAGTGGAAAACGCCTTTGTTTCTTTCACATGCCTTTTTTCTTTACGTTCAAGGTCACAACAATTAATTATTACAGCTTATGTTTTTATTAGTCACTGACTCGAGGGATTACACTGTGGCACTCAACTGATACGGTTAAGAACAGATTCTATCCACTTAAATCCTAACTGATTCAATCTGAACTTTATGGGCTCAAAAATCATTCATATCTCGATTGTTTTTATGTTAAAGCCGTTAACGCATTTTTACAGGTATCCTAAAAATCCGCCCTACCGAAAAAAGTGCCAAAGGAAAAAAAAGTTGGGAAGGATAGTTAAATCAATTTTGTTTTCCGACATTCCCAACCCGGATGTTATTTGCAAATAACAAACTTTCAATTGTGTCGGCGAGCGATGCCGGATGCATTGTTGCCATTGTTGATCTGATACACACCGACAATCACGGCCAATGCCGCACCGACCACGCTGGCGCATTCCGCGACATCGGCCAAGCGGGTGTATAAATAAACAGAGGCGACCCCGGCGCCGCCGTGTACCACTTTATGGCCGGTAAAAACTAATTTTGGTTGTCAATGTTGTCATATACTGCGTGAGAAAAAAATATAAGATTTTAGTAGGTAAGAAATCTGGGTTTGCATCAGCCTAATCGGCAGGGTTTTCCCATGTTATTACATCACATTACACTACTTGAAATGGCGACCTACCCAGGTAGCTTTTTTAAGTATGAATGCATGACAGATGAGTGAAGGATGATTGTGACGCGATCTTATAGTCTTGTTACTAAGGCCGACATGTTCTTTAGACAGGACTGTTACTTAATAGCCCAACAGCCAATGGCAACTAAAGGGACCTACATTTCAACGTGGGAACCGAACCTCAATTTTGCCAGCTTTATAATTTACGAACTAGTCTAATTATGAGGACAGTCCTATTCAATAGTGCGGACGTTAATCTCCAATAAGGAACACCGCGTCCACAAGCTATCGCTCATAACTATCCACAATTCGTGACCTCCAAGTAGTTGGATTACGGGACTCGCCACAGTCATAAAGTAATAATGAACTTCGTAAAGAGATGGCAATTCCATGTTAACTCGGTGGTAAGGGAACAGCAGCGCTATCTGAATAAAGTGCTACGAACTAAAAAGATCGATGCGATATATCGATGGTCGTCGATGCGACATATCGATCGTCGTCGATGCGACATATCGATCGTCGTCGTCTGCTTTGTTTATATTTTCGTGTTCTTGTTTTGTTTGCTAGACTTTCAATTTTAATGACTTTACCGGTTTGTTTAGATGAAGTGCGTTTGCCGCTAGTGCAAGTTGTTTCGCGAAATACTGTACTGAGTGATTCTTATTGTGCTTAAAGCGATTGATAGAAAATAAATACGTAGATCTTTGCATAAAAGCACTTGATAAAATTAACTTAGTTAATTTTTATTAAGTGTTTTTATGTAAACATCTACGTATTTATTTTCCATCAATAGCTTTAAGCACAACATGAATCACGCAGTATAGTATTTCGCGAAACAACTTACACTAGAAAAACTTTCTGCAAACGTACTTTAGGTATTTTCCCACACTCAAATTAATTCCAACTCGTCATGGTTGTGTACACGTCGCGTCGTGACAGAAAATCAGGGGAAACGGAACGGGAAGTTAGCAGATCGTTATCGTCGTTCTGATTGGCTGAATCAGTGAAGAAGAAGAAAGTCATGTTTTTACAACGCCATCTGAATAAAGTGCATCGAACTTAACCCACTCCCATAAGCTTACCACTTGGCTCCATTTAAGTGTCAGACCGGTGCCACAGTCCCAGTCTATGGAATTCTTATGGGGATCAGTTTTTGCGCACAACCCCGATCCTGACCTTGAATCTATCCATCATTTGGGTACAACAGTGTCCGATTGTTTGAGGAAATGTCAGCTAAGCCGCTACAGTAGTCACTCTTCACATGCGAGTGTTGCGCAGGATGCAAAATACAGAGGAATACGATGTCTATTGTCAAGAGTGGGAAAGGTGGGACTCGGGGAGAGCAGCTAATTAACCTAGAAAGAAAATTCCCGAGATGCAGTTCCCATACCAGGCGGAGTCGTTCATCCTTGAGGAAAGCAGTTAGTAGTATGATCAGAATTAATAGATCCAAACCTTGAAAGAGACAAACAGTCACAAGGCAAAGGTTAACTCAAGATAGTCCTACATTTTGTGTGAATCAACAAATTAATTTTTTAACTATTAACCATACTAGGATACATAAATTAGAATAATATTTTATTAGTATCAGTTTTTTTGTATGTTTAAGCAATGATAAGTATGAAATGTAGCAAACAGAGAACAAAGTTTAGTAGCTGAGGATAGCGGATTCCATCAAACCAAGGCCGACTCGGCCTTGATCAGACCCAGGAAAGGGCAGTGACGTTGCTGCGGGGTTTTCGCGAGTTCAAAGCGACCGCAACTTGGGCGGTTCTCACTTTTTACAATCACCTCCATTATTTGGGCACGTTGGATAAGAGCCTTTCACCGAACTGCCGACAACGCCGGGATCCACCGGCTTTATCTGAGTGGAGCCTACTGAGAAGGACGAACCCACTGAATAAGACTAGAGGGCACGAAACTATAGTTTCTGCATTCATAGAAGGCAAAATGTTATACTTTATTTGGGTTCGTCCAATTTAGGATGCACTCCTTAGTTAAAATCCTTTTTTGCTTGTTTAAAATTCCTGGCAAAATGCTCTTGATTGGAAGATATTTTGTCATCCGGGGAATTTTTACGTTTTTTTTTGTATTTATTTACGAGGGAAACGAAAATGGCTTAACTCATGAATTACTTAAGCTTAAAATATTGTTGCTAACTTTCTTTGTGGTAGTGGACCGACAAATATAATTTACAGTCCAACCTATCATTGCCTCATCCTATACTCTTATATGAGTAATGTTATCGTGCTTGCTTGCTTGCTTATATGCTTGCTTGCACATTTATCTCTAAAACGGCTCCGAGGATTTCCTTCAAAGTCTGGAAATAAGTAATTTATAACTCAAATACTCCCGTTGCAGCAGACCTGCATACTCAGCGAATTTCAAGTGTAAAACAACATATTTCAATCCAACATAGCGAGATTTGACATGTTTTTGAAAGCTCCATAAGATTAACATGGGGAATGAGTATGCAGGTTTGCTGCTACAGGTATATTAAAACTGGGTGGTTTTAATTCATTATTTAGTAGATCTGAACTAGAAGAAGCTACTTACCAAATTTTATCAAGATATGTTCAGAAATAACCGAGTTATAGAATTTTACTTATTTCCTATAAGAACATTGGGACAACGTACTGTGTTTACCACTTTCAATATCTCGGTAACCAATGGACATAGAGCAGTGAACCAAAATACTAAATTGTTTGTTTTTTTGAGCTGAATTCAATGGTGCCAACAAAAATTCGATACATTTTATTTTTCTATATAAAAAACTCAAAAAACCCATTTTTGGGGGGGTTTATCCCCCTTTACCCCCCCTTCCGATGGTCCGATCGGGCTAGTTCACGAACTCGTCCGAGTGATTACCACTTTACACGTATGTACCAATTTTCATCAAGATTGGACCATTTTTACGGCCGCTATCGTGCTAACAGACAAATATATATATATATATATATATATATATATATAAATTCGAACGAATAGTGTTTTTTGCTTCTGGTGGCCCCAAAATGAAAAGTTATCATAGTCTCGGGCTTAGGTCTTACCATGAGACCTACGGTAATAGCTTCTTCCCTATAGGGGAAATTCGCTAAAACGTCTTTTATGCAGATTACTTGGCCAGAGAAAATCTAATAACGTAATAGATCGAATTTTAAAGTTGTAAAATTTTAACATTGGCCTTATGGGTTGCCTTGATAGCAGCGAAAATAAACAAGGAAAGTGTAAACAAATGAAGTAATCATAACAGCTGTTTGGAATCTACAGCCGTCAAGGGAAAATACAGCAAATGGGATGAAGAGTCCATGGAGCAATAAAAAAGGTTTTAATTTATCAATTTTATGACGTTGAAATATTTTATAGTAACTGGATGAACTGGTAAACATGAAATAACACTGAGCTAGGCTCGGTCCACCAGATACTTTAGGTTATTATAGAAAGATTAGAGTTGCCATTAAAATAATTACTCCAATACAACAAGCTGAGTTAAAAGATTACAGTGAAAATTAGGACAGGGGGAGGAGTCGAATCAATAACAGACAACGAAGCGTTTTGTTTATAATCCCAAGTCTGATAATTTCAGGGATTTGAATTTAAAGTATATGTTTGTGTAACTTGTTTATCCAAATATACTCAGAAATATTATTTTTCTAAAAGGTGAAAAATTTGCAACTATTGAACCGAGCTTAGTACCTCTAAAAGTGATTCACATTATTTATGCACGGAAAATGCGCGCGTTCGTCTCCGTAAAATCTCTTTCGTTGACTTACAGTCCTCCTAAGGATTAAAATCAGTGTAAAATGGCAACTGAATTCGAGTTATGTTACTGTTGCTTTTCAAACTACTATACATGCCAATAAAAATTTAACATGTTTTACATAAAAAAAATTTTAAAAATTAGTACTACGCCTGTTCTTGATTGATCATGAGATGAATCTGAACCATGGTGCGAGTCCTTGGCCTAAACCTGGCGGCCCGCAGCTATGATTTGGGCTGGCCAAAATTATGGACCACATGCCTGCTATGATGTAAGCAGACCACTAAGTACCGTAGTCAATTCGAATGGTGTCTCGAAATATTAGCTGAGCTGAAATGTTGTTACCCTACAAACCTAAAAAGGATGTGTCCCTTCCTTGTATCGTTCAAGAAACTTTTATTTTATATGTAATACTTGGCAAATTTTCGAGTTGCAAAATTTGTCATTGAATTTGAAATTCAACCTTATCACAGATAAGTCATTACCTTTTTTTAAATCAATCATTCAGAGGTTCTGCTCATTTAAACTATCTCTGTTAAAGAATTCATTAAGTATTACTCCTATGTATTAAATTATCACACATTGAGTTACTTTCTGGTTTTGCCCAGGTTGCGTTGTGAGTCACTGTTTCAGCGTTTTACAGCCTTGGGAATGTCGCAACTTTCTCATCTGCGTCGGATTGAAATTTTGGTTACTCATGTTATTCTACTAATAAGTCTTCACTTTGATCTTAGCTAACAGGCCGAGAAGCGATATCTTATTAATGTCAAGATGTACTGGTATCTTTCAAGCAATGGAAATACATGCCAGCACAAATTTACCCACTAAGATTTCTTGTATGACAAAGTCAGTATTAAAAATCACCTTCTTATCACCTAATCACTACATGTCTTTTTATACTTTTTCGCACATAGTGATTCTGATTAAAAAATCATTTTAGCGAATTTCCTTAAACGAATAAGCTATTACCGTAGGTCTCTTGGTAAGACTTAAGCCCGAGACCATGTTAACTTTTCATTTTGGGGCCCCCAGAAGCAAAAAACACTATTCGTTCGAATTTTTATATACATATAGATCTATATATATATATATATATATATATATATATATATATATATATATGTCTGTTAACACGATAGCGGACGTAAATATTGTACGATCTAGATGAAATTTGGTACAGACATGTAAAGTGGTAATCACTCGGACGAGTTCGTAAACCAGCATGATCGGACCACCGGAAGGGGGGATAAAGGGGGGTAAACCCCCTCAAAAATGGGGTTTTTGAGTTTTTTATATAGAAAAATAAAAATAATCCAATTTTTATTACCACCATTGAATTCAGCTCAAAAAAACAAATAATTTAGTATTTTGAATCACTGCTCTATGTCCATTGGTTACCAAGATATTGAAAGTGGTAAACACAGTACGTTGTCCCTATGTTAACCTTATGGGAAATAAGTAAAATTCTATATCTCGCTTATTTCTCAACATATCTTGATAAAACTTGGTAAATGTCTTCTTCTAATTTAGATCTACTAAATATTGAACTAAAATTACCCAGTTTTAAAATACCTGTAGCAGCAAACCTGCATACTCAATCCCCATGTTATTCTTATGGAGCTTACAAAAACATGTCAAATCTCGCCATGTTGGATTGAAACATGTTGTTTTACACTTGAAATTCGCTGAGTATGCAGGTCTGCTGCAACGGGGGTATTTAATCATCATATGCTGTTTTATATTTTATAGACTTGCTCGGAAAATTTTATAAGATGTTCTACTTACTAAACCACCTCTGCAATGTTGCAAGCAGGAGCAAAAGGTTTGGCTGAGTGGAATAAAGTAATCTATGTACAGTAACTGTAAAGTAGGTGTAATAAAAACGTAAATATATTATGTGAAATAGCGTTAACCAAACTACTTCCAAACTATTTCAGTTAGTTTACGTCTCATTCTACATCACTATTCTAATCATCATATTCCAGTCAAATATTTTAAACTTTTGCAATAAATGCGAATCAAGCGTTTAAATACATAACACATCCACTTTCGACATTATTCATAGCAAATACCAAGTCGTTCGACCGACCGCGAATCAGCCAACTGTATACGTAACGGAATATTTCTCTGCATCTGCACATTTTTTGGCGGGAGAACAATGAGACAGCTGACGGCGCGGCGCGGCGGGCGCGGCTTCGACTGTTGCGAAATTCGCACACATTGGCACACACCTGACCACCTCACTCAATCTCCGTCTCTAGCTCATTGATATCCAAGAACGAGAACAAGGATAAGCCCCTATTGCTTGTTCAATCTTGGTTATGGGTAAAGTTTCAGTTCCAAAAACTTTGATGTGGATTTTCCAAGATCACTGACCTACATTTGCAGAGTAGGCCTGATACTTATGTTTAAGTCAGTACACTGCGCTTATAGATTAAAATTACGTGCGGTAGAGTGACTATTAAAATTTATGTAGGATGTGCCACAGAGAAGTAATATGTTTACTTTTCTGTGGATTTGCCCATTTTCACGGATTTAATGCCAACTTGTGTACTAATGAAAACAAAAATCCTTGGTGAGTGGACGTAATTCTCTCATTCTCAGGTACAGAGGGACATTATTGCCAATATCATTTGAGCATAGTCGTAATTGGTTTGATTAGAGACAATATCAACACAAGAAAGTTTATTGCTTCACGTTAACAATTCAGAGACAAAATCAAAGCAGTTTGAATAACCTACAGTGATTACATACAAAACCCAATTTAAAAGGTAATCTTGATCGAGTGACTCATGCGCGATGCACTGACTCATGCATGATTGTCTGATTCGATTCCGCGTCCCGTTCGCCGGATGTTTCACGGCAAAGGACGAGATGATTCAATCTCGTGACAGTGACGTGTGCGATGGCCATGGACCGGAAACAGGTACAAAACACTCCGGTGGGCGATAGTTCCGGTGGATCGCCCGCGCGTTACGTCCCATTGTCATTCTAACTCGGCTAATTTTCATCCGACTGGGGGAATCGAAGCGTGAACACTGTTGTTTCGGTTGGGAAACTTTAGAGGTACGCCATTCATCTGGTGCGCAAAGAGGGAAAGTTAGACTTTGGTATTAATCTCTTATTCACATCCCTTGATCAGGTATCAATAATGTGGTCATAGCACTGCTGCACACGTTACTGTTGTAATATTTAATTGTATATAATACCGATTAAGACCATTAATTTTTATCACAGACAATCTTATCCTTAATCTAATAAGGTGTCAAATGTATATAACACTTTAAAGTTAACTTTTTTTGCTGAAAGAATCTGAGAATTTAGCGAAATAAAAAAGCTACAACCAACTGAACGAGCACAAAAAAGTACCACGATATCACAACATTGAAAAGAAATAAATTTATTGACACTTGACTAGCAGCCCGCGTCACTTCGTGACTTAAACATTGCATAATAAATAACTTTAGTTTCATGTTGATTATTTACGGGGACGGGTGTGTAGGCCTATTGCTTTTTTTCTAGATAAATGAATTGTGAAACTGGAATAAAATTACCAGTGAGTGTCTGAACTTTTCATCAGCGCAAACTTGAAAACTAATCTTTACTTCTATTACTTTAGTTAGGCTTAATACTTCAATATAGATGAAGTTCGATTATACCATCTGCTTTAAAAGTATCCATGATCTATGTATATGTTCTATACACTTTACAGCGTTGACAGGACAACAAAAATAATTTGGCATATCTTGGAGGTTGGTATTTTATGCATTTTCATTGCTTAGTGCATCTTATTAAAACATCTGTTTTAGAGTCTTCTTTTGAAAAGTACAGGAATGAATCTTTATGTTATTTCTATACCAACATCTACGCGTCATTTTCTTTCATTCATTTTTATTAACAAACGGTAAGAAAATGCGCAAACCACTGTCACTGTCTTTGAATCTGGAACTTTGAATCATGACGGCCGAGAATTGCATTTTCAAATTGACCCTTTTTGTTACCTCAAGAACACGTTCGGCAAATAAATACTCAAGCAAACATCATCACTTTCAACGAAATGCCTTCATTATATATGGGTACATTGGTATTAGTGCAAACCCACAAAAGGCATGTCTAGAGAATAACAGCTTCAGTTTGATACCGAATATGACCCTAGCGAATAATAAATTTATAAGCTCAAGAGCTAATAGTAAATTTGTAGAGGTCGATATTCTCTGTACAAAATCCCAAATTTTTTTTAATAATATGGATATTCATCGGAAGTAACGGCAATAACGGCAATGAAGAGAGATTTCTTCAGACACACAATGCCACTTGACGGCGGGGTAGGACATTATTGCTTTGGACAACCTTCAGCGTCGCACAACCCCGACATCACTCGTATTTTTAGTGATTGTGGACTCATATCATTTAAGGTATATATGCATTTAATTAAGTTTAATAATATTCCTTTAATATTACATTAAATGTTTTCATGTTTTTTGGACATTTGGCCGTGAATATTTTAGGACATACATATAGACGTTATGTTTAAGTGGACATTCCCAGCGCATTTTTCTGTTTGTAAAATAGTGATTACAGGTAACTATTTGGGTCAGACCGGGAGAGCGCGAGTCGAGAACTAACTATAAACCGCCGCCGCCGTCAAATGCGAGTCAATTAGCTGTCAAATGTCAGTCAGGAGCGTCAATTAATTGACCGTCGCCCACCGGCTGACCCGGGATGTGACTCATACGTGCCTTCCGCCCTGGTCGGCGGTTGGCGGTAGGGCAATACTCATGATTCGCAATCAGATGTAAATAAAAGAAGGAGATTATGATCGATAAGCAATGCCATCCGATAAAAACACATTTTCCCCATTCTATCCACTACTGTATATAAATTCATTAGCAAATACTCCCGTTGCAGCAGACCTGCATACTCAGCGAATTTCAAGTGCAAAAGAACATATTTAAACCCAATACGTCAGATTTGATATGTTTTTGTAAGCTCCATAAGAATAACATGGGGAACGAGTATGCAGGTTTGCTGCAACAGGTTTGTTAAAACTGGTTGGTTTTAATTCTATATTTAGTATATCTGAACTATAAGAAGCCATTTACCAAGTTTTATCACGATATGTTGAGAAATAAGCGAGATGTAGAATTTTACTTATTCCCCATAAGGTTAACATTGGGACAACGAACTGTGTTTACCACTTTCAATATCTCGGTAACCAATGGACATGGAGCAATGATTCAAAATACCAAATTGTTTGTTTTTTTGAGCTGAATTCAATGGTTCTAACAAAAATTATATTATTTTTTTGCGCATGTAAAAAAGTCAAAAAAACCATTTTTGGAGGGGTTTATCCCCCTTTACTCCCACTTCCGGTGGTCCGATCGGGCTGGTTTACGAACTCATCCAATTGATTACCACTTTACATGTCTGTACCAAATTTCATAAAGATGGGACCATTTTTACGGCCGCAATCGTGCTAACAGACACACACATATATATATATATATATATATTATATATATATATTATATATTATATATATATATATTATATATATATATATTTATATTTCTTCCCTAGAGGGAAAATTCGCTTATAAATTTTTAAAACTAAAGTAAAATGATTACCGGTTGGCGAGAATAGACAGAATTATAAATCTACTGCACAAAGTTTGGATCTAAAACCGTGGGTGGCAAGTGAGAAAGTCCTAAGGGTGTAACAAGAATCTTCACATTTAAATTGGTTATCACGTCACTGACGCTTGACGTGCTCTTCGCTTTAAATCGGGTATATCAAGTCACTTACATGCACTTATGTGCTTCTCGCTGCAATATGGGTAAAACGTCACTGACGTGTCCCTCGCTGCAAATTGGGTAAAACGTCACTGGCACTTGAAGTGCTCCTCGCTGCAAATTGGGAATCACGTCACTGACGCTTGACGTGCTCTTCGCTTTAAATCGGGTATATCAAGTCACTTACATGCACTTATGTGCTTCTCGCTGCAATATGGGTAAAACGTCACTGACGTGTCCCTCGCTGCAAATTGGGTAAAACGTCACTGGCACTTGAAGTGCTCCTCGCTGCAAATTGGGAATCACGTCACTGACGCTTGACGTGCTCTTCGCTTTAAATCGGGTATATCAAGTCACTTACATGCACTTATGTGCTTCTCGCTGCAATATGGGTAAAACGTCACTGACGTGCTCCTCGCTGCAAATTGGGAATCACGTCACTTACGCCTGACGTGCTCCTCGTTTTAAATCATGTATATCACGTCACTGACACTTGACGTACTCCTCGCTTTAAATCGGGTATATCAAGGTACTGACACTTGCCATGTTCCTCGCTTTAAATTATGTATATCACGTCACTAACACTTGACGTGCTCCTCGCTTTAAATTGGGTATATCAAGTCACTTACATGCACTTATGTGCTTCTCGCTGCAATATGGGTAAAACGTCACTGACGTGTCCCTCGCTGCAAATTGGGTAAAACGTCACTGGCACTTGAAGTGCTCCTCGCTGCAAATTGGGAATCACGTCACTGACGCTTGACGTGCTCTTCGCTTTAAATCGGGTATATCAAGTCACTTACATGCACTTATGTGCTTCTCGCTGCAATATGGGTAAAACGTCACTGACGTGCTCCTCGCTGCAAATTGGGAATCACGTCACTTACGCCTGACGTGCTCCTCGTTTTAAATCATGTATATCACGTCACTGACACTTGACGTACTCCTCGCTTTAAATCGGGTATATCAAGGTACTGACACTTGCCATGTTCCTCGCTTTAAATTATGTATATCACGTCACTAACACTTGACGTGCTCCTCGCTTTAAATTGGGTATATCACGTCACTGCCCCCAGGTCACGTCACGTCACGTTACTGACCTTTTTTTGTTGTGTTAGTTTCACCACTTCATTACTCATTTTCAAACCTAAATAAAGCTTCACACAATAATTTAGCTTCATGATTTTCACTACGCATTATTTATTTTGTGATTAGCACAATATATAATTCATATGAGAAGGTAAAAATGTTCGACATTGAAGATGTCAACAACTAATTTCTTAATGTTGTTAGGTAGGTTTTTAACATATACTTATTCTTATCCCAGGCTAACGAGGGATCAATGTTTGTCGACGGGACGGTGTTGTACAATACAACAGAAACAGAAGCGATCACCACTTGAATATTGATCCGTCTAGTTCTAGATGGTTGTAAGGTAATCATTCAGCCTTTAACAAACACTAAGCATTCTCAGTTAGTTGCCCATCCTATACTTTTTTGTTCCTTCATGGTAAAAATCCTTATATTTAGTACAATTACGACGTTTTTAGCTTATAAAACAGCTTATGAGCCAAAAAGCAGCTAATCGCTGTTTAGATAATCACCTTCTTGGCAAGCAAATGTGATAAAGGCAAACATAAAATGTAGTTAACAACTAATATTAAATGAATGATTTATTTCCATATTTTACAAATAAATAAAAAACCAATATAAAATGCTCTGGACAACTGCTCACATTATCCAGTAGTTCAAATAATAAATAAATAGTTTGAATATATTTTTTTAATTACTAAAGAGTTTAAAGAGTTTAAAAATATAACAATGTGTTTAAATACATTTTAAGAGTTATTTTTGTATGAGAGGTCTGGTGTTCAGTCTGGAGTAATGACTTATTACATTTAACCACCATGATTCTTTCATTATGGCATTTTTCCAATGCTAGCAAAAGTAGCAGAATGTTTTTGATTGATCAATAACTTGATTTGATTGATTGATTGATTTTTATACGTAAGTAAAAAAGTTATAGCTTTAAGTTTGTTTCCAATTTTAAGCATTAACATGCTGTAAAATTTCTGCGGAATGTCTCTTATTTACCCGATTTCTTTTCCATAATTTTGCAAATCACAATTAGAGTAAACTATATTGTTAGACCTAGTAATTAATTATACGAGGTTTAGCCTTCAAGTCTAGATTATAAATTCTTCTCTTCTTATTCTTGCTAGACAATCTATATTTGATAGACAAGTATGCATTCACAAATATTAAAAAGTTCCTGGGTATTTACTATTTACTGTTTATCCTGTGTATTATTTATTTATTATTCATAAAATTACTTGAAATAGCCATGGCTATCCTAGATAATTATCAGTGATAATAATATTACTATTGACTAAAGAAACAGTGTTTTAGGTATTAAAATAAAATACCCCCGTTGCAGCAGACCTGCATACTCAGCGAATTTCAAATGCAAAACAACATATTTCAATCCTACATAGCGAGATTTGACATGTTTTTGTAAGCTCCATAAGAATAACATGGGGAATGAGTATGCAGGTGTGCTGCTACAGGTATATTAAAACTGGGTGGTTTTAATTCAATATTTAGTAGATCTGAACTAGAAGAAGCTATTTACCAAGTTTTATTGAAATATGTTGGGAAATAAGCGAGATATAGAATTTTAGTTATTTCCCATAAGGTTAACATTGGGACAACGTACTGTGTTTACCACTTTCAATATCTCGGTAACCAATGGACATAGAGCAGCGTTTCAAAATACTAAATTGTTTGTTTTTTTGAGCTGAATTCAATGGTGCCCACAAAAATTCGATAAATTTTATTTTTCTATGTAAAAAACTCTAAAAACCCATTTTTGGGGGGGTTTATCCCCCTTTACCCCCCCCTTCCGGTGGTCCGATCGGGCTGGTTCACGAACTCGTCCAATTGATTACCACTTTACATGTCCGTACCAAATTTCATGAAGATCGGACCATTTTTGCGGCTGCTATCGTGCTAACAGACACATAGATATATATATATATATATATATATATAAATACCCCCGTTGCAGCAGACCTGCATACTCAGCGAATTTCAAATGCAAAACAACATATTTCAATCCTACATAGCGAGATTTGACATGTTTTTGTAAGCTCCATAAGAATAACATGGGGAATGAGTATGCAGGTGTGCTGCTACAGGTATATTAAAACTGGGTGGTTTTAATTCAATATTTAGTAGATCTGAACTAGAAGAAGCTATTTACCAAGTTTTATTGAGATATGTTGAGAAATAAGCGAGATATAGAATTTTAGTTATTTCCCATAAGGTTAACATTGGGACAACGTACTGTGTTTACCACTTTCAATATCTCGGTAACCAATGGACATAGAGCAGTGTTTCAAAATACTAAATTGTTTGTTTTTTTGAGCTGAATTCAATGGTGCCCACAAAAATTAGATAAATTTTATTTTTCTATGTAAAAAACTCAAAAAACCCATTTTTGGGGGGGTTTATCCCCCTTTACCCCCCCCTTCCGGTGGTCCGATCGGGCTGGTTCACGAACTCGTCCAATTGATTACCACTTTACATGTCCGTACCAAATTTCATGAAGATCGGACCATTTTTGCGGCCGCTATCGTGCTAACAGACACATAGATATATATATATATATATATATATATATATATATATATATATATATATATATAAATTCGAACGAATAGTGTTTTTTGCTTCTGGGGGCCCCAAAACGAAAAGTTATAGTGGTCCCGAGCTTAGGTCTTACCATGAGACCTACGGTAATAGCTTCTTCCCTATAGGGGAAATTCGCTAAAATTCGAACGAATAGTGTTTTTTGCTTCTGGGGGCCCCAAAACGAAAAGTTATAGTGGTCCCGAGCTTAGGTCTTACCATGAGACCTACGGTAATAGCTTCTTCCCTATAGGGGAAATTCGCTAAAAAAGGCAAATAAATAGAAATAGGTTATTCTAGAATCTCTTACAATGATGATAACAACATTGTAAGGGTAAAAATCAATTTATCTTAATCGTTTTAGCGAATTTCCCCCTATAGGGAAGTAGCTATTACCGTAGGCGGCGTGGTAAGACTTAAGCACGGGACCACCGTAACTTTTCATTTTGATGTCCCCAGACCCCAAAAACACCGTTCGTTCATTTTCATATATATATATATATAAGGATATATATATATATATACCTGTCCGTAGGCGCGATAACTTTTGTAAAAAAGGACCGATCGCGATGAAATTTGGTACATACGTCTAGAGTGACATTTATTACTTCGAGTTCGAAAACCAGTGTGATAAGTTAACTCTAAGGAGGATTTTTAGACAAAATAAAATTTATTTTTAGGATTTAATATCTTTATATTAATTTTTTGTAAATTTAAGTGTCAAAATTGAATTCAGCTTAAAAAAATAAACAATATAGCATTTTGAATGATTACTCTACATCAATCGGTTACTGAGATATTGGATCTACTAAATGCAGTACATTGTCCCCTGAAGGGATATAAACTATCCAAATTCTGGTATAAATACCTAAATTTTTCATTGAATTCCCCAAAAATGGGATTTAAAAATTTATTTTACAAACCATATGATTCAGTTTAATTTTTTCATGTGATGATTGATTTGTTTTTATTCCTTGGATCTGAGTTGATTGATAACATGTTTGCTGACTTTTATGTACTATAACAAGTATACATTTATTAAAAATTATTAAAATATGAATTATTGAGAAATAAGAACATGAATGATAAAATTTACTTTAGTTAAATTAATATTTAAACAAAACTAAATAATCAAAACAACAACTTCCCTAACTAATGTAGAATATGCCTACATATAAAAACATAAATCCTTTAGAAATTAACTGAGTATGCAAGTTTGCTGCAACAAGCTTTTTTAATTTTTAAGATGAATCATATGTTTGGATTTAATTTGTTTACTTTGATTTTGACTGATTTTAGATTATTGATTGTATGTTTGCCTACATTTTTATACTATAACAAGACAGTTAAAAAAAAATTTAGACTAATAATTATAAGAATAACAGAAAGCTAGAGCGGATACCAGTATGATTCCCATGATAATTTCCCTTATATCTAAAGCTCTTGAATTGATGTGTAATATACTTTTTGCATTAACTACATAAAATGTTCGAAACAAGTTAAATAAGCTCCCAAAGAAAAATTAATTCTTAAGAAATTCGCTGAGTACGCAGGTTTGCTGCGACGGGGGTATTTTGTAATACCCAAAATACCCAGGTATTAATGGATTTTGAGTATTTACCCAGGTTAATACCCAAGGTATTTACCCCAAGTTTTAAATAACCGGGTATTTTACATCACTACCCTTGATTAAAATAAAAACTGACATATTTAGTTTTATTTACATTTACCTGCATTTTATTCAATTTGCACCTCTTTAGCAATGTTAAAAGATCGTCAATGATATATTTGTTACTGAAGATGATTAACGTTTGGTTGAGAATAAAAGAATCCAACGTCTTCCGCAAAGGCGTGTACATTTTCCCATTAAAATTTAGCTGAAGCAGATCATTAATAAAAATTAAAAATTGAGAAAAGATTTGCAGACATAATAATAGTGCAATGCGGCGCAGATTCTTTTAACAAACAACTATTACCTAACTTGAGAGCCCTCTGTTTCAATACAGGCTTTCAATCAAAAGTGTGGGTCGCGGTCTTTGGTTATGGTTCTGTACCAGCCAAATTTTTTATGAGAGATTCCATCAAGCGAGAATGCCGCAGGGCAAACAACGCGGATACGATAGCCAATCACGGGAAGCCGTTTAATCGGGTAATCGGTTCTTCACCCAATAAGGCTTCGCAGCGCCCCAGCCGGGCACGCGTCGCTGGGCATTTCATTTTACGTTCTTCAGAGAGCTGAACTGAACAGCCCACGTCATGGTTTATATCCACGGGGTTTATAAAGCCCCAAATGGGTTTATACCATAATACCAAAAGAAAAACAACAAACTATATCAACCGCGGTGGCTGAACTTTTTATGTGCAAGTTAAGAATCAACAATTTTAACCCCGGATAAAGGGTATATTTGTGTGTTGGTCGTGGTGCAAGATTGACACCACTCCAACGTGTGTTAGTGTCTGTTATCTGCCCTGCCAGCTGGCACACGTGTATTGACTCTCCGACGTGTGGGCCGCAGTTGGCTGCCCACAATACCGCTTTGACTAAACATAAGTGACAGTAAAGAACTTGACAAACTCAGTTGCCTTTTGCCTAATGCACTGAACAAAATCCTTAACTGAAACTGAAGTCGTTACGGTGCGCAAGAGATACAATGCTGGAAATATTGAGATAAGGTTTGGTTGAGATGTTGAGATTTATTTCCTTGTAGAATATAAATGAATCTCTTTGAAACTTTCACTTCTTTAACCAGATGCTGTGGACACGCTGCTCAGTAGCTAATTTTTTAAAATTTAAAATTTTTGTTTAGATTGCCGATAAAACAATGATTATATTATAATCAGCTGAGTCTTGAAATTGATATTCCATGTTAGATTTTATGGAAAAATATTTAACTTAAAGGTTGTCTAGGGCTCTTCCCTCAAGTCTAAACTTCATAAATTTTATATCTTGCAAAACATTACGCCGAGCTCATTCCAACGACACCTAAATTATTAAAACTAGTTCAGATAGGAGGAGTCTTAATCGCAAAAAAATCCATAGCGCATTAAATTAGAAGGATATAGAAAGATAAAAAACTATGGTTGTTCTTATAACATGTGTGGATCATCATTTACCAGGAACTCAAAAAGTCAAACAAAAAGGAAAAGGAAAAAAAGTAAAATGAAGAGGAAAAGTTAATTATCATCTTCGAAGGCCATTAACTATATACTTTTCCCCCATCAGCTATGTTTAGACGCTTTTTACTCCTTGTAATGGGTGAGTAAAATAATAATTTGTCTCCCAGCGAGAGAAAAGTGATTACTTTGTCTCCCGGCGAGAGACAAAGTAAATCCAAAAGAATAACATTGAAATCAATAATTAACAAACAGACTAGAGTGCCTTCAAATTTCCACGCGTACTTACAATTATGTTACAGCTCAACGAATGCAGGCGCTAACAGCTGATTTAGTGGCAGGAATAATAAGTAAGATTAACGTTAACAACAAACAGCTGTGAAAATGTCTAAAAATCAAGCATGTGAGAGCGTTTGCAACAATCAGCTGATCGCTGGTGCAGCTACACAACAACAGTCAGCATGGGCAGGCGCTATTAGCAGAACGAAACAAAATGGATATTTTTATTACTTACTAAGTTTATCAAATAAATTTTTATGGTCAGGATATTTATTATTGCCGGTGAGGGAAAATTTAGTGTGTTTTTCGAGAGTAACGCACATTGTCTCCCTCATGAAAATTGGGCGCAAACATTTTCACTCGTTAGACAATGTTGTACTTTATTCATTCACCACACAAATAACCATTCAGTAGTATTCCGAGTATTGGTGCCTTAAACTATGGGTAATTAGTTAATGATTGAAGGAGAAGGAACGCAATTTATTGAGCTGAAATCATCTTATACTGTGCTAAAGCAACAGCGGTGCAATGATCACAGAAATACGCTGCATTCTTCGAGAGCAGCGAGCACAAGCAAAATTAAATTCTCCTTGTTTTATGTAGTGCTGTGGCGGTTGATATAATATTATGTTATTAAGGATATTAAACGACATGAGATTTTATTACAATAATTCTTAAACTCTATCATTAAGAGAAAAATAAAAAAATAGTTAAACCTCGGACATGAAACGGATTCTATTTGCTCATGATCCGCAATGTTAAGATATTTTTTCTGTATTTGAATATAAATCATACAAAAAACATAAATTACAAATACTCTATTAAGAAATAAATCCCATAAATCCTCACCTCAATCGAGTGAACTAGGACTTACTATTAGTTAAGCGCCATTCGAATTGACATTGTTACGCTAATTTTCCATCTGGATGTCTGGGACCCACGCTGCTACAGCTTATAAAACATTCTGTTCCAAAATGATATTTCTTTGTCACAGAAGAACATTTTGGGCCGCCTATCCCAAGCCGCCCCGGGCTCGCCTCCGCCCGCCCACCCGCCCATCTCCTCTGTAATTCCGCCAATAATTGCCGCTCCAGCCGCGGTCATCAGGCAAGGCCGCCCTGCCGGCCGACGACAAACATTATACTGATACTATGTCGAATTTATGAGTGAGAATGCTTACACTTTGTGGCAGCAGTCGCAATTGTTGGTTAGGTAAAATTGCGGAATTTTTTATGGCAATACAATTGTAATACTTCGTAATATTTCGAACAGTTCAGGAATCAATTAGGGAGAAAGACTCTAGTAAAACGGGCTTTGCGGCGTTAATTATTGAGTGATTAATTATTTAAAAACACAGTGTATCGATAAATATATTGTGAAATAACAAAGTGGTTTTTAATTAAATATTTTATATCATTATCGAGAATTCAATGTAATTGCATAAGTCGTGTGCAACAACCTCATTTTCGGGCAACAAGTAATATAGGTTAAACAGCAAATAAAAACAACTATATAATAAAGCAACGAAGCGACTCATTTTAACATTTTTAAAGAGTTGGTTTAAATTAAATTGAGGAAGCATAATATATAAGTGCAATTTCAACAAGCTATATACAATACCATAGAACTGGAATATTAAATGTATTATTAACACAAGGTACATGGTTCAAAGAAATCGAAAGTTACTTTTTCAAACAAAATAGTTAAGTTAATAAAAATCATCCACTTCCTCCGACCTCAGTAAATTAAAATGGTATTGATTTAAAACTACACTTCCACTCTAGAGACGAAGTTACTCGCAGAAACTTCAGCTGGATCGTTGGATGAAACTTTAGCGGGCAATTTGTTTTATTATACCGTACTTAATCTCAGACTCCGTGACATTAATTTCCTTTTACAGTCTTTTTTTATTTTAAAAAGAGGGTGGCTTTACTTAAACTGAATAGTTGGACTTAGAATAGTTGAACTTAGAATCGTTAGTTTTGCAATGAGAGATCAGCTAAATTTACTTCTAAAATGGTAATGGTAACCAGAGTTTTCTAAAAAAACTGTTATGGCAACTTTGTGAGTAAATTTAACAATACAATGGATTTTTAGTAATTTTAGTACTTAAAAGCCTAAGTAATCCTAATAAATTTGATTCAGAATAAAGTCTTGATTTAATTGTAAACTACGGTACCGAATTTATACAACTTTTTTGTGTCCAGACTTATAAGCCAATCTTCTTAGGTAAGCCAATCGTATTACTTTCATCATAGGATGGTAAAATAACTTGGAAATCCAAAAGAGTGAATTAACTGATTTTGACTGAGTGAATTAACTGCAATAAGCACCAATTATGGTATTACTATAAACATTATAATGATATACATTAAAACACCAAAAACCAAGCAGTTGCATAATGTCGACATTATGATACTGGAGTCACTTTAGAGTACTGGTTCTAGGCCAATGAGAGCTCGGCATTTGGCGGAAGTAGTACCTTAATACAAATTAAACAACTCGCACATCCGTGCTGATTGTTCCCATTCGATTCCGGTTTTAGTGTTCTATTGTACCTAACCTCAAACGTCCTTGAATACGTTAGATATTTATTTATATAAACATTTCTCAAATTTTGATTAGCTCACTTAATCTTTAATTCACCTATTTTGTATGGTTATTAGCAGTAAAAGAGAAATTAATGTTTTTGTTCCTAACCTCAAAAACTAATTGTTGTGTTACGAAGTCAAGCAACGTCGAGCGGGGTCACTACTTGGATGCGTGACCGCTTGAGAACAGTTCGCTCATGCACAAGAAAAACGTCACAAGTCAAAAATACTAAATTTTACAGGAGAGAGATTCAAAGTTTCCAGTAAGTTTAATAGCTTGTAGAATGATTATTATTTAGTCAAATACGTTGAATTTTTGGTAACACATTCGTTTATACCCAGGGAATAGTTGGTTGTAATAAAAACTCGTAAAAATGTATAAGTAGTATTTATTTTTATAAAAATTTAGAGTTATGACGTTTTTCTAGATTACATTTAAAGTATATTTTTGAGTTGAGCCAGCTATGAGCAAATAATAAAAATTGCCATAAATCATAAAAAAATATATTTTTGGGAAATCTCACATAAAAGTAGTAATTAATTCTTTAATAACATTCACTATTATGGGTTCTCCATTATTTTCTGTGACAAACACACATAACTTTGTCCAACCGTAACCTTTTTCCTCTCTTTTAACTGCATTATAATATTTACATAATTAGTAAAGGTTTTCTTAGATTTAGATAACTATAACTTAGATGCCTAATGATCATGTTGAGGCTTTATCAACTATTTTCATAATAATTTCGATGGGACATGCACATTTTTTATCTAAGCCAGTCCCGATTCGTAAGCTTTCATTATAAAAATGGATTACTGAGCAAGTTGAAATATTTCCATTTTTCGCCTTTCTAAGTTTAATACCTAAATAAAAACAACTACTCTTTATCCATGTGCGTTTCTGCCTTAGTTGAGTTAAACAATCATTGAAAAAGGTTTTAATGCGCTAGTACTCATGCAGACATTTTTGGGCACACAATGTTTTCTTTGCTATTTAAATTAAAGTTACAAGAATGCCTGGCAGATTGAATCAAATAAGAGTTGAATTTTCTAATAAAGAACCATATTAAGTCTAAACTGAAACCAAAAGTCAAAATGATAATTTAGTTTACATAAAGAGTGGACTTTTCAAAATGGTATTAAATACGAAACACACAAATTCTTTGTACAGAAAACGGCACATCTCAAAATAATTTAAGAACAGAAGGAAGAAAAGTTATACTTCTTGAATGGAAAAATGTCATAACTAAAAATGTGACACTTTTCATGAAACTTTTCTTTCCTATGTGCGGAAGAAAAATGTATCACCTAAAATGGCACAAGTCAAAATGTGACTCTTTTCCATAAATATGAAAGAGCATTTCCTTAACACGCTATGAAAACCCACTGCACATTTAGGGTAGTGACGTTTTTCTATATGAAATAATTTGAAAATCCCCTGATGGAAAAGCGACACAAGTGCTATCTGGGTGGTTATATTTAGAATTACAGTTGTGACGATTTTTTACAGGAAAATATGACCATTGATCAACATTTTGCTGTAATAAACAGAAATTTGAAAATTTTTGAGTTGTGACGTTTTTCTTCAACATGAGCGAGTTTATATAGCAGTCACAATTTAAATAAGGTAAGTTAATTAGTTGTTTTTGGACGCCTATATATTTTTGGTCGTAGATAAAGTAGTGTATGCAACGATTGTATTATGCCTTTAAGCCACTCGTGAGATATTTAGAACACTCGCTTTATCTCACTCGTGGCTTAATGGCATTCATTATACAATCGTTGCATGAACTACTATTTAAAGTCCAATGTGACTATTAATTTAACTGGTCAACCATAAAAATGTTAAACATTACTTAGGGAGAGTACAAAACATAAAATATGGAGTAATCTAAACTCACATCTTGTCTTTGCAAGACATAAGATTTAAGACAGAAAACGAAAAAGTAAACATGAACTTCCTTTCGACAAAGACATCAGTTCAGCGAACATAATGATTTATCGTAGTATTATGTATATTCTCGACTCTCGTATGCATGCGCACGTGTTTCAAACACTTGACTGATGCTGCGTTGACGTTTCAACAAAACCAGCCCCACGTTATCTACCTGCGAACTGTCACAGTTAGTGGTCAACAAGGTGAGAGGTACATCAGGACGTCGAGAGCTCACATCTCCAGGCGTTGACATGAGTGTTGGAGAGATGTGATATGCAAGATAAACTGTACATCCTCACCGCACCACTCCACCCCAGCCACTTGTAAATCTACTGTAGGCTACAAAAACCCTTTCACTTCATTGAATGTATAGTTTTTTAGCCTCGATGAAAAAAGGTATAAGAATGTAATTTACACCAATTATTATAAAAAACGTCTTTAAAACATGTTTGAAATAGATGACTTATAGGAACGCTAATTATTATCAGTGCTACTACATAGATATAACGATTGAGTTCAATGTTATGTTTTTTGTTTATAGTAATTCTTTTTTTTTAAGTTAATTCTTATGACATTAGAAGTGATTCGCAAAAATGGCGGAAAATGAGGTTTTGCGGGATCAGCATCGTGTTTCGAATTCGAGACGAAGTCGAGAGCTGCAAAATGCTTTCGGCCGAGGTGCGAACACTATTTTTTCACCACACTACACAATGACATATACCATATGCAACACTTGAAATCTGTTTATTTATTTGGCACACTTGAAAACAAAACTTTGAGGTTATGGGCAACAATACAACTTATTTGTCATGGTTTAAACAAGCACTATAGTTCTGGACAGCCTTACTGGCGGGTGGCAACCTATCCGGGGTGATTAAATCATTCATCGAGGGTCGGGTAGTGTTTATATCTTTGTTTAGATTTCTTTCATTTACACTACAAAAGTATGTGGTGCAATATTTCACCGAGAGTTTTCTTACGAAATAAAAATGTCTGCAACATATTTGTGCAAAGCATCAGCTGGTCTTTTTTAGGCAACGTTTTAGAACGTGTTCCCATATGCTTCAAAAAATAAACGAGATCAGACAATATTTTCTGTAGGCTAAAAAACAATTATAATCTATTTTCGTGTTTTAGCGAATTTCCCCTATAGGGAAGAAGCTATTACCGTAGGTGTAAGGCTTAAGCGCGGGACCATCATAACTTTTCATTTTGGTGCCCCCAGCTACCAAAAACACCATTCGTTTAAATTTGTATATATATATATATATATATGTATGTATGTGTGTGTGTCTGTAAGCACGATAGCGCTCGCAAAAATGGTCCGATCGGAATGAAATTTGGCACAGGCGTGTAAAGTAGTAATTATTCGGATGAGTTCGAAAACCAGCCCGATCGGACCATTGGAAGGGGGGGTAAGGGGGGATAAACCCCCCCCAAAAATTGGCTTTTTGGGGTTTACACATAGAAAAATAAAAATAATCCAATTTTTGTTAGCACCATTGAATTCAGCTCGAAAAAACAAACAATTTAGTATTTTGAATCACTGCTCTATGTCCATTGGTTACCGAGATATTGAAAATGGTAAACACAGTACGTTGTCCCAATGTTAACCTTATGGGAAATAAATAAAATTCTATACCTCGCTTATTTCTCAACATATCTTGATAAAACTTGCTAAATGGCTTCTTCTAGTTCAGATACTAAATATTTTATTAATACCACCCAGTTTTAGTATACCTGTAGCTGCAAACCTGCATACTCATTCCCCATGTTATTCTTATGGAGCTTACAAAAACATGTCAAATATCGCTATTTTGGATTGAAATATGATGTTTTGCATTTGAAATTCGCTGAGTATGCAGGTCTGCTGCAACGGGGGTATTTATCCTTCTTATTATTAAATACTGACTTCGACTAAGATTGTGAAAAAGTTGGAGCAATGAACTAAATTTATCCACATTCGTTTTTATGCCCATCAAACATGGGCGTTTCTGTAGCATTGTACTGTCTATATCGAGGGGAGTATATTTCTTCCTTCAATCGATAATTATTCTGAGTAACTCGTGTCTCAAACGACCGACTATTAGGATTATATCTTTAAATATGACTTTAAAAACATCAAACGAATCTATTGATTCATCTATAATCCTCGGGCTCCCGAACTGCAGTTAATTCAATGGTTCATCGCAAAAATAATGTCGAATGCCATTTTATAACCTCCTCGCTTGAGACTGGCGGCATACTGAAATTCTCTATGGATTCTTTTGTCGTTGTATGTCATGAATTGTGTTCACCTTCCTTGCATTTAGCAGTAATTGCATGTGCAGTTGCAGCAACATAATTTCTTGTGTAAACTACCTTTACCTAAAAAATTAACCATGTGATTTATTACCTAAACATTGCAGATATTAAGGCCCCCACACACGCTGAGATTGTCGCGAGACATTTCTTGAGACAAGAGGTATCATGAGACAGATCTCTGCGTGTGTGGCGATGTCTCAAGCATGTCTCAGTATCAAACTCCGTCTCTGAGACCGTTATTTACATCTGCGTTTGTGGTGCTGTTTCACACTTACTTCACAGCTGATAGTATTTGTTCGCGAAAGAACAGTTCAGTTTCAATGGTTCATTGACGCAATGAAATTAATCATGAATCATTTATTGATTGAATCGAATCGTTGTGCAAACCTTACTTAAATAAACCAATTCATCTGGGTTTTCTCCTTTCCCTTTCGAAAAAAGCAAACTGCAAACGCCGATTTGGAATAAATTTTCGGGAATTCAGTAAGTTCCTCCCATTTGATATTACACATTTACTAAATTTAAAATTGAGAGGGGTTAATTTTGAGGGGTACAATTTACAATCAGATAGTGTCTGATGTCAATGTATACAGAACCCTCTAAGTAAGGACATCCAATGTTAAATTTTTAATCCCGCCGCCGAAAAGCAGAGGAAAAATTAGCGCTGATACATGGAATAGTTTAAGCTGACTACGTATAGTCCGCGTTTATACTCACTAACAAAAATGTCAAAATAAGAATGTTTTTAAACAACAACAGGTAAACATTATGGTAAAAGATACAACAATACTGAAAATAACATACAAATCTCAAAATATTACATCCAGCTGCTTGACTTTGGAAAGTCAGGTTGATCCGTAAACTCGTACCAACAATTCCGATCAATAGATTCAATTGAAAAGATTCAATAGAAGTATTTGAATCAAAATTACAAACGTAAACAAATATTCTAAATCTGTTCAATAATATGATTTTTCTAACACATGTTTCATAAAAATTTGGTCTCAGACATGTATCGCGACAGATCTCAGCGTGTGTGGCCTTGTATCACTGATACAGCTTGTCTCATGATACCTCTTGTCTCGAGAAAAGTCTCGCGACAATCTCAGTGTGTGTGGGGGCCTTTAAACACCAATTACGACAACGGCGCACTCACTCACCCGCCATAATAAGGCTGTCCAGAACTATAACTATATACGATCGCAACTATCATGTTTGGAACCTATTGAATGCTGTATAATTATGTGATGTTCTTTAGTTGTTTCAAGAAAATAAACGATCAGCTGACTCAGCTGACCTTCGGCCCGAGGGCCGGTCAACAAAAAGAGAAGGTTGCAGCCACCAAATAACGTATAGGTAGAGCATGATTATTTTTATACTTTTCATTTAATAATAATAATAAACACGGTGTCACCTTATTGTTTTAAAATCGCCTGAATAATATAAAAAATCATAACAAAATAGTTTGTGAAAATTCAGACATGACTCTAGGCGAAAAATGAAATCCCATGACTTTTCATGCGATCATTCGTTATGTGGATCGATTAAGTTTCGCTATATGTATCATTTAAAGGAAAAAATCAATAAAAGAATCTGAAAGTAAACTAAAAAAAATAAGGGCAGTTTTATTTAAGAGAGCTACTTTTCAAAACGATAACAGATGGCCGCTATCGGAGATCTTCGTGGCATTGCGCCTTGTCCGGGGTGATTAAATCATTCATCGAGGGTCGGGTGGTGTTTATGACGCTCGGCACGTCTGGTGTACCACAATACAGTGACTCAGCACGGGCCTCCGCCGGCAACTGCGTGCTTTCTACTTCTAGGTCTAGGCGGTTCAGACACCATAAAAGGACGAAGGTGTGTTCTTTAAGCTCTCAAATATGTCGTAATCTCTAATTTTGTTGAGAGGTTAAAAACGCAACTTCCATTACACCGATAAAATACCCCCGTTGCAGCAGACCTGCATACTCAGCGAATTTCAAATTCAAAAGAGTTCAAGCCAACATAGCGAGATTTGACATGTTTTTGTAAGCTCCATAAGAATAACATGGGTAATGAGTATGCAGGTTTGCTGCCACGAAAATGGAAATATTAGGGGATTTTAGACTAGTAAACAGTAGATCTCATCTAGGTGAAGCCACAAACCAAGTTTTATCAAGATATGTTGAGAAATAAGCGAGATATAGAATTTTACTTATTTCCCATAAGGTTAACATAGGGACAACGTACTGTGTTTACCACTTTCAAAATCTCGGTAACCAATGGACATAGAGCAGTGATTCAAGATATTAAATTGTTTGTTTTTTTGAGCTGAATTCAATGGTGCCATCAAAAATTCTATAAATTTTATTTTTCTATGTAAAAAACTCAAAAAACCCATTTTTAGGGGGTTTATCCCCCTTTACCCCCCCTTCCGGTGGTCCGATCGGGCTGGTTCACGAACTCATCCGAGTGATTACTACTTTACATGTCTGTACCAAATTTCATTAAGATTGGACCATATGTACGGCCGCTATCGTGTTAACAGATATATATATAAAATAAATTACATTCACTTGTTAGGGCTACTATAATAATTAGAGAGATTATCATTTTTACAAACAGAGTACCCTTTCTTGTTCATAATTAAATATTTATTTAATTAAAATTGACGACATGTTTCGGCTCTTGGTCATTTTCATAGTCAAAACAAAAACCTAACCTAATATTATAAAGTTAAAAATTATAATGTTTATGAGAACAGATGTTTCTTATTTGTAGTATAGTATAGAAATATTAAGATGCTTGACGTTGTTTTCTTATATATGTCTCACTTTTTCATATATTGGGTTGTGTTTGTTTCAATATGGGTATTTAATAAGTTTTGGGGTTCTTTTTTGAAACTTAAATATATATAATAATTTTCTTTTGAATTAATTTTGTCCCCCTTTTTTTAAATATTCTACTATTTTCAGATTGTCCTTCATGATTTTGTATTCATGATTAGTAAACTTATTAAATACCCATATTGAAACAAACAACCCAATATATGAAAAAGTGAGACATATTAAGAAAACAACGTCAAGCATCTTAATATTTCTATACTATACTACAAATAAGAAACATCTGTTCTCATAAACATTATAATTTTTAACTTTATAATATTAGGTTAGGTTTTTGTTTTGACTATGAAAATGGCCAAGAGCCGAAACATGTCGTCAATTTTAATTAAATAAATATTTAATTATGAACAAGAAAGGGTACTCTGTTTGTAAAAATGATAATCTCTCAACAGTAAAATCAAATTATATATATATATATATATATATAAATTCGAACGACCGGTGTTTTTTTGCTTCTGGGGCCCCAAAACGAAAAGTTATCATGGTCTGGGTCTTAGGTCTTACCATGAGTACTACGGTAACAGCTTCTTCCCTATAGGGGAAATTCGCTAAAAAGAATGAAAAGGCATTTTCGGTGGATATTTATAAAAATAAGTAAAACAATTCAACCTAATTAATTGTATGCATTAGCCTTACACGTGTTAATAACATTGTAAAGATGCGATAGTGTCCCTGATCTTAAACGTCCCAAGATCAAAGCAAGTTGTGGTTGCTTTGTCTAGTAAAATATTGTCTTTTTTACTAGACATTCACTTTTACAATCAAATAGAAAACCCCAATTGGATTACCATTCCGATTCAGGCTCCTTACCATGCTGGCGTAGCCTACATCGTGAGTTATCCTAACCTTCAACTCAACACAACAAGCCTAGAGTGTGTGCATGAAGTACATGCCTCTTATTAAGAGCTAGGTTTACTGCAGATGTGTTCCATTCAGACTCAAAGAGATCGGTAAACACATCGGGCACGTAAATAACGCAGATCTGCGGCGTGCTCAGAATCTGGATCGACCTGGAAACCGCACGTTTTTGGCCTCTATAAATATGCTTACACGTAAATAGATTAACCAGAATACTTCACTCAGCACGCCTGAGACACCTGATAATCGTCACAACATTCGTCTAATCCTGATCCGGCCCAGCTGTTTATGGTTTCTTTTAGAAAACGTTTTTGCAAAAAAAATCTCCTTCTCCTTGAAGCCGTTTTTAGTGAACACTACTCCTCCCTTATTTATGGACCAATTTCAGCGTTTGAGGTGTCAAAAAATTCGTCTCATTTCGTAGTTTCCCATTAAGGTTTTAGATTTTTCCTACCCCTAAGGGCGCGAGGCGCTCTAAAAAAATCGATTTTTCTCCATAAGAGAAACATACAATAAATTTAAAAACAAAAAACAGTTGATTATAAGAAGAAACTCATCAGCTTTTGTAGAAGTAAATATTGATGTTTGTAATATTTAGCAGGTTATATACCAATGTAAACACATGTTAGTTTTATTCCTTTCCTTGGCATTTTTGTTTGAAGCGAAAAATGCCTCGAGCACAAAGAAGAAACTTTGAAAACAGCAGGAGGAGGCATTTAATAAGAGAGCTTATGCGCTTGAGAAGAATGGGAGAAGAAAGGTCTGGTCTAACAATACGGAATCCAGATAATCACACACTTGGAGAGATGAATAATGTTTGCCAGTGCTGTTATGCTACTTATTTTGTAAGTGAACAAAATACAAGAAGACTTTAGAATATACATTTCGCAGGAAAAGTTGTACTTTTTTCAGGAGATTTTCGCCAAATGTTACCTGTCGTGCCACATGCAGGACGCAACGTTATAATAGACAATTGTCTAAAAACAACCCATTGTGGCCTGAAATAATAAAAGTGAGATTGGAAAAGAATATGCGTTTAAAAGAGGGAGAGGAGGAATTCGCACGGTTTCTGCTTCAGGTTGGAAATGGCTCATTACCAAAGACACAAGATGATATGCCAAATTTGCTAATAAAAAGCTTGGAGTTGGTTCGCAAAAAGATTTTGTCTACGGAAATGTAGTAGAGAGTATTCAGAATGAAGATATTAAAGGCAAAGGGATATTAGCCCCAAAAAATAGTGACTGTGACCTCGTAAACAACGAGGTATTATCCAAACTGCCCGGAGACCCCAAGACATACGAGAGTATCGATACTGTACTGAGTGATGACACCAACGCAGTCTTACAATATCCAACAGAGTTCCTAAACAGTGTTGAAGTAAGTGGGCTACCGAAACACAAGTTGATTGTAAAATCCGGAGCAGTAGTTTTATGAATGAGAAATTTAAATTCAGAGAAGGGATTAATAAACGGCACAAGGCTACAAGTAACTCCATAAGGTAAGGCTGTTTAGGAACTCCAATGCAAAGTTATCACTATATCCAAGCGCTATATGCAAGTGAAGGTGACTATATCCTTATCCCGCGGATAAAAATGTGACCTTCAGAAACAACGTTACCTTTTAGAATGCAAATAAATAAATTCCCGTTGTCATTGTCATTTTGCATGATCATAAACATAGCGCAAGGGCAATCCCTAAATATAGTCATAAAGTCGCCATTTACCTGCCAAGACCAGTTGACCAAGACTCATGGACAACTTTACGTAGCCTTGATCAGGTCAACATCTTTTGCAGGGATAAAAATTTATCTCAAAGAAAGCCCAAGCCAAGGAAAACTATCAAACGGAGATTTTTCCACTAAAAACGTTGTTTTCCAAGAAATGTTAAATGATTAGTCAAGGTAAATTTTCACAGTTGCCATTGTTTCATTTGTTGATTTTTTTAGTAAAAATTGTGTAAAATGTCGTTTTTACTTATATTAACTATAAAAATGATTAAATAAGAAATAGATGGTTGTTTAAGAAGTAAAGTTACATGCTATGAAAAACATGCAGCGCATTGCGCTGCTCGGGCATTCCTAGTCTACTATTATTCTGTGAGCTGTGATAGATAATGTGGAGGGCACTATCATTCATTATCATTAAAGAATTTGATATTCTTGCGTGTTCGCTCAGTTCAACTACTAACATTAACAAAAACTGAATTAGGAGTCGATAAATGCTGGGCGATTTCCACGGAAAAGATGTTATTTTGTATATATGTTTCATACAGTAGATTGATTATATGCAAGAATTAATTCCATTTAAATCTTTCTGTGTGGAGAGCGGCAAAGTATGAAGTTAGGATGCATAATTTTATACTTCCTTATTTACATATTAGCAAGTTAGCGCGTTTTGATCGCTGATTAAAACGTATAAATTGGGTTGGTGTAAAACCTGAACAACAACAATAATATTATGGAGGCAAATTAGGCTACAGTTTTTCCTCCAATCTGTAGGCCTAATATTCAAATTGACTTGTAAAAGATATTTTGAAGCTCATTAATAGTGTGCTTGAACTGACTTAATATTAATTCAAAAATATTGAAAAATGTACAATATCTCTAAAAGAGGAGATATAACGAAAATATGTAAATAGAGTGTGGTTTGTGATCATAGCAATTTTATGCAAAACGAAGTGAACTATCCCAAGCCGTCAAATGTTCAAGCTTAAATGAGAAAATGATTTTGATTTGATGAAAGTTCTGATATTCAGGTTATGCATCCGGTAGCATGCTAATGCGAAATTTAATTGTACTTAGAATTAGGGCTGTGGCACTACTGCTACTAATTTTTGGCCTCTTTGGCCATGGCACGACTGCTCCTATCATTAGAGGGGATTAACGAGGGTCAACTTGCTTGGTTCAAAATGGCACTACTGCTCCTATCGCCCGGACAGGTAGTCGACGCCAGGTAGCAAGACAACGGGAAAACGGGAATTATATTGTCCCCGCGGACCCTCTGCTATGCTGCTTATTGAACTTGATCTTAGGAGATCTAACAAAATTAGGAAAGTTATTATACCTGTTTTGAAGGACAGCAAATAGAATAATTAAATAAATTTGCATTTTTTCGAATTAATGTCTTTTTTCCGATCCCCAAACCTAAAATTTTGGATATAATATCCTTTTGTTTGTAATAGGGGTGTGCGAGTAGTGAAGTCGTCAAGTTTTTGAAAATACTCTTGGGTTCCCGAGTTTTTTTCGAATCGAGTATTTTGAAGAGTATAAGTTAATAGTTATACTTTTGCATAATCATGATAATATATCAAAAATGATAATTATTAAAAAATAAGACAATTATATTTGAAAGACATTCGATACTATAAAAGTGTTCCTGAGTTCATTATTAATAAAATGTTCCTGAGTTAAAAGCAAGCCTATTTTCAAATTAAGTGACGATGATTAAAACCTAGTTAAGTGGATATAAACCGTTAAAGTTTGATTTTCAACACCCCGTGTTTTAACATTGTTTATATGGGGAAAAGGGTCATCCATTACGAAAAAACTAATTTCTCAGTGATTCTTCATCCAATCTCAACAAACAAGGTATCATGGAAAACTAGATAAAATGGACTTACTTTTATGTATCTTGCAATTATCTGTTTAAATTATCATTTTTCGTGAAATTTGGCATCAACAAATTTAAATGGCCACCATTTTGAAACGGTTCATGATATTTTGGTATACTTTTAAACGTAGATAACATAAATAACATAAACATAACATAAACAACATAAACATAACATAATAACATAAACATTTGTGCAAAATCTCAACGCTGTAGCTCAAACAGTTTGGTAGTTATGAATTTGTTTGTAAAAAACACATACAAACAGACAGACGGAAAACTAGGCACCAGAGACCCATGTTCCTATGGTGAAATGTGTTAGTCTTGACCTAAGCTATAACGCTATATACATCTGACCAGATAGTTACGGGACACCCTGTATACAGGGTGTTCAAAATATGTGGGGCAATAATTTACGTGGTGATTCCTTGGGTCAAAATAAGCAAAAAAGTTTATATAAACATAGGTCCTTAAGTGCTTCGTTTTCCGTCTGTGTGTCTGTTTCTGATTTTTACATATTTAATCATATCTCACGAAGCACTTAACGTATAAATTTCAAACTTGGTATATGTGTAACCACTATTAAGAACTATTTTTGTAAAAAGTGTCAAATTTCTACTTTGTACCATTTCAAAATGGCGACTGTTTTTGTTTTCATAGCTAAATATCTTAAAAACCATAAATTTTAGAAAAATTATACAAGTGACAAAAAAGTTGCAGAATTTAATATAATTAATGCTGATATTAAGATTATGATAATCGGACCACTAATAACGGACAAATTTTAACTTTTCTGCATAAAAACATGGTTCACCATGGTGGGTTATCGGTGAACATTATGTCTCATATTTGCATGTTTTTATTCGGAAAATTTAAAATTTCTCCATTATTACTGGTCCGATTCTTATAATCTGAATATCATCGTTAATTAATTAAATTTCGCACCTTTTTTGCCATTTGTATAGTTTTTCTAAAATTAACGGTTTTTAAGTTATTTAGCTTTGAAAACAAAAAATAGTCGCCATTTTGAAATAGTACAAAGTAGAAATTTGATACTTCTTACAAAAATAGTTCTTAATAGTGGTTACCCATATACCAAGTTTGGAGTTAATACATTCAGTGCTTCGTGAGATATGATTAAATATAATCATAAACTGACACACAGACAGAAAACGAAGCACTTTAGGACCTACGTTTATATAAACCTTTTTGCTTATTTTGACCCAAGGAATCACTACGTAAATTATTGCCCCACATTTTTTGAACACCCTGTATACAGTGTGTAAAAAAGTCCCGGAACGGCTAAATATTTGCACATTCACTCCAATGTAAAAAACTACTTTATGAAGTATTTACTGGCTCTTAGCCCCCGGTATTTATTCACCTATATATTTATGTACCTACCCCGGATTTAAACCCCCTGGAATCGTACCCCCTGTGCTCAAATCCATTTTGACCGACCATTGAAATATACAGGGTCAATGTTCATTGATGCCGTTGACTTTTTAAATTAGTTCTAGTAAATCAATAACGCCAGCTGTTCGTTAAATTATTACCTAATATTATTCTACGAATATGTCTTATTCTACGAAAATCGTTCGTTGCACGGGTGACATAAGACTTTTATTCAAGTATTTTTCAAATTAATTAAACATTTAACGCAAGCCAAGTGAAAAATTCGCTCTTTGGTATCGTTTTTAGAGTACTGTAAATAAAACTAAAATTTTTAAGGGGGTGCTATACATATTCGCATCGATTCGCACCGATTCGCATCGATTCGCATTTTCTAGTTTCTAAGAGCCAAATGGTCGAGCGGACGTTGGTGTAAGCTATACATACACGTCACGTCACGTTGCGTCGCGTCCCAATTCGGCCGATTCGGCCGTGTATGCTCATCAGAGCATTCGAGTCGGTGACGTGCCGTGACGTGACGTGTATGTATAGCCGGTTCCATTTGATTACACAGGTTTCATTCACTTTGAAAATGGACGCGACGTGACGTGTAAGTATAGCAGCACCTTTAACAGATGAATTGAGAAAGAAGTTCAACCTCAGGTGTTAATGATCAATCCAGAATGTAATTGAACTCTACGTAGAAGGGCGGAAGTACATAACAGTTTTCTTGCCGTGTGAGGGTTTCCCGGGAGGTCAACAAACATTTTCAAATGCCCTCGGCATGCCTCGGCATTCCTAAGTGGACCTGGTGGAATGCACCGTTCCTCCCTCTGTAAGTGCAATTGATTGGTTTTGGACGTTTTTACTGGAAACAGTTTACTTTCTTTGATTGACACATGTTCTTCGTATTAATGAATAACTGTACCACAATTTGTTCCTAAGTACAATGGAGTTGGAAATCCTTTGCTTGCGGAAAAGTATTTCATACTTTTAAGTGATCTATAGTAGTTCAAATTTAGACGCAAAATTCTCATGAGTCTTATGAGCTAATTTTCAGGAAGAAATAAGTTAGGAAATATTGATAAATTTATCCCTGAATCAATAATAAAATTCAAGGGTATTGCTTTAATTCTTTACTTAATAAGCCATGAAGAGCCTGCTGTACTACCCGCCATATAATGTTTAAGTCCCTTAAGAAAAATGTTATTTTCCTTGAACTATACTTGGCTTTGAACTGAAATTACTTTTTTACCTTAAATTGTATGATATGTTATACTAGAGATCGCATATTGGTATAAATTCAATCATAAAATATCTGGGTTTAGTTTTTTCTCATTGCCACAATAAAACTCGTGACTGAATTTGTTTACATTTTGTTGTTATTCCGTAATCAACTTGACAACTCATAAAGCAATTGTTAATTTATAGGAGGCATAACAGTCAAGCAGAAGTGACGGGGAATTTAAATTCCCGATTTCCCTCGATGTACCGCGACTACCTGTCCGGGCGGTTGGAGCAGTAGTGCCATTTCGAACCAAGCGAGTTGACCCTAATTAATCCGCTCTAATGATCGGAGCAGTAGTGCCATGGACAGAGAGACCAAAAATTAGTAGCAGTCGTCCCGTTCCCAGAATTAGATGTATTCTGACAGATAGAATAAAAAACCTGTCAACTGAAAAGACTGACATTTTTAATCAAGAATGACGGCACAGAAGTCATTTTCCAGAGCCAGTCATTTGTCCAATCGTTAAATTAGAGACGATTTACGAGTTCACGGCGCGGGACAGTGCGATGCATGTGCGATGGCCTGCACGCGCAGTGGCGCGATTTCTGCCCTTCTATCAGCTGTTGGCAGATCGATAGCCAGCAGAAACACATGTCGCCAGGATTGCCAACCTGGCGAAATGGAAATTACCTCCAGCTCCGTCACCACGTGCTTCACCTCTGCTTGGCGCTTTGCCAACCTCGAACCAGTTCTCAAATAAATCGGAAATTATTTACGCTCTTGAAATTATGTTATTTCACGCTTGAAATTATTGAAATTATGTTTTCAATTTTGGATATAACTCTAAACAGTAGAGTATGTTCTGTCATATGGTGACAGACCATGACTAAATGACCTCTTAACGTCCATACATAAGTTAGAGTACACGCAGTTAAAGATCCTTTAGTTAGTTAAAAGCATGAAAAATATTTGCTCATGAACGTGCTAACACAGAGAAAGAAACTGATTGTATCCGATCCTTTCTCTGTGTTGCTAGTAACATGAGTGCCTTTAACATATTAAATAAGGTAGATATTTTTATTTATGCACAAACGTATTTTCTAGACAATAATGAAATTTAATTATTTACCATAGAAAAAAAACTGTAAAAATACACACAAAAGTATTAAAATTAATTGTTTTTTTATAATTTTATTGTTACTAGACATTGATATCTATATCTATTAATTCTCATTAACAATCTTACTTAAAACGAATCTTTCAAAAACAGAGGGACGATGGAAAAATAATAGTATTATTTCGAGTATGTTACACGCCCTTGTTTTAACCGTCGTCAGAAGTATTCGGCCCAAACCTTCTTGCAGTCGGGTTCGTTCAACCACAAGCTCGATGAAAATCACCTCCGCCTCCGCTTGCTGCGATGTTCGCTGACATTTGGCTACTGCGGCCAGCGAGGCGTGCTGATCGCTTTGACACCACGCGAGCTCACGCGCCCACGTGTTGTAAGCAATCAACAATTACTTGATTACTTCTCAGCACCTA
This sequence comes from Flexamia atlantica, assembly GCA_035578135.1. Classification (NCBI taxonomy): domain Eukaryota; kingdom Metazoa; phylum Arthropoda; class Insecta; order Hemiptera; family Cicadellidae; genus Flexamia; species Flexamia atlantica. The sequence continues at coordinate 45,620,594 of JAQJVK010000005.1, read as the reverse complement.
CAACGGGGCCAAGGACGCTGAGTCAAGAGCTGTTATCTTCTGCCAACACAAACCTCCGTCTCCCACACCCTTATCGTAAGAAGCTGTTTCACTTTTTTCCTTTAATGACTTTTTAAGTACTCTTTCAAGTAAATAGAATTACATAGGGCTTATAAAACACAACATAAGTACAGCATTAGTATTTATAGTTTTCTCTAAGACATTATCATTGACTCCGAGGAAACGATAGCAGATATATAATGCGCAGTGGTTTCAGCCGTAACACTCGCAGCTTATGTGGGGCTGGAGACCTCACGTGCGGTCAAAGTAAACGAGCAACGGGAAAGCGATTAAAGAAACGGACTGAAATTGCGGTTGTCCGTCGGCATCGTCCGTCTCCGTCTCTGACCACTGTGCTCTGCTGCCACGGATCTGACCACGAACTCTTGGTGGAATAGGCAGGTGGTTTTTCCTTTGGAACGCGTAGGCGATACATCATGGTGTGGTATATCCTGCTGAAAATTGTCACATTTCGGGAGCATGGTTTGTATGTAGCCTTTGTACACTACCATGTTTCTTATTTTCATATCTCTGTTCGGGCCAATCATCACGAAGATACCCCAATTGATTGTGTAACTGCGGTTCTACCTCCAAAATAAAAAAAATTTTAAAAAACTTTAAAACGCCTATATGTTTTTAATGTCATGAAAAGTAGGGTTTTTATCCCACCACAGAGAAGAATCAAACTCTTTTGAATCTTCTCTGTGAACCCCCTCAAGAAATCGACCGAAGGCTGGATATTTACCCTCAATAATTATTAGCGCAATTTAATTATGTTAACATAATTTACAGATGCGCTTTGGAACTCCATTCCAATAAGTGTATTCCAATAACAAAACTACTCCCGTGAAGCATTCGCTATTTAAACCATCCGTTATTTCGTTTGGTTGGAAACTAACCCTTAGCCTATGCCGTTGTAACGATGGAACCTTTACGAGTGCACTTTTATGGAGATAGAATTCCGCAAAACCTTCCCTCAGTAGTTAAGGTTTAAGTACTCCGGAACATGCAAATGCAGACTTACTGCACAACATAATCTACACGCGCTCCAGGCGCGACACACACTACCGCATAATGGGCAAAATTATAATCCCTCAAGCACAGTAAATAGAGGATTACTGATCGATCGCATTCCGTGACAATTTCGTCTTAGGGTTGTTCCCTTAATTTCCCTTATTTAACTACGTCTTATAAGGAAATCCGAAATCATTACAGGCAATGCAGTCAGATAAGAAGATTGCCGTTAGAGTGCACCTTCCTCCTCTCAAGAACATCCTGGCCTAAGTAGCAGTAAATACATCCGGCACGAGCTAGCGCGACCCACTGCAACTACTAGGCTTGCCTTTGATTAAATCAATTGTAAAAACGGCCCCATCGCGCGGAATCTAGGCAGTAACAATTTTACTACTTAAGAAAGATGGCTTTGTGAATAATGTTTTAGGGAATTACGCCCAATAGGGAAGTCGCCATTATCGTGTAGCTCATGATAAGACTAAGCACGGGTGTAGAGCGACATTTATTGCTTCCAGTTCGAAAACCCGCACGATTGGTTAACTCTAAGAAGGAATTTTTAACAATGTAAAATTTATTTTTATTAGGATTCAATACCTTTTAATTAATTTTATGTAAATTCAATTGTCAAATATGGATTCAGCTTTAAAAAATAAACAATTTAGAATTTTGAATTATTATTCTACGCCAATCCGTTGCTTATAGAAATTGGATGTGCTAAACACAGAATGTTGTCTAATTTTATTTTTTATTTTACCCTCAAAAATGTATAGTTACCCTGTTTTTAGGGGGGAATCTCCAAAAGTTGCATAATAATTACACTAAATCAATACATTTACCCTAATGTAGGGAATTTTTAGAGTAAAACTCTGAAAATATGATTGAATTTAAATTTTTAGGTGAATTTAGGGGGGAGGGGGGTGTCTTGTTCTAAACTGCCTTAAAAAGTAGCATAATATATGGTATGTTTACAATGCTAAGGAATGGTAATATTTTTATAGAAATTGGCTGGAGATGCTGGACTGCTGCAACAGGGGTGTTTTATTTATAAAACTAACCATTGTTTGAATTCAATTTGTTCATGAAATTATATTATTAGTTTGTATGTTTGCTGACATTTATATACTATGACAAGATTACACTTATTGAAAATTAAAAGGCTAAGAATTGTTTACAAAAAGTGTATATTACTAATAAAAACCACTGTGAACCCTTTCTTAATTTCCTCATGTTTAGAGCTCATGAATGATTAAATAAACATTTTGAGTACTATAATATTTATTTTTATAAAACATATTCAAACCATACTTTCCCTTGCATATGCAGTCATGCTCACATGTACAAAATAAATCCTATGGTCGCTCAGTACGTAGGTCTGCTGCGACGGGGGTATTTTATATCAGATAATCAATATAATGTAGAGTTAGTTCAAGTAAATTTACAGTAACCCACAAACATTATAATACTTTTCCACCTGGTTAACAATTTATTTAAATATATATTGTAACGATTGGACCTTAACTTATAAAGCGAAGATATCAAATCATCACTTGCTAACACTACTATAAAAAACTTCTATTTCTAATAAAAATAAAGGAGCAGTTTAAGCTCCCGGTAGTTTAATAGCCATTAGCCGACGGCGCCGCGGCGTTAAGTTTCATTTTCATCGACCCTGCTAAGCTTATTCGGTAAAGAAGTGACAGTTCTATAATAGCACAGAGAAAGGAACGGATATCCGTTCTTTTCTCTATGATAACAGGATGCCCGCTATCGTTAAAAAGCGCCATAAGAGGCTTAAACTAGCCTTAAAACTAATTTGCAGCAAGTATTCCTTTTCTTAATAACTGTTGTGAATTATCGAGAAATACTTTAGTTAAATGGTACAAATGTGTCCTTATAAAGAAAAGTGAAGATAACGGGATTTTTATCTGTTTGTTAATAAAAGGAAAATTTTTAAGGGGTTAAAATAATGCTTCATTATAAATTTCCTAATTGAACATACATGAACGAAGGCAATAGCGTAAATCACTGTAAAAACAAACAAAAAGTCAATAGAAATGTCTCAATTACTTAAGGAGCGCAGAGCATTTCAAAAAAACTTCTATATAAATGCCACCGAACAAAATGAGTAGGGCCTACTCAGCAGCAGCTCATTGTTATTGTGGGCCTATTGTGTCTGAACAGCGCAACAGCCCCAGAGTGAAATGGAACCCCAACCCTGCAATACCACAATCCGACAGGGTCAGCAACTGCATGCGACTGCAGAAGCAGTATCGGATTAAACTGCAACTGATTGGGCTTCTGCTTTGGACGTGACCTCAATTTGAAACATAATCTGTATGTGTGACGAAAAGCATAGGATCGCCGATTTAATTTAGCAACTATAAATTGTTTCTATTGGAAGAGATTTCCTGTTGTAAAATATTTTTTCTTCCAGATTTTACTTACGCCATAAGAATTTTGGTCAGGCTCCAGTAAAAAAATTCAAGTTTATAAAGAAAATATTTATTATAACCCAAAGTTTTAAGTATTTTTATACAATGCCGAGTTTATGGGAATTACCATTTACTTTGAATCAGTTACTTAATTACTAAGTATTATTTTATTTCAGTTATTACCGTTGTCGATGATTTTAAAATAAGTTATTTTAGCTGTTCCTTGGCACGATATTTAAGCTCATTCAGGTTATATTTCAAAAACTACCTTGTTTTCAAAATACTCCAAGCTTACTCCCTCTTTAAGTCTTGCTTGAGATAAAAAAACTACCCTCCACGTCAAAACCTTATACCGGGATATTCTGTTAGATGAAAGCCTCGCAAGTTGCCATATCCAGGGACTGACACTTTATTACCTGTTCTCTGCGGGATCTGCGCTTTGTTGCTACTTTACAACTGACAGCCTCTCGACACCCCGCTTTGAACGCTTTCCATTATTGACTTAAGATCAATAACGCTGTCGGCTCGCTAGTAAAACAGTTTTATCTGTAATCCAAGGAACCATTTCGATGTGGATGTTTACTAAACGTTTCAGACGGCCGCGGTTATTTATACCTCACTTGAATGGCACTAAAATAGCTGTTTGTAGGCCTAGAATAAAACTACGAGGTTAAAAAGTATACAAAGTTGTGTTGTATACCTTGCACTAAGGATGCGAAAAAAATATGTGTTAAATGAAACGTTTCAGACGGCCACGGTTATTTATACCTCACTTGAATTGCACTGAAGCAACCGTTTAGTCAAAGAAAACTATACGAAGTTATAAAGTATACAAAGTTGTGTTGTATACCTTGAACTAAGGAAGCAAAAAAAATGTGTGGTAAATGAAACGTTTCAGACGGCCACAGTTATTTATACCTCACTTGAATTGCACTAAAACAGCCGTTTAGTAGAATAAAACTGTAAGGTTATAAAGTATGCAAGGTTGTGTTGTATACTTTGCACTAAGGAAGCGAAAATAAATGTGTGGTAAATGAAAGGATTTGCGATATTGTATGACAAAGAATTGCTTCAGAAAACTGAGAAATATACATGCAATCACAATTTAATTATTCAAAAATTAATTCTTGGGTGAAACAATTCGGTTAACTGAAATCAATCATACTGATCCTCACCTCCATAACTGCATGCAAAAATAATGCACATGAGTGGGAAAATATCTATCAAAATGATAAACTGTATTTCGGTTGTATATTCGCTTTTCCATCGTTTCCTTAATGGAATTACTTAAATTATAGTCAATTCAAATCAGAGAATAAAATCATCCTACATGAGAGTTTAGATGCACTACTAACGGATGCCCTCAGTTCCAACAGTTAAACGTTAAAAGAAACCCGCATTTACAAAAGGGGAAATATTTCGTCAAGTATTTTAGTCTTAAGAAAACTCCCTTTTAAAATATTTTTTTTATTAATGACATTCATTGAAGAGACGAAATGTAAAATTATAAGTATTTACAAATTGTTTAGTCAACTACTGGGGCATTTCAATATGAAAGAAGCTCTAGGCAAGGACTATGACGTAGGTATCAGCGACGACGTCGGTGCATGTGACGCAGCAGTGACGTCACAGACGTGATGAGAGGGAGGAGGGTGGCAGACGGCAGATCCGATAAGCGGAAACCCGCCAACGGCGGCGTCCGGCCGTCATGACTTTTACAACACTGCCTGCAGATTAAAAGTATTACTAAGTTAATAACTATTATTTTCGTGAGTGGAAATTCGCAAGAAAAAACATCGCGGTTCATAAGACAGATGCCCTTTCATCAAGGTGAGCGCGATTTTCGGTAAAAGTCTACTTAATATTTTCTAATGATCAGAATTAGAACAAATTATAACCTAATATTAATGAATCAAAATATTCAAAACAAATAATAGGCGTATACATATAAACCCTCAGAATTTACAGAAAAAAATACTTAGGCCTATTAAAGATTTTTACTTTATAGAAAAAAATAATACAGTATAAATGCCTACTAAAGATTTTTACTAACCATGACTGTAAATTAACTTACAACTTAAATCAACTCGAAATTATTTTAAGATTTAGATAATATTAGTGCTAAACGAAATTTTATTAATCTGTGCAATCAATAATATCAATTAATCTTTTTATCTCGATTTATTTAATTTTTCCGTGCACTCCATCAAATTATTTTCCTTATTGCAATGGTAAACACATGGGAAACGATTAACATAAGAGATCACTAACCATTATTGAATGTATCATAAATCTATCCACAAATAAGTTATTCCTATGGATTTTGTTTTATGCTCAATGATTATTTTACCGTTTTGACGTAAAATCCCAAAATTAAAGATAGTAGTGTTTAAATAACGACAGTTATCAGTAGAGCAATTAGTTGAGTAAAACCCCTTTGTAACCTCAGGCTCTTAAAATAGCTGTGCCACTAATTTACTTTTCGTGTTCGCAGTTTCGGCACCGAGGTTATAATTTATGGCCGAACAATTTACAAAAACGCCTACCAGCTTGGATGCGATTACCATACCACATATAGGGGAATTTTGTTTGCTCTTCAGTAAAAAATGCCTACACATCATTATGCTGTATTATTTTAAGAATCAACCATTAATCTTCTTAAATTTTAATGCGAAAATATTTTGTCTGCCTTTTATTTTTGTAAGGACCATACAACAAAACCAATTTCAGAAAAAACCCATTTTATTTCATTTTTTAAGTCCCCGGACAGCATGGGACCCCTTTAAGACTTATGCATTCATAAACCAAACCACTACACCATAAGTTCTAAACTGATCGAACACACACATTTGGATCTCCAAAAGCAAAGACAAATTTCAATGGAAAAAAACAAAGCGGAAACAGAAAATCGAACACACTTCCATACTACTGAACGTGTCCTTTCGAGTTCAGCAGTGATAATGTAGCCTAAGCAATTCAACAAGCGACAAAGAAAAACAGGTTAACAGGTCTGAATGAAATCACAGGGAGCGACAACACGCGGGAGGAACAAACAAATCTCAGTCGGTAGAAGAATAGTAGTCAAACAGCGGGGCGCCACTCCCGCTACCACACGGCGGGGTACACGGCAAACTCATCAACACAACACGACGGGGGAGGGGGAGGGGTAGTTATAGACGGGAATCCTTTCTGTGTACGTACGAAATGTATGTACGAAAACTGATATAAATTAAAAGTTTATTCCTATAAGGAACAGCTTTTTACAATACAAGATTACAAGTAAATAAAAGTATAACTTCAAAAAATAATAATTTAGTCAAGCTAAATAGTTAAGCTGACTTATTTACTAATTAAAACTTCTTTAATAATGTAGTTTTACGTTTTTACTACCAATCGTTTTACAGTTGACAATGAAATTAAATAATTTCATTACAAACGCTTTTTAACCTTTGTATTATGTTTTTGTTGTAACTGGGTATTGTGTACAAAAGTTCACGTAAACAGCATGATTGAAATCATAAAATTGCTTTTTTGGGACAGAGAGCTAGGAGTATATTTTTCTTTGATTAATAATCGAGATATCAGTGCCAAAGTACTACAAAATTACTATTGTTTTCTTTTAGCATGGTATTTAATTAAAATCATAACTGCAGTTCAACCAATTATAAAATATACAAATTTCGAAATATATTTTTTGGATTGTTTTAACAAATAACCAAAAATAAAAATTCAGTTCTTAGTTATATCAATATTCAATTTGGAAGGGAATTTAATCTTATTGACCAAGGTTTTGCATATTTACTTTATAATTACTACGAATAAATAAAATAAACATATTAAAATAAATAGGACGAATAAATTAACATGGACTAAATCTCATACATTAATAAAATTCATCCTAAATCCCCAGCCATTTCCAGGATTAGCGTATATGAGTTCGAAAGCGCCCAATATTATAGGATCCGATGTTAGAGATTCCCATCCTCAATTTAATACTCATATCGGTTCCAGTTGTGTAGAGCGATAACGAATAACCTAACTTTCGTTAAAAAAATTAAATTACAACACTTATTATCCATCATAATATTACTGTATTATAGAACAAGGTTTTACGCTAGATAAAGGCTTAAAGAGCCGTCTTCAATAATCGTGTTATTAGCCGTCATTAAAAATTGCTGTGCTTTCGCTAGGCTAACTAGTTTTAGTTAAGGAAAGGCGCTGAAGTATCAAGCAACGGATGGAGTTTGGAAAAACAAAGGTCAACAACACTCTGTACTCACATAACTGTTGCTGTAAGATGCCTAGAACATATGACGAACATTACAACAAAACCCACTGAGCTCAATAACCATTCAGCCATGAAAAATAAAAAACAGTAGGGGTGTGCGAGTACTCAGGTATCGAAATTCTCAAAAATATTCGAAACTGGAGCAAAGCAGGTACTCCCGCCGTTTACCCGAGATTGTTACGCGTGATTTAGTTTTACGGTCGTTTTTCACGCCCATTTCTAACCGCTATCGGTAAAAAATCCTGTTTTACTTTGATAAAGTTATTCATGTCAATAAATTTATTCCTTTCCTAGAGTTGGGAAGTTTTGTACCTTCTCTTCGTTAATCTAAGGAAAAAAGGTATAGTCTGCTATTATAACTAAACATTGATTTAGGCTTTATGACGAAATATTTTTAAGATGGCCTGAGTTTTAGTAATCTTATTGAGAACACAGGGAAGCCAAATTAATTGAGCTCAAGAGATTTTAACCAAAAAGTTGTTTCAATTTAGTTGATATCATTTGATATATGATACTTGCAACAATTTGATATATAAAAAATAACATTACAGTATTAATTTGTATTTGAATAATTATTAGGGCCTATTATTTTTATATCATAATTATGCAGAACTAGGAATACTATTATCTTTGCTACATAAAAAACTCGACTCGAAAGAAGCTTGAAACTCGAGTATTTTAAAACTCAACTCGACTTCAAAAATCACTACTCGCACACCCCTAAAAACAGCTAAGAAAAATTGTTAAGACATTTTTTAAATGGCAAACCAAACAAACAAAACTGGAATACGCTCGCTCGTTACGGTTAACGTAGAAAAGCTACTGTTATTATAAACCCTTAAAAATAACTGGGACTCAACTCAGGTTGTAAATTAAGCAAAGTCAATTAACACACGGCACGGACGGCGAAGTTAATTTAATCAACGAACAACCTTCCGCGAACAATTATTGTCGTGGGAATGGGGCTAGTACTGAAAGTTTATACGGTAAAAGACTTTTCTGATTAAACAAAGAACTTTTCTGCTCTGGTCAAATAATTTAAATTATTCTTATTGTTTATTTGTATAATATATCCATGCATATTCTATTGATTGTCAAAATTAAATTCTAATTTTTTTGTTTTCTCCATTTAGTTAAAGATCTCTTTGACAGTATGTCAAATGTCAGTACGGTATGTGTGAGGAGAGCGTTCGATACTCTCATGCAGGGCCTCTTCAGGGGGTTGCAAGTGTTTCCAGAGCAACAGGGTCTGGGCCTCCAAGGGGCCGGCCTGGCATGATATATGTTTTTGTTGATTTCACAATGACTGAAATCCCAGGTCACAAATGGTACATTACGTTACTAGGCCGGAAAGTACTGTTTTGCCGGTCGAGCTTGATAGTTCCCGCGCGAGCCGGAGTGTGGGATTTTCATGCGATTGCAGTAAAACTTACCGGCGGTATAACGTACGATACTTGTCATCTTAATACTCAGAAACAACATATTTTTAACTATAATGCTTTCCTTGTATTAACCACTTCCGTATGCTTCCGAATAAAGTAAAATATATTCTTCAAACCTATAACCTTAATAAACAATAAACGAACAAAAATTTGCTACTGCAGCCAGTGCTGCCATTACATTCCTCTAGAAAGTAACCTATAAATATGCATTAAACGTCTATTTGCTGTAAATAAACAGATTTTTCACTTCTGTTTCCAGTAATCGTTGTCCGGAAATCTTTCCCACCTAGGCCAGAAAGTTTTTCTGTGCTGGTATCGGCAATGTGTAACTTTCGAGCCAACGAAAAGGACCAGAAAATAGATGTTTTTCTGTCAGTATGATGAAAAAATATTTTAATTTAGGACACAATATTCTACGTAGTTATTTTGAATATTACAGTACTTGGTTGAAATAAGGCATTTTACATAGTATGTGTTTCTTTGCCTAGCATGACTTGAAGGTATGAGTTTTACTAACGCTTGGACAAACCGGCTGACCGTGGTTCGCTAAGGGAGTCGCGGATCGAATGTGAGGGAATGTGAGGTCGCTGTCCGCGGTGCGTGCAAATTTCGCTACGAAATCAAAAACCTCCGGTGGGGACGTCTACTGACGCACATATTGCGTGGAGTAATTGGGTAAACGAAGTGAGTCCTTATGAAGGAGAAAAAATCACACGAAAAAATCTGTCTCCAAGATAAATCGAGAGACGCTTTAAAGTAATCGGTCCAAATTTGGCAGATAAAGGATTTACACTTCGACACCGCTACATAGGTCAACATTTCGAACATTTGTCAACAGTTAAGGCATATTTTATGTCAATGAACTTTGTCATGTTGTAATAAAAATCCCATAAATTCTTTCTTCATTATTTATAAGTATCATGCAGGGCCAAGGGCCAAATATTTGTTGTTACTTACCGAGGGAAACTATACAGTCAAAGAAGACACTCACCTGAAATAAAATTGCGATAAGTACAAAACTGTAAGACGTTTTTTAATACAGTACTAGATTATTATAATCAAACCATGCATTCGTTCAGGATTACGGGTCCCTATAACCCGTAATCCTGAACGGTGGATTTGAGCGGTTGGTGTTGATTTGTCGTATGTTAAATTTATTTTGTATTAAATGTGTATTGCTGCTTAATTTTGTAATAAGCAGCAATTTTTTGTAAGATGTAAAAATAATTGTAAAATAAGATTGTAAAAATAATAACTTGACATATTAAAGATTCTAGATTACATATTAAAGTAAAATTACCCCTTGAACTCCAAGGTATAATTCCAACGTAAATATCTTACGTTTATCACAAAGTATATTCAACTGTATCAAAAATATCCCGGTATGGACACAACAAATCCATTTACAGAATGTAGCATAGAAATTGCAAATTAAACCAATGAAAAATATAGTCAGTTGCTCAAAGGCACAACAATTGCAGCCAATAAAGCGTTTATACCTTGTTACAGTAGATGAAATGTTACCGGTATTTCAGTAGCAATTTCATGGTTACTTAATGACATTGTAAACTTCTACTTACACATAAAAGCCTACATCTAGAGCCTATAAAATCTCTGTCGTTGGACAGATTTTAACTACGGGGATTAAAATTATTAAAATGTTATAGACAGGAATGAAATGTTAATATTGTATCAGAGAATTGCTGAAAAATATTGCAACCCATTCCAAAAATGGCAAGATTTTCATTTGATTTTAGAAAATTTGTATTGCTCTGTAACTTATGTCTGCGATTTACAACGTATACAGAACCGTTTATACATTGGCGATTTATGAAATCGTCTGTGATATTGCGATGGATTACATAACACCTTTTTTACCTTTAACGACTTTCAACTGCCCTGATCAAAAGAGTCTCGTATCCAATAAAAGTTATCTATCCACCTTCCACGTATACTTTAAATTATTATACTTCTTCATGGCGTGTGCATGGGCTTCGGTAGATCTTAGTTTAGGATTGCATAAATAATATAGTTCGTCGGCAAAGCATCTTCAGAAATAATTATAACAACAATATCTTTATTGGTTCGATAATATTTTAATATTGCTTACAATGCGTCAAATTTGTAGATAATTACAAGATTTCTTTTGGTCATCACTCTCACATTCATACATTTGTTGTTCATTCGTACACACATACGGGACAACGTTGCCTGAAGAATCGCGATTTATAATACTACCCGGCGCGGCGGCTCCTCATGAATTCCTCAACCGAGTAAAATACCCCAGATCCCAGAAACCGGTTCATAAGGCTTTTGAATTGATATTGATTCGCTGTCATTTTGATCTCATCAGGAAGCACGTTGAACCCTCTGCTTTGAAACTCTGTTGAAATTGGCTGCGATTCGGAAATAGAAAAACAATACCACCCTCACCCATTACATCCGTTAAATCAAGGCTCTGTTATCATTATTGTGCACAGAGGCGAAATTTCAAGTTAAGTATAGTTGGCGCGTTTTGAAGATTCGCCCCCCCCAGAACAGGTAGAAGGACAGTCCTAATCCCCTGTTGACAAACAATGCCTTAGTGCCTTTGTTACTGGCGGCCGGCCGGGACTCTCTGCCTCCGCCTGAAATTCCGGTTACTGGCATAACAATATATAACGCAATATTTGAGGTGCAAGTTACGCGGCATTTTCTTGGAATGCAGGCGGGTGACCGCCCGCACAACGGTGACCACCCCTAACAAAGGCATTGTTTGACAACAGGGGATTAGGACAGTCCGTCTACCTGTTTTGGGGGGGCGAATCTTCAAAACGTGCCTACTATAACCATGAGTGAAGAATGACGTGTTCACCGTTTAGGAGGAAACCCGTCCTCGAAGCAGGAGAGACACGGGCGCAATCTGACAATCAGTGGTAACGGTGGTAACGCCCTGCTGATAGGCGAACAATCGATTGTTGCTGCGGCTACAATCCGCCACTCCTACACTCCCACACTGATACCCGGAACAAACGATATATGTAAATGTGTATAAATCACAGTAAAGTATTTGGAAAATGTATCAGAAATTAGAGCTTCAAGAGGTAATTGCAGTATTTAATATAACGGAAGAGAGCTCCGAGAAAGTTATTGTCATTTTGCCAAGAAAATAGTTTATTTGATTGTACGGTAGCTAGTATGTCAATTTATTTTATAAACGAACATTTTCTCTGCTTAGTATTATAATGTAGTTTTGAGTGATGAAACTTTATTTATTTTTCATGACAAACTCGTTGTCTAATAATCACTCCATTTAAAGTGGAATCATATATTCACTTTTTACTTACGGTACCTACCTACAGTGTGTACGTATTTGAAAAGAGTACCTGGTGGACCGAGCCTTGCTCGGTGTTATTTCATGTTTACGAGTTCATCCAGTTACTATAAAATATTTCAATGTCATAACATTGATAAATAGAAACCTTTTTATTGCTCCATGGACTCTTCATCCCACTTGCTGTATTTTCCCATGATGGCTGTAGATTCCAAACAGCTGTTATGATTACTTCATTTGTTTGCACTTTCCTTGTTTATTTTCGTTGCCATCACGGCAACCCATAAGGCCAATGTTAAAATTTTACAACTTTTAAATTGGATTTATTACGTTAATAGATTTTCTCCGGCCAAGTAATCTGCATAAAAGACGTTTTTGAGTCACAAATTACTTATTTCCAGACTTCGAAGAAAATCCTCGGAGCCGTTTTTGAGATCGTTGTGCAAGCAAGCAAGCATACAAGAACGGACGATAACATTGCTCATATTGTAAGAGTAGTACCTGGTGGACCGAGCCTTGCTCGGTGTTATTTCATGTTTACCAGTTCATCCAGTTACTATAAAATACCTCAATGTCATAAAATGTATCAATATAAACCTTTTTTATTGCTCCATGGACTCTTCATCCCACCTGCTGTATTTTCCCTTGATAGCTGTAGATTCCAAACAGCTGTTATTATTACTTCATTTGTTTACACTTTCCTTGTTTATTTTCGTTGCTATCACGGCAACCCATAAGGCCAATGTTAAAATTTTACAACTTTAAAATTCGATTTATTACGTTATTAGATTTTCTCTGGCCAAGTAATCTGCGTAAAAGACGTTTTTGAGTCATAAATTACTTATTTCCAGACTTTAAAAGAAATCCTCGGAGCCGTTTTTGAGATAAATGTGCAAGCAAGCATACAAGCAAGCACGCACGGCCGGACGATAACATTGCTCATATAAGAGTATAGGATAGGATAGGATAGTTAGGCCTCTGGTTGATAACAATTTAAACATTGCATTTTTTACTAAATAACAGAAAAAGTCGCCTGCTGTAGAAAACCTGACACGCCTTCGGCTTTCGGCTTGGTAATTTAGTTCAGTCGAGCAGGGAGGGACTCACGGTGAGGAGGTTCACTCGCGGCCTTCAGTGGCGCCTCGGGACACGTGACTCGTGCATTATGCCACCTTGCACGCCACGGAAACTTCCATGGAACCCGCAAACCGCACGCCGCGAGCTGTCACATCCGCCACTGGAGTGCCGACGGATCCGCCCGATTTGTTACGCCACAGTGCGACAATTTATATACAGAAACAGGAGATAGTTTTATTTAATTGAATTCCAATCATTCCAAAATCAAAATTTTATTTGGTCCTACATATTGAAAATTTTAAACACACTTTATCAGAGACTAGCAGTTGCCCGTGGCTTCGCTCACGATAAAAATTTTAACGCCCGCTGTCTAAATGAAGATGGTGCCACATACTGAGTTTATGATTAAATAGATAAGGTACAAAAACTATTGGTGACTTTAATATAGTACATATCACCTAAATAAAGAAAAAACAACCATGATAAAAGGAACCAAACTATAAATCAGCTGTAGAGACCTATCTGTACGTGAAGCGTAAACCGCCTTCTTGATTAAATGAAAATTGACAATTTCAAGGAAAGATCGTCCATTAAATTATACAGAAAGATTTTAGACCGTTGACCCCACCGAAAAACCCTGAAAACTTTGAATTTTGAAAAACCCGTTCTCAGCGGATGCTCACGTCCATGAAAAGTTTCAAGGTTCGAAGTCAAGTTCAAGTAGTTTGGGCTGTGCGATGATAGGTCAGTGGTATTTGACAAATGTAAATTAGATATACTTTCATTAGCCAGAAAAATGTTTTAGGAATCCGCTAAGGGTGTCGCTGCCGACGGAAGTACGTAGAAATATTGCTGCCCCGCCGCACGAGGCATTTTTATTTGGCCTCTCTGTACTACACATGTCAGCACATTCCAGCGCCCCCGCCAATAAAACCCCTAAGGGTGACGATGCCTCGGAAGGCTTATATTCAGTAGGCCTAACGTTGAATCTGTGCTATAGTACAGAGTGCCCCTGAGGCAAGAAATACCCTCTTCGCAGCAGACCGTGCGTACTTGGTGAATCTTAAAGCAGTTTCCTGTTTCATGAAATTTTATATACGTAGAGTAGAAAATGCCTTGATTAAATAACACCGAAGTATTTTCTAATGTTTTTAGGGTCTATTTTGAACAACAACAAAATAACAGAGCCGTCCCGCAATTTTTTAAAAATGGTTTACATTATCTCTTTTATTAACAGCTGTTATAAAGAAGGAAGGACTTTTAAGTATCTCTAGTCAGTGATTTATTTTATTTTTTACAGACAGCTGGTTTTACATTCTATGAAATGAATGTAAATGGGCGCGTTCAGCCGCAGTCACCGGTGGGTAACCGATTACCATAGTCACTAATAGGCAAATCCACCGCATCTTGACAATCAACAATGTCCGGTTACTTGCCGAATCGACCGTAAACACAACATCGGTGGATGCACAACAATGATCGGTAGATGGTACGTCCACCACTACCGTTCACTTATTATAGGTTAGTATATTACCCACCGGTGGAATGCGGCTGAACGCGCCCAATGAATATAAACATTTCATCACTTATAATTGTGGCATAAGGATATTAATATGTGATCTTTGAGAGGGTCTGTGCGCGACCTTGGTCTGTGGAGGAGTCCGAGGGTCAGATCAGGATGAAAATCCTGATAAATGTATAATGAATGGGAAAATATTAACTTTATATAGTACATGTCAATTTAAAAGAAATATTATAAACCAAAACATAAAACTGAATGAAACCATAAAACATCTGTAACGACGAATCCATTAGTGAAGGTAACTACCATCTGCTTGGAACACTGAAAATGTAAACAAAACGTCATCCCCTTGAATTATGGGAAAATTCAAAACAAACTTGGTCGAAATCAATTAAAACTCGGATTTTAGAAGCTTGCTATTTAATTTCAAAAAGACGTACGCAAGATTTAAGTCGTCTAAAACCTTCTCATATGTGCATACTACACAGGAAAAAGGTTTCAGCCATAACAGTAATCTAGTTTTTGCGTGAAAAGCGGTCTAAAGTGTGATGTTGTGCGTTACCAACACACATCGTGACATAAATTGAGATAAGGCTTGATTCGGATTCTCTTACCTTCAAAACGCAAAAATAACCAAACATTTCATAATTCTAAGCAATGTACAGACAAAACTCTAATTTTATTTATATAGATATACTTTAGATAAACTACCGAATTTAGCTATAATGACATTTGATAACAATATAATATAGCCTATTCAACTTATTGAAAGTTCTCCAACTAAAATCGCTGCCTAGTGTGGGTATTTGTCGACAGTCAAAAATATGTTTATTTGTGCGTATAGGCTACTCTTAAGTTTATTGCTTTCAAACTGATTGCAGGATTCGAGAAATGAAAATTACGAGCAGCAGAAAATAGAGTAGGGAGAGCAGGTCAAAGATGTTATAACAAGTCATCTAATATTACAGCAATAATATAACAAAATATTACAATAAAGATTTTGTATGTAGGTTATTGGCGGTGTTTAACCTACTGCTAAAGGTAAACAAAAATCTGGCTCATTTCCAAAATCGATGCTCGCCGTCGCGCCGCCGTTTGCCCCAAATCGAGCTCTTGGCATTTGGCACTGAGTGTTATTGCTATACTTCCCCAGAATAATGGCTGTCAAGCAAATAACTGAACTAACGTACTTCCTCGTCGGCCAAAATGGTTTCCGTACCGCTAGTTCCTTTAGTGCCAAGCCGACTCGCCATTGAAGAGTTTCAAGGTTAAACAATTGAATTCTAATTTATATCGAGGGAAACATTAATGGAGGGAAATTACAAGAGTACGGTATAATGAGAAAGTGGAATTACTATCAAAACGTTTAGGCCCAATTAACATTCATACAGGCGAAAAGCATAAAGGAACAATAATAATAGCCCGATGACCATTACAATAGCATAGTGCCAAACTTATTTTTGCTTGTTTTTACTTTGAAATAGTTAAATGATTATATAAACAGTTTGACTATTATAAAAACATTATAAAAACTATTTAACTATTATAAAAACAGTTATAAAAACATTATAAAAAATTATAAATATATATATATATATTTATATATAAATTATAAAAAAAAATTTAACAATAATAAAAATAGTTTAACTATTATAAAAACATCAATAGTTTAACTATTATAAAAACAGTTAATTTTTTTCTAAATAAACCATGCCAAACTAGGGCTGGGTAGCAAAGAGGAGAAAAGCTCACTTCGTAAATAAAGTCACCAGATTGTGAAAAATTTCATCCGATAAATGTCGAGGGTAAGTTGATGAAAACAAAATTAGTCTCTGCCGCAGCAGAGAAATGCACTGATTCAATAATACAGCGAACTGCGCCGAGCTCTGACAGCACTGACATGAGCTGAGTGCCAGTGCCGGCCTTAGGCAACGCGAGGCCCTGGGCGAGATATCCTCGCGAGGCCCTCCCTTTTCAGTGACTACCCCCCCGCCTAATCACTGTGTCGCCCCCCGATTTCACACCCTTTTTCCCCACCCCTCCACCTCCTCCCCCAGCAATACTACCCACACCGCCCGGTCAAAAGATAAGCTATCCATCATGCTACTAGTGTTCCCTCTGAACTGTAAACATTGTAACAGGAAAATAGTGAACTTAAATTGAAACATATTTTTATTATTAGGTACACAAGCAATACATGTTGGACAATGTTTTCGTAAACTAATATCGGTACTTTGGTATTCTACGGAGGCCACTGTTTATTGAGAGGGTTTTTTAACTGGATTCAAAAAATAACTACGTAATTGGAGAAGACATACTTTGATTGACTTACTGTTCAAATTTGACATAATTACGATGAGCGGTCTTTGTGTTCTGCCTCTCAGAAGGCAGCGATGCCGGCAGGTAAAGCGTCAGCGCCACTAGCAGCAACACCTGATAGCCACCCTTAATACAGCGCGCTGTGGCGGTTATGGTAGGTTAGGTTATCAATAACATGTTAGTATGACTTTCCTCGTTTCATTAAAAATCAAACGATACCGAAAGAGTCATACTTTCGCCCGCCAAATCCTGTAGGCAAGTGATGCACACACTCCGGTCAAAAACATGACCTAGGCCTACTTGGAGGGGATTTGGCGGGCGAAGATGTGACTTATCTGGTATCGTTCAATTCGTAACGAAACGAGGAAAGTCCTACTATCATATTTATGTTAACCTAACCTAACATAACCGCCGCAGCGCGCTGTATATGGGTGGCCTCCGTATAATACCAAAGTACCCTAATATCGTTGATGTCATTTTAAATTATGTTTTTTATATCCTAGACTCTTATTTAAAAAAACTTGTTTCAAAAACTTCTCAAAGGCTGAAATACGAGACACTGAACACGCTTTTCTTTTTTCTTTCTTTTTTCAAAAACCGGATTCGAATTTCTAAGTTTTTCACGCTCTCGAGACATGATTAACCTTATTTAGAATGCGATTTTAACATCAACGATTGCATAAATAAATAAACCACTCAAACCACAAAGATTAAAAGTTTAGTTAATGTTTTACTTACAAATAACAGTTTGATAAAATTTTACTATAAAACTCATCACTTTCACTAATTAAAAACGATCAGTAATCGCAATCACTACTATCAGTACCATCAGTTTCATGGGTACGCCATACTTGTCCGCTCGGACAGGTTGAGATTAATGATCTTATGAAGGAAAATGAATTGATAACTTATGTAAACACAACAATGATGTGTTTACAATGATTACGTTGATGACAGCTCTCGCCATTGACAGGGCCGTAGACAATGCTCCCGCCTCTCGCCCATCATTCACTAGCGCGTGCACCAGTTTACAAATTCTTTGCCGTAACTTAACGTCTTTAAAAAAAATCCTCTAAGCGCGAGGCCCTCGGAAGCGCGAGGCCCTGGGCCGCCGCCCCTGTTGCCCCCCCCCCCCTAAGGCCGGCACTGCGCTGAGTGGTACAAGCCCACACTGCCTCGAAATATGTTGTTTTGCACTTGAAATTCGCTGAGTATGCAGGTCTGCTGCAACGGGGGTATTTGTAAGTTCCATGAGAATAACATGGGAAATGAGTGTGCAGGTTTGCTGCTACAGGAATATTAAAACTGAGTGGTTTTAATTAAATTTAGTATATCTTAACTAGAAGAAGCCATTAACCATCCCATTTACCAAGTTTTATCAAGATTCGAACTCGTCCGAGTGATTACCACTTTACACGTCTGCGTCTGTACCAAATTTCATTAAGATCGGATCATATTTACGGCCGCTATCGTGTTAATATATATATTTACACGATTTAAAGATTTTAAACGGCCGCCATTTTGAAATTCATTATTTAATCATGCTCATATTTTTTCATAAACTAACCTTGACTAGATACAGATGCATACCGAGTTCTAAAAAAATCGATTCAAAAACTTGGGAGATAAAAAATATTTTGTTAAAAATACCAAATGGTGGATATCTGGTAAACAAAGCGTTTTTGGAAAAAAATTATTCTTCATTTTATCTTTATTTTGACCCATACAACCTATTTCCGAAGTTTGGCACTTTACTTATGGGACACCCTGTATATAAATTTGAACGACTAGTGGTTTTTTTGCTTCTTATCTTGGGGCCACAGGGCCACAAAATGAAAAGTTAACATGGTCTCGGGCTTAGGTCTTACCGTGAGATCTACGGTAATAACTTATTCCTTTAAGGAAATCCGCTAATAGATTTAGGCGTGAAAAAATGCCAAAAAAACAATAGGTAATCGTCTTAAAATGAACAACATGAGAGATACAGAATTTTTAGCATTTTTGTCACATTTTAAAACTCTTAATTTTAAGGCTATGGTAGGGCGTTGAAATTAAATTATGATAACCGTTCTTTCTTTAAAAAATAATATTTAAGTAACAAACTTGAGTTTTGTTGCGATAGTTTTGATTTTGTTCAGTTACTCTGATTTTTAATTGGAATGGGTTGTTAATTTTGTTTTTAAATTGGTTCTTGAAAAAGTTTGCATTTGAAATGCGAGAGGAGATGGCTGAACAACTCAAGATATTGATCACACAAGACATCATTCCTGCCATTATATGTTATTCTAAACATTTGGCTTCATGAGGTTTACATAATAATTGCACAATGTAAAGAATAAACATTGGGTACAATTTGTAACCAGGTTTAATTTTATTACTATTTTTAAAATAATTAGTGGGGAGCGGGATCTGGAACCCACGGACCACTCCCATGGCTGTGTCCATGAATGTTCACTTAATGGCACTTTTCAAGTCTTAATTTATTAGCATACATTTCAAACATTTATGTATCTCAGTAGTTTACGTACTCTACAAACTTAGCATGCAGATAACAGTATTTTTACTTCTTAAAAAGTTGTGCATACATATTTAATTTGATTTCCTTGGGTCTTAATTTTCCGTTTGTCTTGCCACGTTTCATTGTATTGCGAAATTAATATGGACGATTTAGGAGTCATAGTAAGAGAATTAGTATCACATTTTTTCAAATATGCCCTCTAATTTATCGAAATTTTACTTTCCTGAATTTTTAAACTTCATAATAGCGAAGGATTTGTAATTATTATTTAATTTGTTGGACTTTTCCTATCGCTTCTAGTGTTTCAACTACACTACGTTTCGAGAGGTCTTGAAACTCCTCTCGTTTTCAAGTGACTCTACTTAAAGTTACATTAATCTACTTATTTTTACTTAACCTACTTTTTTTGGGTTTTTTGTTTTTTGACATACAATTTACATTCATCCAACATTCAACAGCACAGAAATGTCATTCACACAAAAAAATCATACAAAACACATTGAGTATACAATGAACATTCGAAAATTTGAAACATTTGAATGACATTCGAGTTTGTGTGTGCGTGTCGTGTCGCCGCCAGCTTGGAGGCATTGCCGGCAGTAAGGTATATGTTTTTGTATTAATTTTCTGCTGTGTTCTGTATTATGTCCAATATGTTTTAGTTCTAATTTTATTTCTGTATTATGTATGTTCAATGTGTTTTGTATGATTTTTTGTGTGAATGAGATTTTTGTGCTGTTGGATGTTGGATGAATGTAAATTGTATGCCAAAAACAAAAAAAAACCCAAAAAGTAGGTTAAGTAAAAATAAGTAGGTCAATGTAACTTTAAGTAGAGTCACTTGAAAACGAGAGGAGTTTCAATACCTCTCGAAACGTAGTGTAGTTTAAACACTAAAATCGATAGGAAAAGTCCAACAAATTAAATAATAATTTACTTTTCTCATGTCCATCTGAGTTTTTTACAGAACCTTTCAATCGAAGTCTAATTTAAACGTTAAACAAGCAGTATTAAAAAATGAATACATATTAACACAAATATGCTTGTATCTTATGTA
This sequence comes from Flexamia atlantica, assembly GCA_035578135.1. Classification (NCBI taxonomy): domain Eukaryota; kingdom Metazoa; phylum Arthropoda; class Insecta; order Hemiptera; family Cicadellidae; genus Flexamia; species Flexamia atlantica. The sequence goes on along the minus strand of JAQJVK010000005.1, from coordinate 45,599,573 downwards.
CATGTGTTATCTTTTAGCGAATTTCCCCTAAAGGGAAGAAGCTATTACCGTAGGTCTCATGGTAAGACCTAAGCCCGAGGCCATGATAACTTTTCGTTTTGGGGCCACCAGAAGCAAAAAATACCATTCGTTCGAATTTTTATCCAACCATCCATCCATCCATCCATCCATCCATCCATCCATCCATCCATCCATCCATCCATCCATCCATCCATCCATCCATCCATCCATCCATCCATCCATCCATCCATCCATCCATCCATCCATCCATCCATCCATCCATCCATCCATCCATCCATCCATCCATCCATCCATCCATCCATCCATCCATCCATCCATCCATCCATCCATCCATCCATCCATCCATCCATCCATCCATCCATCCATCCATCCATCCATCCATCCATCCATCCATCCATCCATCCATCCATCCATCCATCCATCCATCCATCCATCCATCCATCCATCCATCCATCCATCCATCCATCCATCCATCCATCCATCCATCCATCCATCCATCCATCCATCCATCCATCCATCCATCCATCCATCCATCCATCCATCCATCCATCCATCCATCCATCCATCCATCCATCCATCCATCCATCCATCCATCCATCCATCCATCCATCCATCCATCCATCCATCCATCCATCCATCCATCCATCCATCCATCCATCCATCCATCCATCCATCCATCCATCTATGTGTGTGCCTGTGAGCACGATAGTGGCCGTAAATATGCTCCGATCTTAATGAAATTTGGTACAGACATGTAAAGTGGTAATCACTCGGACGAGTTCGTGAACCAGCCCGATCGGACCACCGGAAGGGGGGGTAAAGGGGGATAAAACCCTTGAAAAATGGGTTTTTTGAGTTTTTTACACGCAAAAATATAAATTCTCTAACTTTTGTTTGCATCATTGAATTCAGCTAAAAAAACGAACAATTTAGTAATTTGAATCTTTGCTCTATTTCTATTGGTTACCGAGATATTGAAAGTGGTAAACACAGTACGTTGTCCCAATGTTAACCTTATGGGGAATAAGTAAAATTATTTACCTCGCTTATTTCTCAACATATCTTAATACAACTTGGTTGTGGCTTCATCTAGATGAGATCTAATGTTTAATAGTCTAAAATCCTCGATATTTTCATTTTCATGGCAGCAAACCTGCATACTCATTCCCCATGATATCCTTATGAGAGATAAAAAAATTCTACCTTATTTCTTAACATATTTTAATAAAACTTGATGTATGGCTTCTTCTAGTTGAGATCTATTAAATATTGAAGTAAAATCAACCAGTTTTAACATACCTGTTGCAGCAAACCCTCATACTCGTTCCCCATGTTATTCTTATGGAAATTAGGCCTGCTAAAACATGTCAAATCTCGCTATGTTGGATTGAAATATGTTCTTTTGCATTTGAAATTCGCTGAGTATGCAGGTCTGCTGCAACGGGGGTATTTTATATTATTAAATTTAAATAAAAGTTGACAACTGCCAAGTGAAAGGAAAGGTCGTGCTGTTATCGATTTATATGTTGCTTCTAAATCATACCTCTTGTCAGTGCCGTTCCTCTGTAAATTAAACAATGACTCTTGTTTCATGAATCACGAACTGTCATTCGGTATTTATGCGGAATATATTAATTTGGCAATACAATGAAACGTGGCTAGACAAACGGAAAATAAGACGTGAGACCCAAGGAAATAAAATAAAATATGTATGTATGTATATTTAACTTTTTAAGAAGTAAAAATTCCGTTATCTGCATGCTAAGTTTGTAATGTTCGTAAACTACCAAGATAAATGTTTGAAATGCATGGTAATAAATAAAATCTTGAAAAGTGCCATTAAGTTTGACAGCAGACATTAGGGTCGGGCAAACATAGCTGACACATAGGCTTGTCTCTGTCATGACGAAACATAGTACGTCTTTATTGCTTTATATAATGTTTCAATAATTTTGGATTATACAATATTAGTAATCGGGAAGACTGTTGTGAATCGAGGATTATTTAAATCTGGAAAACGTTTTTATTCGCTTCAACATTGCATCAAAACAATTTCAACAAAAAGAACAGAATAGGATCGCATCCTCATCGTCTTTGTATTGAAACTTCCTTAAATATAATAATATTCACTTTTATTTCGTTTAGCTATTCATCTCGTTGGTAAACTATCTGAATGTTGAACTGTTGTTAACTTTATTGTTTTGACAAGCTGAAAAGTTTTTAATTTGATTCTAAAGTGCATGTGTTGTGTCCATTCATTGATAAGTATTAATGCGTTATTAATATATTGCTATTGGTGGATTTCATATATTAAATCATGTTTTCGTACTTTTCAATTGTTGAATTATTCACAGATTGTTATACATGCAACATTATATTTTTGTTGGTTTGTAATTGGCATGTATATTAAACTAGCTGATCAACACGGTTTTACCCGTGGACAAACAGAAAAACTTCCTTGGATTTCAGATTTCATGTTAAGGTTGCCATGACAACTACATGAGCTTCCCTATACTTCAACATTGAAACTTTGATGTATCATAGAGCGTAGCCCTCAGGGACTTTTTAAAAATCCGTTCTTAGTGGATGCTTATGCCCTGCCTGAGAGGAACGTTCATGCAAAGTTTCAAGGTTCTAGGTCAAGTAGTTTGGGCTGTGTGGTGATAGGTGAGTGGTATTTGACAAATATATGGTAGATTAGCTCTTTGGCATTATGTTTTTCATGATTGTAATCATATTTTAATATGCCATTCATTGTTGCTCATAATAATATATTTCTGCATATTTTTTATGGTTTTTGCAATGTCTCCTTTTAAATGGTTTTCACCGTAAATAAATGAATTCATAGTGGGCGTCTTAGACGCTTTCTCAGAGTGGGCGTCTAAGAAAAATATCTAAGCACACCGTTAGTTTAGTATTTTTCTGTAGATGAGCAATCCCATCATAACATGCAATAGTTTTAAGGGCACATACAGTAAAATTTATTTGAAATTAAAAAAATAACATAGGCCTTTGTGTTTTCATGTCGGTTAAGGGATAACTGCGACATGAAATCAAATCAAGTCACATGTTTTATTGCAGTTTGGAGGGAATACAAACCTAAATAGTTTCAGGTTGAATTTCGACCAGTAGGCGATCTCTAGAGACAATAGATTAATGCAATCGCAGAGTGTACGCGTAAATGCCTCGTTTAAATTAGGACAAAATTTCCAAAATGATAGTAAGTCCGCGTTTTTGTTTTTGGTTGATCGATAATTTGTCAGAGTGAGGTTTGAAGACGACAAGACCTGTCACCTGTCAGCCTGTTGCTCAATACGGAGCCGCGCCTTCCGAGACTTATCAGCGCTCTTGACATTGCGGGAACCTCCCACACAGATTAAAAAACCTTTTAAAAATAGATTACTATTCACGTCTGCAGTTTTATGATTAGTCAGCCAATTTATACCTAAAACTTTGGTCCAATTTTTGTATTCAGCTTTTACACTCACTGTACAAAGTGATTTGAGCAAAGAGCGATTCAACTGCTGGATAAGGATCGCGGTTTAATGCCGGCAAGTGAGTAAGCGAGTCGCGGCCTGAGTGGGAGCGGTCTGTTGGTAAACATTCGTTAACGCCACAACCGGCCGTGAACTAGACCTACCACTCCACTTCCCTGTCGCCGCTCACGACACTAGTCCACTAGTAGGCCCATATTTGATCGTTAATGCCTATTGGGAGACGACGATAGGGATTTCATCAAGGAAAGAGTGTAAAAGTCATAATAAAGGTAAAAAATGGAGTTCTTGGTGTTCTTAAAAATTAGACTTAGGCCTATAGGGTAATTCGTCGCATTGCCATATCAAAGACTAATGAACTAAAATTTTTTTAATCTGCAAAGCAAACTAATTCCTCAACCATTTAAGTTAGCATTTAGGCGTCCCAAATCTACAAGTCTCCGATAAACCAATGAATGAAAACATTACATTAATGACTTATACCGTACATCTGTCTATGTGCAACGATGAAAAGTAAAGCAGCTTTATAAAGGTACAATAACATGCAGTTTTAAATTGTTCAATGAAAAACCGTTTGAATATTTTACTTTAACAAAATAAATCTAGCCCATATTACAATACAACTAATACACGTATATCCAAATACACAACAGAGAGCCCTGAATTCGAAATTGTATTTTTCCAATAGCATGTATTATGTGCTGAAGAACTGTATGAATATAAAATATGAGTTAAAACGATTTTTTTATGTGGCTGTTCATGTAATTTTTTCAGAGGCAAAGGAAAAGTTATTAGACTAATCGGCAAAAGCGGGATTCAGTTTCTCGATTTCTTAAAAACGCCATTTTTTACTCTCATGGTGATAACCAAATGACTTCTTCAATAGACTGACCTGACGACATCAAACTGAACGAAATGTATAAATGTATCACAACCGAAGTATCAGTGAGCGTTATTAACGAGTTATGCAGGCATTCACGTGACTGGATACATAAATCACCAGTCTCGTGTGGTACATGCTGCATGCCAGCGCCGCCGCTGTAGCAGTAGCAGTAGCAGTAGGGTCGTGTCACGCCAGACGGAGTGTGCATTGTACATTGTACATGTCCTCAAGGACGATGTCGCACTCTGCACTCGACCTTGACCGTCTCTTCAACTCTCCGCTCTATTTATATCACGGTGGCGATAATGTGACCTGCGTTATGAATAGCTTCAGTAGGATAAGTGTAACGACGGAATATTTCGTTCATCAATCAAAACGCTGTTATCTAATCGTCGTATTTCTCAATTGGAGTGTCTCACTATAACGTTAAGAAAACTTTGTACCGGCGCGTAAATTTTCTGTTCACAATTAAACGATATTTAGGATAATGAGTGCGTTTTATAAGGTTATCAGTAAGTGAGAAGGCTACACGGAGTTCGAGCATATACTACATTTATTATTTCGTACATTGCGTTTGGAGGGGTTCATGTTCATACAACAATCGATTATTTAAATTTAGTTACCTGAGACTTTATGACAGAAAATTCTTTAGATTACAATTGAGAACGAGATTGCAGTTCTTGGAAACCTATCAGCTAGTCAAAGGTTCTTGTCAACCTTGTTAAATACACTTTGGAATGAAACAATTGAAACATGGCAATAGATTTATACTTGCTGTAAGCTATATACTCATAAAAAAGGAGAATAAAAAGAGCCGGTACTGTAGTATGTGATTCTGCTTCTAGGGCGGACAATGATTAGTGAATAATTGATGCTATTTTCAGAGAATGATTGTGAGCAAGCGGAGGGGCAGGGGGCTCAAGCCTCCTCCTAACAAAAATAACCCTAAGAACATAAAAAAATAAATAGTAAAAACAAATATTTGCTTTAGTTTGGGCTGGGAAATCTCACGATTGTTCAGTCGCCGGTCCTTAATTGCTCGGACATCGCGGCCGTCAAATCTTGTACGGTCGATATCGTGATGATACCGTAAGTAATACCAGCAACGTCGCCTTTATTTTAGGTCAAATCTCAGCAATATAACCTCTTTAAGTTTCCATTAACGCTCGTGCTTTGCACGTTGTGCGGTCTACGACATTGGTCTTGTTACGAGACAAAGCACGATGTGCCGTAAGTCGTTATATCCCTTGCTTGGTCTTGGTTGGAAGTCTCGCGGTCATTTCGCGGCCGTATAAATCTCAATCAATTTATAATATACCCAGTATAGGTGAAGCTATACATACACGTCACGTCACGTCATGAGCATTTTTGAAGCAAATGAACCTGTTTAATCAAATGGAACCGGCTATAAATACGTACGTGTCAAGTCACGTCGCGGCCCGACTCGAATGCTCTAGCCACGTGACTTAGCATCTACCAACGTCCATTCGTCCAATCGGCTGTTGGGAAATAGTAAATTTTCTTCGGAAATCTGCCCAAAGTGTTGTTTTTGGCGTTCAAGTTTTGTAATAATCACATAGATAAATTATTTAGTAATGCATATCTCTTACAATTTCTAGTCAATGTCAGTAATTTGTATCACCTTTAAAATAAAAGGCTTACTATGGGTGAACATCCTTGCAGTAATAGCAAATCTTACAGTTTGGACGTTATAGGTCTGAACCAATTTTAATAATTTAAGGTGTCGTTGGAAAGAGCTAGACGTGAAATTTCGAGGGGAGTAAAATTTAAAAATGTTGGAGTAGGGAAGAACCTTAGACGCTCTTTTGTGGGTAGTAAAATTTATAAAGGATGGAGTAAAGGGAAGAACCGTCGACGCTCTTAAAGTTTCGTATCCGTTCATAACATTTAAAATGGAAATATAATTTTTCGGAGCAGCTAATAATAGTAAACATTTTCCCGCGTTTTTGGATGCCTCATCCTTGGGAGCGGATGCGAATGACAACTTGCGTACCGTGCGAATGCGCATATAAAGCACCGCTTCCGGGATCGCCGAATTGGCCATATAATGTAATGTGGACGTGAGGTGACATGTACCTATGTATAGCACCACCTTATATTGCCCAACACATTTTTAAGTGATTTGGGTTGAAATTAGACCCTGGGTTCGCCAATGATTGTTGATGAATTTGTTTAAGTGTCAAAAACGTATTAAAAGGAAAAGTAGCCTAAAGTTGAGTAAGAATTCTTGAGGGCATTTTACAATTTTTTTTTTAACTATTATCAAAAAATAACAACAATACAATTAAGGCACACAGTGGTGCCCAAATTTCTTCGTTTTTTTAGGCCTATTTCCATTGCAAGACAAACTAACTGTAGAGGAGAATCATTTCGAAAGCTACGGAATTTTTTTGTGTAACAAATCTTTAGGTAATTTTTTAAGCTAAAATAGGTCTGCTTAATTTTTCAATCAAGTTACAAAGTTGGAATATTTGTAGTTTTTATGAATTCAGCTTTAGGTGTTATTATCTAGAAAATTGCTAATTAATGCATTTTAGATTAAGGCAATCCAAAACTTTACACATGAGAGAACACCAGTTCTATAATCTTGCATTTTACTTTCATCATGATCAAAACTTGTAGAATGTTTTGAAATAAAAAAGAAACTTGCTGCAGTATGAACATAAAACCTATAATTATACCTAATGAGCTTATCTATAGTTTTTCCTTTTCTTTTTATATGGCAATTTTATGGTTTAGTATTTTTACTTCAATATAATGTGCATACACCCTATTGGAAAGTAAAGTTTTATAATTTCTAAGTTAATTTCTCACAGTATCAAAGTGCAAGACACAAAAAAGTGATTAAAAAATGGTTATTATTTTTTTACTATATTAAAGTCACTGAGGATAGCCCGGGTAAACTAATTTGGCCCAGACCACCCACACAGTAGGACTAACTTGGTAGTTGATAATTGAACCTTTAGTATATGTTTTATTGATCTTACAGACGGCATGGCCTAGACCAAGTTATTTTACTAAATTATACAACAAAATGCTTTATTTAAACGTTAGATCTATAGGCTTATAAACCAAAACGGAATTTAAAGGGCCCCTATTCAAATTTATCCTTAATACTGTAGGTACAATATGCATATTGTCGCATACCTACGTCGGGCCTTATTTTTCTACTTCGCCCAATCATCTGAAACATGACATGAATGGTTGGCGGAATTACCTTTCCATGCACGGTCATCCCTCCGTGCAGCTCGTCCAGCGTGGGTCGGTAGGCGGCTTGTATGGACATTATATTCCGGTAATTATCCATTCGCGGGAGCGCTTCCCTGGTGAAATGGCGAAAACTTTTCACGTAGGATCCCGGCGAATCGTCCTCATCGTCGTAGAGTTCGGCGAGCTCCTCTTCGTCCGCGTCGTCTACAGTGGACACTCGGTTGACTTGGAACCTCGGGTGTCGATCCTTCATCTCCAACCCTCGGCTTTTGTCGCCACCGCCGCCTTCGCGAGAAGCCATGGTTCACACTTTGTCACAAATAAAACGTTAGCAGACACACGACGAGCCGCTGCCAGCTGCAGATCTCCCTCGCGCGACTGCCAGCCTGCCGGACAGAATCCGTTTGCAAACAGCAACGCAGTGTTCCCAACCGAACTTCCCTGACCGAACGAAAATTCCCACATACTAAAGGTGAATTGATTAGCGAATTAACATTAGTTTATCTTTTTACCGCTTTGCAGAGATATTAACGACCACTGCAAATTTTTGATATATCGGTAGTTTATCAGTGTTAAAAAATTAAAACAATTTCATTAAATGATCCTTTAATTATTTTACTGGTTACATTTAAGTAATACCGTACTGTGAAAATTCATGCTAAAAACCTAAAATCTAATGTTGAATATGATTCATACATTGGTTGAGCCGGTACACCCGATTTCATTACAGTGTATTAAGTTACTAGCCCGGTAAATACCATTTTACGGTGCGAGCATGATAGTTCCCGCGCGAGCCGCGAGGTGAGTGCGGAATCAAAATTTTTTATCGTTCAAATTTGATATTTTTATCTTTCAAAAATTAAATTTGCCTTGTTTTTAATTTTCCTTAAGGAGTTTCTTTTGCAATTTTTATAATTACTAGATTGTAAATTTAATGTTTTTCATAACTGTCGCAATATTTATAGAAGTATAAGTATAGATTATATAACTAACGTAGTTATATAATCAATGGTATAAGCCAAGTTTTTCCACTTTTTCAGTGAAATCCTTAATTTTTTTCATGACGATTTTCTATACATTTTGATTTGATATAATAATTTAAAAGAAAAGCTCCTACAGATTATAAAATAATTCATTCACCTGAAAGATCAATCAGCTCATTTTCTACTGTCTTTTAATAATCAAATTGGAAAAAGTAAAAAAAGAGGTAAGATATTTAAAAATTATGAACTTTACTATTTTTTCATCCAGAAAATCATCAGAACTGTGGTACAGCAACTAATCCCAACATTCTATTTGGATTTCCATTTGTTGTAATAATCATTTAATTTAATATTAGACTTTGGGACGGTCATGACAAAGTCGGACGGTCTATACAGAGACCACTTAATTAATTGTATTGGTAATCTGTATTGCATTATTAGACGTTTTTATTTCTTTATTTTACATGCAACAATATAGGTTATACACCCATTGTACATGTTCAACAGAAGAAGACATACAGTTATCATAAAAGTCCACAATTTATCAGTCCAGTCCAGTGCCACATACATAATTATCACTATTAACGCAAGTAAAAATTAAATAATAAATATAGCATAACAAAAAGAGTAATAATAAATATTAACAATAATCAACAACAATAAACTCTGTTAAGACTTGAAGTAGTGAGAGAAAATAAGTAAAAAACAAAAAAAAACAATAATAATAAATAAAAATAACACATGCTTTTCTCCCCCCTTTTAGCGAATTTCCCCTATAGGGAAGAAGCTATTACCGTAGGTCTCATGGTAAGACCTAAGCCCGAGACCATGATAACTTTTCGTTTTGAGGCCACCAGAAGCAAAAAACACCATTCGTTCGAATTTATATATATATATCTATATATGTGTCTGTGAGCACGATAGCGCTCGCAAAAATTGTCCGATTGGAATGAAATTTGGCACAAACGTGTAAAGTAGTCATTATTCGAACGAGTTCGAAAACCAGCCCGATCGGACCACCGGAAGGGGGGGGTAAAGGAGGATAAATCCCTCCAAAAATGTTTTTTTTAATCTTTACACGCAAAAATATAAATTATCTAATTTTTGTTGGCACCATTGAATTCAGCTCAAAAAAACAAGTTAGTATTTTAAATCATTGCTCTATGTCTATTGGTTACTGAGATGTTGAAAGTGGTAAACACAGTACGTTGTCACAATGTTAACCTTATGGGGAATAAGTAAAATTCTATATCTCGCTTATTTCTCAACATATCTTAATAAATCTTGGTTTGCGGCTTAATCTAGATGAGATCTAATGTATACTAGTCTAAAATCCCCGATACTTCCTTTTTCGTGGCAGCAAACCTGCATACTCTTTCCCCATGTTATCCTTATGGGAAATTAACAAAATTCTATATCTTCCTTATTTCTCAACATATCTTAATAAAAATTTGTGTTTGGCTTCTTCTAGTTAAGATCTATTAAATATTTAAGTTAAACCAACCAGTTATAACACACCTGTTGCAGCAAACCTGCATACTCATTCCACGTTATTCTTATGGAGATTATAAATAGAATACCCCCGTTGCAGCAGACCTGCATACTCAGGGAATTTCAGATGCAACACAACAAACGGTATTTCAATCCAACTGAGCGAGATTTTACATGTTTTATAATCTCCATAAGAATAACATGGGAAATGATTATGCAGGTTTGCTGCAACAGGTATGTTAAAAGTGGTTGGTTTTAATTCATTATTTAGTAGATCTTAACTAGAAGAAGCCATATACCAAGTTTAGTCAAGAAATGTTAAAAAATAAGTAAGATATAGAATTTTTTTATTTCCCATAAGGATAACATGGGGAATGATTATGCGGGTTTGCTGCCACAAAAATTGAAATTTCGGGGATTTTAAACTAAGATACATTATATCTCATCTAGATGAAGCCACAAACCAAGTTTTATCCAGATATGTTGAGAAATAAGCGAGATATAGAATTTTACTTATTCCCCATAAGGTTAACATTGGGACAACGTACTGTGTTTACCACTTTCAATATCTCGGTAACCAATGGACATAGAGCAATGATTCAAAACACTAAATTGTTTTTTTTTTAGCTGAATTGAATGGTGCCAACAAAGATTCGATAAATTTTATTTTTATATGTAAAAAACTCAAAAAACCCATTTTTGGGGTGTTTATCCCCCTTTACCCCCCCTTCCGGTGGTCCGATCGGGCTGGTTCACGAACTCGTCCATTCGATTACCACTTTACATGTCTGTTCCAAATTTCATTAAGATCGGACCATATTTACGGCCGCTATCGTGCTGACAGACACACACACACACACACATATATATATATATATATATATATATATATATATATATATATATATATAGATAGATATATAAAAATTCGAACGAATGGTGTTTTTTGCTTCTGGTGGCCCTAAAACGAAAAGTTATCATGGTCTCGGGCTTAGGTCTTACCATGAGACCTACGGTAATAGCTTCTTCCCTATAGGGGAAATTCGCTAAAACATGTCAAATCTTCCTATGTTGGATTGAAATAAGTTCTTTTGCATTTGAAATTCGCTGAGTATGCTGGTCTGCTGCAACGGGGGTATTTAAGTAGGCTATGACTAGAAGTTCAAAATAATCTATCTATCTACAGGTCCTATACATATATAGTGATATAATTAATTTTAATTGATTGGTTGATGTTATATCAATTTAAACCCCTTTGACAATATCTTTTGTACTGGTAAATATTATTTGAAAATATATCAACTTCTCCTGACAAGGAGTTATATAACCTCATCATTGTGTTTGAAGGTGACGAAAACTCTTCCCTCGTGCGCGAAAAATCAATATTAAACAAATTTTGTGACCTATTGTAAAATGTTGTAGCATAAAAATTAATTTTAGACAAACAAAATGAATTTATTATTTCACCTCTCAACAATTTTAAAAAGAAATAGTAAATTTGCCAATTTTCTTCTTTTCTCAAGACTTTCCATGTAAAAAATACTTAAAAGCAGATGATATGGAATATCAAAGTAAAGTGACCAGTTAAAAAAAAATATAAATAGGGCAAAAACTTCTTCTGAACTTTTTCAATTGAATTAATGTAAACGGCAAAATAAGGATTTGCATAACATACTAGCAAATTCCAAATTAGACCTAAAAAAATTGATATATCTCTTTCCTGCACGGATAAAACGGGTCTGCTGACCCCTACCTGCACGGAATTTTTTTTGGTTATGTTTTTGTAAATACTTGTTAATTAGTGCATAGGGGCCTAAAAGGAATACGAAAATTTATTATTTTTATTTTTTGTTGTTATCAATTACTGATAAGAGAAAGTTATACATATGTAACACCGTGTAGCACATGGTTGGAATGAGTTACACATATGTAACACACTGTGCAGCAAGTGGGACATTTTTATTGAAGCCCCAAAATACTAAAATTACTGCTGTAGGGTTTTTTTTTTGCTGAGGATATTTTTTCAAAACCTGCACAAACAGGAGGGCCGGATATATCATTTATGATCAGTAGCTCTTTCGTCATCTTCCAAACTATCAGTCTACTCTGGATCCGAAGGGATGGGTTCACTCTCAAGGAATCGCATAATTTCGTCGTTATAAAGAATTCTTTTTGGCAACTCCATTTATTTTTTGAAAATATTAAGTTTTATATTGAAAACCGCAGTAAAAAATAAAGTGGATTTCAATGTAAAAATGTTCTAATACCCCAAAATTATACGTTACATGTGTGAAGTATCAGGGAAAATAATTTATGCTGCTTAAATTGGGTAAAACCTATTTATGATATCATGAAAATTAAAATAAAACATGAAATTTCCCAAAAACATGCTTTTCTGCATGAAATATAAGTTTAAATGTAATGCAGATATGAATTGTTTGTAACGTCGTGCTGCACGGTGTTACATATATGAGTAACACACTTTTAGGCTCTAATAAACCCAAATTAACTGGTTTCCTGCCTCTAAACTGTCATATATTACTCTATATGTACTCTAGATTACAAATCAGTAAAGGAATATAATAATCAGGCTCAACATGGAACTTATCAGTAAAAGTTTCATCGGAAATGGTGGAGGACATGGTCTGCACCGGACTCAATACACTCTGGTGGTTGTTTGTTCAAAAATTAGCAAATAGAGCACAGTGACACCTAGCGGAGATGTTAGGAACCACGTTCCAAAGTTTCCAGCAGCTTAGCGCTAGTGGTTCGATTAAAAATAAATCAAATGTCTGCCGTTACAAATATGTAACACTGTGCATCAAAGAAGTCAAAAGTTTGTTACATATGTGTAACACCGTGCATGAAAGAGATATACAATGATTTTAATGTTGAAATAGAATGAAAATTATGAGACTGCCTGATGATAAATCCTAAGTTTCTATAAGCCTTATTTATAATAGAAAAAATGTGTTGATTGAAATACAAAGTAGGGTCTAAAATCAAGCCTAAATCCTTGAAATCATATACTCTTTCAAGAGTTGTACCATTAATCGAATAATCATTTAAAATAGACATTTTTCCTTGTAAATGTCATGACTTTACATTTGTTAAAATAATTTTGCAGGTGTATAAAGCAGAAAATGTTGGGCACACTAAAACACCTCAATATTACAAATAAGGTGCCTCATAGTCAATCACTTAACCTGTCAACGCTGAACTACAAACAATGGCCACAATTTATCATTGATTGACCCAACCCAAAATTTGGGTTAATCAATCATTAAATAATATTTTTACATAAGGTGGAAGTCAATCAAAATAAATTTCTGCTACTGTATATACTAGTTATATTCTAAGACTTTTTACACTAGTCTTCCGAGAGATCACTTGGCAATATCTATAATTATATATGCAATCAGGACAAATTTACAAAATAATAACTTAACTTTTGATTTAAAAATTCAGAAAGGTTCTGGTACCAACTGCTTAGACAACGCCCAAGCCATGGGGAATATTGGCTTAACGCCTCTGTAAAATGAAAAAAATCAATGAACGGGACGAGCTTGTGTGGGAGAGCGGGGGCAAAATGATCAGGTGTGGGTGGCAGCATTGGCAAACTCATTGTTGCTTACATGTTACCACACTCACAACTAAAAAAATCCTTAATTTTTTAAAACATGCCCCAAAAACAAAAGCATGCATTTGATGTTGACAAAAAGTTACAATGATTATCACTTATCTAATCAAATTTTGTTTATACATATCAAGTTGAAAATGACTTGGCTTTATTGTTGTAGTTGTACAGCTACTACTGTTATGTGTTAACAGAGTTCCTTTGAGCAAATTAATCAAGTGAAAACCACGTATTAGGCCTATACTGCAGTTTCTGAAAATTAAGTAATATTAATTAAGTATCGTTAAATGTAATATTATGTGATTACAGATATACGTGATAAAAATTAGTTTGATTAAATTTGGTTGTCAGAACTAAAAGGTAATTGATTTTAAAACATTGAATGTTATCATATCAAAGTGGGCCTTTGAACTTTTTTTTGGTTTTATAATGATTTCCACTTTCTACGATCCGACGTTTGGATACCGGAGAAGTTTGTGTGAAGCAAATTGAGCTTTTCACACTATCCGACTACGATGTTTTGCTGATCAGACGCTCGACAGATGCGGATGTGCCACTGTTTGGTCCACTGGTTTGCTGTTTGGTTAGATTACAGCCTCCCGACATATTTGTTAGCAGTGGAATATATCAAATGGACAACTCCACGACTGTTATGCTACCGGCCGCATCGCACAAGGTACGTTGAGAAGAAGAGACGAAAAATATTTATAAGTGTAGGTTATTGCAGACAAAAAATGTTAACAAATTGCGATGAATTCAATAGACTGGATTCCTGTGCCCTCCAGCTGGGACAACAGTTAAGCTTGTCAGATTCGAGGAAGCATACGACCGAAACCTCATTAATTAAGGCTATAATTCTATCAAGAGCCTGATTTAAGTTGCTTGAAGCCGGGAATCGGTCTACGATTGCCGTCCCAAGTGCTTTGGTTCACCTTGGGTTCTCCGGATGTCCATGTCGCTGGCCCGGCCAAGTCGGAATTTCCACAAATGAGTTCCGCCAATATTTAGTACATGTTATTATTTAATTTGTTGGACTTTTCCTTTCGCTTCTAGTGTTTAAACTACACTTCGTTCCGAGAGGTATTGAAACTCCTCTCGTTTTCAAGTGACCCTACTTAAAGTTACATTAACCTACTTATTTTTACTTAACCTACTGTTTTGGTTTTTTTTACATTCAACCAACATTCAACAGCACAGAAATCTCATTCACACAAAAAATCATACAAGGCACATTGAACATTTTTTTTACATTCATCCAACATTCAACAGCACAGAAATCTCAATCACACAAAAAATCATACAAAGCACATTGAACATACAATGAAAATTCGAACATTTGAACATGCCGCCACCAGCTTGGAGGCATTGCCGGCAGTATTTCGGCTGTGTTCTGTATTATGTTCAATATGTTTTAGTTTTAATTTTCTTTCTGTATTATGTATATTTCCAATGTGTTTGTATGATTTTTTTGTGTGAATGAGATTTCTGTGCTGTTGAGTGTTGGATGAATGTAAATTGTACGCCAAAAAACAAAAAAGTAGGTTAAGTAAAAATAAGTAGGTTAATATAACTTTAAGCAGGGTTTTTTGAAAAAGTTATATTAACCTACTTATTTTTATTCAACCTTCATGTTTTTGGTCTTTATTTTTACATACAATTTACATTTATCCAACATTCACTCACTCAAAAAAAACCATATAGTGAGGTAGGATAGCTATTTTTTGGGCCGAATATTAGGTTTCCGGCTACCACCATAAAACTTTAAATAATCAATGATCATGCATTTTGGAACTAAATTCAGCCCAGACCCCAAAAATTAGACATCTAATTTTCAAAATGGCGGCTAAAAATTGTTGTAAGAGGACAAAATTTGACTATTTAGACCTCGGGTCGCCAATATGAGACCCTCCCCCCGTGGGAATTTTTGACACATGTATTTTTTGTTGCTACTGACATGTACTTTAAGGTTTTGCTTGTTTGCGACGTTTAAATTACAGCATAACCCAGAAAAACAAAAAATATCATTGATAAATCGTTGAAAAAAATAACATGGGATCTTACTGAAAAAAGTCACCTGACTGCATTTTGACATGCATTTTTTGAGATATTGACCCGGGACCGACGCCTATCATTGTTGGGTGGCTAATCCTTTATTTTGACAGGATAAAAATTTTCCGCCGCAATCTTGCATCCGCCATATTGGATATCAATTTATTTTTTAAATGTAAAGATGGTGTTATGGCACATCATTATGAACTAGATTTTTACGCTGATTACAATGCTGAAATCCGTTTTTGAAAATATACATTCGTTAAAAAGATATGCACTAATAAAAATTTACCCTATACATTTCTTATGGACGTTTCGTATTTTCAATATTTTTTGGATTATTTTTCTTCTATCTCTCATTACAAAAAAGATATGTAGTTCGTTTTAGTCTTAAAATACTCTGTGAAATACCGGCTTTAATTTGTGATATTATTCATCAATTCTTTGTTTGAAATTCATTGTTGGTGATGGTGATTTTATATTTTGATTAGGATTTTTGCGGACATTTGCCATCACTGATTAGTAAAAAACAAGTTTCACGACGTTTCGGGATCTGGAATCTGATCCCGTCAGATTCCGCTGCCGCCGCCATTTGCTTTCCTCCCACCAGTCTCAGCTCAGCTCTGATTGGGTGTGGACGTGCTCTCTCCTGCCTGGTGATTCTTGATACTTGTGATTCCTGTGTTATTTTGTGTATTGTTTTTCTTTTCAGCTTATTGTTTTCGTGACTGCTTTTACAGTTCTCTGTTTAGCTGTGTTTTTTCTCCAGGTTTTTCCTGGCTATGTGTTACTAAATCTTGTTATGTTCTAGGTTTTCTTCCACCTGAAGACGGGATCAGATTCCAGATCCCGAAACGTCGTGAAACTTGTTTTTTACTAATCAGTGATGGCAAATGTCCGCAAAAATCCTAATCAAAATATTATTCATCAACATCGGTTTAGTGACAGATGAGCTGTAAGGCTCAATTTAACTTAAAATTCAATTTTTAAGAAATTAAATTTTAGTCAAGTATTAATAACTTCGGTTCTAAATTAGGTATTGAATTCATTTTGGTCTTAAATTACTCAGTAAATTATCAGCTTTCATTTAAGCTGACTTTTAATAATATTAGAGTAAAGTTCATGTAACTTTTGAGCTTTCACTCAACATAAATTCGTTTTTACTTGCATAATTTTACATTTCTTGAAGGATTTCTCTAGTTCCAAAGAAGACTCAGAAATCGTAAAGGTCTTAATAGACTTATTAGATTATTGGCTTTCATTTGAGTCATAAATTATTATTATATTTTGAGTTTGAATTAAGTTGTGGTTCTAAAACCCACATAAAATTAAAATTTTCAGACATTTTCGTTTATATAAGGACTGATATCTGCAGTTCCAGGAAAGATCTGAAGTTCTGAATGTTTTTTAAAAGACTCAGTAAAATATCAGCTTTCGTTTGAGGACTGTGATAATTTAATTCAAACACGTTCGGGTTGAGTTATAATCCAAAATTAAGAGTAAAATTAAAAAATAATTAACTTTATATCGTAACGAGCCTTTAAAATTCGTTTACAGCTAAACCGATTTTACGTATCAATATTTCTAATAAAAGCCGACATATCACTGCTTATTTTTAAGACCAAAATGAACTAAATACCATATTTAGACCCAGAGATATAAATACTTGATTGAAAAAAAGTTCCCGAAAAATTGATTTTTAAGTTTAATTGAGCCTTATAGCTCATCTGTTACTTGTCCGATGTTGATGATTAATATCAAAAATTAAAGCCGGTATTTCACAGAGTATTTTAAGACTAAAACGAACTACATATCTTTATTTTATTGAGAGATAGAAGAAAAATATCCAAAAAAAATACTGAAAATACGAAACGTCCATAAGAAATGTATAGGGTAAATTTTTATGAGTGCATATCTTTTTAACGAATGCATATTTTCAAAAACGGATTTCAGAATTGTAATCAGCGTAAAAATCTAGTTCATAATAATGTGCCATAACACCATCTTTACATTAAAAAAAATAAATTGATATCCGATATGGTGGATCCAAGATGGCGGGCCGAAAATTTTTATCCTGTCAAAATAAAGGATTAGCCACCCAACAATGATAGGCGTTGGTCCCGAGTCAATATCTAAAAAATTGCATGTAAAAAATGCAGTCAGGTGACCTTTTTTCAATAAGATCCCATGTTATTTTTTTCAACGATTTATCAATGATATTTTTTGTTTTTTCTGGGTTATGCTGTAATTTAAACGTCGCAAACAAGCAAAACCTTAAAGTACATGTCAGGAGCAACAAAAAAATACATGTGTCAAAAATTCCCCACGGGGGGGAGGGTTTCAGTTTGGCGGCCCATGGTCTAAATAGTTAAATCTTGTCCTTTTACAACAATTTTAAGCCGCCATTTTGAAAGTTAGATGTCTAATTTTTGGGGTCTGGGCTGAATTTAGTTCCAAAATGGATGATTATTGATTATGCAAAGTTTCATAGTGGTAGCCAGAAACCTAATATTTTTCATACTAACCTACCTCACTAATACAAAACACATTGAACACAATACAGAATATACAAATAATAAATTAAAACAAAAACATATTGAACATATACAGAATACAGGTAGGAAAATTAAAAGAAAAAAACATATACCTTAATGTCGGCAATGCCTCCAAGCTGGTGACGGCACGACATCCATCCATTTGGTAAGAAATTCGTTTTGGTAAGGAAAAATCAATGCTGGCGACAAAGCAAAACGAAATAACCGTCTTCGATGTTGTTATCGTCGTGTCAACCAGCAAATCTCTCGATCGAATCGCAACAAACTAATATTTTGGAGATATCATGGCCGGAAAATCTCTCCGTTTCTTTGCGTTCGGAAAAATCTCTTGCTCGTTTCGCGGCCGGCGAATCTCCCGTTCTTTTCGAGATCGTCATCTCTATCTCTACTTTTCACGGGGGGGTCGCGGCGAACCGCTTTCCATAGCCGGTACCCATAGAGCTTGAGCCTGGTTACCCTGGCTGGCGGGATGGCTTAAGACCTTTTTCTAATTACCGTGGCTTAAGACCATCAAGATCATCGTCAGCGGCTAAGTGTAACCCATCGAGCCGAGCCCCTAACCAGGGCAAACTCACCACTCATAACCACCAGCCGAAGCAGAAGAGGGGAAAAAAAAATGCCCCGGAGGACAAGTGCCTCCCGCTGCAACGTCAGGGTGGAGGTCTACGTGAGCTTCGTAGGGGGCCCTACCCTACCCTTGGCAGCTGTGCCGCCTTTTTGAGCCGGAACAGGGACATAGCGGTCACAGCGGTGACACCATGAGCCCGGGGGGGATAGCCCTGCCCATTTCGAACCACATACCCCTCCCCCCCCCCCACGAGGGCCACGAGGCCAACCTCAAATGCTGGACCCCAGTCTGACCAGAGCCGATGGGGCTCGACACCAGCACCCGTGGTACTTCGTTTGCCCCAGTATCCAGCCTCGCGGCCTTCCACTATGGGTTTCCCATTACGGAGGCGGGATTAGAAGTGGGTCCCACCCGGAATACTAGGTCAAGAAACCCGACACCCTTGCTCAACAGAGGCTACCCGAATAGCCCTCTCTGTCCAAAGGACGGCCTGACGTGAGCCCCGACATGTTCCCCATTTTCACAGGCAGCAGACCTTTGCCCTCACTCTGGATAGGACCAGTGGTCGAGGAGAAAAAGTCAATACCCGGCCCCGTTTCACTCCCTGGATCCGATCTGTCAGGAGAACCCAGGCCGCAACAAGGGGGGAAAACCCCGCAGATGAGCTGGCAAGCGAGCTGAGAGCTGCGAAAGGCTGGCCCCAAAATATTGGCCCAGGAAAACCCTTAAGACCCTCACCAAGAAACTAATTCTAGAGGCCATACAAAACAAGTGGTTTCCAGTCCCGGTCAAGCTACTTCCAGAGGCAGGGATATGCCTACGGCACCACCCTCCCTCTGGGGGGAGCGTTTATCGTCGTCGCAACCAGCAAATCTCTCGATACGGAGTCGACCCCAGCCAGAGCCGATGGGACCGACACCACCCGTGGGAACCCCCCGGTGGGAAGCACCCGTGGTACTTCGTTTGCCCATGTATCCAGCCCCGCGGCCTAGTGCTGGGGGCATAGGCATAGTGGAAGGCCGTGAGGCTGGATACATGGGCAAACGAAGCTGGGTTAGGTCTCCATATCCTCGACACGGGCGGCGTTGCCACCTTCCGCAAAGTAAAGGCCTTGGCAAGCTCATAAAAGAGTTATTTATCAGGAAATTATTACCAACGTGTGGTTACTATACAACTATTTTATGAGCTCACCAAGGCCTTATCTTTGGACCAATTTTCATGATTGAAGTGTCAAATTACTGGAGATTTTGTCAAGATTTCATAAATGTTGTTTATTTTTCTTTAGGTGAAAAGGCGTTGCGCTATTGGGCATTTATTTCATACACAAATTAATATGTATTTCTTATAGAAGGAATATTATTTAAGATATTGATGAAATTAGTATTTATCTTGTACATGCTTGGACTAAAATAAACATATTACATACTTTTCTTACAGGAAATGTAATTTTCTTTAATTTACCAATTTAATAGGGATTATTAAAAGTTGATAGTTTTCAAGATTTTTAGGAAAAACCTAAAAATGGTACCTTCAGACACCCCTGCTTTTTCCTCGCTTAATGGATACAGTCGGGGACTTTTGATAGGTTTACCTCCTAAATAGTCCAAACAAAGTTAAATACCCCCGTTGCAGCAGACCTGCATACTCAGCGAATTTCAAATGCAAAACAACATATTTCAATCAAACATAGCGAGATTCAACATGTTTTTGTAAGCTCTATAAGAATAACATGGGGAATGAGTATGCAGGTTTGCTGCTACGGGTATATCAAAACTGGTTGGTTTTTTAATTCAATATTTAGTTGAACTGAACTAGAAGAAGCCATTTGCCAAGTTTTATCAAGATATGTTGAGAAATAAGCGAGATATCGAATTTTCTTTATTTCCCATAAGGTTAACATTGGGACAACGTACTGTGTTTACCACTTTCAATATCTCGGAAACTAATGGACACAGAGCAGTGGTTCAAGATACTAAATTGTTTGTTTTTTTGAGCTGAATTCAATAATGCTAGCAAAATTTGGATAATTTTTAATTTTTAATGTAAAAAAACTCAAAAAACCCATTTTTGGGGGGGTTTACCCCCCTTTACCCCCCTTCCGGTAGTCCGATCGGGCTGGTTCACGAACTCGTCCGAGTGATTACCACTTTACACGTTTGTACCAAATTTCATTAAGATCGGACCATATTTACGGCCGCTATCGTGTTAACAGACATATATATAGATATACAGTATAGATTTATATATATAAATTCGAACGAATAGTGTTTTTTGCTTCTGGGGGCCCCAAAATGAAAAGTTAAAATGGTCTCGGGCTTAGGTCTTACCATGAGACCTACGGTAATAGCTTATTCCTTTAAGGAAATTCGCTAAAAGTAAAAGATTCCAAAACTTTCCCCTATACATTTTTGTTGCCTGGACTATATTGGGATTCACATGAAAAATTACGAACCATAAACCGAATAATTAAGCAGCCAGATTATATGTTCCGGGTTTTTGCCGTACAATGGAATGATAATGTGTCGGATGTTTATTTCGGCATCTGACACTTTTGCCGGAAAGCAATAATCGAATAGTGAGACTAGGGCCTAATGGTAAAGAAACAATATAAGATATTTATTAGAAGTCAAATGAATGGTTTTTGACGAATTATCTTTCTCCTTCATAAAACCATTGACTTTCCAAAGTCAATTATAAAACTTTAAAACATTTTGTGGCTTGTTAATAACTTATTCTAATAGCCAGGATCCTTAACACTATACTCGTACCATGATATTGCAAAGTAATTGTACTGGATTTATTCTATTTTTTAGGTTTATTTCTGTATTTGTTAGAAATGCGTAGAAAAGACCATAATGAGATCGCCTTCGAAACTTTCTTGCCACTTGCATGTCGCGTGTGCCCGGCGATTGCATTATAAGAGTGCAGGCACTCTTTGGAAATAAATCGGCAGATAAAAAATTAAACCAATAGCCAACCAATTTATAATCCAAACAAATTAATGTTTTCACTCAGACATTTTGATTATGGCAACTAAAAGTAGGAATTTCAAGACTGATTAAGCCGGCAACTATGTGGAGTTTTACAAACTGTACAAATCAGCGATAATAATTTTTTTGTTATTGTCATTTAAAAACATACATTTTTTGCTCCTGTGACTTCACTGCTGATAATTTATTGTTTTTACAGTTTAAGATATAAAGATTCTTTTATTTTTAATAAAGCTGATCTGACCAAGGAAAAAATCATACAATAGAACCTCACTATTTCGGACCTCCATAATTCAAAAACCTCTAATAATTGTCTGCGTCTATTTCCTTTAAAAAAAACTCCTATACTGTACTCGAAATACACCCGACAATTCGAAAGGAGTTTAGCGCATAATATAGTCTCTAAAATTCGTGTTCTTGCCACAGGGAGCAAAAATTCGTAAATGCCCCTAAATTTTGAATAGTGAAGTTTACTGGAATATATGGCTTCATTACAATTGCGAGCTTTAAAAATTAAAATTAATATCTGGTGGTTTCATATTCAGTATGCCTGGCGCCAATTCTTGGGGCCCACGCCGTCCATAAGCCCAATGCTAACATTGACATTAGTCTTATGGACGGCGTGGGCCCCAAGAATTGGCACCAGTCATACATTGATAGTTACTTTGACAGTACTGCAATACTTTGATAGTTTGACACTCAATAGTTCGGTACTCTGGATTCTTTTGAAATGGGCTTACACAAAAGATGCTTATAACAATCAAAGTTTACAAAATATTTAATCTGTGAAATTTAGAACCTATGTTACGATGAAAGTCAAATTCAATGTTTATTGTTTAAGTTTATGGTATTTAATAAATTTAGGCAAATTATAATTACAAGCTGCATTTTGAATGCTCTTATATAAATGTAAAATTTTGTATTGCCTACTCCATATAGTTTGACATTTCGATACTTTACATCCTTGACGTCCACTGACTGTCAAACCATTGAGGTAGAAATAGCAACCATCTGATAATACAATTTCAAATCTCCGAAGCCGAATAATGTTTATGTTTACAGGAATAATAATAACAATAACATTTATTTTTAAAAAAAGTCTACAATAAAACCAACTGGTAACACAAATATGCTACTTACAAAAAATCATACAATTTTTTTAATTTAAAACTGAAAATTGTCAAGGTTATGTATAGGTGTTCCAAAGATTCTAAAACTACCAAGCTTTTCATAAACTTAAAGCTATATTCAAGAAAAACCTAAAATGTTTTTATACAAGAATATAAGTTATAATTAAGAGTCAGGTTACTATTTTTCTTCCCACAAGTCAATGAATTCTCTAGTTTTATATTATACTGTATAAAACATTCAGGTTTATGTAACACTCTTAGATTTTGTAGTGAGCTCACAATCAGATAGTGGGCAAGTGAAATGTTCACCACTGAGGTTGATGTGATGGTTTTGGCAGCAAGCGCCAACTGTTTACTGAAGCAGTAAAAATAGTCATATCATAAACTTCTTTGTAGACTTCTACAAAACTGTACCTTTATCTAATGAATTTTAGCATGATCTACCTGAAATGATGTTTTAAAATTACAATCAATTTATTAGGGGTACTAATTAAAATACCAGAAACAAATTAGTTGGTGCCTATTAATAGCTAAGCTATGAAAATAACATTCAAACTGAAAAAGCATCATTCGAACTTGATGACTCGTTAATGCTTGATGCTTACAAATCTTAATTTACCGATAAGAAAACTCAATGTAAAAGTATGGTTTAGTGATAAACAACTTTTGAAAACTAAATAATATTCGTACACTTTTTCCAGCCTTTTTTATTTTAATTCAATGTTTAAGAGTACCTATATAACGTTACTAGTCTGGCATGCAATTACTGTTTCACCGAGGAAGCATTTAAATAGGAAGGACACAAAAAGAAATTAGCTGCTATTATATCAGTACATATTCATTTAAAGAAGCCTAAAGTTTAAAAGCTAACATCTATAACGTATCAATTTACTTCCTTATTATTTCCTCATTGAATCAAATATTAGCAATATGGTTGTTTCCATGTTCCATGTAAATTTGTAATGTAAATAAATTCAAGTATACACATCCAACTAATAGCTTTTACACCTACAAAACCCATTCATGAGAGTGTTTTAATTATGAACTCTAAACTTGCACTACTGTGCTACCTCTTAACACAGTAGTAATAACTTGCTCAGGTAGAGGCTGAGTTAAACCTTCTTCTAAAAACTTTTCACAGTAAATATGAATAGCAGCCTATAATCTGCTTGATTTCCGGCGGAATGGTGTTCCAGGACCTCTTCCTTCCATCATAATAAAGATGATCGTACATAATCGGCAGTAACAACTCCCGCAAAATATGATCGGGTGTAATCGGCCAGAGTAATTTTGTCGTGAAAAACGATCGCGCGTAAAGAGTGAATGTAAATTTTTGCAAATAACTGTGATACTATTATCTTTAACGCCGATTACGCTATAAAGACCATAGCACTAGGCCATAAAAGGCCATGAAAAACGTATAAGCAAAGTAGGTCTACAGGTTATATATCATTCAGACATTCCACCTGAGGTTTAGCAGACAATATCATGAGTTTTCATCTTTTGCCGCCCGCCCTATTCCATACACTTTACTCTTCTGTTGACCAATAACTACCTCTTTCGATCTTGTCAGACATAAAAAGTGATTCAGCTGTCATATGAATCTTCTTTAGTTTCTTTATTTGCTGATTTGTTGTAGAAGCTGGCTTAACAGCTGTCTCACTGCGTACTGTATAAAGTAACTTTCTTTACATTATTTAAATGTGGCATTTTATTGTAGCCTACATTTTCTGGGATAAGGAAAACATCAGGACTTTAACAGTGTCCCTGGTGTAATACTAAGGTCAGATCAGAATCAAATCCACTAAATTTTGTATTATGTACCTATGGGCCATTCATTAGAGGGTTGTATCTGTATCACTCCAATTTATCATGCCACAATACAGTTCTGACGTCTGATTGGATTAATGGAATGTGTAATTGTTGTTATATCCAATTAGAGGTCAAAAATGGTTAGTGGCATGCCACAAAAACGCATTGTGGAATGGGAAAAAATTCAGTGAACTGGTACCAAATTTCAGTTTCCTAGGTTAGTGGGAAGGAGGAAAATTAGCACTGAGTGATGAGTTTAATAAGCTGCTTATTTGCCTAGAGGCTGCTGCTTATTAAGAAATAAACTATATATCATATACCCCCGACACAGCAGACCTACATACTCAGCAAATTTCTAAAGAATTATTTTTTATATGGGTGCTTATTTAATTTATGTAAGAGACAATTTTTCAAACACCTTATGTAAGTGTTGCAAAAAGTATATTAAATAATAATTGAAGAGATATAAGGGAAATAATCATGGGAATCATATCGGTATCCACTCCAGTCATACACTTTTTGTTATTCTTATAATTATTAGTCTAATATTTTTTTGTAAGGGTATTCTTGTTTAAGTATAAAAATATAAGCAAACATACAATCAATGATTTAAAATCAGTCACAATCAAAACAAATAAAATAATCATATAAACAAATTAAATCCAAACATATGATTCATCTTAAAATTTAAAAAAGCTTGTTGCAGCAAACTTGCATACTCAGTTAATTTTTAAAGGATTTATTTTTTATATGTTGGCATTTTCTACATTAGTTAGGGAAGTTATTGTTTTGAATATTTATTACGACCTCTATTGATGTATGCCTGCCCAGTCTGGGGCACTGCTTCGCAAGGTGCCCTCAAGAAACTCCAGACATTTCAAAACAAGACCTTGAGAATAATCCTTAAGTGTCCATGGTTTGTAAGAAATGATCAAATCCACAGGGAACTGGGCGTTTCATCTGTCCAAGAGTTTATTAAAAGCACCACTTTGAAATTTTTTACGAAACTCCCTATGGTATCAGGTGAACAACATTTTAATACCGGACGCCCATCCGACCTCGGAAGACTGCGGCTTAAACCACGTTTACCTCAAGACGTACTATTACCTTAAAAATACAATTTTAAAAAAGAAGAAGAAGAAATTAGCAAGAACACGGGAATTGTGATACAAGTGCAAAATGGACTATAAATTGTGAAACAATTAAATTCACTTCATTGTGATTGAACATTACAGAGAGGCCAAAAAATTTGGCTGACCTCGATATTTGTTGTAAATATTGTTGTTAATAGTTATATTTCAAACCTTAGCCTGTGTAGCAACATTGTAATTTTTGCTGAACGGTTAATAAAATTGTAATAAATAAAATCAGTCAAAATCAAAACAAATAAAATAATCATATGAACAAATTAAATCCAAACATATGATTCATCTCAAAATTTAAAAACGCTTGTTGCAGCAAACTTGCATACTCAGTTAATTTCTAAAGGGTTTATTTTTTATATGTGGGCGTATTCTACATAAGTTAAGGAAGTTGTTGTTTTGAATATTTAATTTTGTTTAAATATTAATTTAAATAAAGTAAATTTTATCACTCATGTTCTTATTTCTAAATAATTATTCATATTCTAATAATATTTAATAAATGTATACTTATTATAGTAAATAAAAGTCAGCAAACATGTTATCAATATACTCAGATCCAAGGAATAAAAACAAATCAATTATCACATGAACAAATTAAATTCAATCATATGGTTTGTATTATATTTTTTTAAATCCCATTTTTGGGGAATTCAATGAAAAATTTAGGTATTCATACCAGAATTTGGATAGTTCATGTCCCTTAAAGGGACAATGTACTGCATTTAGCAGATCCAATATCTCAGTAACCGATTGATGTAGAGTAATAATTTAAAATGCTGTATTGTTTATTTTTTTAAGCTGAATTCAATTATCACTATTAAATTTGCATAAAATTAAGAGAAATATGTTAAATCCTGAAAATAAACTTTATTTTGTCAAAAAACCCGCCTTAGAATGTACTGATCTTATTGGTTTTCGAACTTAAAGTCATGAATATTGCTCTAAATGTTTGTTCCAAATTTAATCAAGATCGAACATATTTTACGAAAGTTATCGTGCCTACAGACACATATACATATACATATATACCAAAATGAACGAACGTTGTTTTTGGGCTCTAGGGACCTCAAAACGAAAAAATAACATGGTCCCGGGCTGAAGTCTCACCATGCCGACTACGGTAATAGCTACTTCCCTATAGGGATAGATCTTTCAAGGAGTAGTTTAAAGGCAAGGCAATTGAAATGTGCTGAAACACAGAGAAGAAATAAGACAGAGGTCACATCTAATGTTGCGCTAAATATGTGTCGAGAAGTGCCGTAGAGTGGGCGCAGGGGTTAGGGGGGCGCCCGGAAGTCTATTGTTTTACTTCCTGGTGTTAGGCAGTTACTCGAAACACCACTGCCATATGAATGTGACCTCTGCTTATTTATTCTCTGTGGCTGAAATTGAATCAATATGTCAAGATAAGCTTTTTGAGTGTTGTATAGCTAAATTTAGGATTAATAATAGAAAAATAATTTGAGCAGGCATTTATAGAAAACCCTAACTGCAAACTTCTGTTTTTTAGAAAAGTTATGCTTAACATTAGACATTTTGACAAAGAAAGAAAAATATGTAATTATTGCTGGAGATTTTAATATAAATATTCTTGACAGATTATCATCAGAAGTTAGAAATTTAAAACGTGTTCTGAAAAGTAATGGATTGTATTATTTAGTTGATTTTCCAACAAGGGCAACCAGTACTATATCAACAGCAATAGATAATTACCTTACTAATATTGACAGATCTCATGTTAATGTTTATGGTCTTATAACTGCTTTATCAGACCATGATGGTCAGGTCCTTGAACTCAATTTCGATACATCAACAAATATTATAAATAAAAATAACAGTAAATTATTTTTTAAATGCACAAATTTTTCTAAAATTAATATGGAAACCCTTGTAAAGTTATAGGATAACGAAACCTGGGGAAATGTTTACAATGCTCCGGTCGACTTAAAATACAATAGTTTTATTGAAATTCTTAATAATTATTTTCAATTGATTTTCCCATGTCAAATTAAAAAGAAAAACTCAAACAAAAGTCAATGGATTACTAAAGACTTAAAAAAAGAAAAATGTGATATTTTTAATATTAATAAACTTGCAAGATCCTGTAATGATGAAAGTCTGTTTAAGGTAGCAAAAATTAGAAATAAGCTGTATAAAAATAAGTTAGTTGAGTGTAAAAAAACATATTATGACAATAGAATAAGAACCTATTGTAATGTAGGGAGATGTACTTGGGATATTATTAACAATGAATTAGGTGGGAAAAAAGGAAAAAAACGTTGAAAAAATCTGTTTGCTAGTGAATAAAGAGAAAATCTTGGATCCCCATACAGTTAGTAATTTGTTTAATTCACAATTTATAAATACTGTTCAGAATTACTCAATTAATGCCATTAACTCAAATATTAAGGATATACACCCTAATAATAATGACACCCCTAAAGCTAAAAATAATGACCTTTTTCAGAATTTTTTTAAGTGTAGTCCTGTAGATGAAAGAGAAATCATGAATATTGTGAAAAACTTCAAAAATAAATCATCTAGCGGTTATGATGAGATCCCCATGAAACTAATTAAATTTGCAATCATGCCTTTACTTAAACCTTTAGTACACTTGGTAAATTCCTCTTTTATAAATGGTAATTTTCCTTCTCCTCTAAAAATATCTAAAGTTGTACCCATTCATAAAGCAGGAACCAAGCAGGATCCAAATAATTATAGACCTGTTTCAGTGCTCCCATCATTTTCTAAAATCTTTGAAAAAGATATGTATAACAGGCTGGTAAATTTTTTAGAACGGAATGATTTATTTGATGCGGAACAACATGGCTTCAGGAAAGGTAAATCAGTTGTGTCTGCCTCAGCTGAATTTGTTGAATTTTTAATAGACTTAATTGACAAAGGGGAAAGGCCAATTGGAATATTTATGGATCCCTCCAAAGCATTCGACACTACTTCACATCCTGTCTTACTTAAAAAATTAGAATCCTTTGGCATCAAAGGCGCTGCTTTAAATTGGTTTCAATCATATCTTTGTAATTGGTTCCAATTTGTAGAAATATCTCATGAAATTAACAATAAGGTCACTAAATTTCAATCAGAAAAATTGTAAATTAGGACTGGGCTTTGCTTTTTTTTTGCTTGGGCTTTGCTTGGGGTTCCCCAAGGTTCAATTCTGGGTCCTTTACTATTTCTTTGCTATCTTCAAGGCTTTCCAAAAACACTTACAAACATTGAAAACATTAAGAGTAAACATATTCTTTATGCGGGTGATTCAAATTTAATTTTATCGTCTAAAAATGTAAATGATCTTGAAAAAGCAAGCCAAACTCAACATATAAATATTCAAAATTTGTTCAAGAACAATTCTTTGTTTTTAAATACACAAAAAACTAAATTCATGTGCTTTGAAACCATAAAGCAGAATAGAATTTCATCTAAACCTATTATTTATATTGAAAACGCAAATTGTTAGGCTTGGAAATGGGACAAACATGTTCAAAATATAATCGAGAAAATTAATTCTGGAATTTATGTCTTGAAAAGCATGGTAAATTTATGCAACTTACCGGTTTAAAAAATAATATATCATGCCAACATTCACTCACATATTGCATTTGGATTAATTTTATATGGAAGCACAAGTAATACTAATTTAAATAAGATTTTACTTCTGCAAAAAAGAGCAATCAGAGTTATGCTAAAGCTTAAACCAGATGATCATGTTAGAGATTCTTTTAAAAATTTAGAAATATTAACAGTTTTTAATCAGCATATATTTGATTGTATTATTTATTTAAAAAATAAAATACAGAAAACTAAAATGCGTTCAAATATCCATTCTTACAATCAGGCCCGATTCCATAACTGGGCACAATGGGCACGTGCCCAGGGGCGCTAGGGTTTAGGGGCGGAAAGAGGGCTGAAGAAAAAAATAAACGGACGACGCACGCTGCGCAAGCGGCGCGACGTCAACTGAGTTCGACCTCAGAACTGCTGAGAGGGCGCTTGCGCCCTTGACGCCTCGTGTAAATTTGCCCTCTCCTCCTCCCCACCACTGCCACTAAGCCACCCGCCCCTTTGTATATTTTTTCCCATAAGCACAATATTTTACTTGCATAAAAGTAACATTAAGAGAAGTAAGACCTAGACCTGGGTTGACCAATCCAACTCATGAAAGGTCAAGAAAACATACCATATTTGCTGACGAGAAAAGGGATAAAAATTACGAAAAAAATGGATGCCAGGGATAAATTTCGTACTGGAGTATTCAGGCCCATTCTAGATCACCAAGGGGGGGGGGCGCACCAGTTTAATATGCCCATAGCGCCAAGAGGGTTAAAAACGGGCCTGCTTACAATACACAAAATAAAAATGATATTGACATTCAAGAGCACAAATTATCTCTTTTCCAAAAAAAACCTTCATTCATGGGTGCAAAATTTTTCAAAATTAATCTTACCTAATGAAATAAAGAATGAAACTAATCAAAAAAAATTTAAGACTAAATTAAAATTGTTCTTAATAGATCATCCACACTATTCTTTTTCTGAGTTTTTCCTTGAAACTAAAAGTATTTATTTTCTTGGCTTGAAATTAATGAAAAAATTAACTGCTATATTTAGAATAAGGATAATTCTGTATGTAGAATAAGTTTTTTATAATTAAGTTAATTAATTGCTTGGATGTTAAGTTGACACTAATGTACAGGCTTGCACTTGTGAAATAAAGAAATAAAGGGGGAAATCCCCTGAAAACATTCAACAATCTGCAAGTTGTATTACGGACTGAAGATATTGAATTACATGAAATAAGGAACATGCCAAATTAAATTAACAGTAAAAAGAATGAATCTAAATTATCTGAGTCAAATATTACTTTTATATAGTGCATATTAATAACAAATGAACATAAAAAATAACAAAAACATAGAAATGAACAAAACTATTATATATCCTGAAACAGCAAATCTTTCAATGAAGGCAACTTCCAACCATATGCTTAAAACATTGGAAATAAAAACAAAACATGTCCATTTGAGTTTAAGGCAATATTAAAACCCCTTGGATCTTAACTCATGACAAACATAAGAAGGCTTTACTCTTCTCAGACATGTATTGATTACAGGTAAAATATGTTTTTTAAAAACCATTTGCATGTTATTTTGTGACGTGAACAAAAAAAGGAAAGTTTTTTACAGAACTTTTAAGTTATGACTTATTTACATAGATTAAAACAAAGAGTAAGTATACTGTATCTCTAAGTGAGTTAGTTGTATCATGAGTAATCAATAAAGGTTTTATGAACATTTATCAATGCTTCAATTGGCACAATCGATTGTGTGTATGAGTCATATGTCTCAGATATCATTCCTCCATGAATTGTGGATCAAATTAGCTCTAATTACTTAGACCTTTTTGATTGTATTAGTGACTCAAATGACTAGAACAGATCCGTGCGTGGATAAATTCTTTTATAATCTAGTGTAACTTTTATAAGCTAAAAAATAAAATGGTTGCATGGTTCGCTCTGTCATTCCATTTATTTAGTTCATTTCAATCTATACACACCCACACATTTTTCGTTCACACCAATTGCTCAAGCCCTTTAAAACTAAATTTACTTGGCTACACGTTAAAAAAATCAAAAAGAAAAATTTTTTAATATGGTAGCCTATATTTAGAACCGTACTCTACTTCCAGACTTTGAAAGAAATCCTCGGAGCAGTTTTTGAGGAAACTGTGCATTCAAGCAAACATATAATCAAGCAAACAATAAAAAAGCTAACGATAATGAAGCTCATGTAAAAGTATAGGATTTTGAAAGTATAGTGTATCAAACGTTGTGTACATTAAAAACAAACTATTTTATAAGAGGTTATGCTTGCTGAATTCCACTTTTAATTTCTTCCTTAAAGGGAAATGTACATCTTGTTTGTAAATGTTAATACTGTGTTAAAGTTCCGGCCAAATCATTAGGTGGGTGGTGAAAAATGGAAACTCCAGCTGTATAAATGACTTGGTGTTAAAGACACCTCCGCTCCTCTACACAGTTAAATAGTTGAACATATTTCCAACAGGTAGAAGCACATTTACTTGGGTATGTTTGGAGAACTTTCTCAGCTGATTTGGAGAACATAAACAAAGAGCATAACTGTCTATAACTTCAGATGGGTAAATGATTGGCCAAAAAAATATTATGAACGCCAGCAGCGCACTCACTCACCCGCCTAATGATTTGGCCGGAACTTTAGGTTAAGATATTGTGCCTGTTTCTTTCTATAGCCATGCATACTGCTTCTTTTATTATGCATTTTTTTATTTCTCTCCTTTCTGTATGACTTTTGCTGCTTGTTAGTTCACCTTGCGACATTTTGTTCAGACCACGCTCGCTGAGTTAAGAGCTGTTTTCATGAATTTTCATGGTATAATTTTAAAACTCTTTTAAAAAAGGTTGGTAAAAATGCAGTTTGTATTCTCTTTATGACATTATTTTATAGTATTTTTATGGTCCATTTTGCTCTTTAATATTTTTTTAAGGCAGTGTTTGCTCTAAGAAGCTTTTGCTGCATTCACAAGAAATTTTACATACTATGTTCTTCAAGTCTTGGTAATTGTTTTGGGAATTTATTCTTTTGAGATTACTTCTTAAAGTCTTAATTTGGATTTGTATATGGTCCTAATTATTCCATGTTTATTTGTCATTAAATTCTTCTAATTTTTTTTTATTTTAGTTTTATATAATATGGAATGGAAAACTTAATAGTCAGACCTTTTTGTTCTTCTTATGCTTTGTAATGTCTTGCCATTTTTGTTTTATTTTTCTTAAGGCTATTATTTCACCAGGGTATTCAATATTTCTTAGCTCCTTATATAATAGAAATTTATGAAATTCCTTTGTCAACATAAAATTAACAATTAATCAACATTAAAAAACTAAATCAACAATTAATTAATTCAACATTAGACAACTTTTTATGAGCTCTGGTGAATAACCTTTGAGCAATCCATAATTGAGTGTGGTTTGCACTGTGTATTTTAAAATACAGTGCAGAATCCATTGCATACAGTGCAAAATTGTTGTTGTCTTTGAACTTACAAAAAATGATAACTTATTAGCATTTAAACTCTTTAGCTTCAGTAATAGCTGTCTTGAGGTGATTGCTAGTTAATTACAATCAAATTAATTTTTAGTCGATTTTTGCCAAGCTCTACATGTTTAGGACTCTTTGTCCATTCCCAAAAGAAACAGACTAATTGGCTCGTTAATCTTTGTTTAAATGCTTCAATGATTTTAATCTTGGCACTAGACTTCAGTTCAACTATTTTAATGCTCCTTCTGAGTAGGTGGCAGAGATATGTTGAACTGATTATCAGATATTCTCTAGGGACAATACATGACTATCTTTCTGGTCATTCTAACAAACGGAGGTGAAAATTTTATCAGTAAAACAGTTACTAAATGCTACGTTACAAACCACTTAGTATTGATAATGTGAATCCTAATCTCCTTTTTTTAACATGTTAGTAGGGCTTTTCTTGGTTACTAAAGAAAATTGCAAATAGGTATAAAGTTGAAACATTTATTTTAATACTAAAAATATGGTCAAAAGTAACCCACCAACCCACTACTTTTCATGTACCTATGAGTTATAAATTAACTAAAACAAAATTTTCCTTACCTATCATTTTGAGTTTACATTCAAAGTAATACATATAAAATTCTTTGAAATTAATATGCGAGGATTTCCTTTTTGGGGTCATAACTCGATAACTGCTGGGCAGATTAACTTTTGAAGTCAGTGCAGGATTTACGGTCGGCACGGCCCTAGGCCTAGATCACAATATGCGGCCCCCACAGCCCTTGCAAAAAGTGGTGACTTTTTTTTAGTCGCTAACAACTTTTTTTAAGCCCAATCAGCCCCTTAAATCCACACTCGGTGGCTTATTCTCACCCGTGTGTGGCCCCCTAATCGCCGTACGTCCCTAGGCCTGGGCCTAGTGGGCCTAGTGGTAAATCCGGCACTGTTATTTGAAGTGTCAAATTAAAGATATTTTTCTATAAATTTGTCAGAACGCTTCAGAATTTGAAGAAATTTACTTAAGTTTTGAAATGAATAAACAGATCATGACTGTTCCTTAAAGTTGAGTATCACATTAATCAACAATTTTTTAATAGTAAAGTACGGGGAGCACTGTTTGTGTCAAAATACTGGATGTAAATACTTGTGTATTGATGAGGCTAGTGACTTAAACAAAGATCAATTGTACAGAGTTATTATTTTAACTAATTGGTTTGACGTGGTTATTTTACATTATTTTTATGTTTTCGTCCCCCGCAAGAAAAATACGGCTATCTGAATGGGAGGCTATATTGCTACTATACAGATATTCATTCACAGTAGAGAAGGGCAGCATTCTATCGAGAGTGACAATTTTTCACAGTGATTAAAGTTAATAATGAAAATAAATACCCCCATTGCAGCAGACCTGCATACTCAGTTTCAGGTTATTGCTGATAACGAAGAGGAGGGGGGTTAGCCAAATTTGGGAGGGAGGGGTTACCCAAATTTGGGGGGAGGGGTTAGCCAAATTTGGGGGGAGGGGTTAGCCAAATTTTGGGGGGAGGTATTTGCTAAACTTGGGGGAGGGAGTCATGAGGCTTGGGGGGGATGGGTACCCCTGGAGCCATGAATAAGTAAAATCTACTTAAATCACGAAATGAGCATGCAACAATTTTCTCCGTAAAAATCACATCGGGAATGAGTGTGCAGGATTGCTGCAATGGAAATGAAAATTTGAGAGATCTTTTGCATTAAACCAGTAGATATCAACTAGATTAAGCAATATACGAAGTTTTATTCAGATAGGTTGAGAAATAAGAGAGATAAAGAATTTTATTTATTTCCCATAAGGTTAACATTGAAACAGTGTGCTGTGTTTACCACTAGCGATATCTCCGTAACCAGTGGACATAGAGCAATAATTCAAGATACTAAATAATTTGTTTTTTCAAGCTGAATTCAATGGTCCAAAGCAGAATTTTATAATTTTTTTATATGTAAAAAATCTCAAACACCCCATTTTTGCAGAGGTTTATCTCCCATTAGCCCCCTTCCGATGGTCTGATCGGACTGGTTTGTAAACTTGTCTGAGTAATTACTACTTTACATGTCTATGCCAAATTTCATTCCCTTCCTGGAACATCACCTACCTGGCTGGAGAAGTGTGTGGCGTTGTGCAGTTCGTCCAGGTCATGCTGGTGGAAGGAGATGGACGTGCGGTAGAAGGATATCTGGGGCAGAGCCTCGCAGGTCATCTGCCGCAGACTCCGCTCGTAGAACGTCACCTACCTGGCTGGAGAAGTGTGTGGCGTTGTGCAGTTCGTCCAGGTCATGCCGGTGGAAGGAGATGGACGTGCGGTAGAAGGATATCTGGGGCAGAGCCTCGCAGGTCATCCGCCGCAGACTCCGCTCGTAGAACGTCACCTACCTGGCTGGAGAAGTGTGTGGCGTTGTGCAGTTCGTCCAGGTCGGGCCGGTGGAAGGAGATGGACGTGCGGTAGAAGGATATCTGCTGCAGAGCCTCGTGGGTCATCCGCCACAGACTCCGCTCGTAGAACATCACCTACCTGGCTGGAGAAGTGTGTGGCGTTGTGCCGTTCGTCCTGGTCGGGCTGGTGGAAGGAGATAGACGTGCGGTAGAAGGATATCTGGGGCAGAGCCTCACGGGTCATCCGCCGCAGACTCCGCTCGTAGAACGTCACCTACCTGGCTGGAGAAGTGTGTGGCGTTGTGCAGTTCATCCAGGTCAGGCCGGTGGAAGGAGATAGACGTGCGGTAGAAGGATATCTGGGGCAGAGCCTCGCGGGTCATCCGCCGCAGACTCCGCTCGTAGAACGTCGGATGCTCCACCGCCTCCTCGTCGTCCTGTGGCGCCTCCTGCATCTGAAGTCAAAACAGTGAATCAATAGAAACCAGAGCAGGAATGAAGTAAATAGCTATTTGTGTGGAGCAAGTAAAGTACAACATTGTCTCATGGTGAAATTGTTGGTACCTGAGCTTACCAAGGGTGACAATTTTTATGAGGGAGACTATGAGCTTTACTGTCGAAATTCAAATTTTCCCCCATAGATGCAATAATAAATGCTCAAGCTATACACATATTATATTTCATCTACTTAGTAACTAACAAACAATATCCATTTTGTTTTGATCTGCAGTTAGTGCCTGCATCCAAGTAGCTGCAACCATTCTTCACACAAGTGACCCGTTAGTTGTAGCAACATTCTTACACGCTTAAGAGGGGCTTAAGGGCATTATTTTACAACATACGATGATAAGTCATGTATCAAAAAGAAAAGTAATAAACTCCTCACAATATACAATTTTTATTTTTCAGATTTCATAAAAATTACAAGAGTAATTGGTGTTAGAGTTCAAGAAGAGGGTTTCATCCAGTTGATATTTTGGCTAAAATAACTCGGAATGTACAAATAAATTGAAAAATGTACTTCACAAACCTAGTGTTGAATTTATTTGTCTTCAAGGTGCAATAAAATTGTTTTCTCTAAATTAAAATATATTGCCATAATATGCTACCACGTGAAAGTTTACTCACACTTATCGCCGACCCCGCGGAGGAATATTCACTACATTCATCACTGTTTGGAGTCTTATATGAATGAGCGATGACATTATATCAGCCTCTGAAGCTATATTTTGTAATTTAAAGTGAAAATGATTACATTATAAGCTAGTAAAGACTACAATTTTAGAAAATCTGGTTATTTACTTCGTCACACTCTTTTCCCATTATCATACGAGTATGATACGCACTAACATTGCTCGTAGCAGAGCAATGTTAGTACGTATCTCACCCACGAGGGCGACACCTCATTGCCTTTAGCTATAACCATCTCTAGTCAGTGGCGTATTTAGGGGGGGCTTAAGGGGCTTAAACTCAGAACGGCAATTTTTCAGGGGCGGCAAATTTTGGGGGTTAACAATTTTTTTCGTTATAAAATAACATTAACTTTAACGGTAAACAAACTTCCGATCATCGTAAAATTCTCTAAACTCCACTACTAAAAATAATTTGCATTTTATTATGCCTGAGAAAGAGCAGATAGGCTTAAGTCATAGGGTGGCAAGCACTGATAAGCTCCTCGCGCCGTCGTCGCTGCGAGGGCGCCGCCTTCGCCTTATGGCCCGACGCGACGCAGGCAAGGCAATGAGCCTGCGCTACTGCCACCCCCTTCCACCTCCTTCGCTCGTTTTGCAGCCAAAACCCGCAACACTTGTTCAAGACTACTACGTTTACGCAGACAGGAATGTTTGAATGTTATTTAGCGTTTTCAGTAAAAAACTCCAGTCTCCAGAAACAGATTTTGCAACAGTGTCAATCGTGTGCAATTCATTGCTCAAGTATGTTCAAAGCTTAAAACAAGAATACGAGTTTGATATTTATGAAAATGGAGCTCTTGTAAAATCAGAGAACGAAGCGTATGAGGACGAAACCAAAAGGGAAAAAATATAAAAATTCTTCCTGGTGAAACAAAAAAAATTAAAATTCATCTGTCAGGCCGGGACAACTTCAGAGTGAATACATACTACATAATCCTCGACACTCTAATCAATGAGTTACAGAAAAGAAAAAAAATCGTATGATGAGCTGAATTCACTCTTTTGTTTTCTAGTGAAAAGTGATACATTTCGCCTGGACTTGAATGATCACAGCAGCACACAGTGTGATTTTTAGAGTAAAGATCTGCCAAGGCCGGAAGAATTTGCTAATGAAGTATTTCACTTTATCGGATTTTTAAACAAAATCAACAAAAAAGAACGACCGAAAACCCTTCTCTCACTGTATGAAGCGTTAAACGAAAACACCTTCAGGAAGTGTACCCTTATATAGACATTGCATTAAGACTTTACTTAACAATTCCTGTATCAAACTGTTCTGCTGAACGATCATTTTCTGTACTCAAACGCATAAAGGCTTATTCTCGTTTCACAATGGCGAAAAAATACCTAAAAATGTGGCAGTATTGAGTATAGAACACCAAGTGACAAAAAACTTGGTCTATGAAGACACAATTGAATCTTTTGCAATCGCTAGATGCCGAAGGAAACGGCTGTAGTTGTTTACGCCCGTAGACATTAATATCAGATGAACGCCAAACAAAAATTTAATCTCATATTTACCAGTATAGTGGTCTATGGTAGTAGCATATCAGCATATCTAAACTATTATTATTTACTACCCGTAGTAACAGTTTCTAAATAGAATGTTGTTGTTTGGGAAAAGTACACCTTAAGTTTTACTAATGTATTGGTCGTATTTTAAATTCATTTTCATCTAAATAGCACTATCTAGAATACAAATTATTCTTTGTATATTGAAATGTCGCGGGTTTTACTCTCTCCTGTCATCTATGAATTTAAATAATCTGTTTATAATATACGAGTTCAAGTGGTTGTAATAACAAAATAATAATAATAATAATTACGTTGCCATCCTTGAGTTTTAATTCAATCAATAGAAACTTCAAGAAGGTCACATTATTATTGAAAAGCAAAATGGTTTATTTATAATAACAAACATAAACATAAACCATATTTTTAATAAAACTAGTGATCATGGATTTCTTTAATATAGCGTTTACCGTTTTACCTAAGAATAATGCTATTAAGATAGGGATGCTCTGTCTATTTGTACTATGTGGTCGATGTATTTTATCTTACTTTCAGTTTTTCTACTTAAATTTTTCCAAGTCCTGATATTGTTTGGTAAAGTAACTATATTAATACTTTGTATAAGACTTCTTTTAAATTATGTTTTAATAAATATTTTTACGGTTCTTTTACATGGTTCGCGGTTATTTAGGACCATCCTGATAACGTGTTTCGTTTTCACTTTGATATCTACTACTGTATTCAGTGTTTCATGACAAGGCTGACTATATCGTAAATTCTTTTACGCTCTAAGAGTTGTGATACATAAAATCACATTAACAACTCAAAACTAAACGGAAAACTTCTTTCTATATTGCATTATATTACAATACCATGTATGTATGCGAAAGTATACTAAATATTTCTTTTTGTATCGGCAAATACTATGTTGGGTCAATCCCAGGATCAGTACCGGGATCCCGGGATTATTTTTATTCAGTTCCGAAATCTCGGAATTGAAAATATCGTTCGGGATTGGATTCTCTACACACGAAATATAGTTGCGCGTTTTGAAGAAGCAATGTTTCAAGTGGTACCGGTCGTGCAAGCGATTAAAAAACACGTGGATATTTAATTAGTAGTTTTTGAAATCCTGTACGTTCAGACATTTGCCAAGAGTGTCACACGTCGATGACATACCGAATGACCGTTCTCACGTGCGTGCGGGGCCTTGCTAGGACCTAGGACGTTCATATTGGTGGCGAGGTTGGTTTGGCTGGGGGTGTTGGGGGGGCGGCAGTGCGCTACCAGCCCCTAGGCGGCAAATATCTAAATCCGCCCCTGTAAGGCTGCGGCGCTAGTAAATGGCAACATCGCACCTAAGGGTTCAGCTGATTTGTTTATCCATACTCTCTCATAGCACTATTTTTTGTTAAATTAAAAACAGCTGGCTCTGTAAGGGTCTTTAATATACAAAAAAACCCTTGAGAAGCGGCATTGCCAGGATGAAGGCCACGACCTTATTGCTAGAGATGGCCATCATTAAGTATTATTTTAATGATTCATTGAGTGAAAGTTTTTTATCGTGCCCTTTAATGTCTCTGGCCTTTTATTTCGTAGACACTGTTTTTGTAGTATCTTATTCAGGGGCAAATCAGTCATGCAAAATGGCTAAGATATCTTATTATGTGTTTTAATATTTTTTGGGATGGGAGAAACATTTTATAAACATTTATTTGGATGTTAATGGTTTCTAGGCATTTTTTCCGTACGGTATTTTCAAAGTCACGAAACTCACGACCGTTACTTGTCCCTAGGATCCATTTTTCAACTTTCACGCTATTTTTAGACCAATTATGCGTGCCAAAATATATAATGCTATATTTTTATATCATCATTAATTATTAAACTTACAAAAAAAGAGCATTTAATACTTTTTTAATTACGAACTAAGCACGAATTAAGCATTTGATTACGAACTGACTATTGCAACGAAATAAGTCTGCCCCTCGATTTTAAGTCCCAACCGCAACGGTAAAATTTGTAACTTAGGAACACGACAGTGGCGAGCCTGGTGGCAATAGCGTCAGTTGGTTTTAGAGACAGATAGTGAACATGAGTGTTTGATGTTGTGCCAGTAATTTCTATTTGTTTTTAGGAATAACAATATTAATAAAGGTAAGTTTGTGTTTTTGGTAATTTTGATGTGTCCAAGTCTGTACGTAGTCATTTGTTACAGTAGACATGGTTTTAATTTTTGTTGATATGATATTTTAATTGCTACACTAACTTAGAAGTCCACTTTGTCTTCTCAAACACAAGGTGCAGGGCTACCACCAGAACAGAGCAAAATATTGTGATTTCACGACCACATTTTTCTCATGACCACAACCATTTTCTTCATGACCACAATAGTCTTATCGATTGTGCTGGGGTGCGGTCGTGAAAATAATTATAAATTTCATTGTAAATTGCACTATTCAGTTGAAGTGAAACACAATTAGTAAAATTGAACGATTTATGAAAAAGTAAAATTGTAGTTTTTGAAATAGCCTATGTAAATATCGAAGGTAATGCTTATATTTCATCATAAATTTTTGTGGAATAGAGTACAGTCAACTCCCAGACAACCAAGGTATTGACCAATTAAAGTGTCACGGATAATTTAAAATGATAATTTAAAACAAAGGCATAAAATAAATTGAGCAAAACACCTAAATGACGACCGGCGATTCTCGTTTTTTCCAGACCGTAACCCTTATACCTGGCCGCACCTTTCATGATTTGGGTTATAAAATACCCCCGTTGCAGCAGACCTGCATACTCAGTGAATTTCAAATTCAAAACAACATATTTCAATCCAACATAGCGAGATTTGACATGTTTTGGTAAGCTCCATAAGAATAACATGGGGAATGAGTATGCAGGTTTGCTGCTACAGGTATATTAAAACTGGGTGGTTTTAATTTATTATTTAGTAGATCTGAACTAGAAGAAGCTATTTATCAAATTTTATTAAGATATGTTGAGAAATGACCGAGATGTAGAATTTTACTTATTCCCCTTAAGGTTAACATTGGGACAACGTACTGTGTTTACCACTTTCCATATCTCGGTAACCAATGGACATAGAGCAGTGATTCAAGATACTAAATTGTTTATTTTTTTGAGCTCAATTCAATGGTGCCAACAAAAATTCGATAAATTGTATTTTACTATGTAAAAAACTCAAAAAACCCATTTTTGGGGGGTTTATCCCCCTTTACCCCCCCTTCCGGTGATCCGATCGGGCTGGTTCACGAATTCGTCCGAGTGATTACCACTTAACACGTATGTACCAATTTTCATTAAGATTTGACAATTTTTACGGCCGCTATCGTGCTAACAGACAAATATATATATATATATATAGATATATATAAAAATTCGAACGAATACTGTTTTTTGCTTCTGGTGGCCCCAAAATGAATAGTTATCATAGTCTCGGGCTCAGTGGTGTACCTTGGATATGTGGCGCCTATGGCAAGATTAAAAATGGCGCCCTAAACAGAACCCCAAGAACCCCCAAACCCCTAGAAATTGAAAAGGGGTTTTTCCTCATCCTTTTTGAAAAGTTGAAGTCGTTTTCGTCAAAAAAATTCAAAACTTGAAATATTATTCAACCAAGAATTTCAAAGAAATTCAAGTACAATACTAATGCACAACCCAGAATCAAAGGTTAAAAACTCAAAATAAAAATAGAAATTTGTTATTTTACAAAATATTTAATCCAAGATAATCCGAGTACGTGTATGAGTACGTGTATGAAAATTAACATAACTCAGTTATTATGAGCCTTACCAACTTAAAAGCTACTTTCCAAGCTTTGATTTCTGCAAAATTATCAATTAGTTCTTGTAAGTTAAGTTTTGCTACCTCCTCATGTTCAATAGATAAAATGGCTAAATTTGAGAAACATTCTTGTCCCATTGATGATATTAGAACTTGATGAGCTTTTGGCTTTTGGCTTTCTCGCTAAGCTGATTTGGTCTTTATGAGCTTTAAATTACTAAAGCTTAGCTCACAAATAAACCATCGTAACAGGAATTGCCAAGTGCATTCGAAGAGCAATCTGGATGTTTGGATATATATCCTCTAAAGACAGCTCTTGAATCTTTTTTATGATATCAAGTGGAATTGCTTTTTCAAGATCAGGCATATCAAGAGCATGAGTTCGGTGGGAGGGGAGCAAGTAGGATTACGAGGGTGACCTTTTGGGGGGTCTGGGCAACACCTCCTTAAAGGAGGTGTTGGTGTGGGGGGTGTGGAGGCCTCCCCCGGAAAATTAGTGAAAATGTGAACTGATAACTCGTGTTTTTTGACAATCTACAGACAAAAAACATGCTCAATTTTCAATTTAAAACTACAGATTTTTATTGGATTTATTTATTAAAGTATACTTGATTAGGTAATTAGGGAAATAAAAAATACCCCCGTTGCAGCAGACCTGCATACTCAGCGAATTTCAAGTGCAAAACAACATATTTCAATCCAACATAGCGAGATTTGACATGTTTTTGTAAGCTCTATAAGAATAACATGGGGAATGAGTATGCAGGTTTGCTGCTACGGATATATTAAAACTGGGTGGTTTCAATCCAATATTTAGTAGATCTGAACTAGAAGAAGCCATTTACCAAGTTTTATCAATATATGTTGAGAAATAAGCGAGATATCGAATTTTACTTATTTCCCATAAGGTTAACATTGGGAAAAAGTACTGTGTTTACCACTTTCAATAGCTCGGTAACCAATGGACATAGAGCTATGATTCAAAATACTAAATTGTTTGTTTTTTTTGGGTTGAATTCAATGAG
Organism: Flexamia atlantica; assembly: GCA_035578135.1. Lineage (NCBI taxonomy): Eukaryota > Metazoa > Arthropoda > Insecta > Hemiptera > Cicadellidae > Flexamia > Flexamia atlantica. The sequence continues at coordinate 45,556,553 of JAQJVK010000005.1, read as the reverse complement.
GCCAATACAAATTCGAAAAATTTTATTTTTCTATATAAAAAACTCAAAAACCCCAATTTTGGGGGGGTTTGCCCCTTTTTACCCCCCTTCCGGTAGTCCGATTGGGCTGGTTCACGAACCGGTCCGAATAATTACTACTTTACACATCCGTGCCAAATTTCATTAAGATAGGACAATTTTTACGCGAGTTATCGTGCTTAAAGACACACACACACACACACACACACACATATATATAGATATATATTTATGAAAATGAACGAATAGTGTTTTTTGCTTCTGGGGGCCCCAAAATGAAAAGTTATGATGGTCTCGGGCTTAGGTCTTACCATGAGTACTATGGTAACAGCTTCTTCCCTATAGGGGAAACTCGCTAAAAGAATTTTTTAGAGGTTCAAGCCATAAATTTATCATTTACAATACTTTCTCTAGAAAACTTAACCAAACAATAAGTTCTAAGTCGAGCCTTCTTTTTTTCTACCTTAGCACAACGCTGAATTACATGATCAACATTCACCTCAATATCACGATGTATAAAAAGGCATAGTCCGTTCAAACACTCTTCAACCATTCTTGTCCGTAGCCAAGATTTAACCAGCTTTACATTTGCCGTTTATCAGCGATCGGCAAATACTCGCGATCGTTTTTCACGGCCGATCGAGAATTCTGCAAAGCTATATCGGCCATTTATCCGCGATCGGCTGATAAGCGCTATCGTATTTCGCGGCCGTTCACGAATTCCGCAAAGTTTATTTAGCCGTTCATCCGCGACTTAACAAATACGCGCGATCTTTATTGCGGCCGATCGCGAGTTCTGCAAAGCAACGTTTGTCGTTTTTATTCGCGATCGGTAAATAAGCGCGATACTTTTGGCGGCCGATCGCGAGTTTCCAAAAGCTGAATTTGCCGTTTATTTGCGATCGGCAAATACGCGCGATCGTTTTTTGCGTCAGATCACAAGTTTCGTGAAGCTACACTCTTGTTGCGATCGCTAAAACGATCCCGTCCCGAAACTAATTTATATCCCGCCCGAATTAATATTTTTTAATGAATTAGTAATTAGTCTATCTCAATTTTTTAAACACGATATTATTTTGATTTTTTCAAATATTTCTCAGCTATTATTTTATAAAAAAATTACTTTCGTGCTGTGCTCTGTTGCGTCATCGTCGGCCGCCCTCTAAATTTGCGCCCCCCTTGCTCTTGCGCCCTTGGCGGGGGCCACTCCTGCCAACCCCTAGGTACACCACTGCTCGGGCTTAGGTCTTACCATGAGACCTACGGTAATAGCTTCTTCCCTATAGGGGAAATTCGCTAAAATACAAAAATTAATATATCACCATATAAAACTATTCACACACAAAAAAGACACGCTCCTATGAGACATAAAGGTTTTTCATTTATCAGGAACGATTGCTTGGAGCTAGACAAACTTTAAGAAATTTAGTAGCTTTTTTTTAGATTTTTTTTGGTTTTTCAATTTGTTTAAGAATTACCAATTCACAAAAAGCTTAATGAGCTGTTTATTGCAATATTGCCCTAAAACTAAATGTATATTTACAGCAAAACATTTATCAAATCACATTAAATATTTTTAGTCTTCATTTTTATGTTGGTTGTGGTTATTAGTGATGAAAATTCATGTTCTTATATGAATGATGGTGTATTGTTAAATATATACAACAGATTTTGCGTTACCATGGATAATCTATGAATCTTCAAATGTCAATCGATTAAAAAAAATCAAAAACGTTTTGAAAAAAAAAAAAATTCTAAAATGTTTTTCTTAAAAGGGCAGGATAAAACATTTTCACTCCATTACAAGGAGTAAAACGTGTCTAAATATAGCAGGCATGGAATAAACTATTTTCTAAGATGTATAATTTATAAATTTTTTTAGTTATACTTGTTAAATTATTTTTTACATTTTATGGCTATAAAATAATGGTATTTTATAGCAACATACATAAAATCTTACTAATCAACCAATAAAATCCAACCAATGTAAGGAATGCAAGGTCTAATGGAATATTAAAATAACAATAAAACACTAAAGTGTTATTGGTTTTAACTTTTGTAATTTTATCGTCTTCTTCTTTAGAAAATTGACAAAGGCTTCCACTTCAAACTCTTGTTCTGGGGTTGATTTTATAATAGTATTTTAGATTATTTGGACTTCTCCATTACCTGGAAACACTTTCTGCAATCCCAGTATTTCCTCTAAACTGCTCTATTTTACATAGTTCCAGTGTTGGGGAAGCTACTTTTAAAATGTAGCTCACTACAGCTACAGCTAGAGGTTGTACAAACTAGCTTTGCTACAGCTACAGCTACAGGTTTTCAAAAGTAGCTAGCTACAGCTACAAAAATCCTGCAACAGCTACAGCTACTTTTTTAGCTATTTTCACAAGATATAATTCAAATTTTCCATACCTGGGTAGGTCGCCATTTTAAGCAAAGTAATGTAATGAAATGTCTTGCACAGAGGTGTATTGACTGAACTAAACACCCATCTAGCATTCAGACGCACTACCGTACCCCAAGTGTAGTTAAGTAAATAATAATACGCTACTAAAAAAGTAGCCCGCTACTGTAGCGCCGCTACTTGTAGTGCGCTACTCACCAAAACTGCATAGTTTTTAAAGAATTTTTACTGTGAACTGTATTACTGTGGACTCTTCAGGAGTTTGATGTTCCTGACACTGAGCAATTGGATTGAAAGGGTTTTTCATCAAGGTCTAAAAGGGAAAAGGCCACGATAACTAGAATAATTTTTATAACTTGTTTAATGACTGTGTATTTAATTAATTATTAAAACAGTTTACAGTTTTTATTTTACTTTTAAAAAGACACCTGACATTCTTATAGTTAATACCATCAGGAACATGGCAATAGTGAAAGCCATAGCATTACCTAAATACCCTCTATATCTTCAAAAGGAACTGACCAGTATTTAAAAATACCAATGCCGACTTCCTTTCTGGCATAGACCAGTCTAACAGCTATCCAAAGGCAGCTTAGGCTATACCTACATTCTACTGGTTATGGGTTTCATAGAAAATGAGGTCTTCTACCACCATTTTTCTTATACCTACTTTATTTTATAAGAATTCATGTAAAACTTTCATTTAAATTTGAAAAACAATATTAGCTTGGCTTGAATGTAAATAATAGGGACAATATTTATATAAAACTTGTTAACTTGTGAAGTAACAGGAAATTATACATAGTAGAAATATTAACTGGCATTAAAAATATTGGTATAAGTCATTTAATTAAATAAATCTAAAGGACAAACAACAATCTTATAGTGAAAATATTTCAAAATTTTTGAATTGAGTTGTTTTATCTAATAGATTGATTTACGAGATAAAAGTATTTTTTTATGAGGAAATCCTTGTTGGGGGTCCTTAAATGTTACTGTTCAGCAGATTCTATGAAATACCCAGGAGGTAGTTTCTGCCCGGAAAGGTAGCAGTGAGGAGGAGGGGCCCCAAATACGGCCCTGATACTGTAATGATATTTTAGATAAAATACATACTATCTTTGTAGATCTCTGGTAGGATATTTGAGTACAAAGAAGACATTGGTAGAACGTTTCCTTTGGGATTTCAAGCTTAAGTTTTTTTTTCAAAAGTAATAACTATAAAATCTTTTTCAATGTAATTGAAAAATCGGTGATGGAACAAAATGTAATATGCTTTTTTTGAGAAACATATTTGTTGAATATTTCATCAGTTGTTTCGTTTACATTTTGAATTATTTTTATTTGCATTCCACGGTTTTAATGGAATCAATTTCCTCTAATGTTCATTTTACAGTAACAGAATTGGCTTGTTATTGTTGTACCTTTGTATTTTGTGTAATATGACTGAATAAATCCCAGTGGAAGGGTACCTAGGGCAAACCCTTGGAAGTATTTTGAAAATTAGAACAATAAACTCACATTTTTAGACAATCTACCGTACAAGAAATTATATCACTTTGATACAATAATAGGTCATTATATCACTTTGATACAGTGCGACCATGCCCGTTTAGAAAGGTCACACTGTATCAAAATGATACAAAGTTTTTAAAATAAGAAAAACACCATTGAATAAAAAATGTATTGTATTGATTTCAAACATCTTTGGAAGAGTCTTATCTGAATTTTATCTCACTAGCTTTTACCATCAAACACTTGCACTTTAATTAAAAGTAATATTTTATTGTTTTCTCAGCTAAGTCTACACATCTTTTTATACTAAAAAGTTATTATAACAGTAATTTAAATGGGACAAAAAATCTTTTATTATTATCGGCTTTTATTAAATTAAAGTAAATTGAAAAAAAGTTTTACAGTAAATACAGAATAATGAACCCCTTTACATAGATGTCGCAATAGATGTCGCAATTCCATAATTTTGTGGAATTATGACATCAAGGTATGAAAACCTGTTTATTACTGATTAACCAATCCTGGAAGGCATCAACATGCATCAACATAAATAAATACAGAATCTAAAATAATTCTATTTTCATTTAAAATAAAATGAATATTTTTTATTTTTCTTGAAAAACTGATGAAAACATTATATTAAATATTTATAAAACAAATATGTTTTCACTGAAGATAACTTTAATTTACTTAAACGAAATGTTCAATCTCCTGCTCTAACCGACAGTCACCATTTCAGTGCAAAATCACAAAATAAATTATTCTATTTAATTCTAGAAATGTTGAATGTCACAGGTACTATTAAAATCAATTTAAAATTGCCATATTACGTGGTCAACAGAGCACAAAACTATTCAAAGTTTGTTTTGTTTCAAGTAATTTTTTTAATACTTAACTCTTGTTAACATTCCTCGATGTTACATAAGAGGAATTAATTAATTTTTGGACAACCCAAAACACAATTAAAACTTATAAATAAATGTAGGTTAATTAATTATTTATTTTTACTAAACTGCACGCTTGTTGGTTTCATGTATGTTTCAAACAAACTCCAAATAATATTTGCATTTGTTACAAGTTCCTCAAAGTACGGTATACAATATATTATGTCTTAAATTTATGATTACAGAAGAAAATTATATCCTACCGGATCCTACTAATAAGAAATTGTTCTTAAGGCAACCACATAATAAATTTGTTATTACCAGAATATTATTAGGTTTTAGTTTTCAGTTTGGTAACTAATGAAAATATTAATCAGTTTTTAAAGTTTTTAATTTACTTTTAAAAAGAGACCTGACAATCTTATAGTTAATATCATCCACAAAACTGAATGCAAATGCAAATATGCGGATGTAGGTATGTATGTAAACAGAGCTAAAGAGAATACCAGTGGTCCTATTTCTAGGAAATTTGGCAAGTAGGTATTAAGCCGTCAAATCTCCAGTTGCTTTTTTCCACAAGCGCATTCTATTATGATATTTTTGTGTAAATGTAAAATATAAAATATAGCTCCAGAATGACTTACTTCTTCCTCTTCTCCTTTTTCACATGTTGGTGGCACGACAGACACCCTTTTGACCGCGAACCGTTTACTCTTGTCAGAGGAAAGAAACGATGATTTCCTTGAAGCCATACTGCACGATCACAATGCCAGTGCGCGACTGACCTGCCAACCTGTCCTCAACTACAGCAGCTGCTTGGCTCTGTGGTGGGAGAATTGCTATTTGCACAACCCCATAAACTGCATTGTTTATGACTCTATAAATTAAATACTATTTATTATAGGGTAAATATTTGTTGTTTTTGTGGGTGTTTAGAATTAAACTAGTTAACTGATCTTTTTCCCTCAAAAAGAAAACAGTTCTTTCCTGGCCTAACTAAGTGATTATTTAACAATCTTAACAATTTCAATTAAATAAGTTTATAGCAGTTTTATCAACAAATAAAACTGGGATCTATGGGGAACACCAGACTTTGTCATAAATTATTTTGCTTAGTCGATTTCTCCAGCGAAAAACCCCTTTAAAACATCCTTGGACAAAAATTCGGTTTGCCTGTATAAGTACTTGATTTATAGTGTAGGATTCCTCTTATACCTAATTTTTGTAAAATTGTTTTTACAATACCGGTACTTCATTGTTTATCATATCAAAATCCTTTTGACTGCAATTTTTTAAAATTGCGTGAAAAAATAAGGGGAAACTAATTTAAAAACCTCAACCTATATATTATCTAATGGAGCTGGTACGGGCACAGAGATATATTATTAATAATAATATTTCTCTTCTTTGTTTGAAATTCATTGCTGGTGATGGTGATTTTATATTTTGATTAGGATTTTTGCGGACATTTGCCATCACTGATTAGTAAAAACCAATTTTCACGACGTTTCGGGATCTGGAATCTGATCCCGTCTTCAGGTGGAAGAAAACCTAGAACATAACAAGATTAGTAACACATGGCCAGGAAAACCTGGACAAAAACACAGCTAAAACAGAGAACTGTAAAAGCAGTCACGAGCACACTAAGCTGAAAAGAAAAACAATAATCTGTAGGGCTAAACAGAATGAGTCAGAAAACACTGAAAAATTCGTTCCTATGTCAATCCCTTATGTGCCGGGATTATCGGAAAAAATTAGAAGAGTTGCTAGGAAGTTCAAAGTTAGAACCGCGTTTAGGACACAAAACACTCTTAGGCAATGTCTCGTAAAACCCAAACCAAAAATGGCACTCAGGGATTAAAAAACTGTGTTTACAGAATAAACTGCAATAGTTGCTCTAGGCCGTATTATGGCGAGACAAAAAGACCTTTAAATGTTAGAATCAAAGAACACAAAGATAACACGAGGAAGGGCTTAGTGGATAAATCAAAAATTGCTCAACACTGCTGGTCTGAAAATCACCAGATGAATTTTGACGAAGCAAAAATAGTACACCGCGAACCTCATTTTTTTTTCAAAAGAAAACCAATTGAAGCTTCATACATAAAACTAGCAGACCAACCAATCAGTCAATCTTCACTTGAAATAAGGCCAGTATGGCTACCAATATTAAACAAAGAATTGAAAGAGAGGGAAAATAAAGTGTCGGCAAATAGGGTAATTACTAACAATTCTGTTCAAAATTCTCACAACATGTTAACCCGTAGCAAGGCCAAGGGGCAAAATCAGGTTAAAAATTAACTAAAAAACACAAACAGACACAAGGAATTTGCATATCACATGTCTCTGTTTCAGGTTTTCGCCACCGGTAGCGCGCCGTGATTTGGTTGGCTGTGCCGCCGCCATTTCTGCCGCTACCGCCGTTTGCTTTCCTCCCACCAGTCTCAGCTCAGCTCTGATTGGTTGTGGACGTGCTCTCTCCTGTCTGGTGATTCTTGATACTTGTGATTCCTGTGTATTTTGTGTTATTGTTTTTCTTTTCAGCTTAGTGTGCTCGTGACTACTTTTACAGTTCTCTGTTTTAGCTGTGTTTTTGTCCAGGTTTTCCTGGCCATTTGTTACTAATCTTGTTATGTTCTAGGTTTTCTTCCACCAGAAGACGGGATCAGATTCCAGATCCCGAAACGTCGTGAATATTGTTTTTTACTAATCAGTGATGGCAAATGTCCGCAAAAATCGTAATCAAAAAATATTTCTCTGTAAGCTGTATTTTTCTCATCAAGCTCAATACATAGCTGGATCCCTTCTGAGATCTCAGTATTGAATTCAGGAATTAAAGTTATTCCTCATTATTTTAAGATTATTTCCGTAACTATGACAGACCTTGCTAATTTATGGTTCATGCTAGTTCTATCAATCAACTAGTCTAATTAAGATTTGTTTTATAAAGTTATTAAAAGTTTTCTTTATATTCTTAAGGTTTATTACTTTTATTTATGACCTTCATCCCATTTACAGTTGACCACATTGGCGTGCTCACGGTGGGTGCCATGGTTGCCCTGGCAACCATGCAGGCCTAAGGGGAGCGCCAAAATAGCCAAAAATATTTTTTAAATCTTGAAATATAAAGAAGTTAGGAAAAAATAAATAAATTGTTAAAAGTTATAGCCTAATAAAAATAAACAACTATCAACATTATTTTCTTTTATACAGCATGTTACCTCAGGCAACTCAAGTTGACATGGTCGGTCACGGTCTCATCTTTTCAGTTGAGTCTTTTAATCTCTATCTCACGCTAATCACCCGATTTCTTAGAAACGAGAGTAAGTATAAATTGCATATCCCATCTCTTTCTAAAAACACAAACATGATTGTAATATCTCTATTGTTATTTTCAAGGCAGATAATAATTTTGATTACAATGCAGTCTGTTCTCGACATTTGCCGAGAACAATCTCAAGTAGCCTAAATTTGATTAGTGCATATGTAATTTGTTGAAGAATTTTAATAGTTTTGTATTATTCATTATAAATTATCAAGTTGTTATTTGGTGAATAGTTGGATGTAGGAAATAATCAAATTTTAATATGCCAAAACAATTGTCGCCGATCAGGTTGTGGCATGAGGGAAATGGCCAAGGAAAGGATACAGGCAAAATAGCATGGTTTTAATTTACTTGCTTCGTGGCTTAAGAAAAGGAGGGATGAGAAGTCAATAAAGATTTAAATGGTAGAATATAAGTCCCTTTGAGTCTTTATTTATTTTTAAGTTGAAAATGTTAAAATATTTGTTTTCTTTTACGATATACTGAAAGTCCTAAATCGTACAGTCCTAAATCAATTTTTCAAATTGCCCCGCATTTATGTTTCCATCTTGAATACACGTTTGACATGTACATTTATCAATTTGTATTTTATTTGTCAAGGAATGATCCCATGCTACGCTAACGATTTGCATTAGTGTGCGCCCTAACCAGTGACCACAGAATAAATGGCCCTAACCCACCACAGCCATTTGTTTTTTTAAAGTCAGTGCGGCAACTTCGCATTCGCTGTGAGCAGGTCTAATTTTCACGTAAATTTCAGTAACGTATATTATTAACTACTCATAGTCTGTAAAACACTTAAGACTAGTAAAATATTACTCATAAAAACCCATTGTTTACTTTGGTATAGTTTTGGTTTTGGCTGTCAAAATATTCCTTGCGTTGCTTAAGCCAACAATCAACCATCACCAACAATTAATCACAATAATTAACTAGCAGCCCGTGTCACTTTGTGACTTTTACCACAGACAAATCAGATCTTCATATGTGCTTTTACCAATAAAAACAGTGGTAAAACAGGCTTTAGTTTCATATTAATTATGTATGGAGTTTTTCAGCGTAAAATACCTTTCAATAAGAAAGTGTGTGAATTTTTAATTTTTTTTTAATTTTCTAGACTAATTTTTTGTGTCATATCACTGGAATAAAGTTGCCAGTAATTGAACTTCTCATCGGGGCAAACGTTTAACAATGACTCATTACTTTAGACTTGAAACTTCAATGTGGGAAAGAAATTTCTCACAGAATTTCAGAAGTTAATTTATTTAATCTGCTTTAAAAGTGTCTATGAATACGTTGTACACTTTGAAATTTCTACAGTGCAACAAACTTCATTTTGCATAAAATGGCGGTTAGTTTTCCATCTCCATCTCCATGTCTCTGTTTTACAGTTTTCTTTCAAAAGTAGTGAATATTTACGTTAATTCTACATAATATCTACGCGTCAGTTTCTTGCAATTAGATCTTGTTAGGCCTTAACAACAAACTATAAGAAGATGGTCAAGCCACTGATCTACTGAAGAACTAATTTCTATATACCGGTACATTTATAAAATAGCCATACTCTGTAAAAACTAACTATTCAATGCTCATAACGGCTGAAAAACTAAATTTTCAAATTGACCCGCATTTATGTTTCCATCTTGAATACACGTTTGGCAAATTTTTACCAAGCAAATATCATAACTTTCTATGAAATGCCTTCAATAAATAGGCATATAGTTATTGGTACATTTTAAAGTCGAGAAAAATAGGCAGGCTAACCGTAAACACTTTAATATCCATCGCTTTCCAAGTAGATTTACAAAATACAGGTTTCAGATTTATATTGCATTTCAAAACTTGAATCCTCTTGTTAAATATTCAACTAATATTGATATTTTAGAACTAAACGTTGAAACATGCATCAATGTGTTGAAACATTTATCAATGTGTATTTACTGTCAACAGTTTGTGAAAATCCCATCTCCAAAGCAATTCTTGAGTTACTTATGTTTCTTTTAAAGTTTCCCTTAAGAAAATAAATACACTAAATTAAGATGATTACAGACTCTTGGTCTTAGTTTCAATAGGTCGAATACTTTTTCTTATTTTCTGTTGTCTTAAAAATAAGTCAATATTTAAGAAATTAAAATCATAATTATGAATGTTAACTGACTTTTGCTAGCCCCGCATTCTGTGGTATATCTCTGGAACTATTTTAAATCTTGAAAATTTGTTTTGTTACAAATAAATATGAATTTGAAAAAGTTGACAGGTTCTACCACGGATAGTGTAGCACTTTCGCTGGAATTTTTAATGTCTCCTGTGTGAAAGCTTTTCATGGGATATTTTCGGAACCCGCAAAAGGAACATCTAGAGAGTAATAGCTTTAATTTGATACCAAATAAGTGTAAAAAAGTTTATTTCTAGGGGCGATTTGCTCTGTACAAAATTCCATAAATTCTTTTAATAATATAGATTAATTTGTCAAAAGCATAATATAAATCTGAGTTAGTGTGGATTTATTTTGAATAAAATTTGCTTATGTATAACCTGTAAAGAATGCATGGCAAAAATATAAATATAAGTATTTGTAAAATATAAACAAAAATTTCAGTGGTTATTTTAGGCATGTGTATAACATGAGATTGTTTGATATACAACTGGTGACCATGTTGCTAAAGTAAATGTTGTAGACAAGTTTTAAGTTGATCTTTTTGGTGGTCTAGCTGTGTGACCCTAAGTAATTAGTGGGATTCATTGAGTCGCTAGGGGGTGGGGGTCGGATTGGAAGTGGGGGGCGCACTTTTGTGTCCAGCACCCACGGTGAACGGACTCTGCGCACGCCTATGGTTGACCAAATTACAGTAACCTTATAATGCAATTTTACCTCGACCCAAATAGATATCGCTCGAGGTTATAAATCAAATTATCATCATAGGATTATTTTTGTGTTGGTAACAAAAATTTAATATTACGTTTTAAGGGGGTAATTAAATATTATACATTGCCATGGGTTTGGGTTTTTTTTTTCATACCGCTGTTGAGAATGAAAAATTAATGAAGATGACAGCTTATTTGAGCCAAGTTACATTTAATTCAGAATTCAACTTCCTACTGCTGGATATTGGTGATTGATCAATGAAAAATGATATTTACCTTTTCATTAGCTGTTCCTTTTAGCCTTCTGCTTCATATGTTTCATAGCGACATCTTCAGGCAGCATCACGAGATTTGTTATGAGTTTAAAATTGAAACACAAAATCCTACTACACACTTGCACTTACATGAAGTACATTTACACATCACAATTACACGAATAAGACTGCTCATTTACTCCCATCGCAGTGCATGCACGCTTTAAATCGAACTGGCGGTGACGTAGAGCACCACGAGGAGATTCGTCATGAGTTTAAAATTGAAACACAAAATCCTATTATACACTTACATAAAGTATATTTACACATCAGAATAAAACGAATAAGACCGGTCATTTACTCCCATCGTGGTGTGTGTATGCTGCAAATTTGCAGCATGTACGCACCATGACGGGAGTAAATGACCAGTCTTATTTGTTTTATTCTGATGTGTAAATGCAGGTACTTTGTGTAAGTGTAAGTGTATAATAGGATTTTGTGTTTCATTTTTAATTTCATGTCATATCTCCCTATGACGCTGCCTGAAGATGTGGCTGTCGCCATGAAACATGTAGCAGAATGCCTAAAGGAACAGGATATTGAAAAGGTAAATAATAAATGTTTACATTTAATTGGTGACACCAGTAGGCCTACTATTAAAGTTCTATTACGATAATAATAACGATGTCATGTGATGAGTTTTATTACTATCATGACTATCTCTAAACGGTATTGCGACACGTGCAAACAACTGTTGCATTCCATTCAGGTTCAAAGAACAAATAATAAAATATGTTTGTTATATTTAATGGCTTGTATAAAAATAATAAGCTTGCCTTAATAATGTACAAGTAAATATTTTATAGTAATAATAATTTATGGTGAGATAAAAAAATTTCCAAAGATTCTTTTATGAAATAAAGACAATTATATAACCATAAAGACAGAAAGGGAACATTTATTATTGAATTGGTGCTCCTTGAAGGTTTATATTTTATGTATATTAAATGTGTTTTAACGTTGCAGAAAGCGGCATGGGAGTGATTGCTCCCACACAGAACCCTACTGCTGTCATGGTGGGTGTGATCGCTCCGAAGCTCCATTGTGTTGCAATATGATTTATTTTTAAGCCAAGATCTGAGCTAGAAAGTAAAACTTAACACGGCACTGCCCAATAGTATATTGATTCTGTTACCATGCAGGTTTTCATTGGACAGTGCTGATGCTACGGTAGGCGTCACGCCCTGTGCAACGTTAAAACACATTTATTATACATAAAATATAAAACTTCAAGGAGCACCAATTCAATAATAAATGTTCAGTGACTATTCAATTCAATTCAGAAGATATTTATTTTTTGAAATAAATGTAGGTTACTAAAAACCCATGTGCTTGCAAAGCACGTGCAGGAAAAACTTTTTCACCACACTACGTCGAAATCACCTGTTTTACAAACTTCAAACACGGACCGAAACACACTGTTTGCTGCCACAGGACCGAAAATGTTTGGGGCCCTAGGGCCGAAAGTCAGCTGATCGTTTATTTGCTTGAAACAACGTCAGAACATCACATAATTACACGGCATTCAATAGGTTCTAAAGTCAGGATGGTTGCGATCATGTGATTTTTATAACTGTGTTTGTTTGAATCATAATAAAGAAGTTGTATCGTCACTCATAACCTACAAGTTTTGTTTTCAAGTGAGTCAAGTAAAAATAGGTTTTTTTTTATTATTTAGGGTATATTAAATTGGGTAGTGTGGTGAAAAATAGCGTTCACACCTCGGCCGAAAGGGTTTTGCTGCTCTCAATCGTTTCAAATTCTCAACTTCGTCTCGAATTTGAAACATGCAAAACATGCGTCTCGAGCCTGCAAAACCTCATTTTCGGCCCTTGTTGTGAAATATACTATTATATTTATCTTAAAACATTATTATATTTCTGGCAACCATTAATAGCCTTTCTTCTATTTTTTTCTAATGTTCTGTTTTCACAACACTTCACATAGTTTTTTTTTTGTACTGATAATCTACATGCTCAATTCATTTATATTTTCCATAATGTTAACAACAAGTAACACTAACTAGTACAGTACCAAACACGCAATTGAAACAACATTAAAAGCTGGCTACAAATTACATGCAATCCACTGAATAATTCAGGCTACAGAAATTAGTTATAAATAAGATATGCTAATCAATAAATAAATGCAATTTGATAAATAAATAGAAATTAAAACATGCAATAAGATTCATGCAATATTAAATTCAAAAACTTATTGTAATGTTTTTCTTTTAAAGACTGGACGTGAATCAGAAATACAATTGATTTCCAAAGCATTGGACAAATATATTAAAATACTTAAGGCCCACAGCACAAAACTGATGCAAGCTTGTATACTTCACATAAAAATCTTCTTCAAACAGAATGTATTAAGCTGAGCGATTTAATTTGGCAACAGGTCTTAAAGAAAATATATATATAGTTTTTTTAACACAGATATATAAAAGCCAAAATAACCCTTTGACTGATCACAGTTTCTCAAAAACTATAAGTATTAGAGCCATGAAACTTGGCAAAAATATTCTCTACAGGCTCTAGATGCGTACTAAGAAAGGGTTTTGCAATATTTTCTTTCAAAAGCCTCGAATATGGTATATTATAAAATTCAAAATGGCGCCCATTTTTTGCATTCAAAGTTTACTTTCTCTAAAACTACAAGACTTTGGGCCATGAAACTTGGCACATATATTCTTTATAGGCTTTAGAAGCAAGCTAAGAAAGGTTTTCAAAATATTTTCTCTCAGACGGGTAAAGTAGAGTGTATTATAAAATTCAAAGTGGCAACCATTTCAGTTTTTGAAACTATGGATGGAAGCCTATAGAATATTTTCAGGGGATAGGAAAGGTACGAGATCCAATCTACTAAAAAAAATAAAGTGCCAAAATAAGGTGTAAAATAAGGTGTTATGTATAGTTTGTGCATTTATTACGGCCACCAACTGTATATATTTGTCAAATGCAACTTGAGCTACTCACGTTGTACGACCCGCTCGAAGTATTATTTTGTACCTATTCCTACTTTGATAAAATTTGTTGCCCGTCTTTTAAATAAATAGGTACTCAAACTAAATCTTTAAAACTCAGTATGGACATTTCATTTCGAGCATATGTATATGCACTTGAAACGGAGTTTCCAAAATTATAACTTTACAAGGGTTGATGAGGGGGGTATGAGGGGGGGGGATGGGGATTTCAATTCCAAAACACAAACTATCACAACAATATTTTGCCTTATCGATAGCAGAGTAACCTGACCTCAAATCTGATTGAGAAACGTCTGGGAAGTAGTTTTTGGCCAATGCATTTACCATCTATTTTTAAAAACGCGCTAAAATAAGATTTATTTTAAGTCTAAGACCTGCCCTTAGCGTTTTTGTTTTATATCCCTGGTTATCGCTAATTCTCTGTATTGGAGAATGGGAGGATAATAATTCTTAACATTTGCTAATCATGAGGGAGAAACATTACTCTTCTTATTTCAATTTAGGGTGGAATTACCAGCCCCCCAGGGTTAAAATTAGTCATAGGCCTACTTTCACAGGCGAAGCTGCGGGTATATCTACTAGTATACTATATACATGCAAGTAAACGTGCTTTAGATGCTAAATATTCTTTAGATGCACACTTTTGATATGGCCCCTTAAAAAGTATAAAGCATAATTAATTTTTCTCAATTTACATGAGAGATATGTTATTTGTGTTTCCTATTTCAGGTGCTCATCTATAAACAAAACCTAATATTTTACATTGCTGACTATTTCGATATTTGAACATGCACAATCATATATACAGTGATGCTTATGACATACAATATTAAAACTTTCTGTAAGAATTTCTTTTGGAACATTCTAATTAAATAACAACATGCATTTAAACTTTGAGGTGTTTATTAAAATCTTATTATTTATTAACCAATTATAAATCTGTTAAATTCTCATTAATTTATAATTTCAGTGATTCCTTGGTGAATGAGGATCATACAAAGTGCGGTAGAGTCAGCAGAGCCGTCCTTAGCAAATCCAAGGCCTTGAGCAAACATTGTTGCGAGGTACCTTGTTGCAACAACTACGGGGGGGGGGGGGGTGGTGGGAGGGGGGGAGGAGAGGGGGGTCCGTGGACCAGGGCATAAAATAACATGTTAACTAGGCGACACAAATGTCGCCCAGTACTGAGATGTTGTTGCCCAGTGCCTATGGGTAGTCCCGGCATTTTAAAAATGATTAACATTTTTAATATATCGAAATTTACAAACTACTGTAAAAAAAAACTTCATGTCAATCTTTTAGAGTATTCTCAGCAAATTAAAACTCCCTGGTTCATCCAGTACAGTAGAACCCCTCATATCCGGTCACCTCGGGACCGAGCCTTGGCCGGATAACGATTTGGCCGAATAAACCAACCTACTATAATTACGGCCATTTGCACCAATTTAATCCTACGTAACTGATAAATAAAGTCTTAAGTAGTGTAAAATACTCGTCTTTAGGGTTATTAAGTAGCCTACACACACTTTGTAAACCAATGGAAAATTATTTACTGTAAAACAAAATTAAATTACGGAATAATAGTTCACAAAAATATTCGCTGCAGTACAGTACTGTAGGCTTCATTATAATTGTGGTACATTATGAATATGTAAAGAAAACTCATATTGATGTTAAATAAAGATGAATGTAAAAAATGTCTTACAATAAGTCGGTTTTAAAGATTATTAGGCCTTAAAAGTAAATAATTTTCAGCTCACAGGTTACTATCTCAACTAACTAAGTTATTTTCATAAAAATACAATGTAAACCAATGTACCGTGGGAGCGTTCAAATCGCGACGAGTTATCGCGTGCGTCTACGCGTACGTAAGCCGTGGGAAATATATTTTAGTATTTACTTCCAGGAAGCGGCCGGATAAACCGAGGACCGGTAAATCCAAGGCCGGATATGAGGGGTTCTACTGTATGACATCATCTCCTAGAAAGTTGTACCACTTTTTGAAGGTATTTAAACATCACTCAGTCTTAAGAAAGTTGGTGCAGTCGTATATTTCTCTGACACCGCATAGAGTCAGAAAGGGAAGTATCAGTACACACGACTTTAAAGTCAAACAACAATCTGGCCTGTCATGGGAAGCTCTCAACTCCAGAATGTGCATCGCTCTCAACGGAGTTGGGACAGCTTTTTTCGACCCAAGGCCATCAGTGGCAAAGTTCTTTGAGAAGAAAGAAAGAAGAAGGAAACTGCCTGATGCAGAACTGTATCAAGACCAAGATTTCGTAAAAAAGTTTTTTGTGAAGGGCAGTAACCTTTAAATTGTAAGTATTTATCAAAAGATTTGTTGATACCTTAGTAATTTAATTATTATTTAAAATTTTGTTGTTTAAAACAAATATTTACTGACGATTGTTTTTCGTGCAGAGTAAAAAAATTATAAAAAACAACAAAAGAATTTGTTTTTAATCTTAAAAGTGAACAGTGATTAATTGTCAATGCTCTCTTAAATGTAAATGTTGTGATAATAGCCCTTGGGGTTTTTAAATTAGTTTCCAGCACCAGGATCTAATCTACTTAAAATTTACGTAAAAACAGCTATCTTATGTATCTTAAACAGCTTAAAATTGTAATTGTTTTTCTTTCCCGTTCGTGTACAGAGTTCTAAAGGGAGAATACAATCATTGACTTCGGACTTATTATCCAAAGTAAATGATACTATTTAATTGAGGAAACATGGGTTCAAAATAATTAGGAGACATAAAAAAATCACAGAATGTGATTTTTAACATTCATAAAATAAAAAGCAGAAATTTATATTGAGGTTTCAGATTTACGTAGAATACTTTAATATGTTTGTGTTCGTAAACTGTTAAAGGTTTGTAATAAACTTTGAAATTGAGCTATGATTTTAGCCCAAGAGGTTGTAAAGGCAGCCTTGGCATATTACAACGTTCTAGAATACGTAATTTTGACCCCTACTCTATGGACTGTTTCCAAGATAATATAATGGAAAAATTCACTTAAAAATACATAAAAATTTGTGATTTTCACTTCAAATTTTGTAAAATTTTTCCTGGGGGATGACCCCTGGACCCCACTTTTTGCAGGGCAGTATTCCATAACCCCCTGATCCCCCGGTGGTTTCGTCTCCCCCAAAGTAAAATACTGGGTGCACCTATGTCGCCCAGTGGAATTCCTTTAAAATATGCTCTGCCATGGACTGTCCCCCGGAAATTTTTGCAAATTTATACTAGCAATGTTGTCATTTCAACCACTATGCTGAAGAAAAAGTTTAATCTCCTACACTCTGAAAAGGGGGGTTTAAGAGCAAAACTACCATTTCAGGTTGGTATAATTTAGAGTTGTTATTTGCTTGTTGGTCTATAAAAAAACTTTAAGTCTTAATAAAATAATCGTTAAAAATAATAATAATAAAGTTTATTCTTAAAGTTATTACGGGTGAAACATAATAATTTTGGTCAGACAGGAAATAAATAAATAAAATAAAAACTAAATTTTTGTTGTTGTTTTTTAATGAACAATAAATGAATAATAAAGAAGCACTTATTATTACAAAATATTAATATTATTTGCACATATTGTTTTCAGTAGTCATAACACTAAATACTAAATTATTATCGATTATCCTTAAAAAGAGTAAAAATAAAGAATAAAAGAACGCACCAGACAAAATTTGGATTGGACCACATACTGGGTCGGAAAAACGTTGAGAGTGACTGTCAAGCGGGAAAAGAGAGGGGAGGAGATCACCTTGCGACAGGCTGGTCGGTCTGTCGGTGTCATTGGTGGTGCGTGGTGGTAGCACCAGCAAGCATGACTCACTCCGGCATGATGGACGTGAGGCCCGGGCTCTGTCACCCTGCTGCCACTGTCAAACAGGGCCGTACTGAGACCGGGATAGCCGGTACAATTTTACCGGGGCCCGGGGTCAAGGGGGGGCCCGGGGCGGGTCGAAGGGGGGCCCGGGGGGCCGTAATTGCCCTCCGAAATAGTGGAAAGCCCCCGACAAGGCCCGGGAATGGGTAAAAAGAGCCCGCAACGGAACGAAGGGACACAGAAATCGGGACGTGTGAGTAAAAAAAAAAAAAAAAAGGTCACCACTTTTGCCGAGCCGGAAATCAGCTACGGTTTTGAGTGGAACGGGTGCAGTACCAGACATGAGGGGCCCGGCCGGCTTAATATCTTTACCGGGGCCCGCCGCAGCTGGGTACAGCCCTGCTGTCAAACGATGTTCTGCATTCTTTTGATCGCTACTTTCTCCTATATATGAGAATCTCGTTCAGTTTAATTTATCAATGATCAAAAATATTGTGCGGGTAATCAGACAGAGATTTCAACCACGTTACATTATTATGTTACTTTCATTCAATTAAAACTAAATTAAGGCCTTTTGAAAATCTAGAAAGTGTATGATTTCCGCTTGTCAACACTGCCAGTTATCTCATCAACATGCCTATGAATTGTTCGGTCAGTTCCCTTGCGTGGTAAAAATCCATGTTGATTTTGGGAAAATAAAGAGTCACTTTGATGATATTCCTTGATTTTAATAATCTAATCATTAATTTAATCATTTAATCATTCTTAATAAGACAGGTACCTCATGGAGGACGTTACCCTGAATATGAGTGAAAGACGAGTGTGATGATCGTGATGGTAGTGGCGCGATCTTGTAGCCTTGTTACTGACTAAGGTTGGCACGTTCCTTAGACAGGATTGTTAATTAATAGCCCAACAACCAATGGCAGCTGGCTGCAGAAACAACCCTTCAAAAAGCTACTAACTTTTCTCGGGATCGATCCGGCTACCTACATGTTTGTAGGCGGGCACTATAACCACTACACCAACCAGCCAGTTTTGTTTCATTAAACATTCAAAGATTTTACCAATTTTATTAACGACAGATATATGGCAAAACAAACTTCTGCTGCATCTCCTGTCTTGTATGTGGGGTACAATACTAGGGAATTTCATTCAATTAAAACTAAATTAAGGCCTTTTGAAAATCTAGAAAGTGTATGATTTCCGCTTGTCAACACTGCCAGTTATCTCATCAACATGCCTATGAATTGTTCGATCAGTTCCCTTGCGTGGTAAAAATCCATGTTGATTTTGGGAAAATAAAGAGTCACTTTGATGATATTCCTTGATTTTAATAATCTAATCATTAATTTAATCATTTAATCATTCTTAATAAGACAGGTACCTCATGGAGGACGTTACCCTGAATATGAGTGAAAGACGAGTGTGATGATCGTGATGGTAGTGGCGCGATCTTGTAGCCTTGTTACTGACTAAGGTTGGCACGTTCCTTAGACAGGATTGTTAATTAATAGCCCAACAACCAATGGTAGCTGGCTGCAGAAACAACCCTTCAAAAAGCTACTAACTTTTCTCGGGATCGATCCGGCTACCTACATGTTTGTAGGCGGGCACTATAACCACTACACCAACCAGCCAGTTTTGTTTCATTAAACATTCAAAGATTTTACCAATTTTATTAACGACAGATATATGGCAAAACAAACTTCTGCTGCATCTCCTGTCTTGTATGTGGGGTACAATACTAGGGATTTTAAATTTGTCTGGAAGAACACCTTGCAGCACAGAATCTTGAAACATTTAACACAGTAAAGGAGTAAAAATATCTAAATTACCTTTTAGTATACTTTATTAACACTAATTCCATCTACACCTACACTTGGCTTATTTTTCATGCACTTGATAGTATTTGAAATTTCTTCATCATTGACAGCAAAATCACCTACATACACTCATAGTTAATTGCTATTATCATCAATAACTAGATCATACCCAAAATTATCTTTTCTTAGCTGAGGAACTACATTAACAAAGTAATCTTTGAAAGCATTGGCAATTTGAAACTCGTTACCTTTACTCTGACGCTATTATTAATTCTGATACAATTGAATTTTTTCTTTTTTTGAGTATTTTTAAATTACATTCCAGTATTCTTTTGAGTTACTTTTTGATTTTTCAATAACATTTGATCTTTGTCTGTCTTATTTTTACCAACCATTCTTGAAAAAGCTGTGTATTCTTCCTTTAAACGTTCATTCTCCCAATTTTTTGAAAAAGCTTTTAACAATAAGTTTTTAAGATTTATTAACTTAATTAAATTTTCATTAATCCACTCACATTGTTTCTTGTTTTTACTACTTAGTTTTTTTAAATAAATAACAAAATCTATTATGTCATTCTTGATATAACTTAGAAAAAATATTTACAGAATTATTTATATTATAATTTTTCAAAAAAGGTTCCCAGTTCGTAAGTAAAAGATGCCTATGAAACAAGTCCTTGTCCAAACTTTTACAGAACTCTTCACTAACAAAATTTTTGTTTGCATTAAGAAATACACTTATACCACAACGATCCGTGGTATTAACTTTATTTGACTCTAAGTCAGTGTCTAGGCGGAGCAGGTCTGCAACTGTCATTATTGCTGTTCGGTGTTTTTGGTGTTCGTTGTTCTCGTGACTTGTCGAACCTGGATAATCCAGACTTGATTGTAGTACAGTAAACTCTCGATTATCCGCAAGCGGATTAACCGCGCGTGCTACGAAAAGCAAAAAACTACGTATTTATAAAAAATTTGACTGAACTGAAAATTTTTTTGAGTACAAAACACGGGTAGGCTTTCTCCGAACTCGGGCAGTTGGCTAGCGCACAATCTATTTTTTTCTCCAAGTCTCCTTACAATATTCAGGTGTTCGTGCCAAGGTCGCTGAACACCCCTCCCACACCCTCCCATCATTCCCCTCCCCTTTCTCTCTCGCCTACTCATGTGTCCAAACTACCCCCTCTCATCTGACACTACAGTATTGAGTAAGTGCTGACTCTGACCGATCAAAACCGATCTGATTTATTTTTCGTCTTTTAACGCGTTTAGTGATTGTGTTGTCTGGTCTGTGGCCTGCCCAATTATTTAGAGGAACAAGTCGAAGATGCGCAGTTGGCTGAAAAACTTATGCTACCCAAAATTCAAGTGCAGATTAAGAAAAAATGTTTCCAAAGCAAGAATCATAAACAAGTGACCGACTTTTTTAAGAGGGTATAATTATTATTTATGTTTACATTGTTTTACGTATTACTGTATAGAATACTGTATGAAATAAATTGATTGTTAATGATAAAATTGTTTTTCTCTTTTATTTTCTCCCAATTTCATCACTTTTGCGGATTATCTGCGATTTTAGGTATCCGCGGTGGTCGCGCCACCCAATTCTGCGGATAATCGGGAGTTTACTGTAGTTCGTTTTGTCGTAGTATGATAAGAGTCTCAAGTCAGTGTGAGTACGATCGTAACCAAAAGAATTAACAATTTTTTAATGTTTAAAAAAACTTTAAAAATTAACGTTCTAATAATTTGATACCAATGAGTTTTGACTAGTTTTGAGTAAGAAATGAAAAAATAAACATATGCGTTATACACAAAACAGTAGCATTTATTATTCAACCTATCATGAGTGCAGTCCGAATGCCAGGTACGATCAGGCCGTTGGAGGTAGGTGTTAATTCTCATAACTCAAGACATGATGGAAGCAGTCAAAAGCCCATCAGTGATGTAATTACTTGCAAAGGTAGGATTTTAATGCCTGTTCAACATTCAGGATGGCAATGAGGTACTTGGAAAAACCAAGCCGCCACAAACAAGTTAATCGCTCAAAACTATGTTCACTTGATCAACGTTCCTTTGAGTCACCCTTAACTTGCCATGCGAATAACGCCAAAAAAAATAAAAAGTTCACACCTAGTATTTTTTTTAAGTTTGAACTAAACAAACAGCTTGTCTTGTCTTAAAGGTGTTGTGAGATAGGTACTGTAACTAGGGGTGCCACAGAATGATTTAATAGCACGAACCGCGCTGTAGAATTTGATTTTGGTTGGGAACCTATGATTTATCGGGGATTTTTTAGATTTGCAGGGGACATAACCCCTTAAGCGCGGAGTAATTTGCTCCCCGCAAGATCAGTAGCGTGCAGTTTAATTACACGATCAACACCAACACGCGAGGTTTTCGTCTCTACGCGACGAACGCGATACTGAAGAACTCTTGGCGTGGACGTAGTTCCAGAAAAATCCACTAGAGTGCAGCACCAAATGGTCTGCAACTCGTCAGGGTTAACTGTCCAGTCGTAGAAAGAAAAAAAAAACTAGCAGAACATCTGTACCAACAAAATAACAAAATTAATCAGCTGAGAATGTCAAATCCGAGTAAACTCGGGCGTCGCGCAGAGGGCACTTAGATGTTCCACCAGATATCTCGTGTGTCGCGCTTAAGTGCACAGAATACTACCACGAGCTATCTCGTGTGTCACGGATAAGGGGTTAAAAACTAAAACTTTTTGTCTAAAAACTTAAAACAAATTATATTTAATCCCATTAAAAAAAATAAAAATATCCCATGTTATGATAAGCGAAGAATAACCATGTACTTAGTAGGCTATTATGCTATTGTATTACACTGTGCTATTTTATTTGGTATTTAATATACATTCCTTTTAGGGGGGATGGTCACCCCTTATTGTAACAAGCTCTGACTGATATAAAAAATTAAAATTTAGTCCCATTGCTGATTACTCTATAGTACTCCAAAAACAAATAACCATTTAACAGTAGTTACAACACTAGATATTAATTAAAGGAGTAAAAAAAAAACAGGCAACAAAACCCTTTTAAGTAATATATTTTGTAATAAAAAACATAATGTTAGGTGACAACATATTATTCTTGTGATAAGCAAACTCGGAAAACAGGTGGTTACAATCCAAATAAATAACAGGTGAAAAGTGAAGTTGAATTTACAATAAGCAAACTAAAAATACTATAAAGTGATTAGGTATAGGTTGAGATAATAACATTATATACATGTGTCAAGCTTTTGTATTAATAAAATATAACAATGCATACATATAATATATAACTAGACAGTTTCTTCGATATATAATTTTACACAATACATTAATATATTATTCATCGAGAATGATTGCCAAACTTTTACAGCAATTAGGTAATACACCAGGCTTTTTCAATAAACACGCATAGTTCTTTAATGGAATGGCACGGCTCATTTGAAGTACTGAAACGATAAAAAAGGCTTATAATAGAATCACACCCTTGGTTAAATAATAATGATAAAAATAAAATCCAGCCTTCGAATGTACTCTTTCCCTCAGGAGATCATTTTGTTTCATTAATGCAGATCAAGACTAATATGCCTATAAAATAGGGAAACATAACTAGGTAAACAGCTATTAAAATGACAATAAAAACTAAATCTGTCATTTTGAATGTTTCATACTTTGTTTTAGAAAGAAAAATTGCAGAAATTAAACTAAGTTGCAAATAAACAAACATTCTTCATGTTCTGTTACTATTTGTACAACACTTGTGAGCATATTTGACACTATTGTGCAATGTAATAAGAATTATACTTGGTATATATTGCACTGAAAAAATGTACTGTATTAGAGGAAACATATTTATTCCAATATTTTGACATTTCCATTTAAACAAAATAATACTACTATATAAACATGGTAGTTGAAATAAACTAGACATACAACACCATATTTTCATCTCACAATGTCATAAGTACATTACAACCTAGAACAATAAAGTCTCATTTCAAACATTTTTCTCCATCTTTGGGTTAGTTATAACATAAATATATTTAATGTTACAAGACACAAACGAGGTTGTCTTAATGGAACTTAATTTATGACTAATACTTATGAACAATAGAAATAAAAATCTTGGACTTTAAATTAAGCCTAAGATGTTTTAAATGTATATCTGATGTCAAATCGTCATAACCAGTCTATACTGAGACTTACATCAAATCATACATAGAAAAAGTATAAGACCTAAGAGGTTGGCTTCGCTGAATTTGTAGTCCTCTTTACCTGTAACAGAAACAATACATTTATGGTAATGACATTTTTGTAGTATATTATATTAATTTCGGTTTTCAGGCAGACAAGGTTACATTTCAAAGCATTCTCGTTAAAGTTTTTGAATGGATATTTTCATTTAGTTGATCAACCCTCGATCGGGTGCATGCGGAATTTTCCTCCGCACTTGTTTTTTTATTAAAATAAACAGGCATAATGGGTATCGACAGTCATGTCTGGCTCCGTACCTCAAGCGCCTCATTCCAGGAATCACTTAAAGCTAATTATACCCCCCACCCCCCTTCAGTGTTATTGCAATTCAGTGATGCCTTTGTCAGTTTTCGGAGTGTCCACTCCCCTAACACAGACAGTGATACCTACTTTACACTAGAAAATTACTTACTATGTTCAAATGAAATATTACACCTCTTGAGTTGAACCACTAATGCTATCTGTGATGAAATGTAATCCTAACGAAGAGCATTTAATTACAATATTTCGTTATAAAACAAGTAAAATGGATTTAATTTGTGCGATTTAGTGTTGTGGAGTAAAATTCCCCATGCGCCCTCTGCCATAATGCCGGTGAAGGGCCCACTCAAGAGTTAACGGAATTTTGGTCGATTAGCCGAAAAGTTACAGAAAATTTTATTTCATCACAACATTTATATGATAAATATTAACAACGAATATTCAAGCTGTACGTTAACCTAACCTTAAGTTAAGTATAATCTAACCTTCTCTACAATTTTTGAAATGGTGCCTTCTGTAATTTGAAATACCTAGTAATCAAATTAATTAGTGCCTAAATATAAAAAGATCACATGGCTAAAAAGTAAGGTATGACAACCAACAGGAAGGTATTTAAAATGATATAAGGGTGTGAGTTAGAGCTATCTCCATATGGTGGAGGGGTATCCAGGGAGGAGACAAATATGCAAGGCGTTATAGACATATTGTAACTGCTGAATTGTCTGGTGTTTCAAACATGATGTCTGAGGTCTTGTATAGATTTTGTATAGCTTGTTATGTAGACGGTCGAATTCCATTAAAACGAGCATCTATCATTATATATGACGTGGTAAAACAGGTTCAAAGGAAGAGGGCAAATATAATGTGATACATCGAGGTGTTACTGCAATGTACGATGAAAGCTCATAATAAAAATGTATAAAACATGAACTCCTGACATTAAAGCTATACCTGAAAGTGGTTAGTACCGGGAGGAGGGCTGGCGCGGCTGGTTGAACTGGCTGGAGACGGCGGAGCTGACGATGTTGCCAGCCGCGTCGCGCACGTGCTGGTTCCGCATGATCTCCGAGGTGAACTCCTGCTGGGCCTTGGCGAAGCTGGCGCCGGTCGAGCGGTAGATGCGGTGCACCTGGCCGCAACAAGTCCCCACACTCATTACAATTGTTTGCCTTCAAGTTAAACTCTATCAATCAGAGAGTTTGTAGTAGAACAGGTATGATATTTATCGAGGCTTCGGCAAAAATAAAAAAACCCAATTGTTAATCAAATAAAAATATCTAGAACCTTAATCGTGGAGAGAATTGAGCTAAATTACCTTAGCCAGAAGCAAAAAGTCGATGAAGGCTGCACAACAGAAACCGGCAGCGACGAGCAGCAAAAAGATCCCAATGACAATGCCAGAGGGGGTTCCGTCAAAGGTCGCCAGGGCTGTTGCAAGTCCACTGCAACATCAATGACAGCGATAAATTTAAACAGAGAGATATTCTTTTAACAACACAAATACATTGTTACAGTCACTTACATCCGATGGATTTGAGCAATAAACCTCTGTATGAAAGTACATATCCCTCTATAAATGTAATATCCTTTTTTTTCAATGTATATCTCCCATTCTGGGTGTAACTTTTATTTTGATATCTGAGGTTGAACGTATGGCCTACTCAGAGAATCTTTTTAAAATTTGTCAACAGATCTAAAAAAAAGGAAATTATCATATCCAAGGGATAATCGTATGAAAAATATGAAAGATACGAAAAAAAAATATGAAAGATTTTCTGCAATAGTTTTTGAATTAGATTAATGAAAAAAATGTTATTATTATTTACAATCTAAGAAATGGTTTATTTGCCATGTGAAGACAGAAGTCGAGAATTTTGGGTTCTTGAACAAGAGTTGTAATGAAAGAGTTCCCAAGTTCACTTACCAAGTTCCTGACCCCGGCAATCCCAAAGCTTGAAAGATGGTGATAATCATTTGGAAGAAAAATATGAAGAAGAACACCATGAAGTTGAAGGAGCTGTCACTCCTGCAACATATCACAGCATTACAGACAATGTAACAGAGAGGGCCAAGTTCCAATAATCACAGTGTGGGGCTCGATCAGTAAATGAACAAAATAAAAATATTTTTTTTATGAGTTCAATTTTGTAATATCTATGCTCACGTATTTCAAGTCGGTGCGGCTCTATCAATACATGAAAAGCTGATGTATCAGAGAAATGCTTGATTGAATAAAGGCATTATTATTAATAATCTGTGAGTAGAGATTAAGTATCTCAGTTTGATCTCAATTGTAATTGTGGAATAAAATTTCAGTTATCAAATCAAACATTTTGCTTTAAAATGCATATTTTCAAGTATTGTAGACCCACAAATAATTTCTCGTTTTAATTTAAAACTCTGCCTCTCTAATTATATGAAATTAACACACAATTTTTATTTTAATATTACATTCATGTAAGCCAGAATTTACCAGTAGCTACAAAAAAAAAAGAAGTACAACATAGAAGGACATCTCACCTGCAGTTCAGAAAATGTTATTTACCAGATTTAATGTAAAAATTGTCCAGCCCAGTACATAGGCCTAACAACAGAAACCCTCAAAAAAAGAATGAACGGTCATAGACATGATGTTAAGACAGGGAAGGACAAACCAGTCGCCCAACATGCTACAACCCACAACCTACATTTTGACATTGCTATTCCACAAAAGCTTTAAAATCAATTCCAAAAACAAATTGCAACAGCTACACCCTTAGAAGATAGGAACTGGCATATCAACATGTAATAGGATCCAGAAACCCACCCAACCTAACTCTGAGATGATCCCAACCCTTCCCCACAACTGGCATCAATAAACAAACTTTTAGGCCTAGAATTTTTATATTTACTGTGCTTCTAAGTTGTGTATATAGAGTAGTTTAATACGGCTTATGTGTCAAAAAAATCAATATACAGCCTAAAATGTTTCATGTAGTTTAGCCTTTTTAAAGAATTTTTTCCCATTTGCTGTGTTGGCAGAACTGCACTTTTTCAATTTCAAATTTCACCACCAGTAACAGTCTTTCTCCTTCTCTCCACCCTTGAAAAAGGTCCAAATAGGTGGACTGAAATATTAGGACTTTTCCTGTGTTTTGTGTTTCTGATGGCCTACTCAACTTCAGGTAAGCCAGTTGTTTCCTTTATAATCCTATTTTAATAAACTGTACTTCTGTTATTGCTTAACTCATTTTTTGAACAGGTTAAACAGTCTATTGAACTGCAAAGTCCCTGGAAATAACACGATATATATAATACACATTATAATTGGTTATAGTCTACAGCTATTACTTATACGCTATATGAATATGGCCACCTCTTTGAAAAGGGATTTTCGGGAGCAAATCAGACCTATATATGGGCCAAATACATTACTGGCAAAGTCTCAGCTCAATTGATTCGTAATTTTCACATTTTATATACATTCAGATCCATTTTACCATGTACAAAAAATAAGTTTCTTTATTAAACAGAGAGAATAAATTGCACCATGTACAAAAAATAAGTTTCTTTATTAAACAGAGAGAATAAATTGCATACGTACTGAATACATCAGCACAATACAAGACATGCTTTAAATTTTGCCTTACCACTCAGTCTGTTTGAAAAGAAACTAGCACACAAAGGAGCTTAAGACACTACCACAACCAAGATCCAACTAACATCATGGTTACAGGTTAGGCCATACTACTCAGAAGCCGAATTCCTGAACAACAGCACCAGTGGGGATCTTCCTCAACTCTTATAAATAAAATCAATAATCATTCAGTTTGTAATTGCAACCTTTTGACGCTTGTACTATTCTCAAATAAAAATGTAAATACAAAAATATTGTCTCTTGTCTATTAGAAAAAAAATTTGCAGAGTGAAACTCCGCAAGCATCCGCTCCAGGGTTAAGGGCCCTTCATATGTGAGAAATTTAATTAGAATGTACGTACGGGCACCATCTCAGTTACATACCTGAAGGCTTTGTAGATGGGACGGTACCAGCAAATAAAGGAGAAGGGGGTGAAGATGAGTGTGTAGATGACGCCGACGCCGAACGTGCTGAAGTCTCCCTTGTGCAGGATCAGCAGCAGCCCCCCCACCACGTTGATCACCATCAGCGCGGCGTGGACTGTGACACACAGACAGGCAATGAGAGGGGGTGAAGATGAGTGTGTAGATGACGCCGACGCCGAACGTGCTGAAGTCACCCTTGTGCATGATCAGCAGCAGCCCCCCCACCACGTTGATCACCATCAGCGCGGCGTGGACTGTGACACACAGACAGGCAATGAGAGGGGGTGAAGATGAGTGTGTAGATGACGCCGACGCCGAACGTGCTGAAGTCTCCCTTGTGCATGATCAGCAGCAGCCCCCCCACCACGTTGATCACCATCAGCGCGGCGTGGACTGTGACACACAGACAGGCAATGAGAGGGGGTGAAGATGAGTGTGTAGATGACGCCGACGCCGAACGTGCTGAAGTCTCCCTTGTGCAGGATCAGCGGCAGCCCCCCCACCACGTTGATCACCATCAGCGCGGCGTGGACTGTGACACACAGACAGGCAATGAGAGGGGGTGAAGATGAGTGTGTAGATGACGCCGACGCCGAACGTGCTGAAGTCTCCATTGTGCAGGATCAGCAGCCTATGTTGATCACCATCAGCGCGGCGTGGACTGTGACACAAAGACAGGTGATCATAGCCGTTAGAAGTAAAACCTTGTAAAATACAGTTCATACGGTCTGAACTCACAAGTCACAATATATTGGGAGTGTTTCTAAGGTTAAGTTCTAGGATGCTGCTAAATAGTGGCGTCTAAAAAACACTAGGCGGAGGCATATGCCTGCATGTGATAAATGTTGGAGATTAATGGTATCAATAAATTATTTGATAGCAAACATCTGTTACTTAATACTTACACATCCACAGGTAATAGAGATTGCGCACTATTGGTTGAAATTCTACAGGAATCTCCACATTGATATCTTGATAGAAGCATGGCTGCAGCCCACAGCAGTTGTTCTCAGGTAGAGGAGGCCAGTTATTTCTCCTTACTGTAACAATATAACCAGTAATAACATGTGAAAAAATAATAAAGCACAGGGAGAAATGATCCTATATGAAGAGAATCCTGAATAAAAGTCCTGTTCCAATTGAAAAAGTTTTCTTTAAACGTTTAAACAATTAAGTTATTTTCAGAGAACAAAGCATTGACTTCCTCTAAAACTACACATTATTCTTTGGCGTAGTTCATCAAAATGCAGGTTGCAGAAGGTTTACATACTCAACGAATTTCAAATGCAAGGCAACATATTTCAATCCAACATAGCGAGGTATGACATGTTTTTGTAATCTCCATAAGATTAACATGGGGAGTGAGTATGCAGGTTTGCTGCAACAGGGGTGTGTTAAAACTGGATGGTTTTAATTCAATATTTAGTAGATATTAGCTAGAAGAAGCCATATACCAAGTTTTAACAAGAAATAAGATATAATAAGTTATTATGTTAAAAAATAAGGAAGATATAGATTTTTCTAAATTTCCCATGAGGTTAACATGGGGAATAAGAATGCAGTTTTGCTGCCACAAAAATGGGAATGTCGGGGATTTTAGACTAATATAAATAAGATCTCATCTAGATGAAGCAAAAAACTGTTTTAAGATATGTTGAGAAGTAATTGATATAGAATTTTACTTTTTTCCCATAAGGTTAACATACATAAGTTTAATGGACAACGTAGTGTGTTTACCACTTTCAATATCTCGGTAGCCAATGGGAACAGAGCAATGATTCAAAATACTGTTGTTTTTTTTTCAAACTGAATCCAATGGTGCTTACAAAAATTGGCACATTTTTTTTCTAAGTAAAAAAATTAGAAACCCATTTTTGGAGGGTTTAACCCCCTTCACCCCCTTTCCAATTCTCTGATCAGACTTCTTCTGGTTTACAAACTCGTCTAATTGATTATCACTTCTTTAAATGTATGTACCAAATTTCATAAAGATCGGACCATTTGTACGGCCTTATTGTGCTAACAGACACATATATATATACATTATACATAGGTAGGTAGACATTTAAAAATTCAAACGAATTATGTTTTCTGCTTCTGGGGGCCCCTAAAACGAAAAGTTATCATGGTCTCGGGCTTAGGTCTTACCATGAGACTTTCGATAATAGCTTCTTCCCTATAGGGGAAATTCGCTAAAATAAAAATTATAAATCAATATCCAATATTGATTATATACAAATTAAATAACTATATTAATATTGAAGACAAATTTCTGATCAACGCCCAGGCCAATCTATGGCATCTAGAATTATGAAATTTTGTATGTATATGACTGTAATAGCTAAGGCACCCACTAAGAAGAAATTTAAAAAAATTCTCATACCCCAGAGGGTCCAAAGGGCAAAGTCTGAGAGTCTTGTTTATGGATATAGCTGTCTAATATTGAATGACAATCATTAGTCATTATTTAATTCAAAATGCCCAATAAAGTGGGATACTGTCAGCTTGTTATGAATAACTTTGAAAAACCTACCATTGTAAGGGGCGTTCCTAAGCTCTTCTTCTCTCCTTGCCAATTCTGCTGCTTTCCTCTCTAATTCTTCTTGTCGTCGCTGAAAACATGTGATGTCTAGTAAAGAATTTGGCTTAGTTATTTAAAAGTTTGAGAATGAATTAAGAGAATCATAGAAAATTTGTTGTAGATATAAGACAAACATTTCCAATTTAAAAAGAATAGTTGTTTCTGACTTCAAGTAAATAATCCTTGCTACATATGATTTACATACGACATGGCAAGAAAATCATCAAATGAACTACCTCAAAATTTAACAATCAACCAACACAGTAGTCATAGTTGGAGGTTGTGCTGGAGAACCTCCAGCGGTTAAACCTTACGTAATCTTGGCAAGGTTTAACCGTATTTTCATATTTATTTTTATAGTATTAGAAATATAGTAAAATAATTTATGATTTGGCAAGTACATGATATCTTTAATATGTATATACAAAACAAAACATTCTTCTCCATGTATCTATATATATAAAAGCCAAAAACGGTTGACTGACTGACTGACTGACTCACTGATCACAGTTTCTCAAAAACTATAAGGCTTTGGGCCATGAAACTTGTTGGCACAATTGATCATTATAAGCTCTAGATGCGTACTAAGAACGGATTTTAAAATATATTCTCTCAAAAGGCTAAAATAGGGCATATCATAAAATTGAAAATGGTGGCCATTTTTCTTTTTCAAAAGTTATTTTCTAAAACAATATAAGGCTTTGCGCCTTGAATCTTGGTTCAAATATTCTTTGTATACTCTAGATGCATACTAATGAAGGATTTCAAAATGTCTTCTCTTGAAAAGCTATAATAAAGTGAACTGAAAAATTCAAAATGGCCGTTTTTTCAGTTCTTAGATATAAGAGTACAAAATATAAATAGCAGGTCTCTAGAATATTTTAAACTGACAAAAAGTAGGAATTCCTTTCACTAAAAGAATAAACTGTGCAAAACTATTACGCTTATCTTATATATTTGTCAGATGCCACATACATAGGCTACTCGCGCTTTACGGATCACCCAAAATAATCGAAGTACATAGAATCTTGAAACTCTGCTTGGACATACCATTCCGTTATTTTTATAGAGTCGGGGGTTTTCAGAATTAAACATTTTAGGAAGGTTTGTGTGTTGGCCGAGAGTGATTTAGGCTAAGTTCAAACAAATGTACTATTTCTACTGTAATTTTCCCCCTCAAGCTTCTAAACGAGTAATCCAATCTCCAATGTGATTGAAAAAATATTGGGAATTAGGTTTCCTATTTTTTTGGTCTACACATTAGTTTTATATTCTTCCGTAAAGTTGTTGGTATATTAATAAACATACTAAATTCAGTTGTTAGGTTGATTTATTTTGCGGTATTTACATTTACGGTATTTAAATTTGCGGTACTTGCATCAGTTATACATATGGCTCTTATTCTTTTACGTAAGTTGGCTGACAGGTTTTAGGGGACAGTGCGGTGCAATGAAGGATCTGAGTTTTAATCCCGGAAGTGGATACTCTTTTATTTAAACTATTAGAAACTCGATTTTATAGGTTAAATAATATATAACTTAGAAATTTCAGTATCCTCAATGATGAACAGAAAAATTAGAATGTGTTGGCACATGGTAGCCAATTCATACCATTTGAGGGAAAAAGGAAAATTAATCAAGGAAACGTTTGATCTTCTCATGTCAATCTGGGATGGAGATGCAAACTTAAGTTTGTAATTAAGCGTTTAAAAACTTATAGTTCAGATAAATTATTAAAATCATCAGGCTATTTGGAAATTTGTAAAAATTATACATTTCAAATTACGTAAAATTGAACCTAACATTTGTTATCCTTTCAGCGAGTGAAGCCGCGGGTATATCTCCTAGTTTACTCATAAAACTACCTAAAATTTTTTTTTATTGGAATGGATGTTAAAACTATTTACCAAGCAACATATGACGTAATGAGCTACTTAATTTTTGTTACAAGGCAATTTGTGAGGGTTCCCAAGTAAGCCTACTCAATACAAAGAAAATGTTCACTTGCTTACAACTTAAGAATTCAAATTTTACCAGCTCCATGTTGTATGTTAGAAGGGGCAAAGAGTGATGTTTATTGATAAATAAAAGTTTCTTTTTATGCAAAAACCCAATGATCATGTTTTTTATTTCATTTTTCATGGTTTTTGTTTGACATTTTAGTGATGAAAACTTCCTTTCTCCTTAATTACAAAGATAGCTACTTAATAGTAGATTCAATGTCTTCAAACAGTCATGTTAATATAATTTTGATTCAAACCTTAATTTTCAAGAATATTTTGTGCTGCCACTGCATCCCTTCAATAAAAGAAAAAGGTGATTTTTGTAACCAAGCTATAGGCCAGGATGCCAGTCTCAGTGATGTGATAGTAGATAATATTTTGTTTAAAAACCCCCAATTTCGAGATATGTGCCTTACAAGTCTTTAGTTGGCTTATGTAACCAAAAACTGATGAGCAGTTCTTGAGATACAGTTTGAACCAACTTTATCCCTTGAGCGGACGCTTCACTGGTAAAACAGCAGAAGGCGCATGAGGAGTTTTAACCCGCAACACTAAATCGCACAAATTTAACCCATTTTACCTGTTTTTTTTTTTCAACGAAATACTATATTTAAATGTTGATAAACTTCATTAGGATTCACATTTCATCATTGATACCATTAACTGTTTAATAGGTGTAATATTTCAACTGGACATTGTAAGTAATTTTCTAATATGAAATAGGTATCATTGTCTGTGTTACGGCAGAGGGCGCTCTGCGAACTGACACCGCATGACTGAATTGCAAATAACAAGGTACCAGGGGGGGGGGTATAACTAGCTTTAGGGGATTCCTGAAATGAGGGCATGTGAGGTACGGAGCCGGACACGACTCCTGACATCCATCATGCCTGTTATTTTAATTTAAAAAAAAACAAGTGAGGGCGAAAACTCGAGGATTATACCACTTTTTCTGCCTTAAAGCTGAATAAGTACTACTAACATGATTTTATTATTTCTACTGTCTTTGGTTGTTGCTTGGGGATACAGTTTTAAACAAATGGTACTGTAGTTAAAAGCTGGGATAAAGCCTTAACAAACAAATCAGGATAAGATAAGTTTGCATACGTCAACACTGATGATTACAGGAGAAAGAAGTTTAAACAACTATATCACTCAAATAAGCAGATCGTCAATTGGGTGTTTGGTGGTATTGGTAAAATAATAGAAACTTAAATTCAGTTTGAAAATCTTTAAAATAACATATCTAAAGCTGAGGGCATGAAATTAAGTGTAAATTAATTTAAATTATTGCTAAGCTAATTTCATGGCCTCGGATGTAGTGCTATTCTTTACTTACATCTAGTTCAGCCTAGGAAGCAGTAAAAGAAGAAACATGTGAATGATTAAAAAACATAAATAAATTGTAATAACAATGATCAATTAAACACAACAAAGCGGGTCCAGGTTTATCTGGTCTGTCTTTGTGGCTGTGAGGCAATTTCTTGAACGGTAAATATTCTATAAAGTACACCTCGGATTGTCCGGACCTCACATTATGCGGATCCCAGATTATCCGGATCGGCCTTCCATGAAATAAAAATATTGAAATCATGGCAAAATGTTATTTAGTGAACTTTATGTGATGTCTTCTAAAACTTATGTACCACTCTATGCATTTGGTTTAAAAAAATTAAGACTTCGCATTAGGCCTACCTGTACAGTTCATTCATTGTAGGATTTTTGTACAAGTGTTTCATCACATGCTTAACCTTTGTCAATTTTGTGGGTTATAATTTGTTCAAAGCTGTGTAAGCCTGACATTCGGTTAAAAATTGAGTGAGTGTAAAACTACAGTAACATTTTGTTCAATCTTGATACTCTTTGCAGCATCAATGTAGTGGGGGCTACCTATTTAGGCAATATTACAATGCCCTCGGATTATCTGGATTTTTTTGTTATCCGGATCAGCGTTCCACCATATTAATCCAGATAATCCAAGGTGTACTGTATTTATGACAAAGATGATAGCAATTGAATTTATTTATTTCCTGAATGCATCAGGTACAGAAAAAAAAACAGAACAATATTACAGTGGAAATACTACCCACGTTCCCACAAAGGTAAAACCTGTGCATGGGAAATGAGTCTGTTATCCGTCCAGTTTTCCAAAGCACTTAAAATCTCTTTCATAAATTACTAAAATTGCTCAGGTAACTGCTAGAACAGACAGAATACATAAAGAAATTTAAGGTTACAGTCATCTGCTTATCCTTAAGGTTATAAATAAGAATTTTTTCATGGAATTCAAAAACTAATTGCTACACTAAGCAAAAATTAGGATTACAAAATTATCTAAGTTAAATGTTCTTTGGACACTAACTTGAAGCTTCTAAATAATATTTGTTGAGAAACCATCTGGATGACTCACGATTATCTAAACAAATATCTTGCCATACAAGTAAAAACTGCCCAGTTCAACTGCCCAATTAAAAGTTGGAGGGCCCTTAATGCCTTAACAATTTTGAAATTTAGAAGTGAGAATTACAATTTTACTGGTTCTGACATAATTTTAGATTATAAGCTTATTTGACCTTGTACATCTAAGATGCGGAAATCCCAATCTGCAGAGGAATTTTTTCATGAATATTGGGAAAGGGGGAAACAGGAGAGGTTCAAATTAACCCTCACTGACTTAAGGCCCATTTTGCTTGGGGCGACTGTAGCGATTAATGCTCAGGTACTATCGCTGTTGCGGTGGCCGTTTTGCTTCGAGCGATTGGTTTTCGGCCGCCGCACGATTTTTCATTGTTAGTTGAATACAGTACACCTTGGATTATCCGGACCCTACATTTTCCGGATCCCGGATTATCCAGACCGGGCTATCTAAGAAATTGAAAATTAAAATCAAGGCAAAATCATGATTTTAGCAAGTTTACGGGTGAAATGCGACTTATAATAGTAAAATGCAAATGCATTACATTACTGTACGCAATTGGAATCACAATAATTGATGGAATCGCATTGCCTAACAGTACATTACAGATTTTTTGTGAACGTAGTTTTCTGGATTGGTACTTGGGGCGCTAGCAGCAATCAACAAAAGGCGTAGCTTATGGCAAATTTGAGAGTTAGTTTATTGCTGTCATTTTATTTTATGTGTTACATTATTTCTTAAGAAGAGTTATTGTAATAAGTTTTAAGTTACTTTAAGTTTTGTCATGATTATTTCAAGTTTGAGTTAGTTATGATTATTTAATCTTAATATAAATTAAATATTTTAATCTGGACTAAACTAAACCATTTAGTACCAAAAACTAAACCATAAGTACGGTTTATTCCAGAACTAAACCGTAAGTATGGTAAAGTATTTGTATGATTAACAATGAAGTTTAGTCCTTAAATTTGTTTCAAAATTAAATCCTCGTAAAATTTGATAGGCTCATGCTGTAGAGTCTTGATACGCCGTTTGCAGCATCAATTTTGCAGGGGCTAAGATACGTGATGACTGTTTAGGAGATAGTGTAAAGACTTCGGATTATCCGGATTTTTGTTATCCGGATCGGTGTTCCGCCTCTTTAATCCGGATAATCTGAGGTGTACCGTACCAGCGCTCACAACAATGAACAACAATGAGTGTGCAATGCAACCTTTTAAAGTACCTCCTCAGTGAGGAGTTAGAAGATGAGGCTCTACTTGAAGTTTTGTCCGTTCCAAGAACTATGAAGCATTTTATATTTGAATCTCAAATAGACATGGGTTACCTAAAAAAATTGATAAACAACCATTTGCGCAATGACAATGCAAAGTTTGCTGAGTTTTTTCAACTCAATTTCCCGCAATTTGATTTCGTGCTCAGTTTAATGGAAAATGACATCAGCACCCAATCAACCAAGTGCAGTTTGTATCCGTAACACCTGAGGAAAAACTTGCAAACACTTCAAGGTAAGAGCAAATTTATCATAACCTAGTATATTTTAAAGTTTTACATTTTAATAAAATGTAAACACTTGATAAACTTGTTAATAGGAAAAATAAACAATACATAAGGTTATAAAACTGAAAATCATCTACGGTACTACTACTAAAGAAAAATTCTGACTGGGAAAGTAGGAAATGTAAAGTCGTCGGTTAATTTACTATTTAATGTACAAAAATGAAATGAATGTGCGAGGAAATATAACCAAAACAGTACAATCGTAACGGTACATGTATGGAAAAATTAATATGAACGAAAAAGTAAATAATGGTTATTTTAACCACATAAACGATAACAGTGTTATTAATGTGCCTAGTTTTAATTTGTAGAGTTTTTTGTAAATATGAAAATATCCTGGTGGTGGGTTAATATTGATGAGGCGGGATCAATATTGATGAAGCGCCCGCCACTGCTACGAGTGAACTGCACTGTTTTGAGGTTCTGCGTATGTGTCGGTACGCATAAGTCAAGGCGTGATTATCGCCAGACTGGTACCCAGGGCAGTGGTCCGCGACTATAACTAGCATCACTAGCGACAGTCGCTCTAAACAAAACTGGACAATGCAAACCACATCACAGCACTACCCAGCTATCGCAGGCAGTATCGCAGAGCGAGCGCTGCAATCGCTCCTAACAAAATAGGCCTTTAAGCCTTGACACCTTCATTTTAGGGGGCAAGACTGCAGCATTATCATATGGTAAACTGTCATTGGTGATTGGCATGATTTGAACACAGGACATTGGGGACCTAAGTTATGTGCCACGATCTACCACTTCACCAGGCCGCTCTCTACATTCAGCTATACTTTTGGCATGTTAATTACTTTCCAATGCATTATGAGGATGAGGCTTCTATTGATATCACTGACCTGGAACTCAGCGGCAGACAGCTGTTGTGGTTGCGTCTGCTGGGCAGTCTTGGTGTACGAGGGCGGCGCCACCTCCTGTGTCGGCTGCATGATGGCAGGCTGTGACGACGGCTGGTACGGCGGGTTGGCTGCCCCTCGCACCGGCTACAATCAAAGTTATACATTTCTGAGGGACTGAGAAAAACTTAGTTCTATTGTCTAAGAAGACTTGTCAAAATGAGTAGGCTCAAAACCTCAAACATTCACAGAATATTTATTATTAAAATATTTAAGAAATGAATTAGGTATGAAAATTAAGCTGAAAACTAGATCTTCAAATCTAAACTAAAACAGAGGTGTTGCACTTACTAAATCATTGTTTAACCCTCGGGCGGGCGCATACAGAGTTATCCTCTGCACATGTTTTTTTATTAAAATAAATAGGCATAATGGGTGTTGGCAGTCGTGTCCGGCTCCGTACCTCACGCGTCTCGTTCTAGGAATTCCCTTAAGCTACCTCCCCACAACCCCTTGGTACCTTGTTATTTGTAATTTAGTGATGCCATGTCAGTTTGCAGAGTGCCCTTTCCCGTAACAGACAGAGATACCTATTGTAGACTAGAAAATTACTTACTATGTTCAATTGAATTATTACATCTATCAAATTGAACAGCAGATTTTATTAACAATGAAATATAATTCGTAATGAAGTTTGCCAACATTTAAATATAATATTTTGTTAGTAAACAAGTAAAATGGGTTAAATTTGTGCGATCTAGTGTTGCGAAGTAAAAGTCTGCATGCGCTCCCTGCCATTTTACCGATGAAGCGCCCGCTCGAGGGTTAAAAAAATAACAAAGTGAGAAGTTAGGAAAGGGCTGCAAGTCGGAAGGCAGAATACAGAGGAATCAAAGAGAAATACACCATCATGAAGGTGATTTTTGGACTTTGGCAATATTCTTCAACAATGAACGACGAAGTAGTTCAGTCATCCGCCGATAGAGTTTAGTGATGACCCTGACGACTGGGAAATGAGACCTGAAGTCGCCAGCCATTTTATTTCCCATTTAAGTGACTTGAGGTCCCTTTATGTATGCATGACATGGGCTGCTAAATCGATTATTTTTTAATAATTCGTGGATTCTTTTCATTAAAATAACCGAATGAATATGTACAGGAAAGATAAAGGAATCGTATTCAATAGGAAACTAAAAATCAATATTTTTGACCCAATTTGTCAAAAAAGCTCGTAGGGCCTACTGTAAAATTTTCTCCAAGGACTTAAGGTCCCTTTTCACTTTCTGTATCACATATATAGATTTATATATTGCATATATATTTAAATTTGAATGAATTGTGGTTTTGCTTCTGAAGGCCTAAAACAAAAAGCCATCATGGTCTCAGGTTGAGGTCTTACTATGAGACCTATGGTAATAGCTTCTTCCCTATAGGGAAAATTCGCTAAAATTATATAAAATTTAACTTACTGGTGCATTTCTTTGAGGAGCTTGGTCAGCAAAGGGGTTGTAATCTTCCAATCCTTGGGTGGCATTTGTTGCCTGTTTTGTGACTTGAGTAACTGATGGGTCCTGTAAAGAAAAGTTAACATAGGCTGTTAGGTAAATAATTAATATAGGATGTTATAAATTGTGTTCTTTTAAGTTCCTAGGCCTATATGACTTAATTCAACAACCATTACAGGTAGGCCTGAGAAATAAGTAAAAGTTTGTATTTGAATTATGCTACCGGGTGGTTGGGCCTAGACGACATAGTCCTGTCAAATAATAGCCTACATTAGATACCACTAAAAGTACAAATTAGCAGCTAGTTCTGATTTTTTTTATATATTGTTAACTTAGGATAAATTAGACAAGTTTGCATCTTTGGAAAATATATGGTATTCGGGGGGGGGGGGATTACATTAGATTACATCCTAATGTAAAGTACTAATCAAATTCTGTAAATCTAATAACATTTCATTTTAATTCAAACAGAAACTGTACTTTTCATTCAATTTGTGAAAAACAGCAGATATATTTTTTGTGTCAGGAGGAATCCGAGGAAACGATTCTATCCATAAGTCTTCTGGGAGAATACATCCCTAGTATTCAATGCAAATTTACTTACATACGAGTTTCACAATCAAACGGTTAACGATTATTCAAGCCAAATAACTTCAAATAAACTGATTTTCCACATATTTAATTTCATAGTGCCACTACTATAACAATACCCCCGTTGCTGCATTCCTGCATACTCAGTGAATTTCACATGCAAAACAACATATTTCAATCCAACATAGCGAGATTTGACATGTTGTGGTAAGCTCCATAAGAATAACAAGGGGAATGAGTATGCAGGTTTGCTGCTACAGGTATATTAAAACTGGGTGGTTTTTTTAATATTTAGTAGATCTGAACTAGAAGAAGCTATTTAAACCAAGTTTTATCAAGATATCTTGAAAAATAACGGAGATATAGAATTTTACTTATTTCCCATAAGGTTAACATTGGGACAACACACTGTGTTTACCACTTTCAATATCTCGGTAACTAATGGACACAGAGCAGTGATTCAAGATACTAAATTGTTTGTTTTTATGAGCTGAATTCAATGGTGGCAACAAAATTTCGTTAAATTTTATTTTTCTATGTAAAAACTCAAAAAAACCATTTTGGGGGGTTTAACCCCCTTTACCCCCCCTTCCGGTGATCCGATTGGGCTGGTTCACGAACTCGTCCGAGTGATTACCACTTTACACGTCTGTACCAATTTTCATTACGATTGGACCATTTTTACGGCCGTTATCGTGCTAACAGACACACACACACACACACACACACACACACACACACACACACACACACACACACACACATATATATATATAAATTTGAACGAATGGTGTTTTTGCTTCTGGTGGCCCCAAAACGAAAAGTTATCATGGTCTCGGGCTTAGGTCTTACCATGAGACCTACGGTAACAGCTTCTTCCCTTTAAGGGAAATTCACTAAAATTGAGTTTTTTTAACTTCCTCCAAAGTTCCTCAGAAACCGTTTACCGGTTGACATGAAACTTGGTACCTGTACATCCAAGTATGGATGTAGCCTACAGGTAAGTTTGTATGGAAAATTATCTAAGCTAGGCTATCTAATTTAGCACAACTTCTCAGGGCTCTGCCCAAGTGACTTCAGGATTTTTTTACAATTTCTTCTTTGCTAAGTTAATCAAATGGAAGAATTGATATAAGCCTAGCCTAACCTAAGCTACATCTTGCCAATCTTTGAAGGGTCAATTCTCCAGACCCATACTGTAAAAGCTACAAAGCAGCAAAAGCAATAACTTGTAGCCCCATCAGGTTCTTAAAGGATATTATTTGAATGTTTTCTGTGGAAGTTTTCTAAGTGTCACAATACTTATAAAAACTTAAAATGGTTTTCCTGCCATTGTCTAGTTAACTAGCATATGTCTTTTAAAGCAACAACTTGGTGGTACACTGCTCCCTAACTATGCTTGAAAAAATCAGAACTAACTTAAAGCCATTTTAACTTTAGTGTACTTTATGACTGGTCAAGTACCAGTAACTAAATGAACGGTTACGGTGTCTGAAAAAAAAACATAGAAGAAAAAATCTTAAAAACACCCAGCAAGAAAAAGGCAAGGGAATCGGTGCAGGCAACTGGCTGGACAGCAGCCCAATATGTTCCAAATCTGTAAGGTAGGTAACTAGATGTCTCGTTCTAGATCATTGTGTCAAAAAACTCTCAAGATAGATACCCATTCTTCCTATTTTGACATCCTTTAATAGTTTCCTAAATGGACTATCTGTATCTTTGGAAAGAATTACTAAAAATAACTTCTTATCTTATTATGATTAAATGGTAAAGCAAAGGATTATACTTCCGCAGAAGAGTTGCACCTAATTGGGGAAGTCAGTGGGAACCTGTTATGTCTGGAGGGGAACTATTGAGTGATAATCATTACCAAATTAGAAAATAAATTTGCCTGAAACCTTATTTAACTATTTTGAAGGGTTTTAATATAAACATTCCAATTAGACTACGAACCACGTGGGGCCATCCATAAATTACATAAATTCGGCATTTTCAAACCCCCCCTCCCCCCTTGTAATGGACTTATAACGCTAGCACTAACTCCCCCTCAAAAATTACGTAACACTGTGCTATCACCCCCCCCCCCAAAAGTCAACAAATTTGTGATTTGAAGATAATTGAAAACTTTTTTACTGAATTTAAGGCATTAATTATTAAGATTTATAGTTACGTAACATTGTGTTGTACCCCCCTCTCCCCCCCCCTTGTAACGGTGCATAACGCTGCCTAACACTCCCCTCCCCCCTTAGGGGTGTTACGTAATTTATGGACGGCCCCATAATCAGCTAAGTTATGTTAAGATGAAAATAGGTGGTTTATATTTCAGTTATAGTTTATTTAATACATATTTTAATTCAATAATAGTTATATTCATACAAGAATAATTCAAATTTAACTAACCTTAAACTTAATTCTATTTTTAAAATGTTTTATAGGCTACTGTAATATCAGTTTTTTCTTCATAGCATAAATTAAGTTTCTATGAATTGGGATGATATTGGTAACAGAAATTTTGTCTACGCTTTGAATCAGCATACTTAAGTTAGTAGGAAATGAAATTTCTGACACATAATTTTAGCACTTTTATGTTCTTTAATGTTGTAAGAGCAAAGTATTAAAATATATAAGAGAACGGAAATGATATACTAATGGCAAAAGGTGTAATCCTTCTACGGAAGTTGCATCAGGCAAGAAGTGAGTGGCACCAAATACTATTAGGTATATGCCACGCATAACACTCTGATATTGGCCAAAAAGCCACAAAAATGCTCCAAGGACAGTTAACCAGGGCCACCGAGAAGCCATGTCAGGCAAGTCTGAAACTTGGGGCCCGGGATGAGCGGATGTTTTTTAGATTGAGAAAATATTGGCATCGACTTCTTGGAAATAAAGTTAGGCTTACATATTAAAATATAAAATGTCCAGCTTTATCTCGCAAATTACTTTAATAATACAGTATTTAGTTAAGGCAGAAATGATTGTTTTGCCTGTCTTGCTATTGTATTTTTGCGACTGATTGTATACTACGGCGGTGGCAGCCAGCGAGTAGTGAGCATGAGTGACTCGTACCTCCCTCAAATGCGTTATGATGAAATTATCCACGAAGGTAAACAACAAGAGTAAAAAATATGTTGCAATTAACACAGCTGGCCGGTAAAAACAATCGTGTGCATTGATCGTGAAAAAACGGAAAAGTAACTTAACCTTGTGAGTGGAACGAGCGCGGAAGTTATGGGAAAGAGACGAATGTCTGGAAAATCCGATAGTGCTGTGATCAGGTGTTTTTTAATCAGAGTAGCCTAGACTATTTTCTAAATCCGTTCGACCATTCATCCTCAACTGCTTCGGATTTTTGGGGTTCCTATATGTATGATGTTCCACCTCTAGACTGCTTAGAAACTTGAGTTTAGAGATCTAATTTTTGAAAATTTTCCCAGACCCCCCTTTTTCTGGGGGGTATTCCATACCTCCCAGACCCC
Organism: Flexamia atlantica; assembly: GCA_035578135.1. Classification (NCBI taxonomy): domain Eukaryota; kingdom Metazoa; phylum Arthropoda; class Insecta; order Hemiptera; family Cicadellidae; genus Flexamia; species Flexamia atlantica. Next base: position 45,513,028 of record JAQJVK010000005.1, on the reverse strand, counting down.
CCGGAGGGTGTGCAGGGGCTGGGTGTGGTGTGCAGACTTGGGGCCCGGCATGGCTCTCGGCGGCCCTACCGTTAACTAATTACCTAAATAGTTATCTTATGAGCGAAAGTCCCTTGCGGGGCTAGATACAAACTCCGCGCTAGCAGGCTCTGGCTGAGACATCACGAGTGGAGTACAACCAAAGTTGAGCCAGTTGATAACTTTTTTGTACTCACCACTCTTAATTTAAATGACAGTGACATTAGTGTTCATGTTTGTTGGGGTGAGAATGCCAAATAAAAACAAAGTTGTTGGCTGAACCCTACCTACCAGAGCCTGCCAGTCCGGGATTTGAATTGGCTCTGTTCCCAAACCCCCTCCTATTGTGGGGGAAATTTCATACCTCTATGGTTTTGTAACCCATTTTGATTGTTAGAAAAGTCAGCCTTCCAACATTTGTGCTGATGAACACTGTTTTGATACTGTGATCATATTAAAGTGTAAAGAATGCTACTTCTACAATGAGCGATGCCATTGCATATGGTGGCCTGCGGAAAATTCGCTAAGGTGAATAGGCCTTATTAATGAATCAAGTATGCGTGTGACTTGGATCACAACGTGCTCAGATTATCACTAGCTTGCAATGCAGGTTCCAAGATATTATACCAGTGGGCTTAATAATTGGAAGATTTGCCATGGGACTGATCCATAAAAGGCCAGTTTTATAAAAAATTTAAGTTTTAACTAAACACACTTGTACAAGTAAAACATATGCAAAAGAATTTAGACAAGTCTAGCTCTGAAAATTAATTCTCATTTTAGAGTAGTCCCAAGTAGCCATTTGATGACTCATCATCCAGGTTTATTAATATGCAAGAGTCATTTTATTTATTCCTAAAAGAAAATATGGAAAAGGATAAAGAGCACAAAATGTAAGTTACCGAATAAGTATAACACGATTACACAACAGCCCAGAACTTCTGGGCTCCAAAAAAACCTAGTGTAGAGCCATTTCACAGAGATAACCTCTACGACTTACCGCAAAGGGATTGTCCACTGTAGGTTCACCAAAAGGATTATCATCAAAACCTGACATTATGAAATAACAAATACAATATATCTATGCTATAAACTAAATATAAACATGAAAAATCAATAGTAAATCGACATCAATATTAGTGAGAAAAACATCTGCCCTCGCACTTGACAGCTACACTGAAGTGAAGTCAAGTCAAAGAAACCGAAACCCATCAACCAATCAACGTTCACCTAATAGCGATAGGTTTGACAGCATTTGACTTCACCATACTCGATGGTATGAAACCATTCCAAACTATTTACTATATGAAATTATATCTTGAAGAATTGCTAAACCTCTGTGACGTAACATCTCTTTGATATTTACACCCTGAACAAATATAAACTAAGCCGGAATGGTAAATACAGTTTGGACTTGGACTCGGGGACACCATAAAGGGGCCGTCCATAAATTACTTCATTGCCCTTGGCTATTTTTGGACCCCCCTGAAATGAAATGAAATGAAATGAAATATTCTTTAATGTCATCATAACCTCCCTACAATCATCCTACCGTCATAACCCGCATGACTCTCCCCACCGAAAAATGAGGCATAGGATGTAAACTCCTAAAATAATGCCAGTCTTTGGGAAAACCGGAAAACCCTGTTTATATGTTGGGTTGTTGAAACCGTTAAATTAAGTTTTAAACCCATTTTGGGCTTATTTTTTGTTAATTAACCAATCGAACTGAACGTTTTGAACTTCATAGTACTTTATTTACTGTAGCGATGGACGCTGACGCTGCGTGCAAATCTAAAAACACTGATCGTTAAATTCTGCATTTACAGTAGCTTTGTTTTGACCTAAAGCTAAAATGACCTTAATGATAAAAGGTTAAATTAGGTTGTTCAAGTGGTTTAAGTTAGTTAAGTGCAGGTTAAACAGTTAGATACATTAGATACATTTCTTTGAAATGGCGACTTACCCAGGTAGGTATTTTAAGCCAAGTATGAATGACAGGTGAGTGAAGGATGATTGTGGCGCGATCTTGTAGTCTTGTTACTGACTAAAGCCGACATTTTTATAACGTACCTGGACATTCTGCACATGGACGTTTCGAAACTTACCCTGTACAATATACATTTGATGGCCTGTTTGATGGCGTTTGAAGTCTAGTAGGTCAAAAATGAAAGCAGCAATAAGTTTAGATTTTAATCAGTAGAGATCCAGAGTTGAGCTTCGCTTCAAAAATTATCAATGTTTGGATCTTCATTACTATAAAGTTAACAAAATTGAATATATAGCACATTAATTGGTTTTCAACCAAAATGTTCGAATTGTCAATTAAAAACAAATGAGTTAAAAATGGGTTTAACTGTCAATTTTATGGTTACAGAAACTAGAAAAAAACCTTTTATATAGTTTCCCCAATAAAACTTAGACTAGGAGCAAGGCCAGACTACAAATAAGTTTTTTCAGTGTGGCCTTGCTAGGAGTCACCTATAAGTTGGCTAAAACGAAAGTAAACAAACTACTATCTTCTTTCGCACTTAAGCATAAAATCCAGCAGAGCTAAAACATTGTCAACGAACTTTGTTTTAGTATAGCACTTGCAGTAAGGGGAAAACTCTGATGCAATATTGCAACTGGAAGTTCTCTTGAGCAACTTAAGCACGTTAGATACATTTTAGATACATTATCTGAAATGGCAACCTATCCAGGTAGGTATTTTAAGCCAAGTATGAATGACAGATGAGTGAAGGATGATTGTGGCGCGATCTTGTAGTCTTGTTACTGACTAAGGCCGACATATTCCCTAGACAGGACTGTTAATTAATAGCCCAACAGCCAATGGCAACTAAGGGACCTACATTTTAACGTGGGATCCGAACCACGATTTCGCCGTTTGCCACTAGTGCAAGTTGTTTCGCGAAATACTGTACTGCGTAATTCATATTGTGCTTAAAGCGATTGATAGAAAATAAATGCTTAGATGTTTACATAAAAGCACTTAATACAAATTAATTTAGTTGATTTTCGTTAAGTTAATTTATGTAAACATCTATGTATTTATTTTTTATTAATCGCTTTAAACACAATATGAATCAAGCAGAACAGTATTTCGCGAAACAACTTGCACTATAAATAGTAGCAAATGACCCAAATGTTACAGAGAGGCTTTTTCAAATTAAGTTTGTATTAGCCTAACAAGGAGAGGGTGTGTCATGGATGCGGCATGATTGATATTCTTAGATTTTCTTATTATACCGGGTATCCACAAAAGATTAGTACAATTTCAAATTTAAGCCAGACTGTTACTTCTGAACATATGATGTCCCAGCTGTTTTGTTTGCATCTACTACATGTCAAAGTTTAGTTTTATTACTCATTGTTGTCGAGTTTGTTGATCTGAATCGATATCATCTGCATTCAAATATGTTGACTGATCAAGAAAAAGCAAGGTGTGTAATGTGGTTTGCAGAGACTAAATCTTTGACTCAAGTGTGTCGTAATTTTCGCAGAGAATACAACAGACAACCTCCATCTCGCAGCAACATTCTTCAATGGGTAAATAAGTTTACAAACAGTGGTAGCGTTAAGAAAGGCAAAAGCACAGGACGTCCACGCGGATTACAGGAAAGAGTTGCTCAAGTTGAAGTTTAATTTGAAGTTAGCCCATCTCAATCCATCCGTGTCGCTAGTAGAGAACTGAACATACCAAAATCAACTGTTCATAAGATTTTACGGAAAAGACTAGGTTATTATCCATATAAGTTGCAGCTTGTACATAAACTCAAACCCAATGACAAACCACGCCGCTTGGCATTTGCAACAGATATGTTAGATCGCATAGACGATGAGCCTACTTTTTTGTCACGTATCTGCTTCAGTGATGAAGCGACTTTTCATACTTGTGGTAAAGTAAATAAACATAATTGTAGAATATGGGGCACACAGAACCCTCATCGAGTATTGGAATACGAACGAGATTCACCGAAGATCAATGTTTGGTGTGGAATCATGCACAACAAAGTAGTGGGACCATTTTGCTTCATTGAAAACAACATCAATGGGGTAATCTACCAAGACATGCTGGAACTTTTTGCCATCCCTCAAATTCAGGGCATTCCAGGTATCATTTCCCAGCAGGATGGTGCACCGCCCCACTGGCGCTTGGATGTCCGTCAATGTTTGGATAGACATTTCCCACAACGTTGGATTGGACGCGGCGGTCCGATACAATGGCCTCCTCGTTCTCCCGATATCACCCCGTGTGATTTCTTCTTATGGGGGTATGTAAAGGACATTGTCTACCGGACAAGGGTATTCACAGTAATTGAACTGCGAGAGAGAATTACGGCAGCCTTTCTTCAGGTTTCCAACGAAATGCTGGAGAACACATGGATGGAACTTGAACATCGCCTTGATGTCGTCCGTGCCAACAATGGAGGCCATGTGGAAATCTATTAGTAGTCAGGAGAAAACTTTATCGTTAGTACTTCGTATATGTATAACAATAATAGGTTAACTCTTCAAAAATATATGTGTTATTACCAACCAAAGTTGTACTAATCTTTTGTGGACACCCTGTATAATATGTATAAATTTAAATAGGCGAATTTATGAATACTGTTGTAGATATTACTATTTGTTGCAAGACAGCATCTGACAAGAAAGATAGTTTCATATTGCGTTCAAAACTCATCATAATTGGTCTAAGAAAAAATAAACAAGCAGCAAAACAAAGGGCGATGTTATAATCATTCTATAACCTATAAGATTACCACTAATGACAACTAACAAACGCAACGTGGTGATTTGACAGTTCGAAGAAAATGTAAACAAACACCATATGTAATTTACAATGTTTGCAATGGGCGCGTTCAGCCGCAGTCACCGGTGGGTATATACTAACCTATAATAAGTGAACGGTAGTGGTGGACGTACCACTTACCGATCATTGTTGTGCATCCACCGATGTTGTGTTTACGGTGGATTCGGTAAGTAACCGGACATTGTTGATTGTCAAGATGCGGTGGATTTGCCTATTAGTGACTATGGTAACCGGTTAGCCACCGGTGACTGCGGCTGAACGCGCCCAATGTGACTTGTATAATGCTTGTATACTCAATTTTAATGAGATGATTAGTACATTCGTTGGCCAACTTTGGTCATGGTGTAAGGAAAGAAGAAAGGTAAGTGCTGGGTCAGCTGATGTGACCTAGTTGGGCTAACGCAACTAGTGCTTACGACGACTACAATACAAACCAGTTAATATAACTCAATCAAAATATTTTGTGTTCGGTCTTTGGTGACTCCCAGTGACTCCTACTCTACATTATTTTACCATTTTACCTAAATCAATGATGGTTTGTACTCTGTGACGTCATTTTTAAATGGGGGTGGGCGGTTTGTCACAATGATTTTAGGGAAGGAGGAGTCTAAAAATGGGCAAAAGCGATGACGTAATTTATGGGCGGCCCTTTCGTAATTGTTAAATAAGCACATACAAATTATATGAATACAAATTATGTACATACAAAATTATATATTTTGCTGCTTCAATTCTAAACAAAATTAACATAAATATCAAAGTTTTAGAAGGTGAAAAATTGTGATTTGGTCAAGTTACATAATATACATTTCATCGGGCGAGAAATAGCGAACTGTAGTCCTACCTTCTTTTGCTCCGTAGTACGTAGCACATGTATGAAAACTAATGTTTTCACAGCGGTATGACGAAAAATTGATATTTCGTAGGAATTAAAACAATTATTTCAGGAATTTACATTTTTTTAAATGAAAGTTAATAGGATAAAATAAATTTAAAACTTAAAATACAATGATTATGCATTTAAATTAATGTGGTACTTTAATATTGAGAAAAAAAACGTTGAAGAAAAACCCACACATAAAATACGATATTCATTGTGTCATTACATGCTACACTTCTCTAGTGTTCCAGTGTTCGGTGCCAAGAATAAGACACTGTAATCCTCTCGGTGTGCGAGTGTGAATGGCGACGTGGCTACAGGGGAGTCCCCAGAGTCGTCATTACAATGTCAGCCCTGATACGGTAAGCTCCGGTTACACGAAATCAAGTTGGCCGAGGGACTCAATAGGCTTAGCCGTCGCCTCCCGTCTACATTTCATTATACCGCTACTCCCCGGCCTCGTGTTAGGGTGGATTTGCCGTGTCGCAGGTTTCGACAGATTGTCCCCGCGAAGAAAAGCGGGCGCGAAACGACCGGTTTATTGAATTTCCATATGTGATTCATGGGTTTCTGCATGATTTGATAATTATGTATTAAAGCAAGGAGCCAAACTGTGTTAGAGAAAGTCGATCGGTTTTAATTTGCAAAACTTATCAGTAGGCCTAAAATTTGCTGTGCGCATCATTTTGTTTCACATGATCTCAAGTTCCTCAGGTCAAAATCGATGCGAAAGTTAGTAGATCGATTACGTACCACTTTCATTTAGCAAGTTAGGCATACCCTGGTATTTTTAACGTAATTATAAATAAAATAATAATTTTGATTCTGTCAAATAAAAAACTCACAAACACAAACAAGTTTTTTGGTAAGTCTTAAAGTTCACCAATTTAAATTCAATACAGTTTGTAACTATAATTTTTTAGAATCCAATTACAAAAATATGATTTTTCCCATTCATTATACATTTATCAGGATTTTCATCCTGATCTGACCCTCGGACTCCACGACAGACCAAGGCCGCGCATAGACCCTCTCAAAGATCATATATTAATATCCAATGCCAGAATTATAAGTGATGAAATGTTTATATTCAAACAGATGTTAAAAGCAAGACATTTCATAGAATGTAAAACCAGCTGTCTGTAAAAAATAAAATAAAAAGTCTTTCCTTCCTTATAAAAGCGGTTAATGAAAGAGATATTGTAAACCATTTTTTTAAAATTGCGGGACGGCTATGTTATTTTGTTGTTGTTCAAAATATACCCTAAAACATTTAGGGCTATGTTATTTTGTTGTTGTTTCAAAATAGACCCTACTTTGGTGGCATTTAATCAAGGCATTTTCCACTCTATGTACATTAACTTTCATGAAACAGGAAACTCTGCTTTAAGATTCACTAAGTACCCACGGTCTGCGAAGAGGGTATTTCCTGCCTCAGGGTCACTCTGTACTATAGCACAGATTCAACGATAGGCCTACTGAGTATAAGCCTTCCCAGGCAGCGACACCCTTAGGGGTTTGTCGGCGGGGGCGCTGGAATGTGCTGAGAAGTGTAGTATAGAGACGCCAACTAAAAATGCTTCGTGCGGGGGGCAGCAATATTTCTAAGTACTCCCGTCGCAGCAGACCTGCGTTCTTAGCGGATTCCTAAATCATCTTTCTGACTGATTAAAGCATATCTACTTTATATTGTCAAATACCACTGACCTATCATCGCACAGCCCGAACTACTTGAACTTGACTTAGAATCTTGAAACTTTTCATGGGCGTTCCTATAGGGCGTGAGCATCCGCTGAGAACGGGGTTTTCAAAATTCAAAGTTTTCAGGGCTTTTCGGTGGGGTCAACGGTCTAAAATCTTTCCGACAGCTGAAAGACCAAAGCTGAACTTAAACAGCCTGAGCTGCCCCCCCCCCCCCAAAAAAAAAAAAAAAAAAAAAAAAAAAAAAACAGGACAGGCCAGGGGCCAGGGGTGTTTTTTATCGGGCCAGGCCTGGCTGGTTTGTGGGGGGTGCTGGGCTGGGCTGGGCTGTGTCTTTCAGAGCTGATTGGTTTTTACAGCTGATTTATAGTTTGGTTCCTTTTATCATGGTTTTATGGTTGTTTTTTCTTTTGGGTGATATGTACTATATTAAAGTCACCAATAGTTTTTGTACCTTATCATAAACTCAGTATGTGGCTCCATCTTCATTTAGGCAGCGGGTGTTAAAATTGTTATCGTGAGCGAAGCCACGGGCAACTGCTAGTATATATATATATATATATATATATATATAAATTCGCACGAATAGTGTTTTTTGCTTCTGGTGGCCCCAAAACAAAAAGTTATCATAGTCTCGGGCTTAGGTCTTACCATGAGACCTACGGTAATAGCTTCTTCCCTATAGGGAAAATTCGCTAAAATTCTTTGAGGCATTATAAGAATACCTTTCAGAAGTACGTTATCTTAAAGAACTTAAAAAATGGAATGCAACGCAACAAACCTGTTGGAAAAGTATGATTTAAACAGAGAAAACATAAATTAAGCTTCAACTCCTCAACGATGTAATATTTCTCTTTTAAAATGTGAGAGAAGTCTAAAGTATTGTGTTTAGCCTCGAAATCATTGTGCGGAATATAATGAAACTGCGTTTATTTATTTTTCATGGAAACCAACAATGTTTCGTTACTTGTTACTTATAACGAACGTTATTTATAATTGTTATGATCCCAGGGGACCGTCCTAGGTGAAAGTCTTGAAATTCTTTAAAGTAATTAATCAGCAGATATTTATACTGACTGGTCGGTGTAGTGGTTATAGTGCCCGCCTACAAATTTGTAGGTAGCCGGATCGATCCCGAGAAAAGTTAGTAGATTTTTGAAGGGTTGTTTCTGGAGCCAGCTGCCATTGGTTATTGGGCTATTAATTAACAATCCTGTCTAGGAACGTGCCAACCTTAGTCAGTAACAAGGCTACAAGATCGCGCCACTATCATCACGATCATCACACTCATCCTTCACTCATATTTAGGGTAACGTCCTCCATGAGGTACCTGTCTTATTGGGAATGATAAGAGTGAATGAACGAATGAATAACTCGTATTACACCTTATTTAAAATAAGTTACAAGTTATTTTAAAGTTCTTTAAAATTAGATCATGCACAACAATGCAAACCTAAACCTGGTCGCAACAGGTGGGCTCGACCGTTCGACCCAATCTCTGTAGGGAAGAAGAGAAGAGAAGAATGACATTAAGCAGCTTGTCTCATTAAAAAATGTAAACAAATCATGACATCTCTTGTAGATCGAAAACCTAACCTCTAGCTGAGGCAAAAATTACTAATCTTGTCCAATCAGAGGGAGCATGATACTGTTGTGAGCTCACGAGTGTGGGACCGAAATTTGAAGGCGCTAGGCAGTAGCCAACGCTACAGTTACGGGGGTGCTTTGCGGATTGCATCGCTCTGGTCCCATAAACGTGAGATCCCAAGAGTACTGACACCTCGTTTGAGGCTATATTTTCACCCAATAGAGTAATAGAGCTTGCTTAGTTCCGGAAAATGGGTCTACAATTGACGTCAAAAGCTTTGGTTCCACAGACTATATGGGAGTTAGGCAACCTTACATTATAATAATATCCTATACTCTTATATGAGCAGTGTTATCTTGCTTGGTTGTATGTATGTTTGCACAACGATCTCAAAAACGGCTCCGAGGATTTCCTTCCAAGACTGTAAATAAGTAATTTCATTACTTGGCCGAGAAAATCTAATAACGTAATAAATCGAATTTTAAAGTTGTAAAATTTTATCATTGGCCTTATGGGTTGCCGTGATAGCAACGAAAATAAACAAGGAAAGTGTAAACAAATGAAGTAATCATAACAGCTGTTTGGAATCTACAGCCAACAAGGGAAAATACAGCAAGTGGTATGAAGGGAAGAGTCCATGGAGCAATATAAAAGGTTTCTATTTATCAATTTTATGACATTGAAATATTTTATAGTGACTGGATTAAATGGTAAACATGAAATAACACCGAGCAAGGCTCGGTTCCCCTGGTACTTTATCATTATTCTCTTTTAATGTGCAGACCTTGGGTTCGCTCAAACGTTTCAGCTGGGTTAAAGATTTTAATATGCCCTCTTTGACCAGCTGTAACTTTGGATTAGATCAACCTTTTGCGATTGGGTTTGCACTTTGGTGTTCTAAGATTCATAATGAGCTGTTTTTAAAATTCAAATCAGTCTCCGTCACAGATTGTTCACAATTGATTTCAATGATCATTATAGCTTGATAAAAGTTTTGGCACACAATATATTGTTGTTTCGGAGGTTCAAAAAATATATTTTCCTTCAAATATTTGAAGGAATTAATCTTAAAATTAGAATGCCAAGGAATCTAAGATCCTCTGGAAGTAATAAGGGTTTGTTGCCGCTGCTAAATATACCGGTCAATCTTGAAAGTTTATTTCATAGTGTACCTGGTGGACCGAGCCTTACTCGGTGTTATTTCATGTTTACCAGTTCATCCAGTTACTATAAAGTATTTCAATGTCATAAACTTGATAAATAGAAACCTTTTTTATTGCTCCATGAACTCTTCATCCCTCTCACTGTATTTTTCCTTGAAGGCTATAGACAATGTATACAGCCAAGGTAGTTTATAACCTTATTTATATGTATGTTAATCTTACTTTAGTAGATTGCTTGGAAGGCCAAATGTTTATCTTGGTCAAACAAATAAATAAATCTAGAATCAGAGTGAATGGATCTCTGTACTTAATAATTTATAAAAAAATAATATTTTGTTCAAAACTCAACAGAGCTCATACAATAGTTCATCAATAGATTTTTGGAGATTTTTGAACTAATGTATCTAGTGTATCTAGCTCATCAATAGATTTATTGAAGTAGGCTAAGATTTTGTTTGGCTAGTTTTTTCACTGCAAAGGTTCTGCATGTGTGTGGGTGCGCGTTGCGTGTGTGACAAGGGGGAATCACGTTCTGGAGACCAGCACACCCAAAGCTTTTAGCAACAAATCGAATCACTTGAAAACAAAGCGCTAGTGACAATCTAATTTGGCGACAATTTGTAACACTTTGAGCTCAAAGTCGCTGAACCTCTGCCCCTTAATGCCTCCAACACATCCGTCGGTAGTGCTGATGTATTACAAATATTATATGAAACCGTCCTGAATGAAAATATTAGTAATAGGGAGTTATCGAACCTGTCAAGCAAAACATCAAGCAGATATATAATATTAACATGTCTTTTTTCGACTTTGTATAAGAATTCAATTCGTTGAAAAACTGAACACAAATAATTGTTTTGGCCGCTAGGAGTACGCTCTTTTATCGCGAAATTAGGTGAACTCACAAACAATACTAGTCAAATCCATTGTCATAACATTAACATTGGCAAAAAATTGCCTGAATACAAATACCGATAATTTGAAATTTAAAAAATTACTACCGATTACATATGCGTCTAATATATTTTCGAAAAAAGTTCATCACATTCTGTTTTGTTAAACAATCTTCAATTAATTTTAACCGTGAGTTTGAGTTATTTTAGTTCTATCAACAAGTTTTGACCTTTAACTTTAAATTCATCGTGCAGAATGAGTAATCGTGATATCGATTGCACAGGTAATTGGTATTTGACAATATGTGCAGGGTAAGCATCCCAATTTAAAGTTTGTTATAAATCTCATAGTTTTTAAGATAAACCAATGGTGGCACACTTTGGTATTTTAAAAAGTAGCTAACCAATTCCTCGAAAAAGTAACCAATAAACACGCATTAAATCGGTTTGCTGCAAATCAAACCGATTGACTTTCCTTCAATTTCCTATAATCGCAGTGTTAACTTTTTGAAGTCCAGACGCAGGAAAACCTGTGCGTGGGACTTCTTACTTAAAAAAAATCATACACTTCACAAAACACAACACAGACTTCTTATGGTTAGGAGAAAAAACATAATTGGCTGGTAATTTAAATGCTGAGTTCTAAGTTACCCATTGCCGGACTGGTGTGGCAATGGGTAACTTTCAAGCCAACAAAAAGGAACAAAAGTCAGATGTTTGTATGTCAGTAGGCTATGATGAAATTAAATAAATTAATCAAGTATATGGATACTAGTGGCTTGAAGGGCTGAAAGCCCCTTAAAAGGAAAATTCAAACAATCCTTAGCTTATTTATTACAGTACAAAACACGTTCATAACAAACTGGCCTTTAGGTCTACCATATGTTAATATCTAGCACATGGTTTTCAATAACGTATCAGCATCACATGTTTTATGTAAACAAAGCAGACATTTTTAAGATCCCAATGCTTTTTAAATGGCAGTTATTTTACGTAATTTCACATTGGGCGCGTTCAGCCGCAGTCACCGGTGGGTAATCAACTAACCTATAATAAGTGAACGGTAGTGGTGGACCTACCGATCATTGTTGTGCATCCACCGATGTTGTGTTTACGGTGGATTCGGTAAGTCACCGGACATTGTTGATTGTCAAGTTGCGGTGGATTTGCCTATTAGTGACTACGGTAACCGGTTAGCCACCGCGACCGGTGACTGCGGCTGAACGCGCCCATTTTGTGGTGAATCTCAAGCAATTTAAGTATATTTCCCGCCATCACGGAATAGAGACCTTTAATTTGCGCCCCCTCCCGTCTTTCTACGACATGCCAGACGCCCACAATTTTGACGCAAAGAAATCGCTTACAAAATTAAATATATGATGCTTTTGGATATTTTGTAAACATATAAGATTTTAGTTTTCAAACTACAGTTAAAGATAGAAACTGTTTAAAAATAACTTTTCGTCATACTTTTAGGGGAATTTTTGAGTCGAACAAATCTAGAAATCGAAGAGCGCCCTCCACTGGCCAGTAGGCAGTTTGTTTACAGGGAAGTTAACAGCAGTATTTTGTATTCCGCAGGCGCATCTGGCCAAGAAACAACACCGTATCATGTCCCAACATCACGTGCTCGGCGTTTGACATCGATTCGTTCTTTTTCTTCCGCCAGTTCTTCCTCTATTTTAGATCCAAGAAAAATAAGTTTGATAACCATAACATAATACTGTCATTATTTCTGAGTAGCTAATTTAATTTCGTGCATTCAAAAACCGGTTTAGAATGGACGCAGCACTGGCTGATTATTTTATATTAAGCCTTGTTACTGACAAATATTGGATGATTCATTGCATTTTTAATTTCATAGAGAAAATATAGAATTAAGGTGTTTGCACAATACATATATACGCTAAACCTATAACACAATATTTGAAGAAGCATAATAGAAGAGAGGCAATCTCAAACAAACAAATCACATAAATATCCCTTCTTTCTTACAGAAAGAAGGATATCTTTCTTACAGGGAAGGGAGGGGACAGATGGTACAGAAAAAATACCACTGAAGAAAAGCGTAAGGCGATTTGAATTGTCTTTTCCAAACCAAACTCGGTCCTTTAGTACTTTATTAACCATAATAGCTGTTCACTTACGTCGTGCCATGGCTGTAACGTTGTCGAGCCTAAGTGAACGACTAAGTGCACGCAGATGAGGTTAGTGATAAGAGCATCAGAGCATGTGCATTTCCTCATACCAGCCAGTCGTCAGATTTCACGTGATAAAAGTTATACTAGCTGACTTAAGAGTCGAAATACGCAATTGTAAAGTAATATCAAATGAAGTTAGCTATAAGTATTGTTCTTGAATATTACAGATTGTGTAGCACAAGCTAGACGATTTTTTTTGTTTCCGGATAGGTGGATTTCATGCCGGAAATTCTTCTTTACAAATTAATGGAAATAAAAAACAAACTAAGGTTGGTTTAGAATGGGTATCTCAAATTACTTGTGTATATTGGATAGATTTGAATATTCTTAGCCCTCAGAACCCCTTGTAACCCTGTATCGTACCACTTAGCCGTATCATCGTGACCGTGATGTACAGACTAGACCATCCATCCAGCCTGTTGACGGGGTCACAGGTTAAACGCACACGTGCCGCAGGAGAAATGACGGCACAACAATTAATTAGAACAACATCGGCACCTTTGCCACGGTCCGGGGGAAGGAAAACATGCCAATTTGAGAATATCGGATCAAAGAGGCCGCCGAGTGAAGTGAGTGACGCTGGGAGAGCGGAGAAATCACCCAGTCATCGTCGGACATGCCTCCACCGCTGCATTGTCTCGCGTCCGCGTTGTTTGCTGGAGAGATACGTAGAGTCGAGGAGTGGTGTTGTTTTAGGCTGGAAAGAGAGGAGATATTTAGATTTTTAAACATATGAGTTATTCTAACAAGGTTTCTTTTTGGAAAGAAACTGTAGTCGGCGAGGTAAGATTCCAATGAAAAAATCATCGTTCTCAAGGTGTTCTCTTTCGAGGGTATCAGTTGGATGGACAAGCTTGGGGAGTGCAGTTTGGTTTGCTTATTTCTACAACAAGCAAAATAAAAGTAAAGTTTGTTTCTTTTCTTGGGTTACTATACGAACAATCATGTATAATAACATTTTTTTATAACTTTTATTGAAGTTGGGGATTAATCCAGTCACCATTGGTGACTTGTTCATTGGTCCATATATTTCGTATTGTCTTTATAAAACATCGAAGATTGTTACTGTTACTGTTTACTTTAATCTTGAATTTTACTAGTCAATAGAACTAAAACACTCTCTTCTCACATCTCACATAGATTTACTATTATAGTGTGCCTCTTGGCTTTTGTGTCTACAGTCTACCGCGTGAATCAGATTGTAATAGTCTCCACAACACGGCATGTTTATGTTGCATCTTGGATAGTTTGGGTATCTTCAATCCATCTGATAAAGAAATTAGTACATTTCAAGTTGATCACAAACGAGATTCAATTTTTACTTCAGTATATGATAAAACAAACCGAAGTTCATTGTGCTGTTGTATTTATATGACACTGCAGACAAGGTACCGAAACTTGAAGAAACTTTAAGGGTTTTCACTGCGAAAAGTAAATTCAGTTTCAGAGTCACAAACGAAGGCTTCATGTAAATCTATCGTCTGTTGTTCCGTATTTATTTGCATCCATTTGCCTCCGGTCTTAACTGTTTCTCCACCAACCAGTCCACATTAGCATCCCTTGGAATTTATCTAAAGTTTCTCTCACAGCAAGTGAATTTTGAACGAATATTTGCAATTAGGAATCCTACTCATTAATTTTTAAATACCTGTAATCTACATAATTAATAGACAAGTTTGACCCTTTTTCTCAGCCTGAGGGTAAGAAAGATCCAAGCACACCGATAGAATGGTATTTTCGTGTAGATGTGCACAACCCTATTAAAATTTACTATAGTCTTTGAGGATTGTGGAAAAATGAATTCGATATTATAAAAAAAATGGAGTTTATTAATAGTTATAATGTATGTTTATTAGTTACTATCACGGTAACTACCGTGGTTACTATTAGTTGCCATGATGGTTACGGAAATAACAACATGTTTCAAATGGAGTCACATCTTTTATTGAAGCTATTGAGTAAAACCATTGACTTTATACCTTTTTTGTTTATTATCAATGTTAAAACCATTTACACCCAAAAAATTTTCTGGTTGAATGTCGACCAGTAGGCGATCTATTTTTTTACATTAATAAGCAATCATGATTTTTGTCATACTTTTTTCCCCGGTTATGGACATCGTTCGACAAATCTCAACACACCGTTATAAAAGTACTTTCCTGAGGATGTGCACATTCCCATTGTAATCTACATTAAAAATCTAGTAAAAATTTATAAATATTTAACTTCTACCTTATTTTTTTCCAAGTTAGTTACGAATGTAAACGCGAAAAACAAAACAGGTGGAATATTTCCCATTCATATATTTTATTGCTGCATTGAGCAAGACGGCACAAAAAATGGAGTGAAAATGGCATATTATTCCATGGAGAAAAACCATTTGGTTGATTCAAATATGCATGTACAAGGTGAAAATACAGTATGCTAACTTAAATAAGATAACGTATTGAATTTTTTTTAAAAAAAGGGGAATGCAATGGGTGAAGTTACAACCATTTAACGAATAACTGACATACATGTGGAGTACAGCTGTACATTACCTTCAAACATTTTCATTTTTATTGGAAATGGGTAAAATCACTGAATTTATAACTAAAAGTAGACTGCTCATGCTCATGGATGTTTTGAAGCCACAAATCGAGCAGTCGAAAATTAGTTCGGCAATCGTCACTATAGATTGCGCCAGGAGTGTTATTTCACGCTACAGCTTTCTATCCCTTAAATAGTGCATTTTTGATTTTAAGGGGCTAACATTTTGTATGGTGTTAAAAAACAGATTTTATTTTTAAAACGTCAAAACTATAAGTGCAAAAAAGAGGATAAAAAAGGCATTTTCAAATTTCTATAGTGCCAAAATTCTCTATCAGAATATGATAATTTTTCTAACAAATGATCACATTTTTGCTTCAATATTTAATATTGCTTGTACTATATCTCTTTTTCTGTAATTAATGGTAAAATTCAATTATATTTTCTTCCACTGACTTTATTTTTCTGATTTTTTGTTCATTCAACAGGTCATAAGGCTTGAACAAAACATGACTGCCACCTGCCGCAAAATATAGCCTACATAATATGACCTGTTTTTTACCCTAGAAGGGAAAAGAGGCCTTAGAGTGGGAAGAAGCTATCCTGGGCGTCATGAATTTTTGATGTTCTAAATTACTTAAACAGCTAAACAGCTGATTTACAATAATAATTAAATGGGGATCAGCTGTAATTAAAGCAATTTCGATCATCACAATTTTGTGACGCTTAATATAACTGATTTTTTCTTAACAAAGATCGGTGAAATCTTAAACTAGAAAGGTAGACTCTCAATAAAAAGCGAACAGCACTAAACCTACGCCTATAATAAACATATTCATTATTATTTTGCCTCTTGAGCTGTTTTGTAGAAATATTTTAGGTTACTTACCTTTCAGTCGAAAAGTTCTTTTAAGTTTTGTAAACTATGTATAGTTTTTGTAAACTAATCGGGATATAATGTCCCATGTATAGGTTAAATGAAAACATTATTTGTCGTCAAGTACTAAATGTATACAAATTTTAATGTTTAAATATTAATATTATAAGGTTTAATATTTTATTAAACACGACAAATGTACGTTAATATGTTAATGTTTTAGCGAATTTCCCCGATAGAGAAGAAGCTAATAGCGTAGGTCTCATGGTAAGACCTAAGCTCGGGACCACTATAACTTTTCGTTTTGGGGCCCCCAGAAGCAAAAAAACACTATTCGTTCGAATTTATATTATATATATATATATATATATATATATATATATATATATATATATATATATATGTATGTGTGTGTGTGTGTGTGTGTGTGTGTGTGTGTGTGTGTGTGTGTGAGTGTGTGTCTGTTAGCACGATAGCGGCCGCAAAAATGGTCCTATCTTTATGAAATTTGGTACGGACATGTAAAGTGGTAATCAATTGGACGAGTTCGTGAACCAGCCCGATCGGACCACTGGAAGGGGGGATAAAGAGGGATAAACCCTTCCAAAAATGTGTTTTTTTGAGTTTTTCACATAGAAAAATAAAATTTATCGAATTTTTGTGGGCACCATTGAATTCAGCTAAAAAAAACAAACAATTTAGTATTTCGAATCACTGCTATATGTCCATTGGTTACCGAGATATTGAAAGTGGTAAACACAGTACGTTGTCCCAATGTTAACCTTATGGGAAATAAGATAAAGTACCTGGTGGTCCAAGCCTTGCTCGGTGTTATTTCATGTTTACCAGTTCATCCAGTTACTATAAAATATTTCAATGTCATCAAATTGATAAATAGAAATCTTTTTTATTGCTCCATGGATTCTTCATCCCACTTGCTGTATTTTCCCTTGATGGCTGTAGATTCCAAACAGCTGTTATGATTATTTCATTTGTTTACACTTTCCTGTTTATTTTCGTTGCTATCACGGCAACCCATAAGGCTAATGTTAAAATTTTACAACTTTAAAATTCAAGTTATTACGTTATTGGATTTTCCATGGCCAAGTAATCTGCATAAAAGACGTTTTTCAGTCATAAATTACTTATTTCCAGACTTTGAAGGAAATCCTCGGAGCCGTTTTTGAGATCATTGTGCAAGCACGCACGGCCCGACGGCCCGACGATAACAATGCTCATATAAGAGTATAGGATTATATATCTCGGTTATTTCTCAACATATCTGGTTAAAACTTGGTAAATAGCTTCTTCTAGTTCAGATCTACTAAATATTGAATTTAAACCACCCAGTTTTAATATTCCTGTAGCAGCAAACCTGCATACTCATTCCCCATGTTATTCTTACGAAGCTTACCAAAACATGTCAAATCTTGCTATGTTGGATTGAAATATGTTGTTTTGCATTCGAAATTCGCTGAGTATGCAGGTCTGCTGCAACGGGGGGTATTTGAGTAACCTAAAGATGGGACAATCCCGAGATGTACACAGTTTACAAAACTTAAAATTATTGACTGTCTGAAATGTACGTAACCTAGAATATTTCTAAAATAAACTAAGCAATAAAAGTTGTCTGTTGTTTTTAGTCCCTTTTAATGATTACTAGAGGCTTTAAGGGGCTAATAGCCCCTCTTTAATTAAGTGATGAAAGAGAACTTTTAAGAATAATTATTTTATTTGAATACATTATTGATGAAGAGAGAAAACATTATAATAAAAAGGTAAACATAAAACATGTGGTTGTAAATTGAATTAACGAAATGTCATTTTTTAGAGCCAGACTTTTAACATTCTCTCCCGCCATTGCGATGAAAGAGCAATGAGGAATAGAGTTCAAACTTCCTCAAATGGTAGTTTGCACAATTTAACAATTGGTCTCTTGAGAGTGTTGTTTGATGTTCTTAATGTGGCCACTCTTGATAATCCGTCACGACCCGGATGTAGTTCAATCACTTTGGCTAGAGGCCATTTCGATGGAGGGAGTTGTTCATCAATAATCAGAACAACTGAACCGACTTTGATTAGGTCTGATGGATATCTCCATTTATGAATCTGTTGGAACTTCTGTAGATATTCCATTGACCATCTCTTCCAAAATGACTCCAAGATTTGGCGAGTTAACCTCCATCGGCTGAGTCGAGACATTGTCATCAACAGCATTCGGTTCTGGTATGGTGGTTAAAGGTTCTCCGACAAGAAAATGTCCAGGAGTTAGGATCGAGAGGTCATCTGGATCTTCCGTTAGTTGGCAAAGGGGGCGAGAGTTAAGAATGGCTTCAATTTAAACCAAAACTGTGGAAAATTCTTCGTAGGTGAGTACTACATTTCCCAATACTCGTTTAAGATGATGTTTTACGGATTTGACACCTGCTTCACAGTGACCTCCGAAGTGTGGAGCTGCAGGGGGATTGAATTTCCAAAGAGTTCCGTCTTTTGCTAACAAGTGTTTGAGCCGGTCTGATTCTTTTGAAGATTCTGAAAACAATCTTTTGAGTTCTGAGTCTGCTCCCACAAATGTCGTTCCACAATCACTAGTCAATGTAGCGCAAATTCCTCGACGTCCAGTAAATCGTTTATAGGCTGCAATGAATGCGTCTGCTG
The DNA here is from genome assembly GCA_035578135.1 of Flexamia atlantica. Lineage (NCBI taxonomy): Eukaryota > Metazoa > Arthropoda > Insecta > Hemiptera > Cicadellidae > Flexamia > Flexamia atlantica. The sequence goes on along the minus strand of JAQJVK010000005.1, from coordinate 45,493,704 downwards.
TATAGCCTGTAACATTTCCAAATGAATGGCAGATGTAGATGCACAAACAAACACTGCTACATATCCTTTGTAGAGTTTAGCTTTGCTTCCACGCCGAGGTTTGATAAAGAACGGTCCTGAATAGTCTACTCCAGAGTGAAGAAAAGGACGAGATGGAGTCGATCGTGAGGGCGGAAGCTGTCCCATGAGCTGTTGAGCTCTCTCGGAGTGATAGCGAGCACAGATTACATATTTCAGCAACTCTCTTTTGATAGTTGGTCTTCCACCGATAATCCAGTGTTCCACTATGGAGAGATCTTAAGTGGGCGTCATTTATCACCAACTATGAGAAAAAGGATGTTTTTGGAAGAATGAAGGGATGTTTGGAGTCATAATCTAAATCAGATTGGTTAAGTCTACCTCCAACTCTTAACAAACCATCTTGGTCGATGAATGGATTTAAGTTTATGAGAGGGCTAGATTTTTCCAATAATTCTTTTCTGCTCAGTTTATTAATTTCCTTTTGAAATGATTGTTTTTGAACAATACCGACCAAACGGAGGTGAGCGGAATGTATTTTGTTTGGATTTAAGAAATGGTTAGTACAAGTTGGAGTAGTCTTTCTTGTGTTCGAGATGAATCGCATGCACCAAGCTGTCACTCGGACCAATTTAGATAAGTTTGAAAAGCGTTTTATAAATTCAGATTCTTGTTCCAAGCTTACAACATGGCATGTTTTGCTACGTCGAAGTTCAGATGATGCTTCCTTAGATGGCTCAAACTTTTTAGTTGGCCAGTTATCAATATTTTTTTGTAACCATTCTGGACCTACCCACCATAAGTTATGATTACTTAGAGTTTTCGGGCTAACACCCCGTGATGCACAGTCAGCAGGGTTTTCACATCCATCGATGTGCCTCCAACGAGCAAAGGGCTCAATCTCTTGGATTGAATTAACACGATTTTGAACAAAATCCTTCCATTTTGAAGGGTGACTAGCTATCCAGGTTAGAGAGATCATGGAATCAGTCCACAACCATGCAGTAGCTGATTTTAAATCTAAGATTTTTCTGGTTTGCCTTACCACCTTGACAAGGAGTACAGCTGCCATCAGTTCCAGTCTAGGAATGGTGACAGTTTTGAGCGGGGGCTACTTTTGTTTTTGATGTAACAAAACTAACATTAATTGAGAATGAGTTCGTTACTCTTATATAGACTACAGCACTAATCGCAAGTTTAGAGGCGTCACAAAACCCATGGATTTCAATGCAAGAGGACTTGAGGAGTCCAAGATATCTTGGAATGGTTATGAGCGATACATCTTGAAAATCTGACTCTAGCTGATTCCATTGAGTTTGTAGGTGAGGGGGACGTAGATCGTCCCAACCAAGCTTGACAAGCCATAACTGTTGCATAAATGCCTTATATTTCACAACAATAGGTGCGAGAAAGCCAAGAGGATCGAACAGCTGTGCTATCTTTGATAGAACATTTCTCTTCGTGAGCTTGTCAATTTTTTCTCGAGATGGAGAAAACGTAAAATTATCATTTACCCGGTTCCATGAAAGACCCAGAGTTCGCATGACAGAAGCTTCATTTATCAATAGAGAGTTAACTTGATCGCAATGAGTGGAATATATGGATGAGAGAACCAATGGCTCATTGCTAATCCACTTTTGAAGAGGAAAGCAGCCAAGACTACATAGTTCATCTACCTCCTTAGCAAGCTTTTGACATTCTTGTATTGGTGTCTGCGCCACCAAATATGTCATCAACATACCTACCCTTGGACCATGATCAATTACCAATTGATTCATCGTTCTTAAAGCTAAGTAGGGAGCGCATGCCAAACCATATGTGACAGTTTGTAACTGATATTTACATAGATTTCCATTCTCAAACCTCAGAATTCGTTGAAGAGGTTGATCGTCAGGATGTACCAGTATCTGACGATACATTTTCTCGATGTCGGCAGAAAACACAAACTTAAAACGCCTGAACCAAGTAATAACATCTGGAAGTTCAGTTTGGAGCTTGGGTCCACTATGAAGAATGTCATTTAGAGATTTCCCTGAACTAGTAGGAAACGACGCATTGAATACAACTCTTAATTTGGTAGTTGTGCTGGATGGTCGTAAAACACCGTGATGAGGAAGATAATAAACAGGAATAGTTGAATCTTCATCATGAATAACTTCACTCATATGCTGAAGGGCTTTGTATTCGTTGATGAAATTTGAATACAAGGACCTATATTCTAGGTCAGATGAAAGACGATGATTTAGTTTCTTAAGTTGTTGGAAGGCTGATGATTTCGAATCTCCTAATCGATCAGTGGACTCTTTGAACGGAAGCCTCACTTCATACCGACCAGAAGGCGTCCTAGCGACAGTTGAGGCATAGTAATCTTCACACTGCTGATCTGCTAATGATAACTTTTGAACTTCATCTCTAACGATATCTTCCTGTTCCCAAAACCTTTGTATTAGCTCATCAATTTTGTTTTCAGCAAGGCAATGATACATTGATGAACCTGTAGCATTATTTTTAACCCCAGTTGCACCTGATAACACCCAACCAAATACTGTTGATTGAGCTATTGGAGTTGAGGGTGGACCTTTAATGAGACCAGGGAGAATGATTGCACCATAGATGTCAGCACCTATAACTAGATTTATAGTTCCAGGGGTCATAAATTCTGGATCAGCAAGTGTAAGCCCATGAATATGCAGCCAATTTGATTGAGAAGGTGTCATAGAGGGCAAGTTAGAAGTGAGTTTCGGAAGAATATGAACAGCTATGGGGCAGCTAACTTCGTCATTGAAAGTACAACCCAGATTCACGTTTGCTACTCCGCGAGTAGTTGATGTGCGGTTTCCACCTATACCAATCAGAGAAATGGAGGATGATGTACGTTTGATGCGAAGGGTTTGAACTAGTTCCTCACTGATAAATGATATTTCAGAACCTTGATCTACTAAGGCTCTGGTGACAATACTATTCCCATTAGGAGCTGTTACCTTTACCCGAGCAGTTGCTAGCAGGACTACTTGACGTGTATTTCCAACTATGGGATGGGAGTGGTTTGAAGAAACTTGTGTGGCAGAAGAGATACCTTCCTTTGATGAGTCGCTAGATGTGGAAGATTGCGAAGGTGTGCAAAGATTAGAGGCATTTGAGAAACCACCCCACTGGATTTTTGCTTGGTTATTTACATCATGGATTGAGGTGTGGTGCCGATTGTGGCATTTTAAACATGACTTTTTTAGAACGGCACTCTTTCAGGGAGTGAGAGCCAAGGCAATTGAAACATAGTCTTTTACTAACCAAAAACTCCTTCCGTTGAATAGGAAGCATACCAGTGTACGCTTTACAAGATTATAAATAATGATTCTGTTTACACAGTTGGCAAAAGCTTTTATTCTTTAACTGTGTTTCAGTTACAAGAGTGATTTTTGATTTAGGCTTAATTAGATTACCTGATTGGAGGTGCGACGGAGCCTCTTTATTACATGAGTTAGAAGCCTCGCGTGATTCCACGTTCTCCAGGGCACGGACTCGCCCTTCGATGAAGGTTTGGAGATCGGCTAGGGCTGAGGGCTCTGTTGAACATCCTCGATTGAGTTCCCAAGCTTCATGGGTTTCTGGGTCGAGCCGGTGGACTATGAGGTACACGATGAGATGATTCCAATGATGCGTTGGGGAGCCGAGAGCCGAAAGAGCAACTAAACACTCAATAGTGGATATAAGACGATAGAGACCTTTCGCAGACTTTTGTCTCAGTGGCTGAATGCTGAAAATGTCATCAAGATGTTTATTTATAAGTACCCGCTTGTTCTCATATCTCGAAACGAGCTTGTTCCAGGCAGGAATAAAATTATCCCCAGTAACCTGGAAATTAGATATCAATTGTGCTGCTTCACCTACCAGACTGTTTTTTAAATAGTGTAACTTCGCTACTCGCTACGTCTGATAGTTCGGGATTAGATTTTACCAAGGATGAGAATAAATCACGAAAGGTTTCCAAGATTGATAATCCCCAGAAAAGAAGGGTAGGGATATTTTTGGTAAAATAGGTCGTGCCATTGATTGCAAGTCATTGTTCCCCCGTGCACCTTCACTGCGCACACTACAAACAGATTCAAGGAGGTCCAACATTTCAGCTTTATTGACCATGTACGCTTCTTGTGCTTTGCTAAAATGGTCTTCCAGGACGTAAGGAAGAGTTTGTAAAACCTCGGGTTTTGATTCACAAATTCGTTCATGGTCATTGCAGAACTTTGACCAATTTGATTCCAGAACTTCAATACGTGTCTGAATTTGATTCTTAGTAATAGAACTTATGTCTTTAGATTTAAAAAAGTCTGCAGAGGTTGTAATAGATAGCAATCTGGTTGCAAGTTTAGTTTCGATTCTAACGTCATGATGAGAATGTAGAATAAATCAGGAACAAACAGATAGGAAACCTGGAGATTGAAGTCTGAGATGTGATAACGAGAAGAGGTCACCTGAGGTTGAGAAGAGCGATGTTCCCGGTGTAGAAGGACTAAATCTTTAATTAAGTGATGAAAGAGAACTTTTAAGAATAATTATTTTATTTGAATACATCATTGATGAAGAGAGAAAACATTATAATAAAAAGGTAAACATAAAACATGTGGTTGTAAATTGAATTAACGAAATGAAATTTTTAGAGCCAGACTTTTAACAGCCCCTAAGCATAATCCTCCTTCTTTACTATAGTACAAAATACCTTCTCAGAAAATAGGCTTTTGGATCCACAAAATTATGATAATATCTAGCATTTGGTTTTAAGTAAACAAAGCAGACCTTTTTACATCCCAATGTTTTTTTAATGACAGCTATTTTACGTTATTTCTCATTTTATAGTAAGCTTAAAGCAATTTCAGTATTTTCCCCGAGTCCCTGGGATGGAGACCTTCCAGCCCTCTCTCATTATCCCGCGACCTTCCAAACGCCCATAATCTCGGCGCAAAAAGTTCCCTTTTAGCAAATATTTGCATCGTTATAACATAAACAAACGTACTTAACTTTTTATGATTTTAAGTTATGACAAAATTCAAACCCTTAATTATTATAAAACCAGAAAATCTTAAATTTAAAATATTTTTTGATATAGTACATTGAACGTGCATGGTTAGCTGCATTTTGAAAAAATCCAGCTTCGGTGGATCAATATCCACCATATGGTGGATATTGACATGTGGGATTTTTGATGGCTTTGAATCAAGCATTAGCACCACATGTTTAATGTAAACAAAGCAGACGTTTTTCAATCCCAATGCATTTTAAATTTTTCGTTATTTCTCATTTTCTGGTACATTTGGACATAATCTGATATTTTTCCCGACCCCCTGGGACCAAGACCTTTAATTTGAGCCCTCTCCCATCATCCTACAAGCTGTCAAACTCTCACAATTTTGATTTTAAAAAATCGCTTACAGAATTAGTAATATAAAAAGACTAGCAGAACCCGTGGCTTCGCTCACGATAAAAGTTATAGCCTAACCTTGATATGAAGAATTTTGAGGACTGAATAACAAATATTTATGTCAAGGAATGTGACATGTAGAGATATTTTTATGTTTTATAGCGGAGTGTAGATTAAAAAAATATATACCACAGATAGTGAAGGGTTTCTTTTCACCGTTATAACTCGAAAACGGCCGGACCGATTTTAACATCAAACCTGTCGATTTAAAGGTACTTCTCTGTAGATTTACACTTACGTCTCTGAATTGTCTAGTAGGGCATCAATTAAGTAAAGGGCTGAATGTTCGGAGCAGAATGTTCGGGGGTGCTATCCGTCGGCAGTGTTTAAAACTAGATTCACTTAGTTTTTAACCTAACATATGGGCGGTTAGTAATAGTTTTAAAGATCAACCAGTGATTGCAGCATTCATTTTCAGTGAAAAGTCGGGACACCGTCGAGTTAGATGAACAATGAATTTGCCAAATTATTGTAACTGACATGATTATAGTTAAAAACATAAGAGCCACCCTAAGGAAATAACTATAGCTCCCGCTGCCTAAATAGATGGTACCACATAATGAGCTTATGATTAATCATATAAGTAACCGCTAAACCAAATTTAACTTTTATATAGTACGAATGACCTAAAAAAATCATCAAAACAACCATAAAACTGATGAAAGGAATCAAATTATAAATCAGCTGTAACAACGTATCCGTTTGTGAAGCTAATTACCACCTGCTTGATGGAATAAAATTGGATATTTAAACAAAAGATCATCCATTACATTAATATAGGAAATTTTCAAAGCTTCAACCCCACTAAAAACCTCGAATTTTGAAAAATCTGTTCTTGGTGAAAGCCAACACTCTGTAAGGAACGTCCATGCAAATTTTCAAGGTTCTAGGTCAAGTAGTTTGGGCTGTACAATGATAGGTCAGTGGTATTTGACAAAAATATAGTAGAGAAGATAGTATAATTATAACTTACAATCAGGGATTTGTATAATTTATAAATAAATGTTTACATAAATAGATCAAAGAATCATATAATGACAGCACATTCTGTTTGTGACTAAAAAACCACTGTACTTTTCTCTTTCAGTCTTGCTGGGATTTAATCTCAAGACTCAGCCACAAAAGGCAGTATGCTCTTCACGTTAAAAACTATGTACGTCGAATTATACGGAACGCCAAATCATCGGATAGGCATAGATGTAATAAAAACATTATTAGGAACGCCTTCAGGAAAAACGATAACTCCCGCAACCGAAATAAAGATGGTGCCAATTAAGTAAATAACGGTGGATTTTATCTAAATTAAATGTAACTTTTATATAGTACATAATTATGTCCTTGTGATAAATCAACAAAAATCAATGAAGCCATGATGAGAAAAATTAATTTATTATCATCTGTATCAACGTACAGTATACATTTCCGAAGCTAACTACCAGCTGATTGTTTCATGAACATTAAAAATGTAAACAAAAATCGTCCAACTCACTTTTATATAGGAAAATTTGAAAACTTCGGCCTCGCAAAAAACCCCTTTATACTATGAATTTTGTAAAATCCGTTCTTAGCGGATGCCTACGCCCTGAAAGAACGTCCACGCAAAATATCAAGGTTCTAGGTCGTAAAGTTTGGGCTGTGCGATGATAGGTGAGTCGTATTTGACAAATATATAGTAGATTTATAAATCACGTTACAAAAAAGTTTGTATAGAAAATGTACATCGAATGAAATGTTAGCTATTATAAAAACACACTGGCGTGTACAAAAGCTATGGTTAAAAAAGCTAACCACATTTTTGGGATTTCTGTTTTTTAGTCAAATTTTGACCACTGGACGATCTTTAGTGCAGTATTTACTCGTACATCGGCGGTATTGAAATATAACTGGTACTTAACGATTCACAGCAGATGAATTCTACGTGCTTGTTAGCATTGTAAAATTCCATTGAGTCTTTTTTTATAATTTGGTATTATAACAAGACGAAATTTGTCACTAAATTCAAATCATCATTTGCATTTTAGGACCAAACAAACTTGTTATCGAGCAGTCGTTTTTCTTTAAAGTAAATAATTGAGTAGCACTGGTATATATGAAAATGAACGAACGGGTTTTTGGGATCTAGGGACCTCAAAATGAAAAAAATAACATAGTCTCGGGCTTAAGTCTCACCGTGCCGCCTAAGATAATAGCTACTCCCCTATAGGGGAAATTCGCTAAAAAACTGAAACTAAATAAGGTATGCTTAACTACAGCATACCTAGATTTTTATATTTTTAATAAAAATATCGTTTACAGAAATTAAAAATTTTATTCAAAATAACAACTGTTGAGACTTACTTTTCTTAAGTTATCACAAAAACATACATTTTCCGGAGAATTCTTATCTTCTGAAATTTACTGACTGTACAGGTACTGTAAGGCCACTGATCTAATTTATCACCTCCAAGTAAAAGTAAGAATCGGAAGAGATGTAATAAGTATTTTAACCTTTTGTAAAAATTATAACATTATACAACTCCTGGAAACTTTGACGTTTTAAAGGCGAGAAGCTCCAACGGCTGTAGAGGGACAAGATTGACCTCTCGCGTCTAGAGCAGATCAGTGATAAGAGCCAAATCTATGCAGGGCGGGCTGTCACCATGGTAACTCAGACGCGGCCAAACATTACAATCGATCCCCTTATCGCCACCTTGCTCTCCCCTCCCGCATCTTCCCCGACATTTCCTCCATTCCTCATCTTTTAAAAAGTGTTCTGGTCCTCACTTAAGATTTTCTTAGTTTTAGTCAGGAACTCATATTGTGCAATGTCGTGAATACATCGATGGTGCGGGTGCTACCATCGCAAAAATGCATCGAAATATGAATTAAGTTTTCATTGTATTACAGTTGATATCTTACTTTACTGCATTGCATTGTACTGTAGTGTTGTATTGCATTGCATTGTTGTATTGTATTATATTGTATTATATTATATTGTATTATATTGTATTGTATTGTATTGTATTATATTGTATTGTATCGTATTGTATTGTATTGTATTGTAATGTATTGTATATCGTGTATTGTATTGTATTATTATTTTTTATTGTTTAGGAGGCAAAGAAAATCTGGCGCAAAGTTTAGATTGTTTCGAAATTGTATTCAGGTCGTTATGAAAAAGGATCTGTTAGTAGATCTGAGTGTCGAGTTCTCCATCATGGGTCGAGACTTGTTTATTCTATTGTTGGACCTAGATGTCTCTCACTTTTGAAGAAAACACCTGACTCGAAGGCTTTTGACCCGCGACCATGGGCGTTCACACAACCCCGACCGTTCGAAGGTTACCTATATTCAGGCTTGGAACATATTTATACATTTATACATAATACATCACTTTGAAATGGCGACCTACCCAGGTCGTATTTTAAGCCAAGTATTGACCGGGGCGCATCAACACAACGCTGACCTATTCACCTAACCCTGTGAGAGACATGCAGGAAAGAGGATTAGGCCCTACCTAGTCAAGCAATAAGGAACCAACAATATAACTCCTGGAGTACAGCACGGGACGAAGCTGGGTATCCAGTTTCAGAGGGTAACACGCCCCATAGACGAGGATACATTAGATACATTAGCTGAATAACCAAGATGCAGCTTTTCACCCTGGGTTGGCCAAGGACTTGCCGACACTACGACATCTTATATTATCTGTTGTACCCAAGGAAAAATCTGTTCTGTAATGGACAAGTCAGAGCCATCTAGGACCAAAAACAGAGCCAATATTTTTTAACTAGAAATATGACACCTCTGGCACTCACAGAATGTGGCTGGTGACTTTGCGACTCTTCAGTCTCCAGTCATAAACATCAGCAACTACGCATCCCTCGTCTCCTCGGCTGAGCCGTGGGTGCCGTGTTGCAGCGTGCAGCGTGCGGGGGGCGGACAAAGCACCGCGCATGACTCGGCACTGCCTCGCCCCGCGCCATAGACGCGTGCTTGGCTGCGTTCCAGCGGTCAGTTACTGGAGTATCCGAGTGTGGTTTAAATATAATCCACATAGCATTTTCCTAAGGCCGTAACGACCACAGGGGCGGTGGCCCCGGGGCCCCCGAGGCCATGGGGCCCCAAATAGAAGTGTAAACACGTGCAAAACAACTTCAATAAATCTTTTATCATGTGGTTACTTTAATAACAACATATTTATGAAGTAACAATTTAATAATCTTTTGTATTCAAACTTGAATAAATAAATGCAAATCATATGCTATCGGTTAATTTCAGAATTTGTTGAAAAATAAACAATTAATTTAATGTTTTCTTAAATTCTGATGCAACTTGTACTCAAGTATGGCCAGACGGCAAGGTATGGTGGTGGTATGGTTATGTACGAAACTCGTAAATTTTAATATAAGGGGCCATCCCAACAAGCCCCCCCATCCCTCAAAGCTACCCCCGGCCCGGTGTTATAAATCATTGTTAGCTACAGCCTTATTTTTCAGATTCGTATTCCTATTTATTAACACCGTACCTTCACAATTCACGCAAACCTAAAAGATCACAAAAAAATTTGCCGCGGTGCTCGGGACTGCTCGCCCCGGTTGCTCCCACCCCTTCGGACGGCCCTGCCCCGGGGGCCTCTTACTAGTTTTGCCCCGGAACCCCCAAATTTATTGTTACAGCCCTGTATTTTCCATTATCACCCAAGCGATTTTAAGGGAAAAGCAATCAAAAACCACCCTTCTATTTGTGGTAATTCTGTAAATCATATAATAAGCAGTATATTCCATGCCATTAAAATAATATTTTTCTTTGCAACTGCGATTAAAATGAAAAATTGGGAATCACACATTATTTATTTATATAGATATATATAATCATATGTTAAAAATAAAAAACAAAAAAGGAATCCAAATGTTTTGATTTCGTTGAAAATTCTCAAGTTACTCCAAGTATTTCCAACATGAACGTAAGTAAAACGTTTCTCACAAGAAAATATTTTAAAATAGCGTTTATTAAAGGGGATGATTAAATTTGTCAATTGAAATATCGCCTGTATTTAGAAGTCTAATCATAAGAGTAGCTAATTTCAAGAGACATGTTTTAAAAAGTTTTTTTGGAGCTATAAAATAAGAGTAGTTTTAAAAAATACAAACATTTCATTACAGGAAACCCCTAAAAATTACATTTTGAAATGACAGCTAGATTTTCTAGCACAGTGTGTAAGTTAGTGAAATGGAAATGTTTATTATCCTGTGCATTTTTGTCTACATTTATCGAGACATTTACTCAAAACCACCACCGATTATTGTTGGGGGAGGGGGGGGGGGGTAGAACCTTCGACTTTGAAACCATCATGCACTTTTTCTTCTCCTGCATACTGCTCCTGCATTCTTGCCCAAAATTTGATTGCTTCCATGCTTCCAACGTAGTTCATACTACTATATTTTGTGTGTATATTTCTACCTCACAGGTTAACATTATGGGAGCCAAAAAAATAAACAAACTTGTTAAATGAAATATCTAACATTTAACATTCAGTACCATGAAACATACGTACCTCGGGTTTCAATTTCCAAATGTCTGCCTGTGCAGTGGCTGTCGCGGGCGGCGGCGGCGGCGGCGCGGCTCTCGCCCTGGACCCCCGCAGTGGCGACCACGCGCAACCAGAAGACGCCCAGCTACTGCGGAAGCACCGCGAGCGGCGGCTGCGGCAAGAAGCCCAAGAACACCCTCTACTGCAGGAAGAAGGACGAGAGGCCGGTGGAAGAGAATAAATGCAAGAAGGCGAGGAAGCGGCCGGGCGGCCATCCTCGGCCTTGATCGCCGCTGATGTACATCCACATAGATACAAATAAAGACCAACTGACAAACTAGTAGTTTTGTCATTTACCTATTTCAACTTCATGTTAGGAAAAATCAAAGAGAACATGTTTGAGCACGATGTTGTCCTCGATATAATTGTGTAACTTTCAAACAAGCACTTTTTAACCTGAATCGCAATCTTGACAAGTTTACGTTTATATTTTTAAAGTATCGTAGAGTGGTATCTAAATCGTTGTTTCCGTTGATATGGCTATTCACACTGGTAATCAATTAAGTTTTCAGTGGTTTCATAAGTGTGAAGAAAAACATGTTTGTAACCTTTTTACCAATTTAAAAAGTTATCAATTTGTAAATTTTTTTTGGGTTAAGTTAAAAAAATCATAATAGGGTGAAATCATATAATCTATACTTAAGTCTAAATACTGCATGAAATAGTACATCCTTCCCGGTTCGAATTCTGGCCATAAAGTTGAACCTGGATCCAGTTGTTATTTGTCATTAATCTAAGAAATAACCATTCTATCCAAAAAAAGTCGCAACCATCATGACGAAGGGTTAAGATCACTGGACAGAACCAGTGTTGTCTGAGGCGGGAATCCATCGCTACCGCCGCCGCGCCGGGGCTGACGCTCAATATTTGTCCGCAGCCGGAGGTGATGGCTAACTTTCAGCGCAGCAGCCGTGTACAAACTGTTTGTGATCCTTGTTTGTACCGAACAAACATCGTCCACCTGTCTCGGGTCCGGGCGGGTAGTTCGGAGAGTCCTTCCTGGGGAGCTAACAACCTGTAGGGATCATATGACAGGGAAATGAAATACCTGGGGTTTCTGTATTCAGCGCCATATGCTGTAAGCTCCGGCTTTTGTAATCTTGAGACCCCAACTCCATGCTTGATCGAATACTCATATCATATCAAATATGGAGGATCAGTTGAGATGGCGGATTTACTTCCGAAACGCGTTCAAAGTATCATATATTTGCTGTTTTGTTCTGTTCGAACTCCCTTTGGATTTTTTAACTTTCTTGTCTATTTAGTGTTTCAACTTACATTTTTTTTAACTGAATTGATTTCTGGAAGTGTTACATATTTTGACAGGAAATCCACTTTCACCATATAAAGAATGTAGCAAAAACCTCTAATTCTTTATCTAGTTCTTTGGAAAACTTCTGCTAAAGAAACCTATTTCAAACATAGCAGAGATATGTACAAAAAGAAAGATTTAGTGTAATCGCTCTCCAATATTAACTACCAAGCGCAACGATTCGTTATCTAAAGCGTCCAGGTGCTTCTACTCTAGCGTAGTCATCCAAGATGGCTATGATCCTAGTCAGTGCTCACTAAGATGATTCTAAACAGCGTCGATGAACAAGATACGACAGTAAAACGGACGAGTGTATATATATTCAATGGCGGAAAGCACCCAAGGGAAACGGAATACATAAAATCGTTCGGATACAAAAGGCGCAGAGCGAGGCGGTGTTGTGATAAATGTTCGCCTCGTCCCGCGATATTTTGTTCGATTGTTTTTGACACAAGGCCATTGCTATTCAGAACACAGCCCCTTCATCACATCCACCCGTCATGTCAAAATATTTACATATTTGCCTCTGTATTCTGCCGTCAAAGAATCGAGCTTTTCGCAATTTTTGCATTCAACACTCTCTCTCCTCGTTTTATGTTTCGTGCGAACATTTAGGAGGGAGTTTATTTTTAAATGCGAATTTTTGAAAGGGGTTAAAAAAAACCGACCAAATTAGCTTACTACATACCAAGTTAGTTATATGGGACATATACGTACTTCAATGAGTATTTAAAGCTACGGTTTGGTATGAAATTGTAGGATTCAATTCGATAATCTTATGATGGTTTTAAATGACAACACTGATTCTAAGTACTAGCAATGAATACAGACCACTATAGTGGTCTGTATTCATTGGTACTAGTGTTCATTCGATGCCAAAATAGCCATTGAGACTATATTATAACCAAAAATACGATTTAAAAAGACACCAACTTAAACCGAAACTTTGTTATACAGTGCGTAGTTGAAAAGTCCCGGAACGGCTAAATATTTTTGGAACCAGATTAGTTTGAGAAATCAAACTTTGCACATTCACTTCTATGTAAAAAACTACTTTCTAAGGTAATTACTGACTCTTGGCCCCCAGTGGGGGACGGCCCACAAGGAGTCAATTCAAAATCTTAAATGTAAGCATGGGTTGATATGCACATCATTTTAAAGGGCTAATCAAATATACAGTTTAATGCCAAGAGGATATTACCTCCAATGGGGGACGTCCCATGAGCAGTCAGAACAAAATCTTAAACTTAAGCATAGGTCGATATGCACATCATTTTGAAGGGCTAATGAAGTAGAGTTTAATGCCGCATGCAAACCGTATTTCAAAAGGATTATTGGTTACAAAATGGCGGGTGATTCAAGTTTTCATAAAAAATACATAGGTTCAGGTTTGTCGGAGGGTGGAATTAAAGATTTTAATAAGAGCATAACTCGAATTGTGTATAAATTAAAAGCACACTGTAGGTAATTTTGTTTGATACGCAATTCACCTATACTGATATTCAAACTTTTATTCCACCCTCCGACAAACCTGAACCTATGTATTTTTGATGAAAACTTAAATCACCCGCCATTTTGTAACCAATAATCCTTTTGAAATGCGGTTTGCAGCATTGAACTCTACTTGATTAGCCCTTTAAAATGATGTACATGTCGACCTATGCTTACATTTAAGATTTTGTATTGACTCCTTGTGGGCCGTCCCCCACTGGGGACCAAGAGTCAGTAATTACCTCAGAAAGTAGTTTTTTTACATAGGAGTGAATGTGCAAAGTTTGATTTCTCAAACTAATCTGGATCCAAAAATATTTAGCCGTTCCGGGACTTTTCAACCACACTGTATAGACAAGTCCCCATTAATACTCCAATTGCAGAAGAGCTGCATAATCAGCTACCTTATATAGAATGGTAAAAACATATTTCAACCTATCACGCACACATGCAATTTTCTGTATTCCAATTGCAGAAGAGCTGCATAATCAGCTAACTTATATAGAATGATAAAAACATATTTCAACCTATCAGCACACATGCAATTTTCTGTATTCTCCATAAGAATAACAAATATAACGAGTACTAGTGGCTTGAAGGGGCTAAAAGCCCCTAAGGAGGGGAAATTAAAACAGTCCTAATTTATTATAGTACAAAATACCTTCGTAGCAAACTAAATCTACCTTATGTTGATATCTAGCCTGCCACATGGTTTTCAATCAAGTAACAGCATCACACGTTTTATCTAAACAAAGCAGACGTTTTTAGATCCCAATGCTTTTTAAGTGGCAGATAATTTACGTTATTTCTCGTTTTCTGGTGAATTTAAAGCAATTTTTTTTATTTTTCCCGCCATCACGGAATAGAGACATTTAATTTGAGCTCTCTCCTATCTTTCCACGACTTGCCAGACGCCTACAATTTTGACGCAAAGAATCGTCTTACGAAATTAAATGTATGATGATTTCCCGCCATCACGGAATAGAGACATTTAATTTGAGCCCTCGCTCCCATCTTTCTACGACTTGCCAGACGCCCACAATTTTGACGCAAAGAATCGTCTTTCGAAATTAAATATATGATTGGTATGTAAGGTTTCTAATAAAGGTATATGGAAATGAGATTGCTTTAAGATTTTATTCAATATAACTGAACTAGAAGAAGCCATATCCAAGTTTAATTAATACTTTAATTAATACTTTAATTTAATTTTAATAATAATTAATAATAGTTAAGAAATAACAAAGATAGACTTTTGTTTATTTCCCACAGCAGAAATACCGTCATAAAGTGCGCCAACTTTCTTTGCAGTAAGTAAGCAGCACTCAACCATAATACTGTACAGTAATATCCCACAACATATCATCCTGTCCACCATCCTGTCTCAGTCACAAGTCCGAATTCGCCTTTTGCCTTTTAACGCTTCTCTTGGCAACAATGGGATATTTCAGTAGGTTCTGTCAGACTTAGAACATACAGAAGACATCTTTCAGTTAGTTTCTTTCGCCGAGTCAACAGCGTTGAGGGCCGGAGGTGTCACTTTATGTGTTTGTCCCCGGTCGGTAGCTGGACCAATATTGACAGGCCGACCGCAGCGTGTTAGCCGAGACCATCTGCCCCGCCGCCGCCGCCTCCACGGTCTACTGCTATCACTGAGTGTTGGTGTCCCTACACAGAACGGAAATGATTTTATCGTTTAGCGTACAGCATATTTTAAAGTGGCCAGTAAATAGTAGCATTAAGTTTAATCTTCGCAAAATTCCTCATGGTTTTGATCAAAATCAGTACTAAGATCATTAGATAATAAATACCGTAGGTATTAATGAATAGGTAATAAATCGAGCAGGTTGATAGATGTTTCTTAGATTACAGGTCACCATTTCAAGTGATGGATAATGTGAAATGCTAGTTAAAAATAAATAATATACCTTTAGAATTTAATACACATAAATATGCAACATTAACCAAAAAACTAATTACCCTTTGAATCTTTAAATTAGTTAAATAAACGCTATTAAAGAATGTTAATTTGTTAAAGCCTTTTTTGTTGGCTTGAAAAATAATGCCTCGTATAAGCCTGCACCGGAAAATAATAACTCGTATATGCAGAAAGGAAATCATAAATACCCCCGTCGCAGCAGACCTGCGTACTCAGCGAATTTCCATAGGATTTATTTTGTATATGTGAGCATTCAGCTTGTTTGAAGGAAAGTATCATTTGAATACGTTAAGTAAATAATATACTAAAAACGCATATTTAATCATTAAGCTTTAAACATGAGGAAAATTAACCATGAGACCATATTGTTTTTCATTAGTAATACATACACTTTTGTATTTTATATAATTCTTAGTCTTTTAATTTTTAATAACTGTAATCTTGTTATAGAATATAAATGTCAACAAACATATAACAAATGAACTCAAAACAAACAAATAATTTAATCTCATGAAAAAATTAAATTCGATCATATGGTCATTTTTATAGTAATTAAAACATCCCTGTTGCAACAGACCTACATCTCCAGCCAATTTCAAAAAAAATATTATCAATCCTCATAATTTTAAACATATTACATATTATTCTACATTTTCAGGCAGTTTAGACCATGACACCCCCCCTCCAAATGCTCTTACTTTCTTTATTAAATTTAAAAATAATTTGTATTTTTTGATATATATTTTCTGCAAAATCTTGATCAACGAACTCTAACTATTCAAAATAAACACAAATAAAATATTCAACACCTGCAAATTTAATCATATGTTCAGAATTGTATTTTTTTAAAACATCTCAAATCAGGGTGACTACACTTTTTGGAGGGAAAAATGAAAAACAATATTGGACAACGTACTGTGTTTAGCACATCCAATACTATCCAATATCTAAGCAACGGATTGACGTAGAATAATAATTCAAAATGCTAAATTGTTTGTTTTTTTAAGCTGAATTCAATTTAGACAATTAAGTTTAAAACTAATTAGTAAAAAGGTGTTAAATCTTGAAAATAAATTTTATTTTGTGAAAAAACCTGAGAGTAAATCAATTTTGCTGGTTTTCGAACTCTAAGTCATGAATGACGCTTTACACGTTTGTTCCAAATTTCATCAAGGTCGGACCTTTTTTACAAAAGTTATCGCGCCTACGGACAGGTATATATATATATATATATATATATATATATATATATATATGAAAATGAACGAACGGTGTTTTTGGGGTCTAGGGACCTCAAAATGAAAAAAATAACATGGTCCCGGGCTTAAGTCTCACCGTGCCGCCTACGGTAATAGCTACTTCCCTATAGGGGAAATTCGCTAAAATTGGTTTGGTTCGTTTTCCACATGAGCGGCTGAAGCCGAGTTCTGTAAACCTGTACGTATGGGTCGCGTGGCCGAGGTCGTCCGAGCCCAATGTTCAAATTAACATCAGCCTTATGGGCGGACTGGGCCATCAGTGTAGATGTGTGGGTGCGGAAGGGAAGGCAGGAACTGCGCTGTCAAATCTCTCTGTTCTGTTGTTCTGTATTTATTTGCATCTATTTGTCCGCAGCGCCGTTCCCTCACAATTTACATTTGAATTTCCCTTTCTACGTTTCCTCTTTCATATCGTCGCAAAAGAAAAAATAACAGGTTAGTTTTTATTCTGCATATTAAAACGTTTGAATCAGAAACGTTTTTCAAATTATTCGTTTCTAAAAATAAAATATGTTATCAAATTTCCTAGCAGGGTAAAATTTCATTAGGTCACATTGTAAGACCTAAGCCTGAAATTATCGTAACTTTTCATTTTGAGGTCCCCACAGCAGCAAATTTGTAAATTTTCACATAAATACAAAAAACATAAATGTAAAGAAATGTAAAGTGGTAATTATTTGAACGAGTTCGTGGGTGCTGAACTCACGAACACCTGGAAAAAGTAAAATTTTTTTTACCAAAGATATAATTTTTCTGAGCTCACCTAAGCTTTTATTATGAACCAATTTTGATGACTGAGATGTCAAATAAGTGGAAATTTCATCAGGATTCTATGAATATAATTTATTACTCACTAGCAGCCCGCGTCACTTCTTGACTTAACAGCAATTTGGTAAAATAGGCTTTAGTTTCATGTTGATTATGTGTGGTGTTTTGCAGCGTAAAAATATCTTTCTATGAGGAAGTGTACGAACTTTTGTGTTTTATTTTTATTTTATAGACTGATCTTTGACTAATTACTGGAATAAATTTCCAGTAATTAGTCTTCTCATCGGGGCAAACTTTTAAAAATAACTGATTACTTTAGACTTGAAACTTGAAGATGGGTAAGAAATTCCTCACAGAATTTGAGAAGTTCATTTTATCATCCGTCTTATAAGAGTCTAATTATACGTTCTACACTTTGAAATTCCGACTGTCTAACAACATTAATTTTGCATAAAATGGGGTTTAGTTTACCTGGTTAGTTTTCAATGCTTGGTGCATCTTCATGTCTCTGTTTTAAATTTTTCTTTTCAAAAGTATTGAATCTTTATGTTAATTATAAACAAAATCTACGCGTCAGTTTCTTGCATTCATCTTTGTTAGGTCTTGACTACAAACGGTAAAAAAATGAACAAACCAATTTTCCACTGATGATCTATCTCTAAACAACATTTATAAAATAGCCATTCGTCGTAAAAACTAATTATTCAACGCTCATAACAACCAAGGAATTAAATTTTCAAATTGACCCGCATTTTGTTTTGCATTCTAAACACCTAAGCAAGTAGCATAAATTTCTATGATGCCTTCATTAAATAGGCATATTGTCATTAGACATATTAAAAAATTACCTAAGCAAATGGCATAAATTTCTATGAAATGCCTTAATTAAATAGGCATATTTCATTGATACATTTAAAAATCGTGTAAATGTGTTGACTCTGAATAGTTAGTTAGAAAATTCTATCTCCAGAGCACCTCCTGAATTACTTATGTCCATTTTTAAATTTCCTTTTTAAGAAAAGAAATACAGTAAATTAAGATAACAACAGACTGTTGGTCTTAGTTTCAATAGGGCAAATACTCTTCCTTATTTTCTTTTGAGTTCAAAATCTCAATATTTTAAGAAATCAAAATCATAATGTGGATGAATGTTAACTGGATTTTGCTAGCTCTGCATTCTGTGGTATATCTCTGGAACTATTTCAAGTCTTGATCATCTGTTTTGTTACATACAAATGTGAATTAGAAAAAGTTCACAAGTTCGACCACAGATAGTAGTTCTTTCGCTGAAATTTCAAAAGCCTCCTGTGTGAAGGCTTCTCATGCGATATTTTCCAAACCCACAAAAGGCACATCTAGAGAGTAATAGCTTTAATTTGATACCAAATAAGTGTAGAAAAATTAATTTCTAAAGGTCGACATGCTCTGTACAAAGGCCCAGAAATTCTTTTAATAATATATATAGATATTCATATATTAAAAAACAAACATAATCATGCAAAAACATGCAATTTATTGAAAGAGAGAATCTTATTCCCTGCAAAAAGATGTGACACCCTGTCATACTTCCCACAGTAAAATACTGTATGCAAATAATTTCTTTGGCACAGAATAACAGGTTTCAAAATATTGGGATATGTTCCCCTGAAATGCACAATCAACACACTCTCAAACCATGCCATGTACCTATACTTTTTTCAAATGCTCGCTTCTAATATATTGGTTCTTATATGAAATAAGGCGTAATTTTTTTTTCTTAACTTGGCTGATAAGTAAAGAACCTGATGTTGCCATTTCAATAAATGATCTACCTGCACTCCAAGATATTTGACACCCTCCACAACATCAATGCTAGAACAAGAACATATATAAAGAGCCATTCTTCTGGCATAAATTACTTAATTTAATTTATTTCTTTCACGGTTAAATAAAAAAAACATCAACACTTTGACTTTGAACCATCAATTAACAACTTAATACTAATCCAAAATCCAATATTTTTAATTTTGGCTTATCCAATTTTAAATATTCTCTATTTTGGGCAGAGCAAACAAGTGCGTTGTCTTCTAGTCTTCTGCATATGCAAATATTTGGGAATACAATTTTAATTCAAGCAGGTCGTTAATATATACCAGAAAAATGATTGGCCCTAAAACTCCAACTTGAGATGTTCCATATTGCAATTCTAAAGCTTCACTCAAAACATAATTTGATTTAACAACTTGTTTCCTTTTGCTACAGAAAGATTTTAACCAATCCAACGCTTTACCGCCAATGCCATATTTTTCAAATTAAAAAAAGAATTATGTAATCTAAAAAGTCAAAGACTTTTTGGAGGTCTAGATAAACAGATACGATGAATTTACGACCATCGGCAGCTCTGGTAATTATACTAATATGTCTTTCTAAAGCCAGGTCCGTACCTTTGCCTGGCAAAAAACCAAACAGATTCCCTGAAAATCCCATACTAAAAGGACTCTAGTAACTTCTTTTTAATATATGTCTCAAATACTTAGGCTATAATAATAATAATAATAATAATAATAATAATAATAATAATAATAATAATAATAATAATAATAATAATCATTTTATTGCAGTTGACAATAGTACAATTGTATTGCAAAAGTCAAAATATAATATATACTCTTTGTTGGTCAGTGAGGAACACCTTATAAAACATCACGGTTTAACACCAGTGCTGAAATTTTATTCGCGAAAATACCTAAAATTTAGATTTCCCAGCGATTCATCGTGAATTCTTCAACAGAGTACAGAACTTTTGACACCAAGAGGCGTTTCAATCGAGATTTGAATTGATTTTGATTTGGACATTGTTTTATGCCCTCAGGGAGCTTATTGAGAAATTTGACCCCAATCTGTGACGGCAAGTGTTCAAAAGCCACAGTTCTGTGTTGCCGGGGGCGATAGTTGTCCCTACCCCTCGTTCGATACTGATGGATTTGATTACCTTGGACGAGGGGGCATCTATATTTACAGTAGGTGGTTACCTCCATAATATAGAGACTGGGCACTGTGAGTAAGCCAAGCTCCCTGAAGGCATCCCTGCAAGACTCTCTGGTCTGCAATTTGTAGATGATTCGGACTGCCTTTTTTTTTGCAGTCTGAAAATTCTTTGTTGTCTAAATTTAGCACAACTACCCCAAAGTCTTATTCCGTAGGAAATGTGGGGGTATATTAGGCCAAAATAGGCCATTAAAAGCATGTCTTTGGAACAGAATTTGGCAAGGTTACGTAGTGCAAAAATTCCGGACGTAACCTTGGTGCACATGCTGTCAATGTGATCCTCCCAAGTCAGCCCTTTATCGAGGTGCATCCCTAGGAATTTCACGGAATCTGCAACCTCTAAGAGGTCATCATCCACCATTACTGCAGGTGGCAGGTCCAGCTCCTGCCGCCGCAGAGAAAATGAAATTACGTTTGATTTTGAACTGTTGGTTTTCAAATTTATCTCAGAAAATTTCTGTATGCAAGAGTTGAGATTGATAAATGATTTTATTTCTAACTCTTGTTTTGTTTGAGCATTTACACAGATGGTTGTGTCATCTGCATATTGGATAATTTTTCCATTCGGAATTGACGAATTTATATTGTTGACGTACAGCAGAAACAGAATTGGTCCCAAAATTGATCCCTGAGGGACTCCTTGGGCCATCTTCTCTTTTTGAGAAAGTGAATTTTGAACTTGAACACATTGGAATCTATTGGCCAGATACGATTCAATCCACTTGTGTGGTAATCCACGAATGCCGTACGACTCTAACTGGTGCAACAGTGTCTCATGATGCACACAGTCAAAAGCTTTCGAAAGGTCAAGAAATATGCTGAGCACATGTTCTCGCCTTTCGAGGCCATCGACAACAGTTTCAATTAGATTTGTGATTGCATCGATTGTGGAGTAGTTTTTCCTAAAACCAAACTGATCCGGAGAGAGAATATCAAAGCGCTCAAGGTATTTCATCAGCCTTACAAGGAAAAGCTTCTCAAAAACCTTACCAAAAACGGGCAAAATTGAAATTGGCCGATAGTTGCTGGATAAAAGAGGATCGTCTTTTTTAAAAAGTGAAATTACTTTGGCCAATTTGAGTTTGGAAGGAAAAACCCCAGTTTGAAAAGAAAAATTTATTATTGTTGTGAGTGGTTGCAAAATGTGCCTGTAGAAATTTTTGATCAACCACATAGACGTGCCGTCTATATCAGATGATGTCTTTGGTTTCAGTTCCTCGATAACACGCGCCACGTCAGCCACACATACCGGAAACAGAGCCATGGATGAAGGCAGACCTCTAGTTGAATTTGTTTCAGTGCAAGGGACATTGAAAGAGGGATCCGGCAAAGCAACTGAAGAAAAATATTGATTAAATTCGTTGGCCACTTCTTGCGCGTTTTTAATGATTTTATCGTCTATTGCAAGATGAATAGGTTTTGAAACTTTTTTTTCGATTTTGAAGAGTTGTTTATTATTTTCCAGGCTGACTTAAACAAATTTTCGCTATTTTTTAGAGTGTGTTCGACATCATAAGCTTTAGCAGCTCTGATCACTCTTCTATAGATTCTTTTATACGTTCTGTAAAAATTTCTAAAGTTTTCATTTTTAGTTTGAACGTAAATTGCATTCAAATTTTTAAGCTTTTGTCGAGATTTTAATATGCCAGACGTTATCCAAGTATTTTTTTCGAATGAGGGTTTGACTTTAATTTTTTTGAAAGGGCAGCAATTATTTAAGTGAAAAAAAAAACAAGATTCAAATGCCTGGAACTTTTCATCAACGGAGATAAAATTGTTTAAAAAATGCCAAGATTCGTTCTCTAATGCTTTGTTGAAATTGATTAAGTTTCTGGGTTGAGTGGCTCTTTTTTTAACAAAAGATGGAGGTAGCTTCTCCGGCCCATGGTCCCAAACAATTGTTTCCTGCGCGTAGTGGTCAGAAATGGCCGCGTTAATGACTGAAACTGAAAATTTTGAAAGATTTGATATTACATTGTCGATTGTTGCTATTGTATTAATGACCGAGATGGGCCTATAGGAAGAGATTTCTTATACACTACCAGACATAAATTGGTACTACTGAGTTTTTTTAAAAACATCTGGGTATACACCATGCTCCAAAGAAACTTTAAGCATTCTTCTCAGTAAGGGAGCAAACACTTCTAAATTTCATTTTCGAATTGATAGTCTCCGGATACCGATAAATACTAATAATGGTGTAAATACCTGCTTTACTGGTATCCAATGGTCAGTTAGTTGATGAGCAACTAGTTTCGACTATTTTAATAAGTCATCTTCAGGCTCAAGGATGTCTTCAAATCATCTTCGGTTGAAGAGTTGTCATTTTTAAAAATAAACGTCACGACGGACACGATAGACACAAAACACGGACATAACACAACACAAAGACGAGTACCGGTACATTAAAACAAACTTATTTAGGAGGCGACGCAAACCCGGCGATGGTTCAGTCTAGACTGCCGCACGCGGTGGTCAAAATAAGTTTGTTTTAATGTACCGGTACTCGTCTTTGTGTTGTGTTATGTCCGTGTTTTGTGTCTATCGTGTCCGTCGTGACGTTTTATTTAAAAAAATGACATCTCTTCAACCGAAGATGATTTGAAGACATCCTTGAGCCTGAAGATGACTTATTAAAAAAAGTCGAAACTAGTTGCTCATCAACTAACTGACCATTGGATACCAGTAAAGCAGGTATTTACACCATTATTAGTACTTCTAAATTGTCTTTTATGACTAAAATACTAATATCATCTATGCCAACACTAGGTTTACTTTTTATTGATTTTACAATATTTACTATTTCTGAGTCATCAAAAACAAAATCCCTAAAAATATTTGATATTCTTTAAACCTATACTCTATAACAAGTCCAATCCAAAGTATTCGTGCCTCAGTTGCGGAACAATATTTGCAAAATATTGATTGAATCGGTTTGCAATTACTTTTTCGTTACCCGTACTATCAACTAATATATTATCAATCTTAATACTAGAGAAGCTGGTTTTATTTCTTTGAATTATTTTCTTTATGACTTTCCAATAGGCTTTTGAGTCACCATTTGATTGATCAGTGAGGCCAGAATAATAATTCATTTTAGCTTGCCTAATCTGTTATGTTACTAACTTATAAATGTTTTGATATCGTAATTTTAGTTCAGCGTTATTCCTATTCCACGAATACAATTTATAACACATGTTCTTGTCATTTATTAAATTAACAAGTTTATTATTTATCCTCTCATTCCTTTTCCTATTTTACTAGACAACGTTTTGAGATAGAAATAATTTTCGAGACATTTCTGGTATGAGGAGTAAAAGTTATCCACACATATGTTTACATTTTCATCATTATATTATGCAGGTTGCTAGACTGACAGCTTTATTTGCCTGGAAAACAAATTCTTGTTAATAACTACAAAGTTGGGGAATCTCGTTGCGTTTGCCAAGTAAAAGCTATTGAATTTTATTGAAAAATGCAATAATTCCACAATGAATAGTAATACTTAACTTATGAACGTTGTAATAGAGTCTTATATTTTTAGAATTTCTTACTATTAGGTGATCATTGCAGGAAAACTATAATTAACAATTCTAGTAGTCCTAGTAGTCTCATTTATAACATTTTCAAAACCATAAGCAGAAATTTAATTTTAATACCGGTAATCGAGTTTTGAGCCATAATTTTTAACAGATTTATATTAAAATCTCCAACGAAAATTGTAGGGTCATATTTGTATTTCAATAAATCCTTAAAATCAGTTTTAAATTGATTGAAAGTAAATTTACATTGCCGGTAAATTCCATACAGAGAAATATTAGTTGCAATATTATTATGTGATAGGGTAAAATCAATGTCAATCTCACCTGTAGGAAGGAGGATGAGGCGGTGTGAGTAGGGGAGGGCAGAGGCCACAAGGATATAGCTACACCGTCTGCCTGATTATCTGGCCGGTCCTGCAACAGCAAGTCATACCCCAGCATGCAATATTTGTCTTCCACTCCACTCTTGATCCAAACTTCTGTTAACACAATAATGTCATATGAGAAATTTAAAGATCTCAAATACAAAACAAGTTCATTATAGTGTCTTCCTAGGCTCCTGATATTTAAAGTAAAAATTTTGAAACCACCATTGACATCAGGTTCACGCATAAATAATTAAATAAATTACAGGACAGAAAAACAAGCGAAACTAAGAGTGGGAAATGATATTCCAGGCACAAGCTTTTTAATGTCCTCCAACCAGGTGATGCAGAGACTTCTTTCTTTTTCATCCCTTCTTTCACACCTTCCCCTCCACAATCCAAACAAACTTGAACCCATTTTCTCATAGTTTTTTTGCATTTTATAAAAGGTTCCTGTTGGAGGGAGTCAAATGCTCATTTACATATACCTTAGTGACCGGGATACCTTCAACGAAATCGGTAGATGTTACGACATTTTTTTTAGTTTTCCAGAGAAAGAACAAATCACGAAGCTGTGTCTGTTGGTAAATTGCATGAGCTATTTATTATATGCTTTGACCCCTTATTGCTTCTAGATGGTACCCGGTGAGCGGTTTGTATGTCTTTATTTATGTTAATTGGTACTCCAGATATTGTTGATAGTTAATTGAGAATATCAGACATTTTCTCGTTATCACTCTCTGGGATACCTGTGATTTCAATTTTTCGATTTCTGTTGTACTTTCCATATTCTCTGACTGCAATATATAAACAGAAACACGGCTGTCGATGTCTGTATTTTCCTTTTAGCGAATTTCCCCGTATAGGGAAGTAGCTATTACCGTAGGCGGTATGGTAAGACTTAAGCACGGGACCACCGTAACTTTTCATTTTGATGTCCCCAGACCCCAAAAACAACGTTCGTTCATTTTCATATATATATATATATATATATATCACACACCTGTCCGTAGGCGCGATAACTTTCGTAAAAAAGGACCGATCGCGATGAAATTTGGTACAGACGTCTAGAGTGCATTTATTACTTCGAGCTCGAAAACCAGCACGATTAGTTAACTTAAAGGAGGGTTATTTGACAAAATAAAATTTATTTTTAGAATTTAATATATTTATATTATTTTCTTGTAAATGTAAGTGTCAAAATTGGAACAATTTATTTTCTTAAAAAAATGAACAATTTAGGATTTTGAATTATTAATCTACGTCAATCCGTTGCTGAGATATTGAAAGTGCTAAACACAGTACGTTGTCCAATATTATTTTTAATTTTACCCCCCAAAAAGTATAGTTACCCTGATTTGATAGATTAAAAAGAAATACAATTCCGAACATATGATTGAATTTTCAGGTGGTGAATGTTTTATTTGTGTTTATTTTGAATAGTTAGAGTTCATTGATCAAGATTTTGCAGAAAATATATTCTACTATATCAAAAAATACAAATTATTTTTAAATTTAAAAAGAAAGTATGAGCATTTGGCGGGAGGGGGGGGAATGTCTTGGTCTAAACTGTCCGAAAATGTAGTATAATATATGGTATGTTTACAATTATGAGGATTGATAATATGTTTTATTGAAATTGGCTGGAGATGCAGGTCTACTATAACACGGGTGTTTAATTATAAAACTGACCATATGATTGAATTTAATTTTTTCATGAGATTAAGTTATTTGTTTGTTTTGAGTGTTTTGAGATCATTTATTATATGTTTGTTGACATTTATATACTATAACAAGATAACCTTTTTTTAAATTAAAGGCTAAGAATTACATAAATACAAAATTGTATGTGTTACAAATGAAAACCAATGTGGTCTCCATGTTAATTTTCCTCATGTTTAAAGCTCATGAATGATTAAATATACGTTTTAGCGAATTTCCCCTATAGGGAAGAAGCTGTTACCGTAGTACTCATGGTAAGACCTAAGCCCGAGACCATGATAACTTTTCGTTTTGGGGCCCCCAGAAGCAAAAAACACTATTCGTTCATTTTCTTACACATATATATATATATATATATATATATAACTTTTTTTTAATTAAAGGCTAAGAATTACATAAATACAAAATTGTATGTGTTACAAATGAAAACCAATGTGGTCTCCATGTTAATTTTCCTCATGTTTAAAGCTCATGAATGATTAAATATACGTTTTAGCGAATTTCCCCTATGGGGAATTATAGGGGATATAGGGGGATATGTGTGTGTGTGTGTGTGTGTGTGTGTGTGTGTGTGTGTGTGTGTGTGTGTGTGTGTGTGTGTGTGTGTGTCTTTAAGCACGATAGCGGCCGTAAAAATGGTCCAATCTGAATGAAATTTGGCACAGACGTGTAAAGTAGTGATTATTCGGACGAGTTTGAAAACCACCCCAATCGGACTACCGGAAGGGGGGGGTAAAGGGGGGTAAAACCCCCCAAAAATGGGTATTTTGAGTTTTTTATATAGAAAAATAAAAATAATCGAATTTTTGTTGGCACCATTGAGTTCAGCTCAAAAAAATTTAGAATTCTGAATCACTGCTCTATGTCCATTTGTTACTGAGATATTGAAAGTGGTAAACACAGTACGTTGTCCCAATGTTAACCTTATGGAGAATAAGAAAAAATCTATATTTCGCTTATTTCTTAACATATCTTGATAAAACTTGGTAAATGGCTTCTTCTAGTTCAGATCTACTAAATATTGAATTAAAACCACCCAGTTTTAATATACCCGTAGCAGAAAACCTGCATACTCATTTCCCATCTTATTCTTATGGAGCTTTCAAAAACATGTAGAATCTCGCTATTTTGGATTGAAATATGTTGTTTTGCATTTGAAATTCGCTGAGTGTGCAGGTCTGCTGCAACGGGGGTATTTAGTATATTATTTACTTAACGTATTCAAACAATACTTTCCTTCAAATAAGTTGAATGCTCACATATACAAAATAAATCCTATGGAAATTCGCTGAGTACGCAGGTCTGCTGCGACTGGGGTATTTTAACAACTCTTAGTCACTCTGAACTTGCTTAACTAACTCTATTAGAAAAATCATTGATAGTTTTCTGGAATTCATCAATCTTATTACCATAACCATAAAATTCTAAAGATCTTGTGGATTCTGCCAATTTTTTATTGACATTTTTTCATGTTCACTGAACTGCTGCTGAATAATTTTGTTTATTTAGCTTATAATTTCATCTCTTACTTTGCTGAGAGCCTTCTTGCTCACAGGATCCTTAGACCTACCAGATACGTTACCCTTAGAGTTGCATGCAGCACGTTTCCAGGACCCACTCTGGTGCTCCTTATCTGACTCCAGGTTGACTCCTGGATTCTAGCACATTGAAAATGTAACGTAGCAGAGAATCCAGAAGATGTAGCATAGTCATTAATGCCTGGTAGTGGGTCTGAACATGAAGCACAGTCACTCATATTGAACGATAAGCACACAGATGACAACAAGAAAAATACACCCACTCTGCACGGCTGCCACTGACTGACTCAATAGAAGTGGACTCTTATTGGCTTAGAGCGGAATGAGAAGAGAACTCTCAGGTTGTGACAGTGACAGATAAGGTCATGTTAATCAATCCGATACAGTCAACTTGCTTATAAAGCTTTTTTTGTAACACTACTATAAATATTTTCATATACGCACAAATAAATATTTTAAAATAAAATATTAAAAACCAGTGTGGAATGTGTAAAATTAAGATTGACAGCAAAATAGCAATACACGACACAATCGTCACTGCAGTGTGTCAAGAGTCTGCGACCGTTACCCGTCGTTGACACACTTGTGGCCATCAGCCACTGTATGACACCAGCCACTCAGCCACCTGGATCACGACCGATCCACAACTACAAACACTCAAACACCGGCCGATCACGCGGGGCGTGGCGGCTCAAATATTATCTTATCCAGTGTTACCAACCGACTTTATTCAAATATATTCGTGGCACAAACAGTGTGGCCACCCCGGCGGCGTGACTGGCAGAGTGTAGGCGGCGCGGCGGCCGCTTTCACACTATATTGTGCAATAATTGGCCGCTGTCACGTCCAAATGGCCGAATCACTCGTTCCTTTTGTGTTTCGTGTAGAATCCAATGTACTGTGAGGTTTGTAGAACAATAGTAATGGAATTTTTCGTTAAATAGGGGGGGGGGGTTTCTATTGTGTTACACCGTGTCGTGTTAAGGATTATAAAATTGTAAAAATACCTTATGGAATTTGAAATAATATTTTTTCAGTGGTACGAGACAACAGTGTTTTAGCTCAATCAGACTAGCCTCAATAAATAGCCTCAGGCTGCGATTTTTCGAATATTGTAATGTACTTGGTAAGTAACGCAACATTTAAGTATATATTTTTGAAGAACCGATAATCAAACTAACTGTGAATCATTTTTGACCATAAGGAATTCCGGTTATTTGACACCTCAGTCATCAAAATTGGTTTACAATAAAAGCGTGGGTAAGCTCACAAAAATGATTCCTTATGGTAATATTTTTACAAATTCCTTAAAAAATAGCTTTTTTGTGAACTTACCCACATGCACCTTTTCAGAGAAACAGTTTTGATGATTGCGGTGTCAAATAACTGAAACATTTATCAGGATTCTTTGGATATAATTTATTATTCAGTAAGGTAAAAGGGATTCGCCCCCAGGAAATGTATTTTATATCAAATTTTACTTGTATTCCTTGTAGGACAGGGATATTAGAATTACAACATTTTAAAAAGTTATCAATATCGACAGTTATTATCAATTTTCTACGAATAATGCCATTTTCACTTTTTTCGTATCTCTAATGGTTTTCATGGTAGGTGAAATATGTTTAGAGAAGCACGGACCGGAAGTGGTTTTTTTTCAGGATGGCGGCATGTTGCCCAAGTGAGATCTTTTGGGAATTTCAGTATGATGATCTCAGCTGTATGTACGACCTCTCCACCAATCTTCAGCATGTTAAATGAAAATTCTAGAATCCAACACTATTTTCTTGCACTTTATATTCTTTGTATAATTTATTCCTACCGGGTTTGAACATAGCCATCTCTATTTCTAGAGACGGCCATGGTTTGAATCACTGTTTGGGAGTCAAAGTACTTCTCATTTGCTCTCCACAGAGAGCAAACACACCAACGCGTCTTTTCTCTTCCATTAATACACAAACAAATAAAGGTACACACACGACTCATTTCCTGCCTCTCCTCCGAGTGTTTGCGGCGTGTTTGTTGTCACAACACCCACTGTACATTGTTATATTGAACTCATGAATAGTTCATAGAACCATATGAACAATATCTGTTGGATTTAATAGTATATTTCGCAACAAGGGCCGAAAATGAGGTTTTGCAGTCTCGAGATCGTGTTTCAAATTCGAGACGAAGTCGAGAATTTGAAACGATCGAGAGCTGCAAAACCCTTTCGGCCGAGGTGCGAACGCTATTTTTCACCACACTACACAATGAAATATACCCTAAATAATTAAAAAAAAAAAAACTGATTATCATTTTACTCACTTGAAAACAAAACACAGCTATGACAATCATATGATCGCAACTATCCTGTCTTGAATGCCGTATAATTTTGACGTTGTTTCAAGCCAATAAACTATCAGCTGACTTTCGGCCCTAGGGCCCCCAACGTTTTCGGTCCTGTGGCGGCAAACGGTGTGTTTCGGTCCGCGTTTGACGTTTGTAAAACACGTGATTTCATCGTAGTGTGGTGAAAAAAAATAATCGAGTGACTGATTTTAAAATGTTAGAATGTACATTTTCTGATTTAAAAAGTGTAAAAATAAAATCTAAATTTATTGTTCACAAACATAGGAGAGCATGACTTATAATTCAAATAAAATGTATCGTAAATATCGAAACAACGGAACTGTTTTAATCCGGAAATTAAAAAAAGCTGGATGTGGTTTGATAAACGGCCTTAATGTTTCTGATCGATTGCATAAATGTTATCCTGGTTATGAGTAAAATAAATTGAAAGTTGATTTAAAACGAATATTAAACCATCAATATAGCAATATGTACACTAATAAAAATATGTAACATGATAAAAGAGACACAAAACTAATAGATTTTGAGCAAAGATAGATCTTGTCTAAAATAAAATAAATACTCCCTGGTGAGCCCTTGGAAAGTTGGGAGTAACCATGAACTAACACTTGAAGGAAAGTATCGGAGCAAATATGAGAATATAGCGAAAAATGAATGAAAATATACTGAATTATTTTCTGATCATTTTCACTGATGAAAACAACCCCCTACATACTCTTAAGAAGCAATCTCCCAATAATGGATTGAAATGATCCAGGGTTGAAGTCAGAAGCATTGTTGGTCGTCTCAACACTCACAATCTGCTGTATCACATCTTATGTTTTTCTAACCCAGCCTCGACAAACAGCAAGACAAGCGGTTCGGAAATTCCTTCGAAAAAGATTTAAAGTCAAGTGTTTCTTCCAAAATAGTCGTTCGCACCTGTGCGTGTTTGTGGGCTGTTTTTGTGCCGCTCCACAAAGCGGTGACTCGGGTCGCGGCTATTCGCCGGGTGACGGCCGATTTGCCAGAATAACAACAGACTGACATCTTTAGGAAGGTAGACATCTTTGGAGCTCAATTAGTTTTATGTTTCAATGATCCGTCAAAGTTTTAAAAGCTCCAAAGTGCCAAAAACCAAACAGCATTTATTTTGGTTAGGGTAGTGTTCAATTTTATGTTTTCACACTTACTGTACTTGTTTTCACCACGCCGGCGCCGCGGTGCGTCGTTTCCTGACGTTCATGGGCGGACGTGGTCGCTGGGGCGGACCCACTAAAAACCAATATTTGTATATTTTATGAAAAGGAAAACTCCGATTATACTTTTATCCTTTAAAAAACAAAATTGTGTACTTAATGTGATATTGTAAAGTTTATTTAATTTACGACTCGTTTGTAAAATGAAGTATGTAATGCACTCTGTCCTCTCTCCATCAAGTGGATAAAACCCGAAGAGTCCGCTATGTTCTTTGCCATTTGTTAAGAACCAGCATTTTGAATAAAAAATTTAATAATAATA
Source organism: Flexamia atlantica (assembly GCA_035578135.1). Classification (NCBI taxonomy): domain Eukaryota; kingdom Metazoa; phylum Arthropoda; class Insecta; order Hemiptera; family Cicadellidae; genus Flexamia; species Flexamia atlantica. The sequence continues at coordinate 45,461,823 of JAQJVK010000005.1, read as the reverse complement.
TGCTTAAAATACTTAAATTAATAAAACCAAGGATGGAGCCAAAAATATATTTTTTATTTCATGCAGTTGGCAAGCAGTCACAAAGCTTTCGTTAGCGGCATCTCAATTGTCAGCCGTAAATCCAATCGTGTTGAATGTAGTCTACAAACACTGCAGTACAACTTGTGCAGAACATTCCCACCGCACACTCGCTATTAGCCAACATTCAGCGTCACGTCCCGCAGCAGAGCCGCGACAAAGGCGCCGATTAAGACCCGCTGTGTTTAATGATCTCCGATTTTCCGCGCCGCGACTCCCCCTCCCTCCCTCCCGCCATACAATTATCATTGAGCCACTGGAGTGCAAGTTTCACTCGACTGGCCTCATGTGTTAATGTAAATGTGGACAAACCGACACAACCAGTTGTTGATTGCCTCCCGGCGGGCGTTCCGACGTTCGTCGCGTTGCAGCCGTCGTCGCCAGCCCGCCGCTTCTATTCAGAGATGTTGTGTTTTATATTCTGTTGCCACCTCACGGGAGCCTTGAGGGTTTGTTTTTTTTCTTTGATTGCATCCCCTCCTCGGCACACCTGGTGTTTGATTGAGGCAGTGCGAGAGTCGCTAGTTTGTTTGATTGGAAGCAAAATCGTATTTCATATATGCGGCAGGTATTATTCTACTGCACCTAGAAGCAAGACAATTTGCACGTTAAATCCTCTTACGGCGAATGGTTCTTTTGGCTCAAGAAGGGATTTGAAGAATTCTCTGAGGGCCCCGTTCCTCAGCGGGTCAAAGTTTGGGTGTTATATAGGGTTTTTTTTAACGCAACCCAAAACTTTATTTTATCAGTGAAGGATTATTTCCCCCCCAAGATCTCCGGATTTGACCCCACTATATTATTTTCTTTGGGGATACATACAAAGTAAGGCCTACGAAAACAATTAAGAAGATATTCAGCACCTCAAAAAACATAATAAATTTAATGCAAGAAATTCAAAGAGGTACCTTGCAACACGTGTTCGGGAATTTGATGGAGAGATCACAACTTTATACAGATGCCAATGGCGGATTGTTTGAACACGTAATGTAAACTAAATGTGCTCAAACTTAAATATTAGGTTGTATAAAATGTAAATTTCAACAAAAAAATGCACATTTCATATTTATATGTGCATTATTAAACCTTAAAAATCGGTTGCGTTAAAAAACACCCTGTATTTATAAGTAATTCTTATTAAGGTGTAGGCTATAATATATTTTTGCTTCCCTAGATTTATGTACTGTAACCGCACACCATAACAACACATTACTCAATTAAAATTTAGAAACATATAATTTTAAAAATAACTTAAACTCGCTCTAGACAACAATTTGATGTTTATTGAAAACCTGCAAGACTACGGTACGCTAGAAACTGACTAAGAATATGTAAAAACTGTCCTATTTTTACATCCTTCATGTACTTAAAATAATGTATATGGTAAATAAGGAGCAATTGATTGGAATTTAACTCATTATTAAGTTTAAACATTGGTGACATAAAATTTTCTTTTTTAAAAAATATTACTGTTCTTTCTCGAAAAATAAGCTACCATGATCATAAAACCTCTTTTTCAAGCTATTATCTTATATATTAAAAAGCTTTTGTAAAACTAATGACAGCGACCCTGGCCGTTCTACTGGACCGATTTACATGCGGGTTGTACCAAAACGAAGGTAGTCGGCCCTATATATGCAGGTTTTATTTGAACTAGTGGATCCGAGCGCACGGAATCATGCGCTACTCCAGCAGAGCGATAATTCAAATGGCGACAAATTTAAAACACAATCATGCTAACACGATCCGTCTTGAGGGTTATGTTTACACAAATTAAAAAATAACAGCAATTAAATTATCCAGCTGATCAAAATGTAAACAATTATGTTCTTCATAAGGATAAAATGGGAACTTTAAAAGCCAATGGGACAGAGCCCTAGGGACTTTTTCAAAAATGTAAGGCCAGTTTGCAAATCTACGCGACACACTCTTTCCAATGAGCCGTCAATGATCAAAATCGGTTAAGAAATGACGGAGGAGTTCATAAGACAAATTTCGTGTTGGCGTATTAATTATATAGATTTTGAAAATATTTATGTTAACTGGGTCAAAAATGGAAAATAAACTTTTCTAATGGAGATTTAACATGGGAGAAAAAAATCAACTTTTATCAACTTTTCCAATCCTTTGGACAGTTCGTCTGAGACTTCCACTGGACCCATTTTTATGCAGTTTGTACCAAATGAAAGCTAAAATTTTCTATATTTGCAGGTTTTATTTACTTTTTTGTTATCTTGCTTTTTTAAACTAAAAAAAATCACATTTCCAAACCTTTGCAATGATATGATTTGACAGTCATTCATTCAGCTGATTGTGAAGACACGAGGTACTTTGTCTAACGACAGAAAAAGAGCAAACGCTCAAGAAACATTTGGTTTGTCATGGTCAGTATACATAAAAATGTATGCATTATCATGTATTATCCTTTAGATTAAAAAAACAGTTTTATATAATTTAAATTATAGAGTTTTATAGGTGGAAATAAAAAATAAAATTTGATTGCTAAATTGTTTAGTATTATAATATTTAAATTATGCGAAACAGCTGATTTCAATAACGTTGATGGTCAAAATGTTTATTAAAATGGCATATTGCAAAAAAATCTATTTTAATGATTCACTCTCACATTGAATGTCATTTTGAGCCCTACGATGAATGGTACATTTCAACACATTTATGTTAATTGGGTTCAAAGGAAAATGTACTTTTCTTATGGAGATTTAACATAGGGAAAAATTAAACTTATGACAGTGAGCCTGATATGGTTCTATTGGGCCAATTTACTCACGACTGGTACCAATCAAAAGGTAATTGTATCTATATTTGCCCATTTTGCTTCGATTTCAGCTTTTACTCCACTAAATTGTCCAAAAACGAAAAGTAAGGTCTCTTAAGACAATAACACGGGTAAAATTTTAAGCCTATTTTGAGTGAGATCTGGAGTTCTATGGGACCGATTTACATTTATGTTGTGTTAAATGAAAGGTAATTAACTCTATATATGCCCATTTGCCTGAAAAGTTAAATATTCCTTCATTTTATATGTTAGAAATAAAATATGAAATATTTTCTATTCATTAGTATTGTTAGCGAATTTCCCCTATAGGGAAGAAGCTGTTACCGTAGGTCTCATGGTAAGACCTAAGCCTAAAACCATCATAACTTTTCTTTTTGAGGTCCTCAGATGCCAAAAACACCATTCGTTCACTTTCATAAATATATATATATATGTGTCTTTAAGCACGATAACTTGCGCAAAAATGGTCCAATCGGAATGAAATTTGGCATAGACGTGTAAAGTAGTAATTATTCGGACGAGTTCGTAAACCAGCCCGATCGGACCACCGGAAGGGGGGGTAAAGGGGGGTAAACCCCCCCAAAAATGGGTTTTTTGAGACTTTTACATAGAAAAATAAAATTTTTCAAATTTTTATTGGCACCATTGAATTCAGCCCAAAAAAACAAACAATTTAGTATTTTAAATCATGGCTCTATGTCCATTGGTTGCCGAGATATTGAAAGTGGTAAACACAGTACGTTGTCCCAATGTTAACCTTATGGGAAATAAGTAAAATTCTATATCTCGCTTATTTCTCAACATATCTTTATAAAACTTGGTAAATGGCTTCTTCTAGTTCAGATCTACTAAATATTGAATTAAAACCACCCAGTTTTAATATACCTGTAGCAGCAAACCTCCATACTCATTCCCCATGTTATTCTTATGGAGCTTACAAAAACATGTCAAATCTCGCTATGTTGGATCGAAATATGTTGTTTTGCACTTGAAATTCGCTGAGTATGCAGGTCTGCTGCAACGGGGGTATTTTTACTGATCAACTGACTGCGAGTATAACAGCACAGATCAGCTGATTATAAAGCTTTGTTTTAAAACACATGTTTTACTTTCATAGCATGGTTTGTTTATGTTGTCATTTTAGTTTATTTTAGGTTAGTGGTGATTGAATGTGTAACATTTTGTTTCAAAGAACATGACAAATAACATATTTTAACTTTCTAGATGTTATACCATTGTTTATTGATACCGATTATCCAGCCTTAAGTTTTCCAAGCTAACTTTTTCATTTCATGTCTGACAGTAAACTTATTATGAGGAAACCCCTTATTTTAATACTGACCTCTTTACCATAGTACATGGAGAAAGAATTTTTTGTCAAAGTTTTTGAATTTGAGTTGTTAGTGGAAATATTTTTGTTTGTTTTCCCCGAATCCAAAAATATTGATTTTGGAGAAAGGATTGTTTTTGCCAAAATGTTTTAATTTGAGTTGTTAATGGATATATTTGTTTTAGTGCTCCCCGAATCCAAAAAAGTTGTTTTCAGATTGGTGTCCATTCGTGTGTGTTTGCGTGTGGGTATGAGTGTGTGGATGTGTGGATGTATGTGAACAGAGCTAGAGATGACACCAATGGTCCGATTTTCATGGAGTTTGGCATGTAGGTATAAAACCATGATACCTCCAGATGTTTTTTAATTTTTTTAATTTCAGATTTTTTTGGGTATTTACCCCATAAAACCCATAAGAAACTACAAAAATCCAAATTTTTCAAAAACGGCTCTAACGATTTTGATAATACTCTCATGATTTGAAGTGCTTAAGATGCCAAACAAAATAACACCACCCGTGTGTCTGTAAAAATAAAGGTTCAGAAGTTATGAAAATGTAAGTGTTAACAAATTCAAAATTTTCTGTGTAGAATCCAAAAACATTATAAAATACAGGGTGTTACATTAGAAAAAATAAAGTTTTCCGCCATATTGGAAAATCAAAGGAAATTTCAAAAACTGAAATATATACCTAAAAGCAGCAAAAAAATAATGGGGTTCCGCTTAAGAGGTTTAAGTCATACTTTGATTAAAATGTTAGCTATTTGAAAACTTAGGCTGGAAACCCGGTATAGTGAAGATTAGTCATATAACTAACATTTTTAAACAACATGTTTGAGATTATCATTAAGTTAAATTTTTATTTGGTTAGCATGACTTGATTACAACTAACTACGATTATGACAACTTATAAACATTTCGACATAACTCCAATTATTGGAGATGGAAACTGTCTATTCAGAAGCGTTTCCAATTGTTTATATGGACACGAAAAAAATTATTATCACCAAGATTGACCAGCGGTGATAAAAGAGATTTGATGGCCAAATCTCTAAGAAATAATCATGAAATCTACCGAAGAATACACAATTGAGAGATTTTCTGGCCTCAATTAAAAAAATTGTGTTTTCCGAATTCTTGCAAATTTTACATGTCTGGGAGAAGATTGATCTCCCCCTGGGTTCGCGCCTGCTTACTTCCTTGGATCATGTTGTAATTAATTTCAGTTGAGTTGTTTAGTTGTTATTAAATGTGTATAACTGTGTTTCTAATTACAGAACAAATAGCGTAAAATTTGTTTAATTTTTAGAGGTTATATTATGCCAGTGTCTATGTAATGGAAACTAATAGTACAGGTATCATTTTTTTGCGGCGCTTTGCGCTGCACGGGGTTAATCTAGTAATTTATATAAAAAACTTTTAACCTCATTGCAAATATATCTGCAGTACCTGCTACCTATTAAAGAATGATTATTAAGGGTATGTCCCACGAGAACAAAGTTAATTTCAATTACTCGCTGCAATTTTATTTATCGCTGAAACTACAAACTAGGTTTTAATTTAATCGTTATACACATATATAGCGAATTGGTTGGTTAGATCTTTTTTAGTTTTGCAATATATTATTTTTAATAATTAATGATAAACTGAATTTGCTTAAAATAATTAAATTTACAAGGCCCCTAATAGTTATACAATAACATGTTTTGAAAATTTTCTTCAGAGTCTAATATGAAAAAGAATAACTGGTTAAGAATCAAATTCATATACCACAAAACATAAACGATTAATTGCTGGGACTAAAATCAAAGATGTTGGGAAGTACCGTATTACAGACTCTTAAAATGTTATTCACATACAATGTTATCCAATATTGGTTTGAAATAAAAAATAAAACATCAGACGATTGTGAACAAAACAAAAACCCCTCCAATGACTCAAGGTTATAAAAACATTATATGCACGGTTTCGTATACAAAAAGACGATTCCACTCAAGATTGAATATCCCTTAATTCGAAGCGCATTAAACCTCTCGACAACCACCATGGGCTGGAGGGCCCTCGGCGGCGCGGCTCAAGTAGTGTGTGTTTAATGCCCTGACGAGGGCAGCCGCGCCGAAACGTCGGTCGGGGGCCTGCCGCCTCAACACCTCGCTTTGTCCTCCCCTCACACACATTTTGATTAAGTTTAAAAGAATCGCGGAACCGGAATATTTATTTGTTAAGACTAAAAACAATACTTTTCTGCCTCGTCGACCGGAAGTAACGATCTGGTGGAGAAAAGTAAAATATGGATTGTTAGTGTTTACCGGGGTACTCATAAGGTTAAGTCGTATTAAATTTGAACAAAATGTTGCATTTTGGCCACAATCTTGAAATAGTGATTAGTAGTGAGTGAACTGGTGAAGGCTATGAGTTAGAGACATGACAATAAACTTTTTTTAAACTTATTTCATCAATTTCATAGAGGTTAACAATCTGCAACTAGCTATCAATTTTCTTTATCATTGCATTTTCGTTCCTGGGGTAACAATTAACATTTTTATATATTTGACAAAAACTTTGTCAAATTTCGTTTGTAAGATATCCTTTATTTTCGTGAGATATTTAAATTACTTTTGTTGTGTTATACTAGCGAAGTGAGAGCAATGTAAGCCTACATTTTGAAACCAGTGTTCTGCAGGCTTTGTGGAGCCTTTTAACGATTAGTAAAACTAAAAATCAAATACAGTAATCAAAAATAAATGATTAAGAAAGGTTTTAAAACTAAGATTTGATTACAATAAATAGAGTGTGCACAAGAGCCGAGAGCCGATTCTCATTTTCCCTCAAAGTCGTGATGGTCTCATTTTTCCTGTGTCTCCATCTTCAGAAGTCACAATGCTTCCCCTTACCGACTGTCTCTATCCCCAGCCTCCTGGCACCTCTCTGGCCCGATTTCATATTCGCATGTCAACTATCTCATAAAATGTGGTATGTGGTCTATAACTGTCATAAAATTTTCTTTGGCACCGATAGTATTTCAACGGAAATTTAATTTTGTTACTTCATTCTAATTTTAACTTGTTAACTTACTTCCCTAGGTCCGGGCCTGTAGTATATTGATATTCCCTGCACCATGGTTGAGTTCGGGTATCCATCACCTGTCCATCATCAGTCCGTCATGTTTCCTCTGAGGTCATACGCATTTAGAGCTCAGATAAAACCTGACAGACAATACTAAAAAAACCCTTGCAACTGTCTTGTGAAAACTCACTGGCTCGTCGCTGTCATGGAATTGCTGATGGCTCTGCTTCCATCACTTGCACGGTACGCCGGCCGCCGCGACGGCGACGGCAGTCCCCGGGCACACAGAATAGACTGCCCCAGGTGATTAGTCGCAAACACCTTTATTAATAAAATATTTGTAGATTGCTACAGATTTCCTTAACTCTCGTGGACTGAAACTTGATGCACATAATTTCCAAGATGACATCAATAAAGGTGCTGGGAAACTTAACTCCTTTTCTTTGCTCTCTAAAAATTTCTTTAGTTTACTAACTCATATTAACTTTTCATTTGGCTGCTTTTCAGCTATCTTATATTTGACGTTCCAGTATGCGAGAATTCAAGAACCATACAGAAAAGTTTCGCCTCTACAAAAAAGGCAATCCGCATAATGTGTGGGAAAAAGAGAATCGGGTAGTTAAGGCAACCTTCCTTAATAACATTTTTTTTTCATGGCGTAATTTACTTTATTGAGACCTTCATGTTTTTCAAAAGGAATTCATCTTATACACCAATGACAATGTCTCCTCTGGATATTCGTTCCGCCTTCCTTTAGGCATCTCAGTTCATAGATACTACAGCATTTTTCCAGTGTCCTTTATTTCTAAACTGTATTAAGCTTTCCAACGCCCTGACTGCTTGCCTGAGCAATGAAATGCTTTTCGTTGAATTAAACAAACTCCTAAACGATTCCCTACCAAAATGACCTTTTACAATATCCAGGACTATCTTTGTCAGTTAAGACTTTGTTTTTTTTCCTCGTATGAATGAAAATAATATGGAAATGTTTTAGTTGGACACAAATATTCTGACGCTGAGTATTGTTTTTTTTCATGTTTATTCTGAGCATTTTTTCACAGAAGACTTTCACCTGCAGTAGAACTTGGTATACAATGAACTACCAATGCGCACCATACTACCCTGTAATATGTTTAAAGCAATAAAAATATTTTGATACAGTATTTCAATTCGATTTTTATCATAAGATACTGTATAAATAAATTATAATATAATGTAAGCATAAGGTTTCAGAATGGATCTCTTTATTAGAGACTAAAGGTTTCCATTATTTTGCTTGCGGGTATAATGCGAATAAAGATATATGCCTGTCTCCTCTCAGGCCTGCAAGATGGAACTCTAAAGAATAATTAGAACAGAAACAGACCCGTATTTAGTACAGGTACTGTTAAGGTTTCTATCACATTTAAAGTTTTAACTAATTTTGAGTAATATAATTTTTTTCAGTGTACAAACGCAGGTATGGATGGGCTTTTTAAATCTCATACCTAAACAAAAAAATCAATTGAAACCAGTGTCCGCAAAAGGTTTTTACTAGAACTGGAAGTGAGTGGTCCCCAACGATGACTGATAACGCAGTGTAATCAGGCGCCACGTCACCAGCCAACGGCTTTTACATGTTTTACTTGATATCAGGATCTCCACGCGAGCGTGGCCGTGACTTGCACTTCTGCCACGCGTGCGACATGTGTAATATTCCAGAGCTTGCCCAGCAATCTCGTGCAATAACAAATACTACAATTTTTTATTGCTGCAGATTTGCCGAGAGGACAAAAGAGTGGCTCTAAAGTATAGGCTAGTATTGTATTGAATTTTAATCTGATATCAAAACTAAGCAAATACAAATTTTGAAATGAAATCTATAAAATAATGCACCTTGTATATCTGTAAATACGATGACCCCTTCAACGAGGGACCCGTCGTTGGGTGGTGGGGGACTGCAATATATAAGAGCTTAAATAGGTAAAAGAGTCCGTCCCCCCTCTTTAATTTTTTTGTTTGCTAAGACAAACAATTGACCTTCGGGGAATTATACTAACTTAACCCAAATTATCTTTTTACCGAAAATTTTGAGTGTCCTCTAAAAATGGGGGATTTCAGGGGCAACTTAAAATTTTCAAACACAAACCCTTTTTGAGCGAGCCCTCATTTTAACGAGCTTTAAAAATAGGTTAATGGGGGAGGTTGCAGGTTTCTAACGTGTTTCTATCCAAATTGGCAGCTTGTCAAAGTTGTGAAGACAGTCCTAAACAAACATTGGTTACAAATCACACAATAATTTCATCATATGTATGCCGCTCCCATCAGAAAATCCTAATGGTTTAACCACCGTGTCTCTGTAAAAGCATTTTAATAAGGTTCACCGCAAAAATCGCCTCTCTAGCAAAAAGATATATAAAACAGCTGAGCTATGACAAAATAAAAATTTTACATTTCGCACGTTATACATCCGGCTATGGATATTGTCATTGCCGTCTGTAGTAAATAGATCGCGGTCTTCGATCGAACTGGCAACGCGGCTTTTCAAGGGTTTTTTGCATATTAAAAACCCTCATAAAGCCAGCTGATTTCATGTAAAAAAGAGGTAGTGCCATAAGAGAATATGAACTGATAAATTAGCTGAACCCTTAGGTGCGATGTTGCCATTTACTAGCGCCGCGGTCTGCTACTATTCTAATAATCGTATCATATGGCATTTCCAACATAATATGATAATGGTAAACACAACATTTATTTGACAAACAACGGGCCTGTAGAACAAGTTTTCTGAAAAGTACCCTTCTCCCTCCCGAACCTACCAACCAGCTGACTCAGCCATTGCCGAATATATTTTTGCGACCTGTACTGATTTTTGTATAACTATCCTCAAGTTTTGCAGGTTTGTTCCCTAATAGAATCTGCTGTAGAAGCGCAAGTTTGTAAAAACTAAAGTTTGAAAGTTAAAATATTATATCATAGAACATAGAGCCTTTAACCACCAGTTTGGTTACGGAGTAACATGTAAACCAAAACGGAAATGTAACGAAATGTAAACAAATATTATCAACAGTTGTTCATTAAATAACTGGAAATCGAGTTGAAAAGAGCTAGAGCCTGTCTAGTACCATCAAGCAAGTAAAAAATACGCAGTGGTATTTGTAACGACCGAGTAAAGCTCGGTCATCTAATATTATGATTGGTTTCTGCCGCTATAAGCATAGTAATTATGTTTAAAGTTTGAAAAAATAAGTGTTTTCATTTGTACAATTTGTGTATTTTTTCATCTTGAGATATGGTAATCATTTCCACCAGAAGCAGTTGGAGTGCAGTGAAAGTCATGAGAACACTACTAGTTGATTCATGAAGTCGTGGTAGCCTGACATGGTAAAATTTTTTATCAACCGTGAATTGGAAACATAAATAGTTTTTTTTTTAATTTGTTTACTCATTGGTCTTACTGAACCCAGCGGTGATACACTACAATATATAACACACCAAGAATAAGAACTAAAGAAACATTAAGGTTAAAAGGTACAGAAATTGTAGTAATCCTGAAATGTTAGTAGTTTATTTTGTCCTAAAGCAATAACATATTACAAGACGCCCGAGCTACTCTATTTAGTTGGTTGGATCAAGATGAATACGTCTTGTGTTAAGCAGATTATTGAGTACGGGGACATTCTATATAGATTTTAAAGTTGGCTCTAAAGTTTTCCTTGTATAGCGAGGTCATGCTATGGACCCTAATAGTTAATATTATTGTACCCCCAAAAGACCGAATAAAAGTATCAAATTTATAAAGGCACGACCCACAATCCGCTTAGCCGTCACGGACGTACAATAGCAGGGTCTTAGGTTGGAGGGCCTTAACGTTTATTTAATCACACAAATAGCCCGATGGGGGTCCGCCAGAGTAGTCGCTGCAGAATGGAAGGGCAGCTACAGCCAGGACTAGGTGTGCTAATCCCGCCACAATAACGAGAGCTAATTGGTCTAAAACACTTCCGTTGAGGTAGGAAGGAAGCACTTGAGTCCTTTGTGGTGTTTTGGTTTGGGGTTCACGTTGTCAAAACTCTTCACAGGGGATTTACCGGGAAACGACGCGACGAGTTTGCGTTGTTGAGTGGACAGACTTTCGTTTTCGAGCGTCGAAGTTCTGTCGTTCCTTTAAACCTATATGCAAAATTGTCTGTATTTATCCTACAAGTAGGCTACAGCTCCATCTAGAAAAATATATGGCTTAAATGAACCGGTTTGAACATAAACAAACGTATGCAGTTCGCGAAGGTTCATTATTACAAAATAATATCCCCGTTACTGTAGATCTGCATACTCAGCGAATTTCAAACACGCAAAAACTATTTTCAATCCAATATAGTAAGATATGACATGTTTTCATAATATCCATAAGAATAACATTGGAAATGAGTATGCAGGTTTGCTGCTACAGGTATATATAAATTTGGCGGTTTTAATACAATAATATAACTGAATTAAAAGAATATACCAAGTTACCATACTAAGTCATATCATATACCCAATTTAATCAAGGTAAGTCTTGAGAAATAGGGAAGATATAACATTTTTTATTTCCCATAAGGATGCCAAAAAAACGCTTACTTTTTATGCGAATTTGCTGCAAAAAAAATAAAAATATCAGGGATTGTAGATTGATACATCATCTATATATTTAATTTCGTAAGGCGATTCTTTGCGTCAAAATTGTGGGCGTCTGACAAGTCGTAGAAAGATGGGAGAGGGCTCAAAATAAAGGTCTTTATACCGTGTTGGCGGGAAAAATAATGAAATTGCTTGAAATTCACTAGACAACGAGATATAACGTAAAATATCCTCCATTTAAAAAGCATTGAGATCTAAAAACGTCTGCTTTGTTTACGTAAACAAAGATGTGATGCTGATACTTGATTGAAAACCATGTGGTAGGCTAGATATCAATATAAGGTAGATTCAGTTTGCTATGAAGGTATTTTGTACTATAATAAATAAGGATTGTTATAGTTTTCCCTCATTAGGGGCTTTTAGCCCCTTCAAGCCACTAGTTAGATCTAATCTAGTAGTTGGAGCAAAAAACCAAGTTTTATTAAGAGTACTAGGGACCGAGCTTTGCTCGGCTAAAATAAAAACAACCTGCTGAATCAGCTGTTTCAGTTAAAGTTTTCCATTACTATAACATGAGCACATGACTTTAACCCTGTTTGAGCATGATATCAACACCTTTTTAGAGCTTTGTCTTCAGCTTTTTCTGTTCCCGCAAAATGGAGTTGATTTAATCTCGTTCAACACTATCGACGACGTACTGTCGTACCGTAACAGGCGGCCACCGAAGTGAAGAGTGAAGTGCCGTCGAAGTTGATCGTAACCTATATTTTCTATCGCTTCGTTGGAACCTAGTGACAGTCGGAACGCTAGTGGCTCTTCACGAATTTCAAGTTTTGATGTATGTTAGAGCGACAATTGAAGTGGTTGGCACTATGTTGGTCGAAAAGTTTTAGTCTCTTTGTGGGTAAAAGAGCAGGGAATACGTGAATGGCTCGATGCGGTTGTCTGTACTGCTCATGGTGAACAGTTATTTCCTCGTTCTTTCACGATTTAGATCTAATCTAGTAGTTGGAGCAAAAAACCAAGTTTTATTAAGAGTACTAGGGACCGAGCTTTGCTCGGCTAAAATAAAAACAACCTGCTGAATCAGCTGTTTCAGTTAAAGTTTTCCATTACTATAACATGAGCACATGACTATAACCCTGTTTGAGCATGATATCAACACCTTTTTAGAGCTTTGTCTTCAGCTTTTTCTGTTCCCGCAAAATGGAGTTGATTTAATCTCGTTCAACACTATCGACGACGTACTGTCGTACCGTAACAGGCGGCCACCGAAGTGAAGAGTGAAGTGCCGTCGAAGTTGATCGTAACCTATATTTTCTATCGCTTCGTTGGAACCTAGTGACAGTCGGAACGCTAGTGGCTCTTCACGAATTTCAAGTTTTGATGTATGTTAGAGCGACAATTGAAGTGGTTGGCACTATGTTGGTCGAAAAGTTTTAGTCTCTTTGTGGGTAAAAGAGCAGGGAATACGTGAATGGCTCGATGCGGTTGTCTGTACTGCTCATGGTGAACAGTTATTTCCTCGTTCTTTCACGATTGATATCCAGGTTGAGCGTTGGCGTTGAGCATGATGACGGCTGATACTTCATTCGACGTTGCGACGTTGCAGCGGTTTGGGTCAAGGCCGGTGGTGTGAGAACCAAATTGCCTTTCGGTGGGTGAATACCTTGAGCCCTGGTAGCTAGAGCATTTTCTTCATCGATGACTTCATCATGAACGCTTGGGCGGATTGGTTACTGTCCCGCACGACTCCCTTGAGTAACTATATCAATTCTAGGTTCATGTCGGCGTTAGCAGAAATTCGTCGTCGACGGCATCGGTAGGGTTGAGAAAAAATCTGCTTGTTGCATGGTCTTTCGTACCCTCTTTGTGCATCTTGCGTCAACCGATTGGCGATTTTCTGTCGATGATAGATCTGGCCCCTACGGTGGAACAGTAGATGCCTCTGGTGTTGCTAGTTCGGTCGACTTTAATTTTGAACGATACAAACGCGAATATGACGCCGAGCTTTCGTATGCTAGCCGGAAAGTATTTGGAAAGTCTATATTAGCGGGTCAACAGCAGCGCAAGTTCATTTGGGAATCTTGACGGATTATATTCCTATTTCCCGTGTAGGCAGCAATCATTTTTGTTCTTGAAAATTATCCTTGAAAACATTCAACACTAATCTGTTCAAAATAACACAAAAATAAATACAGTATAAATATTCGTCAAAACAATTTATTCAAAATAACCTACACAGAATTAAAAACTTGTTGTTAACAAACAAAATAATTGTTCTAACCTACGTAAAAATAAAAAAAACCTAAGTCAGCTGTTTTAGGTAAATGCAGCAAGAAAAAATTCCCATGACGATGGACACTTGAATGGGCACTTTGAAGGGCTGTAGGACGGACGCATATGGGCCCTAGATGCGTACTAAGAACGGATTTTAAAATATATTCTCTCAAAAAGCTAAAATTGGGTATATTATAAAATTCAAAATGGCGGCCATTTTTTGTTTTCAAGCTTATTTTCTAAAACAATGGCTTTGGGCCATAAATCTTGGCTTAAATATTCTTCATATAGGCTCTAGATGCATACTAATGAAGAATTTAAAAATGTTTTCTCTGGAAAGGCTAAAATAAAGGAAATTCAAAAACTCAAATCGGCGGCCTTTTCAGTTTTTAGAGCTATGACAAAATATCAATGGAAGATCTCTATAGTATTTGAAGAGACAAAAAAATAGAAATTCAATTTACTATAAGAATAAACTTTACAAAACTATTGCGGCTATCTTATATTATATATTTATCTGACACCACATACACAGACTACTCGCGTTTTATGGATCACCCGAAGTAATCGAACTATAGAATCTTGAAACTATTCATGGACGTATCATTCCGTTATTTTTATAGAATCGGGAATTTTGTGAATTAAAGATTTTAGGAGGGTTTGCCTGCTGGCCAAGAGAGATCTTCAAACATAATATTTCTGCCGTAAATTTTTGGCTCAAGGTGCTAAAAGAGTAATCCAATCTCCAATATGGTTGAAAATTTTTTTGGGGAACTAGGTTTCCTAATTTTTTTCCTACACATTAACATTATATCTTTTCTTACGGCATGATATATATTAATAAACATACTACAATAAGATATTAGGTATATAGAGTCCGCCCTTTGCAGCACTTAAATTTGCGGTATTTACATTAGTTATATGCATCTTATTCTTTCATGTCGAATTGGCCGACAGGTTTAAGGGGACAACGAGGGGTACAATGAAAGTTCTGAGTTCAACTCCCTGAAGTGGATACTTTTTTATCTAAACAATTAGAAACACGATTTTATAGATTGAATAGTAGATTAACTAGGAAATTTCAGTATTCTTAAAGCTAAACTGAAAAATTCGAATGTGTTAGCACATGGTAGCCAGTTCATACCATTTGAGGGAAAAAGGAAAATTCATCGAGGAATCGTTTTATCTTCTCATGTCAATCTGGGATAGAGATGCAAATTTAAATCAAACGGTTAAAAACGTATAGTTCAGATAACTTATTGAAATCATCAGTCTATTTGGAAATTTGTAAAAATTGCACTTTGAAATGAAATGAAAAAATGACTTAATTCCAAAAAAAATATTTACAAGTAAAATTAACAGTTTGTATTCTTATTGTATAACAATAATTCTTAATAATTAATTCTTAGCCTAAGGAAAAGGTCTGCAAGGGCGTGAACCTGTGTGCAGACCTGAGTCGCTATTACGGCCGACGATGGCAATAATTGTTTTTATACAAAACTGATAATGATTTAAATGATATTTACTAATATAAGGAAATGAACTGAAATGTTAAGTAAAAATATAAAAAACAGGGTCAACAAATTATTATTATAAATTGTTTAAGCAGCATCACCCTCAGATGTCGTTACAAATAACGTCGTTACAAATTGTTCTTACAAATAACGTATAGTTGAACCAAACATTTGTTATCCTTTCAGCGAGCGAAGCTGCGGGTATGTCTACTGGTACTAATATAAAGAAGAGTGGTTTCTGTATGTCTGTATGTATGTATGTAGCAAGTGAACTCGAAAAATACTGAACCGACCGGGTCAAAATTTCACACAGAGGTAGATCTTGAACCCGCGAAGCACATAGGCCTATTCACTTCCTTAAAATCCCCCTGGGCTACGCCCTGTGGGCTTCTTTCGTTCATTTTTATGTCAATTTATTGGTTTTTGACAGTTTTTATTAGGTTTTCATAGAAACCATAGTTTCTTTTTCATTCTAAATCCGTGCGAAGAACGGGTAGAACGGCAAGTAAAGAAATAAAATCTTAATATAGCTTTGCATCATTATACATTCAGCTCGAAACAAGTAATAATTTAGTATCTTCAATTAATGGTCTTTGTGTTTAAATTAAATTCCTACATATTTATGTTCAGTTTTTTTTGTAAATTACTCAGTGTCATTTTATAGAGACCTAAACCCTAAGGGTGGATACAACCGTTGAAATTGGTCGACCTACTAAAAAAAACCTAACGGTAGATCCTGACTGACGATGAACCTTGGGGTTTGAAATCAATTTCATTGGATCTACAACTATTTAATATTTAATCTTGCCTTGCGATACAATGAATGTATCTTAGGGGGCCTAGGTTTCAGCACCGTAATGCCATCATCTACGATATTATGATTGCTAAGGTAAAACCATATATTATTAATTGTATATAAGCAATCCAGAGGCTCAGATGATTTATAACTTTATTGGTTACCTATAACCAATCCGTCATACTTTAGTATAATATGCGTATTAATTACTTAATGTTTTTCAATATTTTATCTTTATAACTCTTGATTAGTATAAAACGTGTAGTTCTGTATGCCGGATATAAAAATATGTCGTCTTACAACAATTAAAATATTAAGGCGTACAGCCTAAATTGTTCCTGAACACTTTCTTTACACGTAAACGTGTAGCACATTTTTGAGCTGTAAATAAGTTATTTCCAACATTTGAAGGAAATCCTCGGAGCCGTTTTCGAGATAATTGTTCAATCAAGCAAACAAGCAAGTATTGCCCATATAAAAATATAGGTTAGGATATGTCATATTATTCACCTTTTAGTACAGACCATAGGGGAGATAGCTATCCTATTACCTTATCTGGGTGCATTTGTTTCCAAATATCCAAAATCACATGTTATAAAATCAAATCATCACTACTGAGTATAACAGAATTTGGCTGGTACAACTTGAAATGCCATACGGAATACACAGCTTATGGAAATTCTATACTGAAAGTAAAACGTTGAACTCCGTATAGGATATAGGAGATTGAGTAAACATTTTGTATTTAATTTGTTTATTAATTGTATAGGGTTAGATTTTTAGTTTAGAATAATCAAAAAAGCAGCAATTTATGCTAAGCATCTAGTTCTATGAAATCACCTATGTAAAGATTTTTTTAGTTCAAACACTGTTTTTATAACGCTCATCAGTAACGTTCACCTTTATAGGCACGCTTCTGAATATATCGAGCCTGAATTCTTATTTTAGTTCTTTGAACCATGATTTCTAACACGTTGCAGTCCTAAAATCTACGAAAGTATTGAATAATACCAAATTACTAAATAGCTGTTGGTGTCTAGAATTTGGAAATGTTTTAATACTTGATATGATTCAGGTTATTAAAAAGCATAGATGTTTTCTTATTCATAAAGTATAATTTTCTTGAATATTATATCTTAATAAGGTCCATAAATATATATAAAAATATGAATATGTGATCTGTTTCAAACATTTTTCATAAGAAAATAGTTCAATAGTACAAATAATCCAAATTACCAAATTTATAAAATTTTAGAATCATTTAAACTTAAGATACGGAATTTGATAATCAAATCAAAAGAAAAAAATTTTATTTCAAAGAATTATATACATATTTCAAAGAATATATAAATATAGGGAGGATGCTTATAAAAATGAAATTAATCCACACAAAGGGTCTGTGCGTGACGATGAGTACTATTATAGGTATTCCGCTCATGTCTGCGCTTATCAAGTTTATTTACTTATTTTTTTTGTTTGTCTTTGTTTGCCATTTGATATATAGCTATCCATTTGAAACCCATTTAAAACTAAACAGCGGGAAACCTTTTTTTATATTATTACAGTCATATATATTTTGAACCGTTGACGGGACCATGTATGAATACCATATGGATGTAATTGAAGAACGAGTTAAAATCTGTAACGTAAAAAAAATAAAACGGTTAAAATATTGAGCGAATTTATTTCAATGTATAAAATAAATTAAAGAAAGTAATAAGATGAATTTTAATTACGAGTGATAAAAATTATAAGCAAATAGAAAATCAAAAACAAATTTTGAGTGAATATATTGTAGTGTGCGCGTAGATCACGCGATCTTTTGAGATCGTTCGAGACGACGAGCGTCGATCATAAATCCAACGCCGACGCGACGCGCGACGATGGAGAGACCGATAGATTTTTATATTATAAATGTTATTTAACTTATTTCTAAAAACATTTCACTATATAATTTTTAAGGACTCCCCGAAAACAATAACTTAAAATAAAATAAAATTATATTGGAGAACATATTATATTTGTTGGTAGGCTCTACACAATGCTAACGATTGCTCCTCATTTCCTAATTCGTAAGTAACCGTCAGAGACACCGCGAATAATGAAATCAATGAAAACGCTTGAAAACTTTGTAATATATACAATGTCTAAAAGTCCTACAGAGTGGGCCAAATTTGGGCATACAGCCAAAAAATGATACATTTAATTGTCCACATTCCTGTTATCTGTATCAAAAATGTTAAAAGTATTTAATAATTATTTTAAAGATATTTAAAATAATTATTAAACCAACTCGGTATAGATTATTTCAATTATAATTTTTCTGATTAATAAACAATATGCATACTAAAATAAGTTAAATTTAGCCAAACTTGTATAAAACTGTAATGTTTTCTAAGGCTTTTATTTTGTAATCCTACTTTAAGGGCTGGACACAAACTAGTCAAACCTACTGGACTGACCTGAAAAAAATAATCAAAAGAACTTATTGACCCAAAGATTATTAACAAAATGTCTATGTTATTAATTGATTATTTGATGTTTTGTTTTGTTAGCCACACGATGTTTGTAATATCTTGGTCTCTATAATCTTTGAGGTAAGCAAATAAAACATTTCGGAAGGTTATGATGTTGCCAGTAGAACTAACAGGCTTATTGATAAAAACATAATGAATAACAACATAAAGGGATTTTTTAGGAGCCTACATTGTCAAAATTTTCGGATAACGTAAAACTAAAACGCTAATAATCCTATTTGTATTTCTCTGAGGGATCATATTTCTTAATATTAAAACTAAGGCTGCAAAACATTATGGATAGCATTAACCACAGAAGTAATTTATTACAATTAAGTTACTTATATATTTCAAGGGTCTAAAAGTGCATAATATTTAATGACATTTTTCTCATATGAGCGAACTTAAATAAATATTTCCGAAGAGTTAAACACAACTAATGTGGCAATAAGAAGGGATTTAAGAAATAAACATTTTCATGATTTTAATTTTTTATTACATGTATAGTACCATATTTACAAATATTCAAACAATTGCAAAATAAATTACATAAATATAACTCTTTGCAACATTAAAACCCACAGTTAAATAAATAAACGATTCTTATTTACGACAATATACATTATAGACATTAGGTAAAACCAAGCCATCACTTAAATTGTATTTGGTATAGCCTATTAAATTTCAAAGGAAATTTGAAACGCACTGTTAAACAAATCAGTCAATCGACGATTAATAGATTTTTATCCTTGCGACCGTATAATGTAATAAAGAATACTGTACTATAAATAACGTTTAAGTAAATTAAAGATTCAAAATTAGGCAAGTAATATGACTTTTACTTTAACTCGTCTTTGAAAAAAAAATTTACCTTATAGTCTCTAAACAGATGACTGTCAAAATTTTTCAGTACGTTATACATGTAACATTTTAAGCATAGTGAAGTTGGTTCTTTATGCTAAGCACAGACACTTGAGATTAGTATCTATTCCTTTTTAAATTATTAATAGCTAACAATTTATGATTGGTTTCTTCCGAGAGAATTGAATCAACCTTTTTAATATTCACAGAACATATACTAGATTTAATTTAAATTACCTGATAACTTTATAACACACAAAATCTTTATAAACATAATTATTACTCCCTCAAATTAACCATCAATATTTCTAATTAACTAAACAGAAATAAGATTTAATCAATTTTGAAAATTAAAAAGAGTTTCTTTCCAATACAAGAGAACTTAGAGGTTTATTACAGAATGCATGATTGATTCTATCATATCGCAATAATAGAATTAGATGAGAAATATCGCAAATGTTTTAACGGTTTGATCCAATTGTAAAAAATACCGAATTCATAAATGTAAAGTATTTTAGTAGGTTATGATTCTAAACATTAATGAGTAAGGAAATTAGGTTAGCATGATATTTTACTAATATAGTCCTATCCGTTTAATGTAGTCAATAATAAAACTGAGCAGGTTAAACGTTCTTGTCCTATTAAAAATAAAACTACTGTATGTTTAAAATGTAATCGTGAACTGACGACCTTAACATCGCATGAATCAAACTCTTTTCACGAACATTCTTTTTTAATAAGAAACTAAATTAATAAAATTTCCAACGTTTATCATCAGATTGCAATAAAACTGTGTAAACATTGTTGTTTTAATTTTACGTAACAATGACATTGGTAATGACTTTCAAACTGTATAGGATAATTTAGGTTGAGAACACTTTTCATAAAATTTAAATAATTCCCTAACACATTCTAGAATTCTATTAGACATTTGCTAAATTTCTGCTATTCACCCCGGACGAAAAAATTAGGTTTCGCCATTTTATGCATGAATAAAAATACAATTGAACAGAA
Source organism: Flexamia atlantica (assembly GCA_035578135.1). NCBI lineage: Eukaryota > Metazoa > Arthropoda > Insecta > Hemiptera > Cicadellidae > Flexamia > Flexamia atlantica. Next base: position 45,440,975 of record JAQJVK010000005.1, on the reverse strand, counting down.
AATGACTTAAGTCTCCGAAAAGTTTTATTTTGTCATTATAACTTGGTGCCTGAAGGTAATAAGATATTTCGTTAACTTGGAGTATCTTAGAAAGTTAAATAGTTTTATTTTTTCAATTTATTTATTACTTTTTAGCTTCAAGATTATTGATTACTTACTCACTATAGCGCGATTTTTTATTTGCCATTCTTAGGGTTTCAGTAAAATAAGGTGTTCGTTATTTTTATATATTCAATAGTTTGAAAACTGGTAAAGCGTAGTAAAAATAATAAAAATAAAAACGTGAAAATTTTAATTACTTATTAAACATTACTTTAAAAGTATTTATGCTTATTTTGATAGGCCTAAATTATGAAAAAATGAATAAGATCCGTTAAATAAATGTTATGAACTACGAATTATTTTGTTCTCCGCAATAATAGTCTTTAGTTTAAATGCTAGTGTATTTTAGTTTTGTTTGTCTTATTTTAATAAATACAAACATTACATATCACAGCGGTCTTTATGTTTTACATTGCATATGATATGTGAAACTTGTTTTGCCTCAATAAGTGTTACTTGAAAGAAAACTGGAATATACATTTATAATTAAATATATCACATTGGGAAGATAAAAATAAAAGTGTATCTAATTTACAGTAATGACACTGTACATATCTACACGGGGGAGCTGTGCGCGCCGCTTACCTAGGTGGCGGCATCGTCTTGCTCCGGCGGAGGACTGCGACCCCGCAGGCTCTGGAATGCCATCCTCCGCGCCTGGTGCTGGGCGGCGAGCTGTTCGTAGTACCGGGCGACCTCGGGCAGCGGGTGGCGGTAGGGCCAGGGGACGGTCGGCGGACTCCCGGGGGTCGCCGGTGTCGGGGTCGAGGGAGCCGGCGGAGTCTTCTCGGGGTTCTCGGAGGACACGACGTCGATGTCTTCGTCATCGCTGCTGTAAGGCGTCAACGACAACCTCTTCCTCGGCAGAGGACCGGGGACTCGAGGGTCTTCGTCGTCGGGGGCCAGGAGTGATGCGACGTCGAACTGCCGCTTCCTCGACAGGTTGTTGGGCAAGGAAGGGAAGACCAGCGGCGTGACAGCGGGTGGCCAGAGGTTGGTCGGCGGAGGAGTCATCGTCATCGGCGGGGGTGAGGGAGAGTCGTTCCCGTCGTCGTCTACCGCCAGACCCATGTGTTTTCTCACTTTCCTCTGTGCTTTCCTCCTCCTGAAATCCCCCTTCTTGAAGTCTTCCACGTTCGCCGGGTGTATCGCCCAGTAATGCCCTTTCCCGTTTGCGCTTCTCCCCGCCTTGATGAAACAGTCGTTTAACGAAAGGTTGTGCCTGATGGAATTCCTCCAGCCGGGTCCTCTCGTCCGGAAGTACGGGTAGTTGTCCAGGATGTATTGGTAGATGTCCGACAGCACGAGCTTAGCCTCCGGCGAGCTGAGGATGGCCATCGCTATGAGGCCGATGTAGCTGTGCTGGGGCTTGGGCTCCTCGGGCTGCAGGATGCGGTGGTTGAAGAGGCTCATGGAGAGCGCCAGGCGCGGGTGGTAGGGCGAGTAGCCGGGGCACACGGGCAGCTGCATGCCCGGCAGGTACTGCTGGCTGCGGAGGCGCTCGGCCTGGACGGCGTAGTTGTACAGCTGCAGTCGGTACTGGTCGAGTGGCAGCAGCGTGTGGGACGGCTGCGACGGCATCGCGGCGACCGAGGGCGCGCTGGTCGGCGGGTCGTTCAGCAGGATCTTGATGTTGGTCACTCCGTACGGCAGCAGCGGCATGGGGCTCGACGGGGGCGGCGAAGTCTCGTTGCTGCACATCCTGCGACTCACACACTCACCATGTCGCGCGACACAACTGAGAGTGCGGGTCGTGGCGACTGGACTATAGGGTCTACAAACACGGGGGTATTTGTTGCCAGTAATGGAAAATATTTGAACACAAGGAGGGGCGGAGGAGGGGTGAGTGATGCCGGCAGCCGGTTGGCCGTCCGCGGCGGGAGGCGGAGTCATTCGGGTCTCCCCTCTCACTTCTCCCGCTCCTCTCTAAACTGGATATGTATTATAAACATTTGGATACTTCGTGCGTTTCGGTGATTCAGAAACCACAATTTGAAGAGAATTTCACAACTATCGATCCCCCAGACTTGGAGGATTGGTTTATACCCTTCTGTTATATTCTGTAAACTTGCTTCGAGTCCAAGTTGAAGTTTCCGTTTGCTTATTTCTCTTGTGGGACCTAAAATGCAAAAATAATAATCACTTGGATTCAGTAGTTTTCAGTCCTTTAAATTAAATCAATCGGCAAATAAAATTATTTCTAGGTAGTTTTTTATGAAAGTATTACTTTAACTATGTAAAGTAAAAGGATACAATGGAATTCTAACACTAAATGAAGAGAATAAACAACCTAATCGAAAATTGGAGGTTGTATTATCAATAGCAAATTTAAAGAATTCTGTATTGCAATATAGGAGGTATGGCTAATGTTTACAACATCAGTTGTATATACACTATATTAAATTCTACCCTACTCCGGTAAGTCCTTGTAAAAAATACAAGTTACTTCTCTTGAAGTAATCTCCGAAAATATTTTCCTTGATGTCGAACAATGTTTTGCTTTGACACAAATCAACATCAAAAATTGTCTGTGATTTAATACTTGAAGAGTGTGGAGGCAGTAAGTTGAAAGTTATTAAGAAATTAGGTCAAAATGCAATAAGTCATAATTAACAATAATTTCAAGTAAACAATTAGAAACTTACTCTTGCTATTTAATAAACCGGTACTCATGTTATAAGCTGTTTTGTTTATTTTGTTTTTAAATGTGTCCAATACCTTATACTCACCTGTAGGCATTGTGAGATGTGAGTTTGTTTACTTCATCGTTAAAAATTATACTTTGAATTAAGACGGTATTAACATTGACTTTACATCTCTTTATCTCTACAAACTTCTCTCTACAAAGAGATTTAAAGTCAATGGTATTAATAAGTATACATGCTGCATCGCTATTATAGAATAAAACTTAGGTCATAAATAATCATCAGCGGCCAAAATCACATATGACCAGATTTTTATAAAATATTCATAGAATTAATCCTCTTAGTTAAAAAAGGTATGATGTTTTCGTTAGTTTTAAATACATGGCGGTAATATCCACCCTGCAGGTTACGTTATACACAATGCATAATAATACCCCCGTTGCAGCAGACCTGCATACTCAGCGAATTTCAAATACAAAACAACATATTTCAATCAAACATAGCAAGATTTGACATGTTTTGGTAAGCTCCTTAAGAATATCATGGGGAATGAGTATGCAGGTTTGCTGCTACAGGTATATTAAAACTGGGTGGTTTTAATTCAATCTTTAGTAGCCTACATCTGAACTAGAAGAAGCTATTTACCAAGTTTTAACAAGATATGTTGAGAAATAACCGAGATATAGAATTTTATTTATTTCCCATAAGGTTAACATTGGACAACGTACTGTGTTTACCACTTTCAATATCTCGGTAACCAATGGACATAGAGCAGTGATTCAAATTACTAAATTGTTTGTTTTTTGAGCTGAATTCAATGGTGCCTACAAAAATTCGATAAATTTAATTTACTATGTAAAAAAATTAAAAAACCCATTTTTGGGGGGGTTTATTCCCCTTTACCCCACCTTCCGGTGGTCGATCGGGCTGGTTCACGAACTCGTCCAATTGATTACCACTTTACATGTCCGTACCAAATTTCATAAAGATCGGACCATTTTTACGGCCGCTATCGTGCTAACAGACACACACACACACACACACACACACACACACACACACACACACACACATATATATATATATATATATATAAATTCGAACGAATGGTGTTTTTTGCTTCTGGGGACCCCAAAATGAAAAGTTAACATGGTCTCGGACTTAGGTCTTACCATGAGTACTACCGAAATAGCTTATTCCTTTGAAGAAATTCGCTAAAACCATGTGTAGGCTACTGTTATGTAACTATTAAGTTTCCAATTAATTAGTAGTAATGGCAAGTGTAATAATATTTTTAGTGTTCATTTTCGTTTTGTCCATAAATAAAGAGGCAATATATAAACTCTTCAAATAGATAGATATATTGGTAACAACGTAACAATAACTTATTCCATAACGACTTCATGAACGGTGTATTCTCCCGTTTTTCAGCTATCAAGGGGCAGAGTAGGCAAAACAAGTGCTGGTTCATCTTTGCATAACCGCCCGGTGTAGGCGTAGACCAACGCACAATCCGTTATAGAACAACCACGAAAAAACAAACAAAAATAAATATGCTTCTCTAGTTGTTTACGTTCACATGAAACTGTATACATACATACATACATGTATGTACAGTTTTTAACAAGCTTTTCTATAATGATTGAGAAGTTTTTGTTTTAATGATCCCAACTCTAGCATCAACTCATTTCAGCCCTGTTTGCACTGTATTTTCTCTCTTATATTGTGCATGATTTTCTAGGGGTTTGTTGAATGAACCTTGGTCGAATTTCAATAACTTACAATTTTAGCTGGTTGGATACCAATTGTTAGGATATTTTTAATAACAAATTATAACATTCAACTTTTAACACTGGATAAACCTTTGGAACAATTGTTACCGGAATTAATTCTAATGGCGTGCTTATGTAAATAGCAACATTTTATTCCAAATTTACATACATTACGAATTGTACATGTAATATGCCTCAGTCGCCACAAAAGTGCCTTATTCGCCACTAACCGATTTACCGCCACCGCCCCCCTTTCGGGGGAAACAAATCTGTAAATTGTCAAATTTTGTTTTATTTCACATACATTATTTCCTAATAGGTAATCAAAACGTAAAAAAAGTAAATATACAAAATAAGGTTTTAAAACGGATAACAATTTTTTTAATACAAAGGATACACGTACTAGGCTGAATATAATTATTTGTATACAACATTAAATAAATAAACAGCAAAATATAACATTATGTTCTTTTATTTCAAACTGAAGATACAGAAGTCGTCTTCTGGAAATTTAAGGATTGGTAAACTCCTATAAATTTTTACTAAAATCTTTTCAAACGTATTAATGTCCATATTAATGTCATAGACCTATTTTTTTAAGTCGTAGGCCTGTCCTGTTTATGTTATTCGCTTCCTGTCGTAGTTATACGTACACAAAAATTGTTAAGTTTACCAAACATGTTTAAACAGTTCACAAACCGTTGTTCTCCGTTAAAAATTGATCGTATTTTTACCAAAGTCGGTAAAATAACAGTAAGCCGAGTTTTACCTCAGAAAATACAAAATCTTGTGTTATCCCATGAAGTAGAGAGAACCGAAGGATACAACATTGGAGGGGAAGAGCCGCTTGAGGGGAGGGAAGGGGCGTGGCGAGTGACGTCATCCCCCCTCCACAAAAACAGTGTCATATCCAACAATACAAGACTCTGGGCTCTGATTGGGCCCCAGCGATCTTGCCGCGGGGGGAATTCGTTGTGGGTAAAACAACTCTTTTTGAATTTCTTCACTCTCCCGGTAGTTCTGATGATTTAATTATTCGTCATTATTTATTTATATTTTTTTAACTTTAAACATTTCTGTTCTGAAACCGTTATTAAAGCCCACGGTTTGCTAACAACAAAATTTTGTTCCACTTGTTGTGAGTTGCTAATTACTTCGTCACTGTTCGGCTCATTTCAATTTTTAAATCGCAAGTCAGCTGAAAACCTTTTAAGTAATTAATTTCCACAAAATATTAGAAGACAAACCAAAAATATGTGTTTAAACGTTTAAATTCAATCTGGTTTCTCTGAATTTCTAACACAATCAATAAATATTAATCAAAAAGTAAACAATATACAGTATTGCTATTTTATGTTGGTTAGGACATTAAGGGGCATTTCCCCTCTTTTTCCATTGGGTGAAGCTAATTTATGTAACATGTCTGCAATAACAGGGAATTCTAGCAATATCCTCATCAATAATAACGCTAATACCCAACTTCGTTTCAGATCTCGTAATAAGTATACTTAAGAAGTGAATAAAATAAGCATGCAGTATTTTTCTTAAAGGGTTACAAAGGAGATGTACGTAAGTTATAATTTCCTTGAATTCTATGCTTTTAGCGAATTTACCCTATAGGGAAGAAGCTGTGACCGTTGTACTTGTGATAAGACCTAAGCCCGAGACCATGGTAATTTTTCGTTTTGCGGGGCCCCCACAAGCAAAAACACCATTCGTTCGAATTTATATATATTTCTATTAACACGATAGCGGCTATAAATATGGTACGATCTTATAATAAAATTTGGTACAGACATGTAAAAAACAAGTTGTTTTTTTACTGTTTTCTTGTTTTTTTACTAATCAGTGATGACAAATGTCCGCAAAAATCCAAATCCAAATATAAGATCACCATCACCAACAATGAATTTCAAACAGACATGTAAAGTGGCAATCACTCGGACGATTTCGTAAACAAGCCGATCGGACCGCCGGAAGGGGAGGTAAAGGGGGATAACCCCCCTCAAAAATGGGTTTTCTGAATTTTTTACATAGAAAAATAAAAATAATCTAATATTTGTTAGCACCATTGAATTCAGCTCGAAAAAAAACAATTTAGTATTTTTAATCATTACTCTATGTCTATTGGTTAATGAGATATTGAAAGCGGTAAACACAGAACGCTGTCACAATGTTAATTTCATAGAAATTAGTAAAATTCGATATCTCGCTTATTTCTCAATATATCTTACTAAAACTTGGTTTGTGGCTTTATATAGATGGGATCTAATGTATATTGGACTAAAATCCCCGATATTTCTATTTTTGTGGCAGCAATCCTGCATACTCATTCCCCATGTTATCCTTATGGGAAACTAGCAGTTGCCCGTGGCTTCGCTCACGATAAAAATTTCAGCTGATCTTACTTCTGCTCTTTGAAATGTCAAATTATAGAATTCACAACTGTTTACATTTCGGTATTTGAATGTTTACATTTTGTTATAAAATGTAAACATTGAAGCTAAGGACGTTCACGGGGCGTAGCCCGAGGGGATTTTAAGGAAGTGAATAGGCCTATACGTTTCCCAGGTTCAAGATCTACCTCTGTGTGAAATTTCAACCCAGTCGGTTCAGTATTTTTCGAGTTTACTCATCCCATACATACCCACATACAGAAACCACCTCCTTTTTTTATAATAGTATAGATATAGATAAAATCAATTTTATACCTTCCTTATTTCTTATCATGTCTTGATAAAACTTGGCAAGTAGCTTCTTCTAGTTCAGATCAACTGAAATTTCAATTAAAATCACCCAGTTTTAACATACCTGTTCCAGCAAACCTGTACACTCATTCCCCATGTTAAAAGCGAGATTACTACAACATACATATCTTGTTATATTAGATTAAAATAATGTTTTTTCTCATTCGAAATTCGTTGAGTTTACAGGTCTGCTGCAACGGAGGTATTTGTTAATTAGACTTGTACGATTCTGTTTGATGGAAGTTTATATGAAATTTCGGGGACGTAAGCAATTAAATAGAGACGTTTTGAGGTTTATACACGAAAGGAATCTATATAATTAATACGCCAACACGAAATTTGTCTTATGAACTCCTCCGTCATTTCTTAACCGATTTTGATCATTGACGGCTCATTGGAAAGAGCGTGTCGCGTAGATTTGCAAACTGGCCTTACATTTTTGAAAAAGTCCCTTGGGCTCTGCCCCATTGGCTTTTAAAGTTCCCATGTTATCCTTATGAAGAACATAATTGTTTACATTTTGATCAGCTGGATAATTTAATTGCTGTTATTTTTTAATTTGTGTAAATATAACCCTCAAGACGGATCGTGTTAGCAAGATTGTGTTTTAAATTTGTCGCCATTTGAATTATCGCTCTGCTAGAGTAGCGCACGATTCCGTGCGCTCGGATCCACTAGTTAAAATATTAATACAAAGCTTTAGGAAGAAGTATTTTAAAGAAAAACTTATTAAATCAATATATATATATATATATATATATATATATATATATATATATGTAAAAAGAGAGATGTGTGTTGGTAGTGCTACAGCCAAAACTACACGTCGTAGACCCTTGATCTTGGTATCAAATTAAAGCTTGGAATCTCATGATATGCACTATGGTGATTGGGTTTCGATTGCTTATAGGGTTTAGGTACAGGATCGTCCGAAAGGGACATATGTCAAGGATTTTGTGAGTATTTTAGGTTTTATTTGTTTATACCAAAACATATGGTTTAATTTGAAAGGGTTACCGTGGTTACAGTGGCTGCCAACAGAATGTAGCACCAACAATTGTTTTTGTAGAACAGGTGAATACAGTCTTTGGTCTTATTTAGCAAATTTGTTTTTATTTACGTTTTCAATTATTTAGTAAATTTATACCGTTAGGTTATGTTATTAAAAACATAAATACAGTAATACCCCCGTTGCAGCAGACCTGCAGACTCAGCGAATTTCAAATGCAAAACAACATATTTCAATCCAACATAGCGAAATTTGACATGTTTTGGTAAGCTCCATAAGAATAACATGGGGAATGAGTATGCAGGTTTGCTGCTACAGGTATATTAAAACTGAGTTGTTTTAATTTAATAATAAGTAAATCTGACTAGATGAAGCTATTTACCAAGTTGTATTAAGATCTGTTGAGAAATAACCGAGATATGGAAATTTACTTATTTCCCATAAGGTTAACATTGGGACAACGTACTGTGTTTACCAATTTCAATATCTCGGTAACCAATGGACATAGAGGGGTGATTCAAAATACTAAATTGTTTGTTTTTTTGAGCTGAATTCAATGGTGCCAATAAAAATTATTTTTAAATAATTTATAAATAAATTTTATTTTTCTATGTAAAAAACTCATAAAACCCATTTTTGGGGTGGTTTATCCCCCTTAACCCCCCCTCCCTGTGGTCCGATCGGGCTGGTTTACGAACTCGTCCGAGGGATTACCACTTTACATGTCTGTATCAAATTGCATTAAGATCGGACCATATTTACGGCCGCTATCGTGCTGACACACACACACACACACACACACACACACACACACACACACACACACACACACACACACATATATATATATATATATATATATATAAAAATTCGAACGAATGGTGTTTTTTGCTTCTGGTGGCCCCAAAACGAGAAGTTATCATGGTCTTGGGCTTAGGTCTTACCATGAGACCTACGGTAATAGCTTCTTCCCTATAGGGGAAATTCGCTAAAATGTAGAGTTACATATTTTTTTGTTTTAAATTCAAAGTCAGTGGTAAAAAATAAGATGAGAAACTGCCATAACGTACGAGAAGATGTTTGCAATTCCGTATTTTATCACATAGATGAAAAAGTGTATGAAAAAATAAACAACAGAGAAAAAGAAACACATCCAAATGTATCACTTGAAATTTCACAGCGACATCAAGAAACACTATCGTATTAGATTGGAATATAAAGGGAATTCAGACGCATAAGGTAATGAAATAAATAATAAGAATGGAGATAAGGAGAACTATCAAAATACCCCCGTCGCAGCAGACCTGCGAACTCAGCGAATTTCCATAGGATTTATTTTGTATATGTGAGCATTCAACTTGTTTGAAGGAAAGTATCATTTGAATGCGTTAAGTAAATGATATAAAAACGCATATTTAATCATTCAAGAGCTTAAACATGAGGAAAATTAACAAAGAGACCATATTGGTTTTCATTAGTAACACATACACTTTTGTATTTTATATAATTCTTAGTCTTTTAATTTTTAATAACTGTAATCTTGTTAGCTATAGAATATAAATGTCAACAAACATATAACCAATGAACTAAAAACTCTCAAAACAAACAAATAATTTAATCTCATGAAAAAATTAAATTCAATCATATGGTCAGTTTTATAGTAATTAAAACATCCCTGTTGCAGCAGATCTACATCTCCAGCCAATTTCAGTAAAACATATTATCAATTCTCATAATTATAAACATATCATATATTATGCTACATTTTCAGGCAGTTTAGACAAAGACATCCCCCCCTCCAAATGCTCTTACTTTCTTTATTAAATTTAAAAATAATTTGTATTTTTTGATATAGTATATATTTTCTGCAAAATCTTGATCAATGAACTCTATTCAAAATAAACACAAATAAAATTATCAACACCTGCAAATTTAATTATATGTTCAGAATTGTATTTTTAAAAAAACAAACTCAAATCAGGGTGACTATACTTTTTGGAGGGAAAAATTAAAAACAAAATATTGGACAACGTACTGTGTTTAGCCCATCCAATACTATCCAATATCTAAGCAACGGACTGACGTAGAATAATAATTCATAATGCTAAATTGTTTGTTTTTTTTAAGCTGAATTCAATTTTGACAATTAAGTTTAAAAATAATTAGTAAAAAGGTGTTAAATCTTGAAAATAAATTTTATTTTGTTAAAAAACCATCTTAGAGTAAATCAATCTTGCTGGTTTTCGAACTCGAAGTCATGAATGACGCTTTACACGTTTGTTCCAAATTTCATCAAGATCCGTCCTTTTTTACAAAAGTTATCGCGCCTACGGACAGGTGTATATACCGTCCGTTCGTTCATTTTCATATATATATATATATATATATATATATATATGAAAATGAACGAACGGTGTTTTTGGGGTCTAGGGACCTCAAAATGACAAAATAACATGGTCCCGGGCTTAAGTCTCACCGTGCCGCCTACGGTAATAGCTACTTCCCTATAGGGGAAATTCGCTAAAAGGGATCAAACAAAAGAAGCTGATTCAAATTAAACAACTTTACAATCTGTTTGCAAAAGGACAAAGAACTACGATTTGGACCATGAAGGATACATTATTCCAATCAAATACAGATTATATTGAAAACCCAAATGTAGTAATTTGGAAGTTGACAAAATTTGTAGTTATTGCACAGCAAAGAAATTCAAAAGGCAAACGCAAATTGGTGATGTTTGAAAGGGCAAATAAGACTATCACCAAATTCGATTTTCTCAAATGTATGAAAAGAAAAATATCAAAATATTTTCTATCCTTGTGTTCTAACGTAAAACAATTTACATAAAATTAAATGTTATAATGGTTGCTTCCAAATTACGTCCTTTGTAGCTACTATTTATTTATACCTTCATAAGATTTTTCAACCCAGCAAAGCGGGTTACCAACAGCTAGTTTCTGAATAAACAATAAATTCAATTCAATTTACCTCCGTCATTGTATTTAATTTAGTCAAAGAAGCAACTCAGGGGCTAAAAATATGGATTTTCAAACATAATAATTCTTGACGATTGTTGTAATTGATGACTGAATAAAGGATATGAGCCAAGTAGTGGGATAAGTTTTCTCTGAGCATAGAGTCCCTTAGTATTCCATTTTAGAGGTTATCCTTAGTCCTAAACACCGACTCTTTAGGACCCCTGGCTAGTTGCCATCTATTTAATACATTAATTTACTTGTATTGGTTAGAAGTAAGTAAATTTTAAGTGTATGGTTAGTTAAAAAATCAATTTATAATAATCAATTTCATTTTACATAAGCTTAACAGCTTTCTCCGCGGGCGCCGTTGGTGTAGCCAACTACACCCCCACTTAGATATGTACAGTTTTCCCCATCCCCTTTTTTGGGGATCTTTTATACCCCCTGTGTGGATATGTACAGTTTTCTTAAAGTGACCCAACATTACAATATTTTATAATACTCAGATGTAAGTAAAGAAACTAACCATAACTTTGAACCATCCAGTTTGCCACTAACCGTGTAATTAATTATCTTGAGTAACTATACAGGGTGTCACAAAATGCTTAGAGTGCTATGCAGAATCAGATTCTGCAAACAAAAATAAGTCGGAAATGTGAAGTAACATTTTTCGATTTCGCCTTAGTTTAGCCATAATCCGCCATTTTGTATTTTTTTTGAAAATAATTAATAGTTCATCAACCCTTGGAGATATTTTCATGAAAATTGGTATAAACTTTAAGTATTTTAACATTAACATTTTCCAAAAATATTTTTATCAAACTTAACAAATTTAAAATGATGGCCATTTAAAAAATTCAAAGTAAAATTTCATAAAAACTAGCAGGTAAAACAAAATTTTACAAAGTATCAAATCTAAAGAACTTTTCAAGCCAAATCCAATGACAATAAGATTGTTAACATCGGTTAATAAATAAAGTTATTTAACATTTTTCAATTAACCTCAAAATGACGATAAATGAGATCAATAAAGATCAAAAGCGCTAATAAAGATCAAAGCAAAAAAAGTAATTCGATAATGGGATAGTTATCCAAATTCAAATTTAAAGTATTCAAAATGTTAAAAATATTTTCTATGAAATTTATTGGTGGTTTTAAAGGGCTAAAATATTTTTATTTCATGACTATTCTATCCACCTTACTTGTTCAATGTAAAAATGTTAAAAATGTTGACAATAACAAGTCAACAACAATGAATTTAGTAAACAACTGATTACATTTAATACCAGCTGTTAACAAGTAAGGTGGATTAAAAATTCATGAAATAAAAATAGTTTAGCCTTTTAAAATCACCAATAAATCTCATAAAAAGTGTTTTTAACATTTTGAATACTTTTTATTTGAATTTGGTTAACTATTCCATTATCGAATTACTTTTTTTGCTTTTGATCTTTATTAGCACATTTAGCGTCATTTTGAGGTTAATTGAAAAATGTTAAATAACTTTATTTTTTATTAACGGATTTTAACAATCTTGGTGTCATTGGATTTGGCCAAAAATTTGCTTTAAATTTAATGTTTTGTAAAATTTTGTTTTACCAGTTAGTTTTTAAGAAATTTGATTTTGAATTTCTTAAGTGGCCGCCATTTTGAAATTTGATAATTTTTATAAAAAATATTTTTGGAAATTAAAGTTTATACCAAGTTTCATGAAAATATCTCCCAGGGTTGATGAATTATTAATTATTTTCAAAAAAATACAGAATGGCGGATTACGGCTAAACTAAGGCGAAATCGAAAAATGTTACTCCACATTTTCGACTTATTTTAGTATGTATATTCTGGTTCTGCATGGCACGCTAAGCGTTTTTGTGACACCCTGTATATTATTGTGTTAAACAATGTGTGAAATAAATTATTAAACTATCCCAATAATTTGTTAATGTATTATTTTCCAGAAAAAAAACACAAGGATAGAAACAAAATATACATTTTTAAACTCTAGAGCAAGAAAAACAAAATTATCTCAGGTAGTACACAAAATATATATAAATTTTTAAACTCCATAGCAAGTTAAACAAACAGTCGGTTACAGTACAGAATCAAATTATTGTAGTGTGTTTTTTTCATTAGTGTTTAACGGTGTACTAACAGGACTTATCCACCTGAGCATTCTATTTATAGATTCTAGAGTATAAATAAATAACTATCCAGAGAACAATCTGACCAATAACGTAATATTCTTTATCTACGACCATTGCAATAAGCACCAATTATGGTATTACAATAAACATTATAATGATATACATTAAAACACCAAAAACCAAGCAGTACTCTAATGACGACTTTAGAGTACTGGAGTCACTTTAGAGTACTGGTTCTAGACCAATGAGAGCTCGGCATTTGACGGAAGTAGTGTCATAATAACAATTACGCAAATCGCACATCAGCTGATTGTTGCATTACGATTCATGTTTGAGTTTACTTATCCCATCAGATGATTGTTCCACAACGATTCATGGAGGTCTGCTTATTTGCCTAACCTCAAATTTTAGTTGACCTATTCCATCATTAGTAAAAGTCATGAGTTTTGTTTAACTTCGGGGGAAATTTTGTCGTATATTGTTGTTCGTAGATAAAATAGTGTATGCAACGTTTGTATTATGCCTTTAAGCAACTTGTGTGTGAGATATTTAGAACACTCGCTTCGCTCGTGTTCTAACTTACATCTCACTCGTGGCTTAAAGGCATTCATTATACAATCGTTGCATAAACTACTATTATCTACGACCATTGCAATAGTCACCAATAACGATATTACAACTAATGCCATAATGAGGTCCATTATTAAACCAAATACAAACCAGTTGCATAAAGTTAACATTATGCAACTGGTGTCACTTTATGATACAGGTTCTAGACCATTGGGAGTGCGGCATTTGACGAAAGTAGTGTCATAATGACAATTACGCAATTCGCACATCAGCTGATTGTTGCATTACGATTCACGTTTGAGTTGTCTTATCCCAACAGCTGATTGTTCCAGAACGATTCATGGTTAAGTCTGCTTATGTGCCTAACCTCAAATTTGAGTTGACTTATTCTATAATTAAGTCATGAGTTTTGTTTAACTTCGGGGAAAATTTTGTCGTATATTGTTGGTCGTAGATAAAGTAGTGTATGCAATGATTGTATTATGCCTTTAAGCCACTCGTGTGATATTTAGAACACTCGCTTCACTCATGTTCTAACTTACATCTCACTCGTGGCTTATAGACAATCATGATACAATCGTTGCATAAGCTACTATTAATAATAATAACGAAAAATAAATGATATTATGTAAAACTCTTCATTCCAGATTATTCTTTAAATTTCAGGATGCATACTCGTATGAAAATTTCCAAGTTTAGCAATTCTTATATTTTCCAGATTATCATTGGTATACAGCGGTTTATATTTTAAGCGAGCTAAGAATAATGTTTATTTAGGTTTGACCAAGACCTAACTGAATGAAGATGTTAACTAAACATTTTTCATTTGGTAAAGGCACAAATCTAATTTAATACTCCTTCTTAATATTATAATTATTTATAAGCATGCAAAGTATAAAATATAGGTATACTCTTTTGATTTCTATTTACAACTTAAGATGATCGAAATGTAGTCAGTTTAGGTGTAGGTTAGTCCTGATAGTTATTTGACGTGTTTACGACAAAATAGGTGATGGTTTTCTCTTTAGCCTCTATTGACGCTACAACCATGCATGTTCAAATGAGATAAATCTAAGTAAAAGTAAACAATCAAACTAAAACGGCCAAAACTCCGCGGGTTTCTCGTTAATTAATATAAGGAGTATGTAGATATATGGTTACAGCGGAAAAAATGTTACATTGCAATGTTTTCATTGCCTTGTTGTATGGAGTTTGTTTTAAACGCGAAATATTTTAAATATTTCAAACTGCAACTCTAATCTGAAGTATTTTTAGTCATTTTTATCATTATATTTCTTTTTTTATCTAATGGGTTTTCTCGCTGGTATATCTATCTATTCTAGTGGTGGACTCAAATGGTAGAATATATCTATAACGTTTCTTACCTAAAAATAAACATTGTTGTTTATAGGCTACTAGCAGTTGCCCGTGGCTTCGCTCACGATTGATAGCTTGAAACAGCAGATCTTGCTACTGCTCTTAGAACTGTTAAATTAGTACCCACAACTCTTTATATTTCTGTGTTTGTAATGTTTAAATTCTTATAAAATATAAACATTGAAACTGAGGACGTTCACGGGGCGTAGCCCGAGGGGTTTTAAGGAAGTGAATAGGCCTATGTGTTTCCCAGGTTCAAGATCTACCTCTGTGTGCGATTTCAACCCAGTCGGTTCAATATTTTTCATGTTCACTTGCCCCATACAAACAAACATACATACATACATACATACATACATACATACAGAAACCACCTCTTCTCTATAATAGTAGTTTGCGCATTATATCCCCGGCTATGATCACTACGCTACTAACCGTGTCATATGATATTTTTAACATATGATATTGGTAAACACAACATTTGACAAGCAGCGGTGTTTTAGAAAATGTTTTCAGAAAAGTACCCCCTCTCCCCCCCGCACCTTACAACCAGCTGACTCGGTCATAGCCGGAGATATAATGCGCGAACTGTATAGATGTGAACAGTATTTTCATAATAGTTATGTCTAGGATTTTATTAAAGCACGCATCCAAGTATATTTTTAGCGAATTTCCACTGGAAAAAGCTATTACCATAGTTTTAACTGAATGGACAAAAATCATCCGTTCAGGGTATCCTTTACAATCATACTAATAATTAATTAGTATGATTGTATACAATTAATAATAACAATTAATTAATATTTTGAAACAATTAATAATAATTGTTTCAAAATCAAACAAATCGGAAATAGAAAATAGCTTAATCGAAATAGTAATCCGCTTGTATAGGAAATAGAATTTTAATTTTTGAGAGTTGTTAGCACGATAACGCTGGTAACATTCGCCCGATCGCAACAAAACTTAGTACAGACATGTAAAATTTGGTTCTCTTGAACGAGTTCAAAAATCCGCCAGATCGACATACCAAAAATGCGGTAAAGGTTTTTTATCATCCCCAAAAAATGCTTTTTTTAGTTTTACAATTTAAGTAATCAAATTATCGTTTTCGCCATTGGATTCAGTTGAAAAAATCTGGCATCTTGAATCACCTCTTAGTCCATTCGTCTCCAAAATATTAGCGAATTTCCTCGGGAAGGCTTCTTTTTAGCCCCCATAAATGGGGTTTTTGAGTTTTTAAAATTGAAAAATTAAAGTTATCAAATTATCTTTTCTACTATTGGATTTAGCTCGAAAAAAACAAACAAGTAGTTCGAATCATTGCTCTAAGTCCAATGGTCTCCAAGATATTAGTGAATTTCCTCTGGAAGGCTCCTTTTTAACCCCCAAAAATGGGTTTTTTTAAGTTATTCAAATTTAAAAATATTCAGACATCAAATTATCGTTTTCACTAATGGATTCAGCTAAAACAAGTCAATTTCGTAGTTTGACTCATTGCTCTAAGTCCAATGTCCTCAAAGATAGTTTTGCTTTGAATTTTTTCTGCCATGTATTTCAGTATTAGGGCAGCAGAATGTTTTCTTGGACAATTTCTAATTCACTTTCCACTTAGGTTTTCAACAAAACCCGCGAAGTATTTAATGGATTTATCAAAAGTATATTTAACTAGCAGTTGCCCGTGGCTTTGCTCACGATAAATCTACAACTCCCGCTGCCTAAACAAAGATAGTGGCACATTCTGAGTTTATGATTGATCAGATAAGGTACGAAAAATAATTATGACTTTAATTTAACTAACTGAACTACATTTAACTTTTATATAGTATATATAACCTAAAAAAATCAACAAAACAACCATAAAACCAAATGAAAGAAACCAAATTATACATAAGCTATATTAATGTATCCGTATATGAAGCTTAAATTTCGTTCATCTGCTTGATTGAACGAACAACGAAAATTTAAACTAAAGATCATCCATTACATATATATATATAAGAAAATTTCTAAATTTCAATCCCATAAAAAACTCCTAAAAATTTCAAATTTTTAAAAACCATTCTTATAGCAAATGCTTACGCCCTAAAAGGTATGTACATGCAAAGTTCAAGGTTCTAAGTCAAATAGTTTGGGCTGTGCGGAGATCCTACCAAATTTCTTGCTTTTTACATCTGTTTAAATACAAACATTTCATCAATTTGTATTCTGCCATAAGGATAGTATGAGATCTTTGAGAGGGTGCGTGGCGGAGTCCGAGGGTCAAATCAGGATGAAAACCACTTAGTTGTCCTATTTTATGCCTAAAGAATTAGTGTAACAAATTCCAGCTTTCTAGGTGCATGGAAAGTAGGAGAATTAGTGATGAGTGGGATTTGCCTTTTATAGATGTAGATATCATTTTGGCTTTTTTAACTTGGTAAGTGGTTATAATTTAAATAAATAAAGAATCTAGTCTATTTATTTAGAATAAATCAATTTTTTAATAAAACTTTTTTACCTTTTTACAGTGACTATGTAATACAAACAGTTAAATATTATTTTAATATATAAATATATCACTTGTTTATATTTATTTATTTAGTAATGATTGATTAATTACTGGTTTTTGTTCTATTTGGAAATTCGCTTGAGTACGCAGGTTAGCTGCGACAGGGGTATTATTTATCATGTAACGTGTTGGAGGGAAGGTGTCGTTGGACAAAAATTAATCCAAACACTGAGAATGAGAATAGTTTTAACGAATCCTATACAGGGTGTTCATTAAAGTTGGTCACAAACTTTGCGGGCTGATAGTACTCATCAAAACTAAGAAAAAAGCTCCTGTAAACATGGGTCCTAAAATGCTCAGTTATCCGTCTGTCGGTCTGTATGTGTTTTTAACATGATTTTGCATAACTTTGGAACTACTGAAGATATCAACTTCAAACTTGGTACGCATATGCTGACTAATAGGACCTATTTTGTTGCGGAGTATCAAGTTTCTACTTTGTACCATTTCAAAATGGCGACCATTTTTATATTTTAAAACTTAATATCTTAAAAACCGTAAATTTTACGAAAATCTTACAAGAAACAAAAAAGTTGCGCAATTTTATTTCCTACAAAACCATATAAAGATTATTAAGATCGAACCACAATTAACGGAGTTATTGCAATTTTTCCATCAAAATTAAAGCAAATTTGCAATAACTACCATAAACAAGCATAAATTTTGTTTAAGAAATTGTAATAACTCCATTAATTGTAGTTCAATCTTAATAATATTTATATGGTTTTGTAGGAAATAAAATTGCGCAGCTTTTTTGTTTCTTGTAAGATTTTTGTAAAATTTACGGTTTTTAAGATATTAAGTTTTAAAATGTAAAAATGGTCGCCATTTTGAAATGGAACAAAATAGAAACTTGATACTCCGCACAAAAATAGGTCCTATTAGTCAGCATATACGTACTAAGTTTGAAGTTGATATCTTCAGTAGTTCCAAAGTTATGCAAAATCACGTTAAAAACACGTACAGACCGACAGACGGATAACCGAGCATTTTAGGACCCATGTTTACAGGAACTTTTTTCTTAGTTTTGATGAGTACTATCAGCCCGCGAAGTTTGTGACGAACTTTAATGAACACCCTGTATATTCTGAGGTGATTCACAATTTCCTAAATTGCTTCTTAAGCTAAAATCCAACGAACTACAAAATATTATGTTTTTTTCATACAACAAAGACACGTTGTACACAAATTAAATGCGCAGTTGGTCCACAAAAGACCTCCTCGCTCCCCAAACGACTAACACAGTTCGAATTCTATGTTTTCATATGTAAATACATCCTGTATGACAACTGTTTGCCAAACGAATTCAACATGGCGCGTTAAACGGCAGGGGCGGGAACAAGCAGTTTGAAAAGTATCGCCAAAATGAAAGGGGTGGCCACTCCTTCTGTCAGACTGGCGAGGTTTTGAATGAACTGTGAGAAAACAAGTGGTCCTCCCCCACACATGGACCGTAGACCCTCGTCGGTTTTGGTTACCACCAGGGGAGAGCAGCAGGGCACTTCACTTAGACACTCCGTGAGACCGTTGCTATTTTTGGTGTAAACTGTACTTACCTGATCGTTTAAAAAAACAGGAATTAGGGGAGCAAATGTTGAATTCAATGCATTAAATCTAGCTGTACAATGTACAAGTCTAGTTTAAAACAGATTCCCCCTTTCTCCTATAAGGAAGAATTAGCGAATTTCGCATATAGGGAAGAACTTTTTCCGTGGGTTGATGGTAGGATCTATATAGGGTCCAAGGTCGAGACTACCGTACATTTTCATGTTGGGGCCCCCAGGTGCCCACTCGAAATCGGAATATATATTATTTGGTATATTTAATAATTGTACCTATCATTTTTATTTTATGGAAAGTAGTATTTAGTTTTGTGAGTCCGATGAAGATTTCATATTGAAATATATAACTAGTTCATGTAAATATATTTTTTAATATGTACACATATATATACTATGTATGGTATATGTATGTTGTATGAATTTATATTGAAAATGCTTAAATAAATCATTTAGGCGGAGAATCTCGTAAAATCAACTTATATCCTAAAACGAGAAAACAAAAATTTTATCCATGAGAATAGCATGACAAATGAGTATGCAGGTCTGTTGCAGCTGGGTATTTAATCCCGAAGTTGTCGATGGCTAACCAAAAAATTTGAGCTAATCACCATATGATATTATAAGTCGCTCCGTGATGAAGAGAAAATACTTCAATATAAAATACTAAAACATACTTATAAATTTAGACAATAAATTGCATAACGTTTTACGACAGGCTAAAACGTTTAGCGGACAAAAGCTTTCTTCCTTTATAAAATTGTAACAAAACCTGATTTGCGACAAAAAAGGACCCTTTGAGCGGAGTGAGGGGGAGCTTCCGTCAAAGTGACGGCGTTTTGGCAGCCTTTCAAAGAGTTTTTGTCTAAAAATTGGCCGGTCCCGGGGTCTCTATTTACATGCTGCGGACAAAGCCTATAATGCGGTTATTAAAGGGTTTGCGCGTCCGTAACATGTGGCCGCAACCCTTTCGAAACACCATTAACGGAGCAGGGCCGGGGGTAAGACGAGCCGCCGCAAACTGAATATAGATGTCACCGTCAATAACCATCCCTTCCACCGCACAGACAGTGTGTAGTGCACAATCTGGTGGTATCGAACTCGTAACGGGGATGACCTTGTTTAGACAAGAATCTCAATAACATTTTGTACACATCTTTACGGGCAATCAAACTGTGTGCCGTAAACATATGAATGAATTTTTTAAAAATTATTTCATGTGATGATTAAGAATGGGTTTCGGTCTGTTTGTTTATCAGGGTAAACGCAAAAACTACACAGCCGACTGGACTGACATTTTTTACGAAAGGTACAACCCGGACAACACAGGGGGCTGTTTATGTTTTTTAAAATCTTATCGGGGTCCACTCCCAAGACCCGGTCGGTGTATGTGTATATTATTTATGAACTATTTTTGGGTTTAGTCATTATTCGATATCTATAAGAAAAATAGTACCTTTTCAAGTTATTTATCTAGCCCATAGACGGCTCCAGACTGGATTTTATGGGGGGGGGGCTAACGCATTATAAGGTTAAAACAAATACCTATTAGATAACAAAGATTCTTCTTTTTTCTGGAATTCCCAGGAAGCCTAGGAGAAGCGCTACTTCAATAAGATATAGATATCACGCAAGTTAAATTGCGTGCTGCACCACACGTTGACTGTGTTTCAAGCTATATATTACAGTTGTAATGTTAGGTTATTTGGAATGAATCACGCTTTGCCATGCTGCAAAGCGCTTTCTATTCTTCTTCTAACGACAATTCCATCATAAATTTAGTTAAAAAAACATACCATGAGTCCTCTTCATAGAAAGGCGTTTAAACATCATAATAAACAGCTTTCACTTATTTCTACTAGTTTTCATTTGACCTTTTTCAGTCCGTCTATGTATCTTTCTAAGGCTTATGGACGTAATAAATAAGTACTGCCAGTGGTTGATTTGTAAAAATTGAGGTACCGGAACTGTAATTTACCAGTTTTCATACAACCCCCCCTCCATCATACTTCCCTCAAAAGAAAATTTGTCTATGTGAGTAATTAGGTCAATTTAAAAGGTCACATTTTACATAACTCAAATTTTTAATAAGTAAATAAAAAACTAATGAAGCATTATTTTACAAAAAAATAAATTTTTCTAAGAAATTTTAGAATTTTTTATGATGCCTTGTGCGAGTATTCGGGTCTTTTTAGCGTTTTCAACATTCGGCTTAGCTCAAGACTAGACAAAAGAGCGCTAATTTCAGGCCGAAAATCCGCGCGTAATTTCCGAACATTTTAAGCGATCGTTATTTTCGGTCAAATTAATACGGTCAGTTACACGCGATCGTTTTTTCAGATAAATACTCCGGCCAGATACACATGATCCTCTCTTATGGCGAATTCTCCGGCAAATCATATACGGTCGTCTTTTGCGGCAAATTCTCCGGCCGATTACACGCGATCGTCTCTACGACAAATACTCCGGCCGATTAAACACGATCCTCTCTCGTGCCAAATTCTCCTGCCGATTATTCGCAATCGTATTTTGTGTCAAATTATCCGTCTGATTACATAAATACTCTGGCCGATTATACATGATCGACTCTTGCGGCAGAAAGAGGTCCCAGAACACCGCGCCGCCCGCCGTTCCGCCGCAAATCAAGCACTGAGTACTTATGGAATGGGAGCAATTATGGTTTTACACATTTATTAACAAACTTAAATCAATTAATATTTTAGTTTATACCAAATTTCATGTGATTAATTACTTTACGTATTTGAAAACACAGTACTTAATATATTAGAATAATATCTGCTATTTAAGAGTTAACATAAGAAATTATCTGATGATTAAATCAGAATAGTTATGAGTCAAGAGAACGTTTAAATAAAATATTGATTATAAAAAACAAGAAGAGTCTACTGAATATTGATAGTTTAAATACACTTTAGGAACGGTTAATAATGGTTACAACATTTGTTTAACATGCAAATGAAAATTCCCCCAAAAATTAGTTTCATTTCCAGAAGATCTGAGGGGGATTAGCCCCCCCAAGCCCCCCCTTCGGCCGCCTATGATCTAGCCGAAAGGAGAACGAGTACAACAGTTAGTGTTGTATCAAATTTTCATGGCGACGCAACTTTACTTCATCACTACACGATTCCAAACCTTGCTAAATCACCTAAGTCCTAATCACCTAAGTTATCAAAAAATATAGAAAAATTAATATTTCTTGTTTCGGAAAAGTTTTCAATTTTTGAAATATAACTGTATCTTGTAAAACAATACCGTAAAATGTGTGGGTTAAGTAATTACCATCTGTGGTTTTGACCATACAGTATATTTGGCCATGTGTACAGTTAGTAGAAATTTGACTTTTTCCATTACGGTTCATTTAGATAATGTTAAACGTTTGAATTTCAATTGGTAGTCTAATCTTGTTTTCATAGACGGGCTGGACGCAGAGATTGGGGAGGTTACCCATGGCAGGGGGGGGGGCGAAGGGGGAGGTTAATTAATCCGGATCGATGTTTGATGAAATGTTAGCGACTCATCGCCATGGTAATGCAGCGTGTACAAATACAGCGGACAACAACGCTCCCAACTGGCTGCTTTGCATATTGCAACAGCTTCATTCATTTAGCGCATTTCCCCTGTAGAAAATAAGCTAAGGCCTATCGTAGGTCTCATGGTGACCAGAGTCCGAGACTATACTTTTCATTTTGGGGTCCCCAGAAACAAAAAAACACAATTCGTTCAAACCTGCACATATATACAAGACTACAAATAATTCATTTAATATGGTTAGAAAGACATTATTAAAATCAAAATTAGACAAGAACACAAATGACTATTTCAAAGCTGGAATATATGAACTAAAATGTAGAAACCGTGATAACATACAGGGTGTTGATAAAAACCTCTTCAGGGCTTCGGGATATGGTTACTTACTTCAAAACTAAGAAAAAAGTTCCCATAAACATGGGTCCTAAAATGCTCAGTTATCCATCTGTCGGTCTGTATGTGTTTTTAACATGATTTTGCATAACTTTGGAACTACTAATGATATCAACTTCAATTTTGGTATGTATATGCTGCGTATTTTGGTGCAGAGTATCAAGTTTTTACTTGGTACCATTTCAAAATGGCAACCATTTTTATTTTATATTTTAAAACTTAATAGCTTAAAAACAGCAAATTAAAAAAATGTAAAAGAGGCAAAAAAGTTGTACAATTTTGTTTCCTACAAAACGATATAAAGATTATTAAGATCGAACTACAATTAACGGAGTTAGCAATTTTACTAACAGAATTCAAGCAAATTTGCTATTGCCATAAAACAAGCATGCATGCTGTTGGAAAATTTGCAATAACTCCGTTAATTGTAATTTGCAGTTGATTAAGGCTAGTTAATTTGCTGATCAACTTGCATTATAACGGGTTTAAATTTGAATTGCAATGTATCAGCTGATTACCTTCAGATTAATTTTTTATCAGTCAGATTTTAAAGAAAAATAGGTATAGTGAGGGACACGTAGACGAGTCTGCAACTGTAAACAAGATTTGATACAACTTATGAAAATAAACTTAAATGGGGAACTTTTATTGGTTATTATAGCCTAATTGAAAGTAGGTAAATCATTCTTTATGGTGTTGAAAGAAGTATGAGGCAAAGAAAAAACCGAGTCGATGGGATTAGGAAAAACATGCGTAACCTTCGACGAGAACAGAGAACTGGAAAGATGGATAGAACATCAGAGTGACACTGCACCACCTATCTACTTATAAGGGCATGAATACACGAAGAAAAACTTCCGGCATCTTACTGTTATGTGAGAAGACAGTCAAAAGTCGACTATACATTTTAAAGCTGGGAAGATGAACAATGAGTGTGTGTTTTGTACAGCTAAGATTTTATTTAAATAGTTGAGACCTTTAAATTTCACTTGAAAATTTAACTGAAAACACTGAGCCATAACTTAACTGAAAACTAAACTCGTTGAAAGGGTAACTTGATTAATAACGGTGAGTTTATAGCCATAAAAGTTCTTCTCACAAACAGCGAGTTTCTCACAAACGGAAATAATATTAAAATGCGCATGGGCCCCTAGTCATTTTTAATTTTCTATCGTCAAATATGTGGTTTAATGTGGGACAGTAATATTTTTCATGATGATTCTTCTTTGATTCCCTTATTAATCAATGTTTAAAAACGGGGTTTTCTAATCTTAAAGCTATGCGATTTTACTCACACTATAGCACAATGCAGTATTGCTGATGCAAACGTAAAACAATCTAGAATATAAGCAAACTCGAATAAATTGCAACATAACAAACATGCGCAGCTGTGTGATAAATACAAATAAAAACACACTTGAAACCACATACGTAATTCAAGCGCTTAATTATGATGCTTCTCGCTTTTACCTAAAAAGAAAACATAGAGCTGTACTCTGTTAACCAGTCCTCCTTAATTAGTTAACTATTATGGCTACAAAGTAAATTAAAAAAGTACATGTCCATGATAATTAGGTATAATAAAGTGCATTCAATAGATAATTAAATTATCATTGAACGATGTACTTTCTGAATTGTTTGAATAAAACATTATCGTATTTATCAAAATAATTTGAAACAAAATAAATTAATCATTATAGCACATTTCACTACCAGTCATGTAGATTACCCATTTTCGGGGAAGATAGCGTTTTACTTGCAAGGCATAGCCATTAATTACCTTTAATATCTGTTTAATACCCGGACCACAGATGAAGAACTATACAGATTGGCAACCCAATGCACTTTTGCGTGCCCTTTTTGAAGTTACTTGGCGACACAATTCCGTTGGGATGTTACATTGCATTCATAGACGACTTCTTTCCAGGGCAGTTTTTGCGAAGTGTTTTTCATTCACAAAATCTGGATGGAATCTACCTAGAACAGAGCTTTCATAATATTGTAAGAGGTAAATATTTAAGTTTCAGAAGTTAACAATAACAATAAGTTAACAATAATCCTTATAATGAAATAAGAAATACAAATTATAAAGGGTTCGATTGAATTATTTTGAATTCATAAAAAAGTGATTGGATTTATTTTTGGTTAGTTGAAAATGTACGTTCTTGTATAGGCTAATTCCTTTAATTGAAATTAGGTGACACGTAATAGTATCTTGCTAACTATGAATTTACTGTTTTCGTTAAGTATTTTGTCAGTGAAAATTCATTATTAACATTTCTTACTATAGGAAACAATGTTTACTATACCTGAATGTAGTCTTTATATTTTTTGCTTTTTACGATATAAATAAATAAATAATCAAACATTTGTCATTATAGTCGTACTGTAAAAATGTGTGAAAGTTGTTTGCAGGATCCTTGTGATCCAGGATCCATGTAAAGTCCTTGATAAATCTCGCACTTCAAACTTAATAGGTCTCGAATATGCAATGACCCACTTTCTACTCTTATTATGAAATAAACTATGGCCTATTGAAAGGAATTTATTACCAGAGACTTATTATTTTGCATGGTCTATGACGATGGTTCCACTTTTTACATTATTTGTACTAGAATTGTTTACTATACTAAACCCCTACGGTGACACGTAATAGTCTCTTGCTTCACTATTATGAATTCACCTATTTTCATTAAGTGTTTATCACGGCGAAAATTCAATAATTAACTATGGAAAAAAAATGTTTTGTATAGAAATGTAATGTTTATTATATTTTTTTGCTTTTTCCGATATAAACCAATCAAAATTTGCTATTAAATAAACATTTGTTATTTTCTTTGCTTTGTAGGTGATTTACAGGATCTCGACCAAATGAAGTGCTTGATAAATTTTGCACTTAAAACAAATTATGGTCTTTAATATGCAATTACCCACTGTTATGAACCATACTATATTTAGCTGGTGCCAAATCTTAAGGCCCAGTCCTTACGTAAGACTAATGTTAATTTTAGCATTGGGCTTATGGAGAGCGTGGTCCTTGAGATTTGGCACCAACTATACTTTTGAAAGGCATTTATTACCTTTCAGCATTACACAATCATTACCAAGCAGCCTTTCATCCCTTGCATGTTGAATGAGAGCTTAATAATAAGATCATTTCAGAGGTATTAACAAGTGTTAAAAAACAATTAAATTGAACTACAGTACTGGTTTTTTTTCTAAAGAACAATACTGTGGAAGGAGACGAAACTGAAAGGGGAACAGATAGTAGGCGATTGAGGATTGCACTTTGAAGTCGCCGCAGTGGCAATCAAATCTGATAACCCTTTGAGCGCTGCCGCCGACCTGACAGAGGGCGGCCTCCCCGGAGACCGGCCATTACGGACGCGGCCGCTCACATGCACTGTACGAGTACAAACATTTTTGGGTTAAGGGATGTATAGAATTATGTTCCGTCTTTAAAAGTGTAACTGTAACAATGTTTTAGAAATATTGCAATCATTTTCAATGATTTCACGGAACTTTTGGAATATAGCGTCTGATTTCAGTTATCAAATACCTAAAACGTACAAAAAATATTAGGTTTACGATCCGTAAATAAAGTAGATGTTAGATTTTCTAAATTTTTTGAATTTATTAGGTTTCTTCAAATAATATTTTTAAAGATTGGCATTGGCATTTAAAGATTGTTTTTTTTCTCGCTTGAGGATGGCATTATATATAACAGATCACGAAACGTCATTGAATTGTTTAGAGACAAAAATGCTCACGGTGTTATCTCGACATATAAACTCATCAACCATGGATTGAAAAAATGCTTAAAAATAAAATTATGATCTCCATTTACTTCGTGGAGTTACAAAGGTAAATAGGAACAAAATGTTATATCTGAAAAAAAACTCTGGTTGCTTTAAGTTTTCTGTTAGTAGTTTATCATGTTACAGATCTGATAAATCTTACATCTTTTTATAGGAATTTGTAAGGTATTTGACTAAATTTTAATAAATTATAACGATTGCTTAGGTTAAAATAAAACAAAGTAAAATTAAGAGTTTTAATTTAAACATCCCTTCTTTAGAAGTTGGCATTAAACACAAACGGGCAGCTGTTTTATAAGTCACTAAACACAGGCTAATTAATCCAAAAAGAGGAGAGCGAAGGGAGGCAAGAGTGTGTTGAATATTGAATGGGCAACCGCCATTTTGTTTCGGGGCTGGGGTTTGAAACATCAAAGCGCGCTCTATCATTAGGCCCCTGTAATTACCGACGCCGGCTTTTAGTTGTGAGCTGTTGTCTGTGTGTATTAAACATAGATATGCGCCGCTACCGCCGGCTGTAATCAGCAGTAAAGTGGTTGCGAAGTGGCCACCGCAGCTGTAACACCGTCCGCACTGCATAGCGGATGCGATAATGTCGACAGTGTCACTGCACATAACTTGGGATCCCCCGTATGCAAGCTTATAGTATCTGTTGTAATGCCGTCAGTTTCTACACACACACACACACACACACACACACACACACACACACACACACACACACACACACACACACACACACACACACACACACACACACACACACACACACACACACACACGCACGCACACACACACGCACACACACACACACACACACACACACACACACACACACACACACACACACACACACACACACACACACACACACACACAATTCAACCAATAAATGAGATTGCAATTTTGCAGTTGGTCCTCTCAATATAACAATCAATATGTTTATTGCCGTGTTACGAAAAACGCACCACGTCCACAACCCAACCTCCCTTCAACTTGAAAATCAATCATACAACCTGTATTCCTTGATGCAACATCTGCAGCAGTGCGACGCTTCATATATTATAGCCCGCTTTTATAGGACGTCCTTCAGTACGTCTGTCCTAATTTGAATAAGCGATTTTATAAAAGGGCGCGGTGTTATCTAAGCCAAATCAAACACCATTTTTTTTTAGATCCACAGACACTAAAAACAGTATTAATTGAAATTATAAAATTCAATAACTTAGGTCAATCCAATTTTTCTCATCGGACCTTAGTTTATTTTAAGGTTTTTAAAAATCAAACTTTACAAACTGTATAATTTAGTTTAAGAGTCACGTTATAATATTTTAACGCATATTTGCAGTAAGTAAGCCATAAACCCTTT
The DNA here is from genome assembly GCA_035578135.1 of Flexamia atlantica. Lineage (NCBI taxonomy): Eukaryota > Metazoa > Arthropoda > Insecta > Hemiptera > Cicadellidae > Flexamia > Flexamia atlantica. The sequence goes on along the minus strand of JAQJVK010000005.1, from coordinate 45,412,395 downwards.
GAAGAGTGATAAAATAAAAAGGATGTAATAGAGCTGCAGTGAGCTCACGAGGTGGGACTGAGATTAGAAGGCGCTAGCCAGCAGCCCATGCTTAAGAGGGTGCTCTGCGGGTTGCATTAGTTCCAGTCCCACACTCGTGAGCTCACTACAGTAATTTATCAGCATGTCTAGGATTCCTTGGCTCAATGGAAAATAAAGTTAGATTACAGATTTGTATTTATAATATTTGGTACCTTCAGTTTTTATGGTTAATAAACTTGTTGATACTAATCAAACCAAATTTCGATATTCTGGAAATAAAATTGAACAACAAAATCCAGGTTTTTTACCCTAAACCAGCACAAAACAATATTTGACAACCAGTCACCACAATAGCGACTTGAAACTTCTGATAATCTTAGCAAGGTCCCTCACTGACAAGACGGACCACCGCGCTAAAACGGTGAAAACTGTCAAAATCGTCCTGGATGTAACCGGAACAGGGCATTTCTCGGTTATTATGACATTCAATATAAAATCCACTTAGAGGTTGACAATTGGCGTTCGCCGTCTCCTCTATAGAGCGACAGGAAACCGCTTTTGTCGCCTAATAGCTACTCGAGACGCGGCATTGTGGGTTTTTGCAACTATTGAGGCTTCACGGCCCATGCGCCCTCCCCCACAACTCGACTGAAGAATCTCGTTTTGTAATTTTATCCTAAGTGCCCGAATAACGTCTTGAACTGCTGTGGCTTTTGAGGTGAAATAATTATGCTTGCACTTAAAATGTGATTTGTAACTGAGGTGTTTTAAATAGCTGGAATAGCATATTTTTATATGAATCTTTACGAAATACCGGAAATTCCTAAGTTGTTTGATTATGTTGATTTTACAAAGAGATAATTTTAAATACATGCACTTTCGTATTTTATCGACTTATAATGCCGAATAGACAATTTGTTATTTTTAAAGCAGGCGTGAGCAATTTCGTTCAAAAATAATATCGGGCGATTCAAGAATGGTGCAAACCTAAAGAGGTTAAATTCTTAATGATCTAATATAATTATGTTTGCAGAAATAGAAAGTGCATGTATTTTAAAGCTTGTACGGGGTTCGGCAAAAGTCTAGAATATATGAAATAGCTTCTATATATTATTTTGCTCAATATACAGTACACCTCGGATTATCCGAACCCCACATTATCCGGATCCTGGATTATCCGGACCGGTCGGTCCGAGAAATTGAAAAATTTAAATCACGGCAAAAACACGATTTTTGCGTGTTTACAGAAGAAATGTGCCTTCTAAAATTAAAATGCAAATGTTTACTGTATGAATTTGGAATTACAATATTTATTGAAGGAATCTCATTGCCTAAACAGTACATGCATTCGTGAACGTAGTTTTCTGGATTGCTACTTGGGGCGCTAGCAGTCCTCAACAAAGGCGAAGCCTACGGCAATTTTGCGGGTTTGTTTATTGCTGTCATTTGATGTCTTACGTTATTTCTTAAGAAGAGTTACTGTAATAATAAATTAAATATTTAACCTGGGTCTTCAAAGCCTAAACCGTAAATACGGTAAGAATTAACATTATATTCGAATGAATAATGATAAAGTTTATTTCTTAAATTTGTTTCAAAATTAAACTCCCGTAAAATTTGAGAGACTAACATTTTGTATAGTCTTGACACGCCGTTTTCAGCATAAATTTACCAGGGGCTAAGGTACCCAATCGCTATTTAGACGATATTGTAATGACCTCGGATTATCCGGATTTTTTGCTATCCGGATCGGTGTTCCGCCACATTAATCCGGATAATCCGAGGTGTACTGTAATCAAACTTTGCAGTTGTGTATTAGCCATAAATAGAGATATTTTTAAGTGTTTTATTATTTTTTCGCATGACCAAGGGGCGTCCCACGCTGGAAGTCTTGAAGCTCTTAAATGTAAGCACCTCGAGTTGTATCTAATTTTAAAGGTCTTAATTAGTACATCATAACAGCGCCAACCGCGTCTCAAAAGGTTAATCCATTCAGAAGTTACAGCTCCTCAAAAATTTTATTGTTGGCCGTTAAACTCTATGCTAAAAGTAAGGAGAACAATCGAATTACAATAAATCATTCGAAACAATGTAATTTAATTGTAGATTTAATAATACGTCAAATTATCCTTATAAATGAGAAATACATGTATCTAAAACTCAACTAATTGTTCCGAGTGCTTTATTAGTAATTAGAATTTTTCTTAATTTTAGCTTAGAATTTAATGGCTTATATATTAAATATTTGAGGAGCTGTAACTTCTGATTTGATTAACCTTTTGAGGCGCAGTTTGCTCTGTTATGATCTAATAATTAAGACATTTAAAATAAGGTATAACTCGAGGTATGCTTACATTTAAGAATTTCAAGACTTCCAGCGTGGGTCGTCTTCTCATCGCGCGAAAAACTAATAAAACACGATACTTCTATTTGTGATAGATACTCAACTGTAAAGTTTCATTACTTTATGCAAAATAATATAAAAGTTATTTAATATATCCCAGACTTTTGCCGAACCCTGTTCAATTTGCATGTAATTTGTGTTTTCTTGGTCGCTCGACTAGTTGCACAATTTTAATGTGTATTGTAAAGAAAGAGGTGGCATTTTTTTATGTCTGCTCGAACTTAGTTAAATTTCTTCTTAAAAAATGAATTGTTTTATTTTTACCTATTCGAAATTTTATATTTCGTCGAGGATAAATTTATGATTTCAAAGCCGTATTAAACTAACTGCTTCTATTCAAGCAGACCTTAACACGCACGAAAACATTCTCTTATTTAGTGTATTTACTTCTTATGTTTCACTTATTTTGTTTATTTAACTAATTTTTTTATAGTGGGTGTTCAATCTAGCAGCAAAATGAAAAAGCTTACTTCTAGAATTTTTTTATCAGACTAGGCCTATTGAACGCGACTCACTGTTCCGCCTATTGCGAAGGTATAACTGGCGCCAATTCTTAGGGCCCACGCCGTCCATAAGACTAATGCTAAAATTAACATTAGTCTTATGGACGGCGTGGGCCCCAAGAATTGGCGTCAGTTATACTTGGCGGATCTATATACACTTTTTAGCACAAATAGGCCATCCCTTCTAGGGAAGTCTGCCTGGATGTGACAGTGTAATGGTGGTCCGCTGTCATCAGCAGAAAGGATTGTCGATTCATCTGTGAATGTTAGTTTTCTTCTTTGCAGTACCGAACTAAAATACTACAAGTACGATCTTTTACCACGTAATTAGGTAAAATCACAAATATTAACAAACCGTATCCATTGCCATAAAATTACGAAAAATTTCGTTCATGAAACCATGGAATACAATTAAAGATAATTTCAAATACAAAAGAAACCAGCGATTAAATATGCGGCAATATTCCAGTCAAAAAACTTAAAAAGTGTGCCAACCTGGAAAAAATTTCGTTACTTTTTAAACCTTGCACACTTATTTGGAAGTACCTAAGGATGAAAATGCCAAAAGCCCCCGTAAAAATCTGGCGAGCTTTAGAGGCAATGGGCGGAAACAGGCCACTTCTTTTGGATTTTCATAAAAATCGCGAAAACTGTCGGTCGGAGGCAAAAAGTTTGGCCTCATGAAAATTGTCACCCTCGCAAGCTCAGTCGCCAACATTTCCAATTTTGTACTTTACTCACTCAACACTCAACACAAAAATAACTATTTCTGTCAGTGTGCACGATTCCATTTTAATTTTTAATAGTTTGTGAGAGTTGTAAAAAAATTAATTTGAAATTTAAAAAAATTAAAATAGGCTTTATGGGTCGTTATGTTGGTTACAGTGTATAACGACCAAATGTAAGAAAATCCAGTCATCTACATACACTTATTTAATAAGCTAGGGTTTTTTTGTGGTCAAGGTTCCTCCTGGAATTATGAACAGACTTTAACAATTTAAGTGTCGATTGAAATCGCTTGACGTTTTGCAGTCAATATCATTTATGAAGACCAGACTCATATGAAGATTCCTGGGCGTCCTTAAGTTTTTTATTCTCAATAAGACGTCATAGGAATAAAAAATCAAGGATCCGCTCATTATAATAAACACAGTTTTATCAGCTGACCAAACGAACATTCTAAACTGCTGAGTATCGCTTGTACTTTAGTATTATTGAAGCAATTACTACAAACTAGACTCAAATATTTTTTAGTTGAATTTCAACTAGTAGGTGATGGTACTAATAAAACAGCCCATATTAAAAAACCAAAAACAAATTCTCGTATTTTGTAATACAGAAATAATATATATCTAAGGAAAACTTTGAGCGGGGAGGAATATAAATTTATATATAAATGTGAGATTAAAGAGTTAGATGAAGATAAATATATAGTGAATCCCTATTTTAAAGTCGTGGAATTGTACCGCTGAGATTCTCAGTCCTTAGACCAAAAGCCATGAAAAGTAGTTTGCAGTAACTAAAAAATTTTGAGTCGTTCCATTTTACTGACAGAATCTCATAAGTCTTGTAACTAAGCAGCTATAAGAAGATTACAACTGGGTTTTGCCAACTCGTCCCATCGTCGCCAGTTTTCACGTAGTTTTAATTAAATTCTCATCTGCTTTTACAGGATTACGTGGAAACCTTAAATATTCAGTGGTATGGTGGAATTGAAAACTCAAACAAAAAAGGAGTTTTTACACGTTTGACTGTGATTTAATTAATTAGAACAGATTAATTTACATTCCTTTGTTTCATTGTTAGAAACTTTTGGAAACTCGAATATTTTTGTTAAAACCTTTAAGCTGTCAAATGTTCTCTTTGTACTCAATGGTGATTGTTGTGACTCTTTGTTCAGGTACATGACGGGTGCGTCGGTGTTTTTGTCATGGATGGTAATTTTATTGTTAAAACTATTTTTTTGATCACAGATATTTAAAAATTCTTATCACAAAAAATAATTTAATTTTAAATGATATTTTGTATCAAAATTAGCAAAAGAACGTGTTGTAACGCTCGTTGATTATATTGTTTACAACCTTCAGCTGTTTCTCCACTTATGCTCCAGAGATTAACCTGGCCAGAGACCACACTTGTACTGTCCAAATATTGGTGTCATAGTTCCATAGAGTTTAGGGAAAGGTGATCGCCAAATGAGACGTATCAGCGGAAGGTTATAATTGGGAAACCTTGTATGCTTTAACTCGTAGTTGGCCGAACGATCACTACATACAAACAAACCGAGATCCAAATTGTTAAAACTTCGTAGGTTGGGTTGTGTTTCAAACAACGAATAATTTAATCAAAACTAATATTATGTTTTTGTCAGTTATTATTGGGATTTAGTGTTTTAGTTTTAGAGATTACGTGAAATGGCAAAAAAAACATCAAAAAACATATTTTTTTATAAACTTAAAATGGGTTGTGTGTATATCGAGTCGACCCATGCCTAGTGCGATAGCACCATCTCTTATCATATCCTCAAAATTGATCATTCACAATGATTAATAGCCAAGATACTACACAATATATAGCTTGAACACAATTATGTAACTTCTTCTCTACAGTGTTTAGGATTTGTAATACTAACTGGTTTTACAATGTGCATATCGTAAAACTATTTCAAACAATTATATTTAGAAGGGGCGTATATAATAAAATACAGTACCTGGAGATCCAATTTCAATCGGGGATGAGAGTAAAATATTAGCATTGCAATCTGTAAAGACACTGAAGAGCTGCTGTACTAGTCAGGCACACTTACGAAGTCAAAAAAAGTCATCTGTGATTATGAATATTGTATATTTGGAACATACATCCTATATAAATATAGGATAAGCCAAAAATACGCCGTCGCAGCATCTCTAAGTACTCAGCGATAAAATATATTTTTTTTATAATGTCATCATATTCAACCATCGATGTAAATTTATTTACATCGATGTATTCAACAAATATTTAAAGAAAAGTAATGTTTTGATTATTTTGTGTAAATAATGCACTAGAAACTTAGCTTAGCTTACATCGGTGAAATGAACGAGGGAATCATAATGGTAAATGTTCATTATAATATTGTGACTTTTAGTCCTTCTTAATACTATAATTCTTATATCACAATTATTTTTATTTGTGTTCTTGTTATAGCATATACAAACATACGAGACATAGTTTATCCTGTAAGCAAACATACCGGGTGTCCACAATGTCTTGGCCTGGTAAGGAAACTGCAAGTATGAAAAGAATTTACAGATATAGCAGGCAACTTCTTAGATTTTTTAATTTTGTATAAACTTAATACACCTCTACGTTTGCGCCTCCAATGGCCTGCAGATCTTCTAGACGTCTTTTCAGTTCGTCCCAGGTTTTAGTCAGTATATCCATGGGTTAAAGACGCCACCGCTTTTTTTATTCTCTCCCTCAGTGTTTGTAAATTAGGAACCGGGTAAGAATAGATAATGTCCTTGACGAATCCCCACAAAAATAAATCCAGGGGGGGTTACATCGGGGGAACAAGGTGGCCACTTCGTCGGCCATCATCCAGCTTGATCATTTGGGAAAATCATTTGGCTCAAGCTTTTGAAAACCCTGCATTTTATAAGCAGCGAACTTAAGTTCCTTTTTCAAAATATTGTAGATAGTAGAACGTGGGATGTGTAACTCTTGGATAGCTTTAAGAATTGACTTACGAGGATTGTGTTGAAATGTTTGGAGTGTGTTGTGCTGAAATGTTTGGTAGTGACCAAATCAAAATGAAATCGAATGAAAATTGTGGCCGATATAATGAAAAAATTCTTAAGGGAACGCAATGTGTTAAGTAAATCACTTTTTTTTGTAAATCGATATTTTTTGTGCTATAAGTCTGGGAGAGGGCGTCAAATGTTTGTGATTTATTTTCTTAAATATATTAAATATTTAAATTACATTTTGGGCTCATCCAGCACTCTTTAGGTCCAAATATCTCAAATTTGGGGAATTTACCTCCCCCCCCCCCAAATGGAGTTAGGGGTGCCCCGATTTTTTCCCAAATAGACTTACTAAGTAACATATCATTGAATTATTCATCTCAATGTTAAACAGTGTTATTTTAGGTGTCAAAAAACTGATTTTCTGTTTTGAGCAATTTTGGTCAAACCTTGTTTTGTGCTCTTTAAACTATTGTGCATAACTATTGTTAAAAGTAAACTAATAAACAGTTCTGTCAAATATTTTGGAAGCTTAGGTTTTGGAGCTGTTTTTACAGCATTTGCTACCCTGCAGTATGTTTCTAAATGAGTAGTATATTTCATTACTAGTACCGAAAGTGACATTTTCCGGTGCGCGCTCAAGCTTCATGTGTGAGGCGGAGCTGAACACAGGAACACCGAGTTTCACCGAATAATTTGAGCAAGTACCGACAAATCACTCTAAGTACAATTTATGAACAATACTTTTAACCACGACTTTTCCTGTATACATGCATAATAATATCTATAGACCAACAACTGTATGCATAATCAACATTTTTGAAGGAAGCCGTATATATTTCTCGTTAGACGTAATAAAAATCCAGCGGAGAGAAGCCAGAGCCGGGGGCGAGTGATCAGCATTCTGGTCGAGAGGCAGGAGCCCGCCACACGGTATTTAGCGCACGACGCGGCGCCGCCGGCCCCCGGCTATGATGATAGCTTCTGAAAGCTGCTAATTCACGGGGCCCCGGGGGACCGGGGAGGGGGGAGCAATTTGATGATCGGTACACATGTCGCACACCCCCGCCCTCTAACTCTATTTATTTAAAGATTCGGAAAACGTAGCGTTGCAAATAGATTTGCGTCGGCTCGGCTCGGCTCCCCCTAATGCCAGTTTTAATGGAGGGTGATGGAAATTATTTCATGACAATTTGCAATGCGTTCCGAATGAATAAAAGGGAGCTTTGGGCAGGGACTGTATACCTGCTAAATCTCCATTCTTGCCTTTATTCATAATTCGACGCCACTACCACCTTACTCTTGCGTAAAACACTGCCCCCTCAGATCCATATACTTCAGAGGGTGGCGATCTGTCGTGGACGACCCTCGACAACCTGCCACCTCAAAACCGGTTAGAAAAAGTGGTGATCTGTCATGGGCGACCTTCAACAACCTGCCACCTCAGTACGGTTTGTAAAGGTGGTGATTTGTCGCAGATATTGTTATTTTTTTATATTTGTGACGCCTAGTATAACGTCAGCAAGTTCGTCATCAACAGTTTTAAAACATTTGGTAGAAATTGTCTGATGTATCTGTCGAATGGAATAAATTAAACACTTACATTTAATAAGGGTTTTTAGTTTTAATTTAAATAACGAAAGCATAACATGCTGAAATAAACAAAAAACTGTTACTTAAAGGGATTGCGATTTTCCCCAATGTTAGGTACTGTCTGATTTTGAGAGAGATTATTAAAATTTGTCCATTCTGTCATATATTTGAATGGGATGTCTTAACTTGTGTTAAAACCACATTTTACCCAATATTATAGAAGGTTCAATGTAAAATTTTATAATCTTAGTACCTGGTGGACCGAGCACTGCATAGTGCTTCATTATTTCCCCCGTTTTACTACATGCCTTGTTCTTTTTGCTGTTTTAAAATATATGACTTGGCAGCCCTTGCATTTGTGTGATTAGTTAACACTTTCCGTTTTTATTTAATTTAATTAAATTTAATTATTTAATCATTCATTGCCAATATACAGCCCTAGTTTAAAGTGTTACAGTTTTAAATACTTCTTTACTTATTTTGAATTTTTTGGCGATATGACCTACTTAGAACATGATTTTTGGGTCATAAATTAGTTGTTTCCAAACTTAAAAGAAATCCACGGAGCCCCCAAGCAAACAAGCACGCAACTATTGCTCATATAAGAGTATATTATATCAGATATTTTTTTATAAGGAATGTTTGCTTTATGTTTTCACAGTTATCTCATAAACAGTTTTGAGAATTTCCCTCAAAGTCTGGATTCAATAAATAATTCCTGGATCAAAAACATGATGTGCATGTAACTTAGTCTGAAAAATATCAAATAACGACAAAGAAACGTTAAATAAAAAGAAATAAACAATGGCTCATATGGGTTGTCATGTCAGCAACGAAATAAACAACGAAAATTGAAAGAAAGAGTAATTTATAACTACTCTTATAACTACATCTGTAAAGAGGACTTTTGTGGATTATAGTTGCATGGAGTATGGAGTACTACGAGCAAAGCTCGGTCCACCAGGTATTAGTTAGGAAAGTAAATATAATAAATTAAAGGTTTCCTAATCGGGAAACGCTTCATAGAAAGTAACAAAGTAGTAAAGGTTTAAGTGTAGTATGTATCAGAATTGTAGACGGGGCCGATCTAAAAAAAGGGATAAAGCGGCTGAATGAGACCTAAGAGAACCTTAACCATTTGTTTTAAAATCCTAGATACGGTACCAAAACAGCATTCATTAAAAACTGCAGCTTCTATAAAGTTTGAGTTCTTGTTTGCAAACGTGACAGAGGAATCATAGTAATGAATATTACTTTCATAACAAATATTGTAAATTTAGTCTAGGAGTATATTATGACACATTTCATATTCATAATTAATACGATAAGAGTTAGTATATGAGAGTATTGAGATTTAATAACCGATCTATATATGAAATCGTAGTCTATGATGAAAAGCACTCCGCAGAATTCTCCTGACGGATGCCAAGCCAATTAAACCACATTTTATGGAATCAAACCACCGGCATTTCGAAACTATATAAACCCTATTCGGGAATAATGACACCTACTATCTAATACGAGTAGATTGTATAATAATGTATTCTACTTGCAACACAAATACATATTATTCTGTGTTCGCGAATTTAGGTTTTGATCCTATTTATAGTCAACCCTATTCCTAATCGTATGTAAGAGTACTACTTTGAAGTATATATTGTTAGAAAAGCAATTTTATTTTTAGTGCTTGTCTTTATGTTTCTTTATTCATGGTGGTTTCTTCTGGTGGAATTGTACTTGGTTGTGAAATAAATTTTTTATCTATCACCAGGCTTCATACAGAAAGGCAAAATATACGAATTAAAAAACAATTATCATTTTAATATTAACAGTAATGATGCGTAGCCAACACAATTTAGATAATATTCTTTTTAGTGGTGTGAAAATTAATCTGTATTACGTTTACGGCTACATGCTCTTCGTTTAGTTTATGAAATATGAGTAGAAATCGTGAAGCTTTACACTGTGTTCTAAAAATACTTCTTTAAAAGGCCATACAAGTTGTATGATAAATCAAATCTTAAGAGAACCTCCAGGATCTGTTATTTGGAATTTCACCGAGGGCAATATCTTGCAAACACTTTGGGGCAAAGACATACAAAACGCAGACGCAAAACCAAAGAAGAAAACCGTGTTTGAATGCGAGAAAAGCAGGTGAAAGAGCAATGGAGAGAGAGGAGGGGGGGGGGTGGAAGTGGAGCTATCGACTGCCAATTACCACCCCTAGCTGGGTAATCAAGAGATCCCGTTTCGGGTGGGGGCAAATTGTTTTAACACCCCCATCGCCACTAATTCAGCGTACAGCACATATGTGAGCCGTGCTGGAACGACCGCAGCGTTTGTATCATTAGTTGCATCACTGGGTCGGCAGGCGCTGTTGCCTCATTTGGGAGTTACACAGGGTTTACGCTACGGCCCTCCGGCATTTCTTGATGTTTCAAAGTGTTTTGTCATGTTAATGTTGTCTATGGCGTAAGCTTTTGTTGTTGCTGCCTTTGAACTCTCTTACAAAAGACTGGATGAGTGTATAATTATAACAACGACTTTATTTTGTAATTGAATTTTAAAGATAGTTTCTAGAAAATAGAGTCGTTGTTGTGCATCAATAGCAATGTTTTCTTTTAGTATGGGAAATGTCTAAGTTATTAAAAATCAACTATGCAGGGTTTAGTATCGACTGAACCCAACCAGCAAAGTTATTAAGCTACGATATTAATTTAGCTTTCTTTCAAACATAATTTCGAACTTAACTGGTCTTGATATAAACTGCCGTAGATTTAGCCTGAATTATTGTGTAAATATTTGTAGTGGTAAATCACTTTGAAAACGTTTTATGCTTACAAAAAAAAAATGCGCATATAAACACTGTGTAATCTAAAATTAGAAAACTGTTAAACCTCTAATAACACGAATTTCCCCTTCATTAGGTAAAAAGAAAACATTGAACTTTACGTAATACCTGATAGATTTGTACCATCGATAATAAACGGACATTTATAATACATATGGGCGCGTTTATTAGCAAATTCCCCCTATAGGGAAGAAGCTATTACCGTAGGTCTCATGGTAAGACCTAAGCCCAGGACCATGATAACTTTTCGTTTTGGGGCCACCAGAAGCAGAAAACACTATTCGTTCGAATTTATATATATATATATATGTGTGTGTGTGTGTGTGTGTCTGTGAGCACGATAGCGGCCGCAAAAATGGTCCGATCTTACTGAAATTTGGTACAGACATGTAAAGTGGTAATCCCTCGGACGAGTTCGTAAACCAGCCCGATTGGACCACCGCAAGGGGGGGTAAAGGGGGATAAACCCCTCAAAAATGGGTTTTTTTAGTTTTTTACATAGGAAAATAAAATTTATCGAATTTTTGTTGGCACCATTGAATTCAGCTCAAAAAGCAAACAATTTAGTATTTTGAATCACTGCTCTATGTCCATTGGTTACCGAGATATTGAAAGTGGTAAACACAGTACGTTGTCCCAATGTTAACCTTATGGGGAATAAGAAAAATTCTTTATCTCGCTTATTTCTCAAGATACCTTGATAAAACTTGGTAAATAGCTTCTTCTAGTTCAGATCTACTAAATATTGAATTAAAACCACCCGGTTTTAATATACCCGTAGCAGCAAACCTGCATACTCATTCCCCATGTTATTCTTATGGAGCTTACCAAAACATGTCAAATCTCGCTATGTTGGATTGAGATATGTTGTTTTGCATTTGAAATTCGCTGAGTATGCAGGTCTGCTGCAACGGGGGTATTTTTTTATTATAGTGGTATTTAAGTTGACCCTGGCCAAACCTTTTCAAAAGGCTAAGATTGATGAAAAAACTAAATGCTTAGTATTTTCAAGTTGCTCTATGCAAGATACTATTCTCCGGCGCCATAGCTTGAATCCGGAACCGATCCATCATATCTACTACAATTTAAGTGTGCAATCGATTACAGTGGCGAATGGAGTTGGATATACCATATTGCGATAATAGCTGTTAACGCTACATACATCAAGTTTGTAATATACTGACTAATGGTATTGCTGTGTCTTGATGATCAGCAATATTAATTTCTGAGCATAATGAACTATGATCTTTTGTCTCTACGGTTTGATAACAATCTAAGGTTGAAAGCCATCGCTGTCCTCCCCCTGTCAGACAACTGTATGTCTAATGAAGGGAGGAGGTTTCTTGGCGAGGCAGGCCTTGCGATGGGTGCGGTCACCATTGTTTCATCTGTTAAGCAATATATACAGGTTGGGGTTTGAGGCTGTATTCAAATTTTAAACTGCAGTCTATATTTTTGGTGTTTCAAACCGTAAATTAAATAGCATTTATACAAAGCTAAACTCATAGTGTTTCTAATGAATCGAGGGAATACATTTTATCGTAACCTGGTCTAAAGTTTCTTGGTGTAAGTTGCTTCAGCTGTTCATATTAAAATCTCTGCCACTGATTACTCACACTATGAATTCAACTGTTACACTGTTACGCTCATTAATGTGTTTTTGTACTCAGTATTGTTCTTTCAAGGATTCAAAAGATATATTTTTCCTTGAAAAAATTTAACTACTGGTCGAGGAATCAACTATTCTCTGAAAGTAGTAAGGATCGTTGGATTGCTCCTAAACTCATAGTGCAATCTTGTAAAGCTTGTATCGGAGTCGGGAGAACATTATCGTCTCTGTATGCTAGTGACCAGTTGAATGTTTCTTTGAAGTTTTTTAGTTAATGAAGAGTTAATTGACTCTTTGCTAAAGATTACATTTTACTGAAAATGCCTATGAATAAATTTCATTGACACTAGGTTTAGCCTTATTCTAATAATAAAAAAACAATCTTATTTAGGCCAAAAATTAAGGTTAGCTCTAAACACTACAACATGAATCGACTACTTCAATTAAATCCTACAATCTTTTGTGCCTGGCTACGTTTAGCACTGAGTAACATCGTATTAAAATTGTGTACTTATATCAAACGCCCTTTACATAATTCTACATTTAGAGAACAGTATCTTGTATTTCATGAAATGTTGTCACTCAAAGATTATAATTGAAAACTAACCTGATTTTAAGATCGATGATCTATGTGAAAACTGGACGGATGTTTAAGACAGATGTGCCAAATGAAAAGAGGTAAACGCTCGATATGTTTGCCTAGAATACAAGACCGTCATACAACTTAAAAACTCTGGGGTTGTAAAATATTTTATTTTATTGTAATCATAAAAACGAAACTACAGTATAGAACCTATTAATTACTCCCCAAAGTCAACTAATAGATATACTGTATACTACGGTTTTATCTGTTGCCTTAAGCCGGCTCCACACATGCGTTATTCGGCATGCACCGAATGTTCGACGTTCGGCGAACTATTTGTCTCGCTATAGGACCGACAATGAACAAGCACTAATGTTTGCTACTTGCCAAATACATAAACACCCATCCACACTACTCGTGATTCGGCGAGTCGCTGCTCGCTGCATGCCGAATGACGCATGTGTGAGTCTTTTGCACTGAGTACAAGCATACTGAGCAGTGAGTACGAGCATACTTTAGAAATAATGTATTTAAATTGTTTTGGTAAAAGAGGTCAAGGAGATATCGCATGGTTTGAAAAATTGCAATCAGACGAAATCGTACCTTTAAATAGTTACCTTCCCGGGGGTCGCACAAAGTGCATTTAACTTTTGTTACTTCAGCGATTTATCATTCACTACCGTCCGAGAGTGAAACCTCAGTTTTTTCGAGGAAAGAGATAGCGTGCAGAATTGTTCAGCCAATACTATACACCATGCACACAGGCAATTAGGAAAACTTTGCTTCCTCCTATTGAAACACAAATATGACAGACTACTCAGGCTTTAACGTTAGCCCGATAAAAGCTACCTCTGAGAAGTGCAACACCTTTTGAAGTTACCTACTGAAGAAAAAAAATCGGTCACACGTTTATCACTTAACATGATCTGAATCATCCCCGCAGTGTGACTAAAGTTGAAAAGGCCGACAATGGAGTGTAACGACGGTCACGGGCGAGGGCGGGAGTGCGGCGGGGCGGCAAATCGGCGACGTGCGCCCCAGGAAACAATTAGCCCGTGGCGGAACTGCCCCCGTCCCCGCGCGAGAGTACAGAGGATCTGCATAGCTGGGAAGGAAGTGCTCGCCGGGGGTCGACACGGAGTAGGTTGATTATATCAATGTTATTTCTTGATTTTGAATAACTGCGTAGAATGCTTCCTTACATTTGGAATTGCACCAAACAAAGGATAAAATCAATTATACCACTATGGTTTGAAAGATAAATCAGTGATAGTAAGATCTTCAAGCAAAGTATGAATTTCTTAAGGTTTCTCAAACCTTATTTATTCATTTTTATCGGCCTCGGAGTTATGAACCTCACCCACAATGTTACACCACTATTTCTCCTAGCCGTTACATTTACAATAAAAACAACAAATTAATTATTTTGTGAAATTTCGGGGTCTTTAATAACAACTTATGAACACGACAATTATTTATTTATGCAAGCAATGCCATAGACGTCTTATATCTTGAAACAATTTTTTTTTTTTTTTTTTTTTTTTTGGGCAGGAGGTGGAATGCGTTTACGCACACTGAGGGGCTCGTTGTCCCCTCAGTAGTGTCGGACTCCCACGAGCTCGATGTCCCGTGAACTACCGACTAAACCACCTCCCTCGGCACCGAGGACACTAGCCTGGAACTGTTTCACACATTACTTCGGGCTAGGCCTTTGATATTACGCCGCTAGGGCAACCTCCGTGGGGAAATGCTGAGGATTAAGGCCGATCGAGGTCGACCTTTTTCGCCCGAAGAATGGCCTGGACGTAGTGCTGGACACAGTTCCAGTTGCCCTCTCCCTGGAGCATAGCTCCGACGATGTTGTTTGGGCTGACGACCACGCCGATCTCAGATGAAAGCGAGGCTCGGCGGACGTGCCAACGGTCGCACTGAAAAAAGGTGTGCTCGGACGTGTCTGGGATGCCGGGGCAATACAGACAGTCCGGGCTGGCGACTTTGCCCATCCGGTGCAGATAGGCTCGGAAGTACCCGTGTCCAGAAAGAAACTGGGTCACGTAGTAATCGACCTCGCCGTGCTGCCGCTCCACCCATGGTCGGACGGATGGTATGAGCTGGAAGGTCCAACGTCCCCTCGGCTCGGCTTCCCAGTCGCGCTGCCAGGAGTCGAAGCTGCGATCGCGCTCTTCCCTGGCAGCTGTTTCCCGGCCCACTACAGGCCTCCTCCGGTAAATCGCCTGCCTCTCCCTCGCGAGGAAGAGGACGGGGATGACTCCGGCGATCACCATCACAGCAGGCTCGGAGACTGTGCGGTAGGCCGAAGCGACCCGCAGAGCTCCTCGACGCTGGACTCGGGCAAGCCGGTCTCGGAAGACTCGCTTCTCGAGTGCGTGAGCCCATGCCTCCGCCCCGTACAGCAAGACTGACTGGACGGCAGTCATGAGCAGACGGCGCTTGCAGGAACGAGGACCGCCGACATTGGGCATAAGCCTACCAAGGGCAGCGACACCCTTAGCGGCTTTGTCGGCGGCGCGCTGGATCTGCTCGCCGAAAGACAGTCTGCTGTCGACCATGACTCCCAGGTACTTTGCAGCAGGCTTAGTCTCGAGTGTGACGTCACCTATCTGCACCGGGAACACGGTGTTTATCCTCTTTTTGGTGAGGACGACGATCTCCGTCTTACTGGTAGCCAGGGACAAGCCGTGATCTCGCATCCACCCGTTGACCTTGGCCATTACTACGCTGAGCCTCAGTTTTGCCTGCTCGACGTTCCTCGCAGCGATCAAGGCAGCGACGTCGTCAGCATAGCCAACGAGGCGGGTCTCATCGGGCATGTCTAGCCTCAGCAAGCTATCGTAGGACACGTTCCAGAGATCTGGTCCGAGAATGGACCCCTGCGCAGCCCCGCTGACCTTCGGTCGTGTCGTACAACAGAACGCGGTCTGACAAATACGCTTCTATCATACGCAGGAGGTAGGAGGGAACTTGGAACGTATGCTCAAGCGCCCACAGCATATCGCTCCACCTGGCGGAGTTAAAAGCGTTCTTCACGTCGAGCGTGACAAGAAGGACCACGCGGCGCGACCAGTGGTTGTGGTCCTCCGCCCTCCGCACTGCCTCAACTACCTCCTGAATAGCGTCGATGGTAGAGCGACCGGATCTGAAGCCGTACTGCTGCGGGGACAAGTCCCCCGCAGAGACGATGGCCTCGGTCAGCCTGACGCGCAGGAGCTTCTCAAGCACTTTCCCGGCCGTGTCGAGCATACACAGGGGTCGGAAAGAAGAAGGGGTCCCCGGTGTGCTCTTCGCCTTCGGGATAAGGACAAGGCGGGCAACCTTCCACGACGAAAAGAAAACGCCTTCCGCCAGACACGCGTTGAACATGTCGAGCAGAAGCCTTGGATTCACCTCCGCAGCGAGCTTGAGCACCTCCGCCGGAATGCCATCGGGACCGGGCGCTCTTCTGGGTCGTAGGGATCGGACGGCGGCGGTGAGTTCCTCTTCCCGGAAGACTGGGAAGGCGCCTACCTCTCCGAATTCCCTGACTGGCCGAACTGGGTGGCTGGGAAACAGTGTGTCGACGACGGCGGCCATGGCTTGTGGTTCCATGACCGCAGGTGGTGAGCGAGCCCCTAGCTTCTGGGTTACAAGTTTGTAGCCCGTCCCCCAGGGGTCGTTGTCGATATCCTGACACAGCTGTTTCCAGCACCTGACTTTACTCCGGTTGATGGCACCGCGGAGCTCTCGGCGGGCCGCTCTGTGCTCAGCCGATCTGGCATTTGCATCAGGGCGGTTCCTGGCTCGCTGCGCAGCTCGTCGGAGACCAAGGCATCTCCTCCGGAGTTCCGCGATTTCAGGCGTCCACCAGTAAACCGGCTTCTTCCTGTGGCGGCGGGAAACTCCGGGCATCGACTGCTCACATGCGGTCGCGATGAGTCGCATCGTCGATGCTGCCAGATCTTCGGCACTTGTGAAATTCACAATGCTCTGGTCCTTAATTACTTCTTTAAAAGTGTCTTTGCTCAGACGACTGGTGTTCCAGCGTCGAGCCAGAGGAGCAGGTTCAGCGTGCAAGCGTGCGCCCTCGGGAAGGACCTTGAAAAGGATCGCGTGATGGTCGCTGGAGGAGTAGTCCTCGCAGACACGCCAGTCGGAGATCCGCTGGGCAATCCCTTCAGAGGCAAGAGATATGTCAGGGATCGTCTCTCTGCACCCCGGACGGCGAAAGGTGGAAATGCCGCCCGTGTTGAGGATACAGAGGCCCGACCTGGCAGCCGACTCGAGGACGTAACGTCCTCGAGTGTCGGTCCACGGGGAACCCCATTCCACGGCTTTGGCGTTAAAATCGCCACCGACTATGACCCCGCCAGAGGTGTTCATGATCTTATCCTCGATGGAATCGACCATGTGGCGGTAGTCTGCGATCGGTTGGTTAGGCGTGAGGTAACAGGAGAAGACGGTGAAACCCCTGCTCCTCACCCAAACGAAGCCGTTGCCCGATCCGGAATCGAGAACAGGCACCTTCCCGAGGTCCAAGATCCAAATCGCCGCAGTGCCGGAGGGGTCCGAGAACCACTGCGCAGAGCGTCGGTTCTGGTACTGCTCACTGAGAAGCAGTAGGTCAGCACCCTGCTCCGTGGCGAATTGGAACAGCAAGTCATTTGCTGTCCTGCTCCTCTGCATATTAAGTTGCAGAACACTGATCATTTCTGTTGGTTCTGGCGAAGCTCCTGGATGGCCCGCCTGTACTGCCCGCAACGACCAGACCCAGCGGAATGCTTGACCTGGTCGCCCTTCAAGCCGGCTTCTGTACACAGGACACAGGACAACGCTGCGTTGCACGCGCTGGCCCTGTGGTCCTGGCCGCCGCACTTGAAGCAGAGCTTGCTTCTATCGGGTCCAGAGCAGCGATTAGCGACGTGACCGAACCCCAGACATTTAAAACATCTGGAGGCCACGAGCTTCTCGCGTACCCGACAGCTCACGTACCAGATCTTCAGGTGGCCCTTCTCCAGGAGCTTCGCAGCTGCTCTGGCTCCCAGCGTGAGGATCGCCACCTTCTGGCCTCGAGCATTCGCCTTCGAGACGAAAGTCTTCACCTCGACGTTTTCGCCGATAGCGGATTTGACAGCTGCAGTCACCTCCGCCTCGGTCGTCAGCTCGTCGAGGTCCCTCACCTCCAGCGTCGACTTGGGCTCGAGAACGCTGACAGTCGCGTTCGCCCCCAAGATGTTCTTCAGGTCTTCGCTGAAGGCGGACTTGCTTTCGGAGGCGTCCCCGAGTTCGACCAGAAGATCGCCGGCTCGGGTCTTCCTCATGGCCTTGATAACGGCGCCCTTCTCATCGGGCTTCGCTTTGCTGCGAATCTCGCCCAGCACGTCGGCGTAGGATTTCCCCTCCGACGGCTTGATGAGAAGGGCGTCTGGCCGCGTCCTACGTGACCTCTTCTTCGGCGCCTTCTTGTTGTCCTGAGGGCCGGGCTGGCTTCCAGGCTGCTGGGGTGGGACTTTCTTCTTCTTCCCCTTCCTCTTAACGACGTCGGTCCATTTCTCGGGGTCCGATGTCTCCCCTGGACCGTCACCTCTGGGTTTCTTCTCAGCCTCCGGTTGGGCGGGGCTGGAAGCAGCCCGTTTCCCACCGGCCGGCTGAGCCTTAACGCGCAGTGATGGGGTCGTCTGCGTCGAAGCAGTCACCGACTCGCACGACTGCCAAGATTTCCTCAGCTGAAGGATGTGGTTAAGGCTAGTCTCCAACTGGACTATGCCTTCCTGCACATCCCTGCTGATGTTCTTCTGCCTGCCTGTCGCGGCCTTCATGACAGCGAGGGTGGCGAAGCACTTTTGAAGGTGCTCCTCCTCCTGCTGCCTGGCAAGTGCAATCACCGCCTGGAAGGGGGACGGGTCGGTGTGCATCGACTCAACGCCGCCGGAGGATGCTTGCTCGGTGAGCACCGGTGTTCTTGTCACCGAGGCAGTTGGTGTCGCTCGGCCTTGTGGCGACCTCGCGACACGAGGCTTCCGGCCAAAGGGGTCTTCTACCTCGACGTCCCCACTTTGAGAGGGTAGGCGAGGAAATTGATCCCTCTGGTTCGTTTTTGGGGTTAGGGTACCCCGGGAAGGTTCTTGCACCTTTTGAATAGTTTTTTCTTGTGAACCGCTCATAATGTCTGGATTAGCCCCCAAGACTGGGCGTTTGTTACCCCCCAAAACAGTGCCCCAATGCGAATGTCAAAACCGACCCGTCGCCAGAGCAACTATATCCGTGTTCGACCGCCTCCAAAACACCGGCGGTCCCAGACGAGCAGTGGCCTCGGCAGAGCCCCCCCGTGACCGCAGCAGGGCCCTATCCGGTCGCCAACCGGCACCACAGTAGTGGCGAGGTGGCGTTTCTGGCCCAATCAAACTTTGACAGGCAGTCAATTTTTTGACAGCTACTTCCGGTCACGTGACCGGAAGTGACGTCATCAGCTGTGACGTAGCTGTGACGTGTTTTTGGTGGGTATTTAAAGTTTAAATGCCCTGCTGTGCTGGGTATTTAAATTTTAAATGGCCGGAAGTGTGTCAAGGTCTTTTGGGGATGTTTTTAAAAAAGATCTTGCATTTTCGGAAAATCCGAAAATGCAAGATAATTTTTGTTTCTTTTTACAAACTGTTGTTTTGTTGATTTTCACGTCTGTTAAAATACCATGTAAAAAATGGAATTGACAAATTAACAAGAAAATATCCTGCTACAAAGTATCCAAATAAAGATGCAATTACATAAACATAAACTTTAAAATATAGCGAATGTTCTTCCTTTTTATCTGTTAGCATTTCCTGAACAAGGTAACCAAAATTGTAACCACATAAAAATGAAAGTAGGCAAATAATAAATTTCGACGGGTTCACAAAAACCAAGTTGTAAAGTAGCGAATTTCTTTCTTCTTCCATTGTTGAATTTTTAGTCGAAACCAATTAATGATAACATTATTGCTTGCGCATCAGAACTAACAGTTGATGAAATTTCATTTACTTGTAGACTTGTAGTAGTTTCATTTGTAGTAGGTAATTGTTCGGAAGTTGGTGTAGATGTAGAAGAAACCGTATTATCTTGAAGCTCAGAGTCCATGTGTGCTCGGGTAAAGAGCTGAAGCTTTAATGACGTGTAGTAGCCGTGTCCTACTGTGCATCAGGAGTTGTTGGTGGTGGGGGGTCGTTTGTTTCTTGCACTGAAATGTAGATGGAATCATAACTTTCTGGAGGATGTACTAAAATTTGTTGTATAGGATCTGCATCAATAGGAAAACTTTGCGTTTCAATGCAAAGTCCATCTTTAATAAAAGAAACATATAAAACAGAACTCATGTTTATTTAGATGTTTACTCTGCCAGTTCTACTAGGAAACTGATGTGTCAGTAGTGGCGCTGCAACCTCCCTTGACATGTGCAGCTCGGAACATCTGCCCTCCCCCCACCACCATGAGAGACTCCTCGCAATTTTTGGATTTGTAGTGTTAGTTCTAACGTAGGTGTTGTAGGGTGAACATCTCAGTACTAAACAATTGTTTTTTTAACATTTGGCTTAAAATACTTATTTAACTTTGTACAAGTTACAATATTTTTAAAGATGCTACTTTATTATATTACCTTAATACTTAGTTATAATATTTAGTTAAAGAAATCGAAACTGTAGTTGCGATTAAAAATAGAAACATGGTTTCTTAACATTTGATTTAAAAATATTTGTAACAAGATATCGTAAGAAAATTTTTACAACATATTTGAATTAATATGTTTGCAAACCCTATCATGCGAGTTTTAAAAGAAAAACGAGACCGAGTGGGCCGGGTTTGACCTCGCATGCTTTCGCTTGTTGCCGACCAGTTAGCAATACAACTGGTTGACCTTGCGCCGCACTTTCGCTTGCGGCCGGCCGGCGAATACAGGTCGTCGTCCTTGCTGCATCACCCGGCACACCTGTCCTTGATTGTTTAACACACTCTACACTCTACACTCGACAAGTTATTCTTTCCTTTGCCACCGTCCTAACAACACCTACTTCAATTTCACAATGAACCGCTCCGAGTATACCGAGATTTGGTATAACTGGTTTTCCTATCTTCAACTGCTTGGGGTACGAATTATTCAATCGAACAACAATCGTGATTGGTATGATGTTACAACCACTATTGCTCGAAAACCTTTTCAGCAAGTTTGGAAAAACATTCTTACCGGCACCAAAATTCGCACCGAACCACCCAAAATTCGCACCAAACCACCTCTATCACCTGTATCTTCAAACGTACCCCAGCAAAAATTTCATCTAAAAAAACTGAAACTTAACCGAAAATATGAAATCTTAAGACATTTATCTTCGTCTATTTTCATTTTTAATTCTGAAAAAACCAAAATTTATGTCATTGACATTCCCAAAAAAATTCCTATTCCCCTTAACCCTCGACACTTGATAATAAATAAAAAAGGTGCCAAGTTAAACATAAATATTACCGAGTAAAACCTTTTCCCACCTCCAAAGTCCACCCTGGTGGCAAAAAAAAGGCCCTTCTAAGGGCCGACCTAAGACTTTCAAATTTAGGCTTAAGTTTAAGTATCAACCCTTGGTGACTAACAAGGGGTGGTTTGCGAAAGCCCCTATGGGACTTAGAGGTACACGGACCTCTTGTTAGTCACCAAAGGTTAAGGCTTTAGCGAAAGCTCCCCGCTATTGACTCAACCTTTGGGACTTAGAGGTATGTGAACCGCTTGTTAGTCACCAAGGGTTGAGGCTTTAGCGTCCAACCCTTTGTGACTTAGTGGTACACAGACCACTTGTTAGTCACCAAGGGTTTAGGCTTTAGCGAAAGCCCCCCGCTATTGACTCAACCTTTGGGACTTAGAGGTATATGAACCGCTTGTAGTCACCAAGGGTTGAGGCCCTAACTTAAGCCTAAATTTGAAAGTCTTAGGGTGGCCCTTAGAAGGGCCGATTTTGCCACCAGGGTGGACTTTGATTGAGGAGGGGAAGGAATATAAGGTTTAATTTAATATATTTATTCTCAATTTTCCACCCTCCGCTGTTACTAGTAAAAATTTTGGATCTGTTGGGACAAGTGGTGGTTTGGTTTTTGGAGTTGTGAGGATATAAATTTTCGTCCTCTCCTCGTTGTAGATATAAATTTTGTTTTCTTCAATTCTGTACAGGTTATATTTTTTGTTTTTCTTTAATTCCTTTAGCCTGATGTTCTTTACTGGTGCGGGATGAATTGTTTGGGGGGTGGGGGTTTCTTTGATTGGTGCGGGTTGAATTTGTTGGGGGGTAGAAGAAGGGTGCAGTCCGCACAACTCCATCCAGTCTTCAGTTAAAATGTCGTCACAAATTGGAGCGATCGGAATCTCTTCAATTTGCGGCGTTAATGTTTCTGTAACTGGTGTGGGATTCTGAAATAATTGGGGTTGATCTTCATTAACAGCATCAGCTATTATTTCGTTAATGAAGGAGGAGAGGACGGGAGTAGAAGATTTTTGCGGAATAAAATCGTTGATTGCAGAAAGGCTGATCGATACCGGGATGGAATGTTGCTTCATCAGAGGTTTCTTGAGCAGACCCAGAAGAATAGGGCAGGATGAAGAGGCAGATGAGGAGTCCATAATTAGATAAAGGAAATAATAAAATGGATATAATGAAATAGAAAAACGTGGGAATGGATAGTAACAGCGATGGTGGCGAGTGGCAGAATAACACAAGGCGGGCGAATGGGGTTCTTATAGGCAGCAGACACAACAACCTTGTAGTCAAGGTAGTGACCAGGTCCAAGTAGGCACACAATAACCTTGTAGTCAAGGTAGTGACCAGGTCCAAGTAGGCCAGACGAAGTTGTGAGAGCGGTGGCTAGCGACCCGGCCAAGGCTACCGGCCTTGGCAGAGCGACACGTTGACCTACTAGTCAAGGCTCGCTAGCGAGGTCGAGTCTCAAGCTCGCTGATATAAGCAAGCGCGCAACGTTTCTCTTTGGCATTACGGTGAAGGTGTAACTGGTCCGCTTACGTGGAGGGTTATGCTGTAACGTAATGTTCGCCATGGTGTGTGGGATGGCTTATGTCAAGCACACACTGCGTTCGGCTATTGTGGGAGAGGCGCCCTCCTATAATAGTCGGTCGCAATGGCAATCCACCTACCTTTCCATTTCCTGCGTGGTTTAATTGTCAGGGTTAATATTACGGTGAGGTGTGTGAGTTCGCTTACGTGATGATCACACCGTAACTGTAATATTAAGTTAGGTGTAATATTATAGGGAGGTGTGTGAGTTCGCTTACGTGATGATCACACCGTAACTGTAATATTACATAGTGTAAGATAGAATAGGGGGAACGTTAGGTAGGGGTTAAGATATGATAGGGCGGTGAGGTGTGTGAGTTCGCTTACGTGATGATCACACCGTAACCGCATGCATGATAGCATTTAAGGGGTAGCATAAGTTATAATAAAGTAGTATAGAAATAAAGTAGTAGAATAAGGT
Source organism: Flexamia atlantica (assembly GCA_035578135.1). Classification (NCBI taxonomy): domain Eukaryota; kingdom Metazoa; phylum Arthropoda; class Insecta; order Hemiptera; family Cicadellidae; genus Flexamia; species Flexamia atlantica. The sequence goes on along the minus strand of JAQJVK010000005.1, from coordinate 45,388,615 downwards.
AGGGACCCCACGCTTCCCCACCCCCTTTTTTTTATAATTTTTAAATGACCTTGACCTAGTTTTGATTGTTCTACTTTCGGACTTAGAATTATTTTAAATGACCCATTTTTTAGACTTAGATATTTTAATTTCAAAAGACTTACTTGTTTGACTTATATATTGATTGATTTTAAAACTCTACTTTTGAGACTTAAATATTTTGTTAAAGTTTTAAATAACCTAAGATTTTAGTTTTGTGTTGTATCTTTTATTAAATAATTATTATTTTTAACATTTGGGTTTTTGTAAATGTTTTAATTTCTGTTGATGGTGAGTTTAGTTTTCGCGTTGGTTATTAATATTTTTGAGTTTTTGCGTCATAACTTTTATACCGTTGGTTTAATCAAAAAATGTTACTGGACCTTTTTTGTTTGTCTTTTAATTCCGCTTAATTTGACTACCCGCACGATAGATTTGGAGCATTCTTTGTTATATCCCCCCCCCGCGAAACCCCCCCCTCCCCCCCTCCCCCCTCCCCCCCCTCCTCCCCCCCCTACCCCCCCCCCTCCCCCCGGAACCCCCCGGAACCCCCCGCATCCCCCCGGCAAAACCGGTTACTTGATTTCGTCGCCGTTCAACTTAAGAACTGCGTCGCCGTACACGATGGCCGTGGATATAACAAAAATGCTCCAAATCCATCGTGCGGGTAGTCAAATTAAGCGGAATTAAAAGACAAACAAAAAAGGTCCAGTAACATTTTTTGATTAAACCAACGGTATAAAAGTTATGACGCAAAAACTCAAAAATCGAGGCTATAGGCAGTGGATATAACAAAAATGCTCCAAATCTATCGTGCGGGTAGTCAAATTAAGCAGAATTAAAAGACAAACAAAAAAGGTCCAGTAACATTTTTTGATTAAACCAACGGTATAAAAGTTATGACGCAAAAACTCAAAAATCGAGGCTATAGGCAGTGGATATAACAAAAATGCTCCAAATCTATCGTGCGGGTAGTCAAATTAAGCGAAAATAAAAAGACAAACAAAAAAGGTCCAGTAACATTTTTTGATAAAACCAACGGTATAAAAGTTATGTCGCAAAAACTCAAAAATCGAGGCTATAGCCTTGGGCTCACAGTATATATAAGGTGTGCTGTAGTCTTGTGGTTACATTTGCCATGGAATCCCTCATGATCTTTGGTGCTGTGCACAACTTTGTCGAAGCCAAAAAAGTACTATGGTACATAAGAACGTATCATAGCAATCTGAAGTGTATTAGTGGAGTACTTGAAGCTGTTAAAGCAGACGGTACAAAAATCTGTTGCACTTCGGATTCTATGGATTACGAAGGACTCGAAACATGGGTCCTTTATTATGTACAATTTTGTACAAAAATTCACATCAAAGTTGACACGGACTAAAGGGGTTTTCTAGGAGGAAAGAAAAGAATAGATACCAACAATGCATGTTGGTAGCTATTCTTTTCATTCTTCCGCTAAGATTTAAATGACCTTGACCTACTTAAGACTTAGAAAATTTTCACTAAGTTACAATTGACCTTCAAAATAAGTAGGTCAAGGTCATTTAACTTTAAGCGGAAAAAAGAGAGGAACAGTGTTATTAATTAACACTGTTCCTCTCTTTTTTCCTAAAAGGCAGGGGGAGAAGTTCCGTTAATGTCTACTTTTATGTGGCAGAATCATATCCATCATCATCTGATTCATTTTGAAAGTTGATGTAATCTACATCAACCCAAAGATAATGGAATCCTTGTTCAAAAGCCATAGTATCAATGTATGTTTCAAGTGTTGAAAACCAATTCGGATCTACGAAAGGGTTGATGGTAACTAATAAACGTTGATATGTTAAATTTACCATTCTTTCCCCAGTAACATTAATCGTAAGAAAATTAATATTCTGGAGGACATGGATTAAATTTAACATAAATTGAATATGTTGTTGAGGAGTGCAAAAAACATTGTAAAACATACGGAAACTTTCCATGATTATCGGTGAGGGAAGTAATGCCTCTTTATATAATCTACGGTTTATATATACATTTTCCCCACCATAAAGTTTTAAAAGTGGGTCAAGGTCATCTGAAGATACCCTATGAACGGGGAACAGAGCAGTAAGTGGTTAGACCACAAACTGCTCTGTTCCCCGTCCCTATTTAATTTCTCATAATTATATGTGTTTATAAACACATACAATTAATTTCATATTTTGCCAGGGGGCAGAAATTGCAGAGATGACATTTTTCTTGAGGTGCCGGCATTTGTAGTTTATACCCAATTATTCCGCTTCTATAAGCAATAGTTCGATAAAGCTCGTCCCCCGGGCCGGCAAGAGGAAGCGCCTGAAAAAAAAAATTATTAATTTAAAGAAATTAAAAAATAATATATTGTTAACAAAATAAACAATGCAGTTAATGAAAAAACGTACCATGTGACATACGGCACATATTCTGCCAACATTTGGCCCTTCAAACCAAATTTTGGTTTTGTAGACGCATCGTCTTTTATGCTCATAAATGAGCTCTCCTTGCAAAATTGGCGGCAGCGGCTGTGACACCCTTCTGATATGCCGGAGCATAGGGTTATCGGTGCAGATACGCTGCAGACACAACTCGTACAAGGAGCTCATAGTTATGGTCTGGCTATGCAAACCTCAAAGCTTTAAATACGTACCAATCACCTTGATGGCGAAGGTGATTCCCCCTCCCCCCGGGTTTCCACTATATATTGAGCGGATAGAAGCTTTATAGAATTAATAGTTTGCTACATTTTGAATCAACAAAACGTTATGGAATCTTTCCTAAAATACCTGATTGATCAAAGATTAAGTAGAAACCGAAGGGAACAAAGAAGAAAACACAGATTAAAAAAGCTTTTGAAAAATTAAAATTAGTTGTACCGGAAAGTCAAAAACAAAAAAAAATTAACAGACAATCTATAGTTCAAAATGCAATAGATTACATTAAAAAATTGGAAGAAGACTTGAAATCACCAACATTTAACTTAGAACAACAAGAATTTGAACAATCCGAACAGACATTTTTACAGGATATAGAAGAATTCCAACAATTCGAACAGAAATTTGTACAGGAAATAGAAGAATATCTTCAAACTTCGCAAAATTTAAACCAAGACATTTATGAAATTTTGTATCAACCTTTTGAAACTGTTTCCTTGCCAGTGTTAGAAAGCTTGGATGAATATTTTTTTGACGTCGAAAAGTAGAGGGGGTAAATGGGTGGTGAGCTGTTATAAAGGCAGGGTAAACAGAGTAATCTTTACTTTCTTCGGATCCAGCGCTATGGCAAGCACTTCGTCTTCGTCCAGGTCTTCTTCCTCGTCATCAAGAACATCATCATCATCTGTTGTTTCTATTGTGAAACAAAAATCTCCTTCTCCAAAAAAATCTTCACCGAAAAAATCTCCTTCTCCAAAAAAATCTTCACCAAAAAAATCTCCTAAAAAAATTTCTGAAAAACTTCAAAAACTTCAAAAATTAAGAAAATCCTGTTTTAAGAAAGAACAATGTGCTCATATTTTAAAAAAAGGAGCGAACAAAGGTGAAAGGTGTGTGAAGTTGTGTAGTGTAGGTGAAAAATTGTGTAATTTGCATAACAAACCTGAACCTTCAAAAATTCAACCTTCTAAAAAAGTTAAAATTGAACCTTCCAAAAGTGAATTGCCAGAAAAAATTGAAAACTATAAAAGAATTAAAATCAACAGATTGAAATTAAACCACAAATATGTTTTTGTAAAAAAGATCAGTAACAGGGATGTTGTTCTTAGATGTTGTGATGAACTCTACTTGCTCAAATTACCAGTAAATCTTCAAATTCCAAATATCAGTAATGTTCATTATTATTTAGTAAGAAAATCTCCATCTGATAAAGTTAAATGGTCAAATTAAACACAAGACAAAAAAAAAATGGAGCGGGGGAATAGACCACTTTGTAATTCCAAGAGAATTACTTAGCGGTCTATTCCCCCGCTCATAGGGTATTTTTGAATGACCTTGACCTATTTTCAAAATTTACAATGGAGGGTTAATTTCTTATAAAAGCGGGATAACAAAATGACTTTTTTACTTTTTACAATCTAGTCCTAAAAAGAACAATGTTCGTATATTATTAAAAAAGGGTAAAAGATGTGTTGTGTAAATCAAACATTATGCAGTGCGCACAACAAATACCTCCTTTTGTTAAAACTGAGAGGTTAGTGTAAAAATGAAATAAAAAAAAAATAGGAGCGGGGGAATAGACCACTTTGTAATTCTAAAAGAATTACTTAGCGGTCTATTCCCCCGTTCATAGGGTATTTTTTGGTGACCTTGACCTACTTTTTACACTTATAAATTTTCGCTAACTGCTATTGACCTTGAAAATAAATAGGTCAAGGTCATTCAATAATTAAAAAGAAAATGGAGGTGTACAGTTTTACAGAACCGTACACCTCAGAAACCTAACAGAAGAAAAGCTAAATCTACCTATATATAAATGACCTTGAGACTTAGAAATTTTTGCTAAGTCTTTTTGTTGACCTTGAAAATAAGTAGGTCAAGGTCATTCGATAACTAAAAAGAAAATGGGGGTGTACGGTTTTACAGAACCGTACACCCCCGGAAACCTAAAAGAAGAAAAGCTAATTTACAATACAATCTGCCTAGAGTTTAAGAATTAATAAAAATAAAAAAATAAAGAAATAAAGAAATAAAATTTAGTTTAAAAAAAATAGCTAGACAGCCCAGCGCTGCACATCATGATTACAGTGTGATCATCACGTAAGCGAACTCACACACCTCACCATAAGCGCACAACGCTAAGCTAAAACAAAAATGTTATTTTGAAATAGCAAGTTGCTTAATTAAATTTAGGAAAAAATGTTATACAAATATGTTTTTTATTTCCTAACACTAAAGGAGCCAGTGTCTCGCCATTAGCGACGCAGAACAACTGAGGTCTAGCGAAACTCCGGAGGTAGGCGAACTACCCATCCAGCACGTATAGAGGTTGTAAGTGACCCGCTTTGTTGAGCGTAATCACTACAAAAGCGGTAGCCGGTTTTACCATTATTGGTTTTACCATGCAAAAGATGGAAGGAAAAAAGGAAAGGAAATTGGAATTGAAAGGTGTCCCTAACTAAAAAAGGAGTACAAGACAAGAGAGGGAATGCCCTCAACAAGCTTGTTGGAAAAAGGAAATTGGAATAGAAAGGTATTAAAAACATATCATATAACATTCCTAAAAACAAAAATTTTACTTTAAATTTAAACATTCCAGGCAGAAATATATTGTAAGTAAAAGAAAGATTTTAAAATAATACTAACTACCAAACCAGCAAATTAAAAACAAACTACAAACCCTAGGGTATCTACAAGCACAAACAACTACCATGCCTTAAAATTAATCAGTCCTACGTCAAGATGTTATTATACAAATAACACCAAGATATTTTCACCAAACAGCAAAAATGATAAAATGTTCAGGGCGCCTTCTGAACATGTTACCACCTCACTGTCTAGCGAGCAACTGATGCCGAACCACACGCGCAGATCCCGGACCCCAACTCGGCTTGAGGTCATCCCCTCTCCTCGCTTACCCCCTCCCAACCCAAACCACAGGACCCTTACTGCGGGTTTGGTTTCCATCATTCTTTTGCCATTGTTCCAACAGGCAACAACATTTCTTTCTTTACTTTACATTGGATTTGTAAATATTTTAAGTGTTAAAACTTCTCAATATTTAATATTTTAGGACTTTGAAAAATGTTCAAACCTATCATTCTTTTGCAACTGTTTAAACAGGCAACAACACTTCTTTCTTTATTTTTACTTTACATTGGACTTGTAAAACTTCCTAATAATTAATACTTTCGGACTTAGAAAAATTTTCAAACATTTGCTTCAACATTTATTTTACAATACCAACAGACATCAATTTTCCTTTTGGATGTACAATTTGTGAAAAAATATATAAAATAGTTGAACCAGAAGACTTAACGGATGACGAAAGTATTTTTGAAAATAGTTTGATTCCAGTAGAAGATACATCTGATGCTACATCCGATGCTACATCCGATGCTACGTCTGATGCTACAAGTGATGAAGAATATATTTTGGAAGTACCAGTAGCAATAGGCGAAGAAACACCGTTAACACATGTTGTAACAATTAACTATGATCCAGTACAATATATACATGCTCTTGTTCGGCGACGTTTGTTTCCGGCATCGGACATGGAGGAAAATGAAAGCGATAACGATTTGGAAATAACATATTTAAACAACAGCAATGATGATCACACTTACGACGCATAATATATGTATTATTTTGAACTTAAATTATTTGACGTTGGCACTTAGATTTTTTTAAAACTTCCATTATTTGACCTTGAGACTTAGAATTTTTTTAAAACTTCCATTATTTGACCTTGGGACTTAGATTTTTTCTAAAACTTTCATTATTTGACCTTGACACTTAGATTTTTTTTAATACCTGCATTATTTGACACTTAGATGTTTTTTAAACTTGCATTATTTGACCTTGACACTTAGGAGTTTTGAAATATAAGAAATTTAACTGTTATTAACACTTTTTGTGTTTAATACAGAAAAAGTGGTGGGGGTAGTGCTATAAATAGGGGTAGTTTAAGAGTGGTTTTTATTATTACTGCAACTTTTGTGGAGAGCACACCTACGTCATGTATTACTGCATCAGTTGTGAAGAATCTTTTGAAAATGAAAACTTACTACAAATACACAAAGAAGTGTACCATAACAACGAAACAAGAAACAATGCAGAAGAAGAAGATTTGGAAGAATTAGATCAAATGCTGGCTACCCATCAACAACAACTAAATTCAAGACCAAGTGTTATTCAATACGCACCCGGACCATCTTTGGATGTGGAATTATACGCCCGAGCTTTACCAGGCAGTGTAGTAACTCATTTTAAGATTGACAATGCTCAATTGCAACTAGCACAATTTATATTGAAAGCAAAAACATTAGTAACAGAAACATTGAAGAATGAACTAAGAAGATTAAATTTTATAAAGTTTGGAATATTATTAGATACTGTATTTACAAATGTTCAGAATGAAACATCACCAAGAGGATTTTTAACTAAAAACAAAACCATCATGTTTGCATCGGATATAAGCTCAATTGTGGATGATTGTTTTGAAGAACTTTTAACAAAATTACAAGAACATGAAGGAAGAGGTTCTGGATGGAGTTTGTTAAGTATAACAAGCTTAGATGTGAGAGTTCATAAACATGGATATGGAATGAGAGGTAGTAGTTATATTGCTTTGCCAAGGAAGATTCGAGTAACCAAATCTTGTGTTAATGTACAAAATGAAAATGCTGAATGTTTCAAGTATGCAATGCTAGCAAAATATGTAGAAGATCATGTGGAACGACCGAGTAGAGCATACGATGAGGTTTCCTATATGTATAACTTTCAAGGCATGACTTATCCTGTTTCAATTCAAGACATATCAAAATTTGAAAAGAAAAATCCTTTTGCATCTGTAAACATCTTTGGCTTAGATTCATCCAACAATGTCTATCCCTTACGTATAACACCCACCGAACGCAGAGATCATACTGATTTATTATTTATAACTAAAGGTGATATCTCACATTATGTATATATTAAAGATTTTGAAGCTCTAGTTTGCAAACAGTTATCAAAACGTGAACAACCAAAAACAACTTGTAAAAGATGTTTCTGTTTTGTAAACAAACCTTTAAGAAGAGGAGGTTCAGAATGGTTAACAGAACATAAAAGATTATGCAATGGAAACTATGAAGTAAGAATTAAATTACCACACCCTAGCAGATCACAAGTAAAATTTGATAAAGTTATCCAACAATACAGAATTCCCGTTGTAGTGTATGCAGATTTTGAATCTTCATTGCTTCCACTTGAACAAGAAGAAGGAGAGGAAATTACAAGCAGAACAAAGTATCAACTTCACAAACCAAACAGCTACTGTTTAATAGTAAAATCCACTCTGCCTGAAGAACATCTTCAAGAATATGGTTTGACATCTACGCCAAAGATCTATCGTGGAGAAGAAGCAGCTAGATACTTTGTTGATGATTTATACGACATCGCTGGGAAAGTGGAAGCAATGTATAGCAATGTGGTTCCTATGTCACCTATGACACCGGAAGAAATTTATCTTTATGATTCGACAACAACATGCTATTTGTGTAACAATCAATTTACAGAAACTAAAGTTAAAGTTCGCGACCATGACCATCTGACAGGAGCCTACAGAGGTGCAGCTTGCAACGGATGTAACATCAACTACAAACTACCATCTTTTATTCCCGTGGTTTTTCACAATCTTAGCGGATACGATGGACATTTTATCATTCCTGAATTAGCAAGAGACAACGGTGAAATAGACGTTATAGCACAAACTATGGAAAAATTTATAAGCTTTTCAAAAAAGGTGGGCAAAATTAAACTTAGATTTGTTGATTCTTTTCGATTTATGCCTTCCAGTCTTATGAAACTTTCTGAAAATTTAAGAAGACAAAATTTAATAGAAACAAGCAAAATTGTACCTGCAGAAAAAATGGATTTGGTTCTTCGGAAAGGAGTTTTCCCGTATGATTACATCGATGGACTACATAAATTTCAAGAAACGTCACTTCCTCCACCAGAAGCTTTCAAAAGTAAACTTACCGATTTGGACATTTCACCTGAAGACTATCAACACGCATGCAGAGTTTGGGACGAATTGGAAATGAACACTCTGGGAGATTATTCTGACTTTTATGTAAAACTTGATGTGACCCTTCTCTGCGATGTGATGGAAGAATTTAGAAACACCTGCTTTGAAGCTTACGGATTAGACCCTCTTCATTCTTATACTTCTCCAGGACTAGCTTGGCAAGCTATGCTAAAAGAAACAAAGTGCAACCTTCAATTATTAACAGATATTGACATGGTGTTGATGATCGAATCGGGCGTTAGAGGTGGATTGACCCAAAGTGTTACTAGACATGTTAAAGCTAACAACAAATATCTTCCAAACTACGATAAAGAAAAACCATCAGTGTTCTTAGGATATTTCGATGCCAACAATTTATACGGATGGGCCATGTCTAATCCACTTCCTTTTGGAAACTTTGAATGGGTTAATCCAGACTCTCTTGGTGATATTTCGCAAATTTCAAAAGACGGAGACACCGGATACATATTGGACTGTGACTTTGAATATCCAGAACACTTGCATGATCTTCATTACGATCTTCCGCTCCTTGCAAAAACAGAAGTTTCACCAATTGGCAAACATCCAAAATTAATGATGACTCTTGAAAATAAACAAAGATACGTAGCTCACTTTTGGGTTGTTCAACAAGCACTCCAATTGGGTTTACGTATAACCAAAATTCATAGAGTTTTAAAATTTTCCCAATCTTGCTGGTTAAAACCGTACATTGATTCAAACACCAGAAGAAGAGCAGCTGCAACATCAACATTTCAAAAGGACTTTTTTAAATTGATGAATAATGCGATATTTGGAAAAACATTGGAAAACAAAAGAAAACACAAAAATGTTAAATTAATTACAGATCCTATAAAACTAGAAAAACTTGTACAAAAACCAAACTTTGGAACATCCGTTATCATCAATGAAAACCTTGTGGCAGTATCTATGAAGAAGACAAGCGTGAAAATGGATCGTCCGTTGTACGTTGGAATGTCAATCTTGGATATTTCCAAAACCCACATGTACGATTTCCACTACAACAAAATGGTCGCCTTCTACGGTAGAGATAACATCGGAATCGCCTACATGGACACGGACGCTTTCATCTACTGGATTCTTACTGAAGATATGTATTTGGATCTTCGAACATTTGTTCACAAAAATGAATTTGATTTTAGTGACTATCCAAAAGATCATTTAAATTATGACAATGATCGGAACAAAAAGAAACTTGGAAAATTTAAAGACGAAGCAAATGGAATTTTACTGAAAGAACTTATTGCACTAATGTCAAAATTGTATTCACTACAATTGCATAAAGAAGAAAACAATATTATTAAAAAAGCTAAGGGAGTAAAAAGTTTGTATCTTAAGAAGAATGTAAATTTTGAACACTACAAGCAATGCTTATTTGAAGAAACGACTATAACTGCAAAATTCAACACCATCAGAAGTTTCAACCATCAACTGTACAGCGTAACAGAAGTGAAAAAAGCACTCTGCTCCAATGATGACAAACGACACATTCTTCCAGACAAAATTCACACTCTACCATTCGGCCACTACTCTCTCAATCCTATCAATGAGTAAAAAGAAAAAGAAAAAAAAAAGAAAAAAATAAAAAAAAGAAAAAAAGAAAAAAAGGGGAAATCACAGCATGCTCGCTGTGATTTTCCCTTTTTTTTAAAATATGTTGAAATGACCTTGAACTATAAAAGCGGATGCAGAAAAAGAAACACTCAATACTAACTTGACTTTGTTAGTAAAATCATCATGACAGACTTAAAGGAAAAGATTGTTAATGAACTTCATAAACCTGCAAGAATAAAGTTTCCACGACGAAATACTGTTGTAAAAGGAATAAATGATTTATATCAAGCAGATTTAATTGAAATGCAACCGCATAGTAAAATAAATAAAGGATTTAAATACATACTTACGATTATTAATTGTTTTACTAAAGTTGCAGATGCTTTGCCATTAAAAGACAAAACTGGTAACAGCATAACAAAAGCTATGGAAGTAGCTATAAAAAGAGATCAAAATAAAATTAAACATTTACAAACTGATGATGGGAAAGAATTTTTTAATAAACATTTTGCCTTGTTAATGAAAAAATATAACATAAATCATTATTCCACAAATTCTGAGAAAAAGGCAGCTATAATTGAAAGATTTAATAGAACCTTAAAAGGTGCAATGTATAAAATGTTTTCGAAAAGAGGTTCTTACGTATGGGTTGATATCTTACCAAAATTAATAAGCGATTACAACAACAAGTTTCATAGAACTATCGGTATGGCACCTAACAAAGTGAATAAGAAAAACGCTAAACTAGTTTTACAACGAATTAAAAAAAATACACAGCCAAAAGCGGAACAAAGAAAACCAAGAAAATTTAATGTAAATGATAAAGTTCGAATTAGTAAATACAAAGGAGTGTTTACTAAAAAATACCTGCCCAATTGGACAAACGAAGTTTTTACAGTGTATAAAGTACAACCTACTGTACCGGAAACTTATATTTTAAAAGATAACAAAGGAAATTTGTTACAAGGCGGTTTTTACGGACATGAATTGTTAAAGTCAACAGTAGGCGATGTTTATCTTGTTGAAAAGGTGTTGCAAAGGAAAAAAGACCAAGTTAAAGTACGTTGGTTGGGGTTTGATAAAACTGAAGATTCGTGGATACCTATAAAAGATTTGATTTAGTTTTAAATCAACTTATTTACTCTTCTGCCTTTGAATAAGATGGAGATTGTTCACCATAAAGATAAATTTAATATTAATAACATTGATGATTTAACCGTAGATAACGTTAAAATCAACAATGGTAAACACGGCAGTTTATTTCCAAACACCGTACGATGTATAGTCAGCGGTCCTTCAAACTGTGGCAAAACTAACGTTGTGTTTAACTTAATTACAAACACAAAAGGATTGCGATTTAATAACCTATATATTTTTTCAAAGTCCTTACATCAACCAAAGTATCAATTGTTGGAAAAGATCCTGACTGATGTGCCCGATGTTAACTATTAAAAATTTAATGCTAGTGACAGTGTTATGCAACCAGACCAGGCTAAGCCGTATTCTGTATTTGTATTTGATGATGTATCTAGTGAAAATCATGATACTATTAGAAACTATTTTGCCATGGGAAGACATAATAATATTGATAGCATATATATCGGACAAACATATAGCAAAATTCCAAAACAACTAATTAGAGACAATGCAAATATTTTAGTTTTATTCAAACAAGACGATACAAACCTAAAACATATATACAACGATCATGTAAATGCTGATATGTCATTTGATAAATTCAAAGAGCTTTGTGGAAAAGCTTGGGCGGAAAAATATGGATTTTTGGTAATTATGAAAGATAAAGCTATAACAGATGGTCGTTACCGCATAGGTTTTGATAAATTTGTTTTAATACATTAATTAACAACATTATCGTACAAGTCTTCATGGTGTAAACATGGTTAATCAGGAAAAGCTATTAATAGAAATAAAATCACTTAGTGATTCTATTAGACATAAAAACAGAGCGTTAAGATTAGGAATAAGTGAAAGAGAGAAATTTCTGGAATCAACATTTAAACCTATTACTGAGCCATTAAAACAATTAGGACAAAATGTTAAACATTCAACATTTAATTTTTCCGGAGATGCTATTTTACCCATTTCAAAATTTGAACAAAAAGAAGAATATGAAAGTGATACAAGTTTTACACAACAAGGAGAAACAACTGAAGAAGAAAGCGAACTAGGTGAAGAAACGGATGTTTTAACAGAAAAAGAAGGTCTTTCTACAAGCGAAGAACAACAACAAGAAGAAGAACCTATTAATCCATCCAACTTGAGCAAATTGGGCTCGGATATTGCGTATAAAGGGCCGCTTGCAAGACAATTTGTATTAAAAATGTTACATTCTGCACAACCAACTCGAAAATATCATACTTTTGGTGCTAGAATAGAAGAAAATGGGCTAATGATTGGAGATAGCAAACTTGATGTAGACGAACATGACAATATTATTATAAATAATAAACAATACAAGGGTACAAAAGGATTGTTTGAACTTATTTTTAAGCCGATACCTAATAAATATACTAAAAAGGATTTAAACATTTTTAAACAAATATTGGAGGATACAAATGCGCATAAGAAAAATTATTCTAAAAATTTCAATGTTCATAGAAATGCATCAGAAAAATATAAAACTATTATTGCTAAACTTTTCCCACCAAAAAGAAGGGAACCCATAAAAAGAAAATCATTATCTTCTGCTGAAATAAATATTTTACATAAAAGAAGAAAAACAAATCAATCAAGTTTATCAGGAAAAGGATTATTAAAAAACTTGTATGATACTAATATAATATACTACAACGATATAAACAAATTGGTTGACAGAATGAAGTTAATATATGAAGCTAAACAAGCCGGACATAGTGGTTTAGAAAATGAATGGGTAGCTTTGGTCGGCGAACTGCGAAATCGAGGAGTAATTGCATAAAAAAATATGAGTATATATAATACAAGTATAACTGATTAAATATTCAGTATAACCATGAGTGTGGATAAGTTTGGACGGTATTCCGAAACTGGAAGCAAATCAGGATCTTATGGAAAAAGAGGTGGTTTACCACTAACATCCGATGGAGATTATGATATAAATAACAAACGGTTAAAGTTTGTAAATGATCCAAAAGATGATAATGATGCGGTAAATTTTAAAACTTTAAGAAGTGAAACATTACCTAGCTTAAAGCTTCAAAATGAAGTGTATAACGCTAATTTTTATAGAATTGTAAATCTTCCAAAACCAATAGATAAGAATGATTCGGTAAATAAAGAATACTTAATGTGGTACATAAACCAAACCTTACGATATGATCCTAGGAGTAATAATAAAGTATACGATGCAAAAGATCTTAGAATAGCCAATATAGCAGATCCTATTAATGATCAAGATTCAGTTACAAAAAAGTATTTACATTCAGTCATACCTGAAAAAACAGATAAATTTTCCTTTTACAACTTTGTAATACACGATATTGGAGACCCTAAAGATATGAAAGATGCGGTAAACCTTCAATATGTTACAGATCATTGTATTACACATGATATTAAGTCAATTGATTGCAAAAATAAAGTGTTAACTAACGTTAAGGAGGGAACTGCAAAATCAGATGCAGCTACAATAAGTCAAATAATGAAATTAAACAATAACAAATGGGATGCGGATGCAAAAATAATTACTAATGTTAAAGAAGGGTTGAATGATGTTGATGTAGCAACAATTGGACAAGTTCCTGCATTAAAAGAAATTTCATCAAGACTTGGTCAACAAGGCTTTGATTGTAAAGAAAGACCACTATTTAATGTTGGAATGGGAGTAAATGACAGTGATGCAGTTAGAGTAAAAGAATGGCGTGAAAGATGCTTAAGAACAGAAAAACACAAAAGGTTTTTTCATTGTCAAAACTTGCGATTGACTAGCTTAGATGACCCTATTGATATTGTTGATGCTGTTAATGTAAATTACATTATAAGACTCTTAAGTGTAGTGTTATATGATGTTTATAATACGATAAAGCCCATAAAAGCTGATCAAAAACTACATTGGGTTAAGAAAAATGTTATAGAAAAATATTTTTTAAATATGAAAACTGGAAATTTAAGATTTGCTCAAGTTGATGTTGATAAAAAGGATACAATCCTACCAAAAGACTGGGTAAAAGTTTATTACCCATAAACAAAATACATGTTTATTATAAATAAACAATGTCAAAGGATAAGTGCATCATTCATTATAAAGAATTTATAAAATAAACAAGTATTGGCATTTCCTTTCACTATAAAAAACCATGTTGAAAGTTCAACGCATCAGTCATAATCGATACGTTATAAAGAGAGGAAGAGGAATAGCATCAACAGCACTTTCTCTTATTACTAAGCCGGTTGGAGCTATAGTTAACAAAGCTATCGATTTATTACCTGTAGAACTACATTTACCAGGAGGTTATCAATATTGTGGTCCAGGAACAAAATTGAAAAAAAGACTTGCTAGAGGAGATCTTGGAATAAATAAACTTGACCAAGCCTGCAAACAACACGATATAGCATATTCAAAGTTTGCAGATACTAAAAATAGATCAATAGCGGATAGAGCACTTGCTGAAAAAGCTTGGCAAAGAGTAACATCCAGTGACGCTAGTATCGGTGAAAAAGCAGCAGCTTTAGCGGTATCAGCAGCAATGAAGGGTAAAACGATGTTTGGAGGTGGAAAGAAGAAAGGAGGTGGAAAAAGGAGGAGAAAACCTGCAAAGAAACGTGGAGGAAATATAAGAAGAAAACGACGATCCACCGCAGGTAAAAATAAAAAGAAACAAACAATATGGTCAATGATAAAAAAAGGAGGAGGATTATACCTAAGACCGTATCGTGTGTATTAAACAGAAAAAAACAATTATTAATTCCAAATAAAGAATTAACAGATAAAGAATTAATTACTTATGTTTCTTGTTTAAAAATTCCATTTTTTAGAGGAGTATTTATGAAAGATGCATTACCTGTTAAAATATGGAAAAATGAAACCGGAATAGTAAATTTAGATAATAGTAAAGGATCAGGCACTCATTGGGTATGTTATAAGAAACTAGGATCAACTATTTACTACTTTGATAGTTTTGGTAATCTCCCACCACCAAAAGAACTACAATATTACTTTAAAACAGCTAAAAATGTACTATACAATTATAAAAGAGAGCAACCTGATGATACGGTAATCTGTGGACATTTATGTTTAGATTTTTTAACAAAAAGCGTTAGTCAACTTTAAGATGTCTTCCTATACAGTATCATTAACTGGAACTTCATCTACTTTGCGAAGTGTTCTTTTCCCTGCGTTACGTTTGGAAAAAGATAAATTATGGGAAGCCGCATTATTAGATATAACAACTTATAATTCTATTCCCAACGTTACTGAAAATGTTAATGACAAAATACATTATTACAAAACAAAAGATAAAAATACAAACAAATATTCAGATATACAAGTATTTAGTTTACCCACTGGAGCATATGAAATTGATGATATAAATGAAGCGATACAAAATCATATGGGAAAAGATAATATAACAATAAAAGGAAATAACAATACTATGAAAGCTGAAATTAAATCTAAATATTATATAGATTTTAGCAAAGAACATTCAATTGGTAGTTTATTAGGATTTCCTAAAACAACAAAAATTTTAGAACCTAATATTAACCATTCAGGTGCTAGAACTGTAACAATAATGAAAGTTAACAGTATAGATATTACATGTAATATTATACATGGTTCTTATAGAGATGGTGAAAATACTCATATATTGCACACATTCTATCCAACGGTCGCTCCGGGTTTTAAAATTGTGGAAAAGCCACAAAACTTGGTGTACCTACCGTTAAACACCAGTTTTATTTCAGACATTGTGGTGAACATACTAGATCAAGACGGAAATCATATTGATTTTAGAGACGAACCTATAACTATACGAATACATATAAAATCAACCGTATAACAATGGGGTTATCATTTAAAAAGAAAGAGCTGACTGGTAAACAAGTCAGTAGCACTTCAGCTATAGAAGGATTAACAAGTGATAACATTCGTTTTCTAGAAGAAATTGGATTAAAACTTATTAATAATGGAAATATTGGATATAGCGCAGGGTCCGACATTCGACGAAACCTTATGGGAAAAGGAATATCATACGCACAACCCTTACGCTTCATCAAAATTAAATAATAATGATGAAATTAGAATTCCCATACAACAACAGGATATTTATACACTTCCATGTGAAAGTTATTTGTATATCGAAGGAAGAGTAACAAAAAGAGATGGAAGCACTGCAAGTACTGTTCCGTTCATAAATAACCCCATGGCATATTTGTTTGATGAAATAAGATATGAAATTTCCGGAGTTACAGTAGATTCAACAAAAAAGGTGGGAATTACAAGTACATTAAAAGGATTAGCATCTTTAACACCGAGTGAAAAAAATATGCTGGCCGCCGCAGGATGGGTAGCACCCGATTCCAGTACAATCACTCCAAACACTTCAGGCAATTTTGACTTTTACATTCCTTTAAGATTACTTTTAGGCTTTGCCGAAGATTACCGAAAAATAATAATAAACGTAAAACAAGAATTAGTTTTGTTAAGATCATCAAACGACAAAGATATTATTCAAGCAACTGATGGAACAACGGAAGCTACTTTAGAATGGAAAATGCAATTAGACAAAATTGTTTGGAGAGTACCGCATGTACGGTTAAACGATCAGAATAGAATTTCATTATTAAGAACTTTAAAATCAGATCGTGATATCGTAATACCATTTAGAAGTTGGGAGTTTCATGAATATCCGGTTTTACCGGAAACACAACGTCATACATGGACTGTAAAAACTTCTACTCATTTGGAAAAGGCAAGATATGTAATATTTGGATTACAAACAAAAAGAAGAAACGAAATAACTAAACATGCTGGTGAATTTGATCATTGCAAACTTACAAATTTTAAGGTGTTTCTAAACTCTCAATTCTTTCCATACGACAACTTCAACATAAACTTTACAAAAGACAGGTTTAGCGTTTTGTACGATATGTACGCAAGATTCCAAAATTCATATTATGGAAAAACAAACACACCTTTATTAACGCCAAACCAATTTAAATCTAACTATCCGATTGTTGTAGTTGATTGTTCAAAACAAAACGAATCTGTAAAATCTTCCAGTGTAGATATAAAAATAGAAATGGAATTTGAACAAAATGTACCCAAAGATACATCTGCTTATTGTTTAATTTTACATGATAAAATTGTTACATATACACCTTTAACAGGAATTGTAAAAGCAGTTTTGTAAAATGAAAAGGAAAAAAATACCCCCACCACTCGGTTATAAAAGCAGGAGCGGGAACGAAAATTGTTTAGTTTACTATCTACAGTTGTATGGGTAACATCGTCTACAGCATTATAAACAAAATGAGTTCTTTATCAGTTGTACAAGACGTTTCCGAAACAGCACCTTTATTGGAAAATGATGATAAACATTTTGAAGAAAATATTGTAAAGGAAATTGATGACTTTTTAAAGTTTGGAAAACAAAATAAAAAGTTGGAAAATAATAAAACAAACGTAAGAAAAAAAAGAAAACTTGAAGAAAATATTCCACCAAACATTTTAACTGAAGTTTTCCTTCGCATCTTTTATCCTATTTCATCTTGCATGAGTAAAAGTGTGTCGATAGGATTGGTAAAATCATTAGACTACTCTCCCGCAGTAATACTAAGCCATGGAACAAAGATGGTTTTATTTTCAGAAAATGCTTGGGATTCCTTTTTAAAACATCTACATCTTATTGAATGTTATTTAGCCAACAGTTTCTTTGGAAGAAAAACTAACATTCGACTTTTGGATTGTGACAATGAAATTGACATTATTAAACATCGTGGTCAACAACAAGTAAGAATTAGAGACTCGACACAATTTGAAAATAAAATTCTTCTAACACGTGAAGAATTTTACATTTTAAACTATGCAACATCACATATTACCAGGTATATGAAACAATTAGTATTTTCAAGCTCTGTTATTAAGGAATATCTGGTAGATGCATGCGAAAAACAACCAGAAAGCACTTTACAATACGGACCAATAGATACATCCATCTTTAATAGAATACCTCACGAAGTGGAAATGTGGAGGCAGTTAAGAAACTTTGAACCTTTTACCGAAGTTGCAACGGAGGATACAGAAGAAGAAACCAACAACAACAACAACAGTACAGAAGAAGAAACCACCAACAACAATAATACAGAAGAAAAAACTTTGCTAGGTTAAAACTACAATGTAATTTAACAAAAGAATAAACCGTGGGGTAGGCCTACTGGGGATGGTGCCCACGTTAAACATACACCAACGCGCCTACAACTGTACGGCCTGGTTTATACATATATATATCTAACCTACCGTGGTGTGGAAAACAGTTGATCAGCAGACACCGTGATGAGCAGACAGGATGAAGAAATGGCAGCAAAACCTTGTGTAATTGAATTTCAAGCATTTCGCGGAAACGATGATAGATTTATCATAAAAGAATTGGTAATTTTGGATTTGCTTACACAAGTAGCATACCCGTTTTTATTTGAAGCACCGTGTTCTGTCCATGAACTAAAGTCAAAAGCTAAAATAACAAACAGATGGCTAACAAATAATTTTCATCATATCCATTGGTATGAAGGTTTCCTACCGTACAACAATGTACACAAAATTATGTTTCATTTTTGCAAACAATTTACACACATATATACCAGAGGATTGGAAAAAAAGAATTGGATACGACAGTACACAAACAAAGAAGTTTTAAACATAAAAGTGGACAAAACATTTCACTTTGATGCTAGAAATATTTGTGTTTCTACAATAAATCCGAAACACAACCAATCTCAATGCGCATTACAAAACGCGTATCACTTGGCTGCTTACTTACAACAACAAACGGAAGAATGTAGTGGGGGTTCCGAAGGTTATATAAACGAAGAGGCAACACACCCCGAGTATCAGTCTAACTCCATACTCCGAACAGACAACATCTCCTGTGAAGGATGGCATCACAACAGTTTCTCCAATGTTTAGTTGAACAATTCAACTTGCATTCAAAATCAAATACTCTAATTATCAAGAAATGTTCAGAATTAAAAGAACAGAAACATTATATAGTTCATGAAATGAAGAAAATTGATACAACGCATGGAGACGCAGTCGTCGCATCTTTATCCGATGCACCATATACACCGGGTGATGAACCAAAGTTTCAAGTATATCTTCCAAAACGATTCGTCCAGTTGTTGCAAAATGAAGATCTGCGGGAAATTCAACCAGGATCATTATATTTGGTGTCACACGGAATGAGCGGAAACAACTCTACGGAACTAACTCTGCACATCGCACAAAAATAACATTGTAAAAAAAATGTTTTAAATAAAAAGATAAAAAACAACAACATATCAGTATATGTTTTTATATACTGATATGTTGTATTTTTTTAAAACCTCAAACGGATGACCTTGAACTTTTAATCGATAGTATTATTCGATTATTTTGTTCGATAGTATTATTCGATTATTTTATTCGATAGTTTTATTCGAATACTTTACATAAATACGAAACTTTAACGTTGAAAGGCTCAGTTCTGTTTAAGACAAGCTACAACCAACATGTCATCCAAAAGAAATAATCTAACACTTATAACTTATTGTTGCAAAGAAAAATGTTTTAGAATACCTGAAGATCAAGTTGACGGACAAGCTTGTACAAAATGTAATTCTTTCTGCTATTGTAAATGTAGTTGCAAAACATATCAAAAGAACCGGTTGGATAAACTAGAAGAATTACAACATCGACTCGGTCTATTGTGGCAACGATTAAATTCAAAGTGATTAAACAAACACCTGCCATTACCCCCACCACTACCCCCACTACCATCGGAGGTACCTGCAGCACCGGCTTTGCAATAGTCATTCCTGCTACACCTCTCGTCGAGTAAACAACTCTAGTCATGTCTCTCAACATTCGCGGGATTCACTACAACACTATCAATCTTACAACCTACAAGGATTTGGAAATTTTTAGTGAAGAACTAAAACAACTTATAACCACTGGGTTTGGTTTATCTTTAGAACTTTATGCAACAAACAATCAAAACGAAAAAAAATGTGTTTTTGCCAACTTACAACAACAAGAAGAATGAAAATAAACAAGAACTTTCAGCACCGACAACAACTTACTTTTCAAATTTGGGAGCAAACTTTACTAACTTGTAAAATAATACTTTTGTAAAAAAAACAAATAAATAAAAAAAGAAAATATCTTGCATTTTCGGATCTTCCGAAAATGCAAGATCTTTTTTAAAAACATCCCCAAAAGACCTTGACACACTTCCGGCCATTTAAAATTTAAATACCCAGCACAGCAGGGCATTTAAACTTTAAATACCCACCTACAACACGTCACAGCTACGTCACAGCTGATGACGTCACTTCCGGTCACGTGACCGGAAGTAGCTGTCAAAAAATTGACTGCCTGTCAAAGTTTGATTGGGCCAGAAACGCCACATCGCCACTACTCACCACCACGGCCAAGGGGATTTTCGCCGGCTGATAGGGCAGCCAGGTCAGCTGGCTGGGCTGACCCGGGCCCCTGTACTATCCGGCAGCCTGGGAGGTGCAGAACCCAGTTTTTAAGCTGTACCCTCTGCTCGTCCTAGACCCCCAGCGCAGTGGAGGCTGAAGAACCCAGAGTCACCCCGGCAAGTAGGCCGGAATGATTTAGAAAAAACAACCGGGCTATTGAAATGAAACGGAGAATGCAGTTGTGAAAAGGAGACGCGAAAAAGGACCATTGCGTCCCCCTCCCCTTTTAGTCGGCTCTTACGACAAGCAGGGGATACTGTTGGACATTCTGTCCCGGCCCAACACGGGAGTATATCTTGAAACAATGAAAAATTCCGACTGTATGATAATTTCTTTAGAGAACCCCTAAAGATTGACCATGTAACGAAATCAAACATAACTCTGATTGTGATTTCAGAAAATAAACTTTTCGGAACCTTTTCTTGTCAAATCGTCGGGGTTTCACAATAAAATCGAAAGCGATAAGATGCAATCGTCGGACCAAGGTTTGAGAAACACCGCCATCACAAATTATCCCCTCCCTCCGTACTGCGACGACGGAGACAGTTTCGCAATCAGCCGAGCAGCGTCGGTTTCTGCAATTAGTCACCGACTGTCTGTAATTGTGTCGGCTGCGTTTCAAAATGGCGTCTGCCGGGGTTTGACTCGACTTCCGGCCTGGTACCACTTACCCTCCCCCCACCTACCCCCGCAGCAACCCCGAGAAACGCTTCACAAGCGCTTTGCTTTCCCTTGTGTCGGAAAACGAGTCTCTATCGTCGTTCATTAGGAGGTGATGACACAGGCGACGCGACCGCTGCTTTTTAAATTAGGAAGTTAAATTGTATAGCGATAGAGATGGAAAAAGTAATTTTATACTCTGCTTATAATATTTTATATACTATTACGAAAATATTTAGGCTTAATTTTATCTTGAAAATAATCTACATTAAAACCCTTTTATAATACTTTTATGTAACTGACTTGAATATGAAACATGTACTACATAAGTATAAATAAATAAAAAATAAATAAAATAAATATATATTTATTTATTTATATTTGTATAAAGTATTAAAATTAAATTATTAAATATATATATAAAGTATTAAAATATATAATGTTTGTTATTTTACTTACAAACTGACAGGCGAAATTCAAAAATGTTATTAAAATAAGAATGAAAATTTACCTATAATCTGGTTTACAGCTTTGTATAAATTAGACCAGTTTAGTTTAATGTAATCACGCACTTTTTTATTGATATGCATTTTTTGGATTTTATTCCAAAAATAGTAATTTTAGAGAATCTTTTATTCTTGTCAATACATTTTGTAACCTTAAGAGTATGCAACAGTTATAAAAAATAAAACTTTGTGATTGTGATATAGTACTTAAAAAATGTGTAGATATATTTTGCAATGCAAAATATTACTCTACATCCAAAAAAAAGTCGAAATTTAGAATAAAACCTATATGAAATTTTGATTGATTAATTGCCATCTACTTGTGTGAATTTTTCTCATAATGGAAAGTAATTTTCTTTTATAAAGTATGAACCTCAAACTTGGTAAATAAACAATATTAATTACGACCAATTTCGGCGTAGAGCATCACTGTTTCTATCAATGTTTATACCAGTTCGAAATGGTGGCTAATTTCAGTTTTCAAAGCCTAGTAACTAAAAACATATACATTTGACAAGAAATTGTCAAGTGAGTGGCATGAAGATGCGTACTTACATTTTCTTTACAAAACCATAACATTTTACTAGGTTTGTGATACAAAAAACTTAAAAATTTAAATTGTCTCTAATACTCGTACTACATGAAAAAATTACAAAAAAATGTCTGATTGGCCGTATGAACTGGAGAAAATTAAAAATGCTTTGGTTATTTGTGAGCCTACATTTTTGGCTGATGATATTAAATTTTGTATTATTTGCCTGTTTACAAATTTTGTTAAAATTATGGCTTATGATATATCAAGCCATAAAAATTGAATAAACAAACATTTGATTGGTAAAAAGTATAAAATTGGCAATCCGTGTCAAAATTGTACCTATAGCGAAATTTACAATTTCGACAATTTAGGATGTATAGTATCTGGTTCCGCTTAGCCCGTTACGCACTTTTGAAACACCCGATCCTATTTACGGGGCTGTTTTGTCGTTGATCACGTCGGGAGTAGGGCCTATGTCGAGAGCTGATGAGATGTAAACTGACAGGGTGTGGCCGATCTTGCCCGGACGGTCGCGTGTCGCCCCCGGCCTCAGGCCTAATGTTTCCGATTTACAGACTTCATCAATGGTAACAATTACATCCCATCGATTAGCGTTGAATCTGTATCAGATAGTCAATCAAGTGATCTAGAGCAATACAATTGAGTCGATGATTCGTTTAGAAATTACGACATACTCAATTGTAAATAGTATATTTTTTCAATACGAATTTCAAATAGATTTTCATAAAAAGTTGTGCATGTAGCGTTAAAATACCCATAATCATTCATCATTATGGCTTATAAAAGTTTAAGTCGAGAACTAAACAATTTATGCTAGCTAAACTCGTCAAAAGCTAGATGAGAAAATTGTCGTTTAGCCACTCAAACATAAGATAAGGGAGTTTTTGCCATCCACGGTAAAACACTACGTTAAACGTTAAGTAGTATTTTTTCATTATACTTTATTTAGAAAATCTGCTGATTTAACCGTTTATGTTTATCGTGTTGTTTACCGTCGGGCGATTGCAAAATCTCTCTATTAATGTTAAAATTAATTGTTTTCTTTACCTAATGAAGTAAGATCAAAATATAAACATAAATATAAGAAACAAATTCTAACTCCTAAACAATTTCAACAGGTTTTAGTTTATTATAAACCCTGCATAAGCCTAATTTTAAGTTAAGGAAGGAGGTTTTAATCACCTTTAACTGGTCAATTAGTATTTTGAAGTAAAAACAAGATCTGGTGTTTTCAGATTTCCACACGAATTCGCATCTATTATGTAACAACATTTAGCTACTTTAGCTTACTAAAGCCGCTAAACGTTCACGTTTCAATACTAAATGTACTGCTTAAAATTTATCGCAGCATGTTCAATATTAAACAAATAAAGGTATAAACCAAAGAAAACGTTCAAGATTGTTCCACTAAAATGATATTCAATCTTTTACAACGCTCCTTTTATCGTCAAAAGCAACAAAGAAATTACATCGGAGAATCCAATTTGTGAGGGAGACTCCACGAAGAAGCTTTGCGCAGAGACAGAAGGGGTGGAGGGAGGGGCGCATGTATATATACAAGGCAGGGCTTCCTTCGATCATTCTTGGTGATTAATTTTTGGTACCGGCTCCAAATCGGCTTAGCGGCTTGCGGGAAGCCCCGGCGAGGAGCTGATTAGGTCTTTGTGGCCAGGTTTGCTACACAGATACTCAACACAGAGCACACAGCTTGTCACAACTCCGCCGGGATGAACACATATTATACGGAATATCTTCTACATCACGGCGTTTATATATTCTTAATGTAATTTTAATATTCGTTTGAAGAAATTATAAAGTGAATGTCTTAAAACATCAAAATGAAAGAATAATTTATTATTTAACTGGCAATTCGATTACCAAAAAGACCGTTGTTCGTTTTAGTAAACCTTGAAGATTCTTGCTTCACCAAGGCTTGCCAGTAAACATTTTAGCTGGCACCGAATTATTCCAAGTAGACAAAATATCGATTATTTCAAGTGCCCATTAATTTCAGGTACATTAATGACGGGAATTTACATTACAGCCTTACATTTCCGCAGTCAATTTCCACAAATCATTCTTCAAATGCTGACTATTTGATATGCATGTATTTTAAAACATGGCTAACCTCGTTTACCCGGAATGTGAAGTGCTGGAATACTTGCCACGATCTCCTAACATTAAATTCCGAGTATAAGATTACGTCGTATAAACAACGATATGGAAGGTAGCGCATTCAATGAATATTAATGCTAAAAAATTTTTAATAATAAGAAAAACATTATTAATGTAGATATCTCATGGACAGCAAGGAGGTATTTTCTGTGCGTGCATGAAAGAATTTATCAAGAGTGCCATCTTCCCTCGGATTGCGATATTTCTAAATTGCCCAACTCCTCCAGGGCATCTGATACGGTGAAGACGGCTTCTTTGACCCAAGTTGGAAGTGAACCTTTCTGCGGCGCGATGGCAGGTGAGCCGGCCAATCAGGCGAGAGCTGGGTTCCCGCGCTGGCGGTAATGAAGACACACCTCCAAACCGCAAGTGGCTGAGTCACGGGCGTATAGTGGCGGGCCGCCCGGCGATCACAACATAATAACATAATTAGAGGCGAGAGCCGCGATCTAACCGATCATCAGCCGCGTCCATTAACATATCCGAGAGAAGAAGGGAGGCCGCCGACCGCCGCGCCGAGGATCTTGATAACAAATCAATTAATGGATTCTGTAAATGTTAGTTATTTTATAGATAGCTATGTTGTGAATATTTGCGAACATTCCAGATCAATCGATGATTAGTGATGTAAGAAAGAAGGAAAATACCAGAATGCTTTACTTTAGCTAATGTTAGTTTCGCATTTTCCTCAGAAAGGTGTATGAGAAAGGTATTGAGTGACTTCTGTGACGACCTGGCTCTTTGAGGTAAACATTTCATGTTCAATGTTTTATTTCCAACCGGTAGTATTTCAAGTGATGTTTTTACCAAAACTGTTCAAACTTTATGTAGACTCTCCAGCAAAACTAAAAAAATACACTTGTTAACTTCTTCCTTACAACTGACGAATTCTAATAATCTGAATCCTAATCCCCAGCCAAGCTTCACAAATCTAAATCAGTATTGACCAACATGGGAGATATGTATACTTCCTTATATACCCCAAATCTTAAAATTATTCTTAAAGTAAAATTCTGACTTTGGTAAGAGAATTTTATTATCCAAAAGGTCAGTAGAGCTAGTTATTATCATACGAAAAATAGAACATAATCTCATGGCAAAAGATGATCCTAATTTATAAAAAGTTGTTGTTGATAAAGGGCAATAATTCTATTACATTATATTCATAGACGCGCGACCACGAAAAATATTATCTCAGTGACAACGGGCCATTTTGATTTCGCGACGGGGCAGCTGCTTGGGTGCAAGGCGACCTAAACAAACACCCATCGTCCCGTTCTGGCAACGGGCCCCTCCGCGGCCGATTAGAAACACACACGCCACTGAAACTGCCGTACGCGAATAATAGGCACTTCCGTCCACATTTTGAAAAGCCTGTTTTTATTTTCAACACTACCGCGTTTAATAGAAAGTCCCGCATGCGTTTGTTGGGACAATAAAAGTGATGCCATTGTAAAATATGATGGTTTGGGCAAGAACCCGGTATTGTTGTGAGTGAGGTAATAATACAGTATAATAAGCCTCCTAATAGTACGAATCAAAATTCAAAGTAATATTAAAGAAATATCTTTTGGAGAGTGTGTATTACTCGGTGAATGATTTTTTCTATAACCTAAATCAATCACAACAACGAAAATCTGTATGAACCTTAACTAGCTTATACGGTTATTATAATTTCGTATATAAACAAAATTAGTTTTATGCTGACGTTTGTAATACGATTTGTATGGCCTTACTACAATAAAAAATTTTGATTTTGATTGTGATAAAAAGGAAACCTGTCCGGGACGATATTATGCCTCAAGAAATGTTAAGTTTAATACAAGAGTAAACTTTCCAATAAAATTGTTGTGAAATGCATTTTTATAAAATTTGTAAACTGCATCAAAAGACACAGTTCCCAAAAATTAACTGTAAGCGAATATTAAACAGATTTTCTTGTCTTTTTTGAAATCACTTATTCATTTGTATTTGGCTTCAGATGCTTTGGACCTATGTACATATAGGAAAGAGCAACAGTTGTTTCGACTAGTTTGCGAAGAAATAAGTAGAAGGTAGAAGAAAAATTATATAAGTATAGAATAATTACAGTTTTGGCTGAAACTTTTATGTAATTGAACAACCTGTAAATAATTATCCAAGGCGTTTTCTGATAAAGTACGTGACATGAATTATTCAAATAAGCGTTTTGAAGTACATAGCTTGATGATAAAACATTCCTATTGGTGTAATTTTAGTCATATGAAAATTTGCACTCATAAAATGTAACTACATCTCTAAATAAATTCAAATACCTATTCCCATCAAGTGTTTTCCAGCATCAAAGCAGAATATTCTGCAAGACAGTCTGGACTCTTAAGATGACGGACGTCTGTCCTATTATTTTCATTTTCAGTGTCCAGCGCAAGGGTGAAGGACTTATCTGCCTAGTGACAACGCTACATTGTTAACCCTTCCAGTCCACTGGCCAGGTGCGACCCCTAGTGGTGACAGCCACAACTACAACAACACCAACAACACTCTGAGTGACAGGACACTTGGGCTGGATGTGAATGGTAGGGTCAGCACTGTCTTAGTTGTTTGTTCTTCGAGAGTTGATATAAAAACAAACAACTGCCAAAAACTAAATTAAAACGAAAATTAGTGTTTAATGGTGCATCAACTGTTCGAAGACGAAGTAATACTCGGTTTTAATTTACAAAACACGATATCGTTCCTTTTAAAATATTTCAAAAGTTCGATTTTTAGACTGTTGGCAACGAACTGCTCTTCTCTCCCTTCATGCCCTCTTAAACAGACTATGTTCTCTTCGAAGTTAAGTGTCATTAATGTTTAGGCGTATCTAGGGTATAGAACCATCTTGTTCATGCATACTGGCGTAACGTATTGAGATATACCTGTTTCTAAGAAGAAAAGGAAAGTACTTTAAAAATTTCATTCACAGATGATCCTCAAATGAGACGAAATTTTGACTGAGGCTCCTAACATGGATAAAAACAAGGACTCCCCCCCAACAACATCCTGTACCAACGGGCCAGGAACCCCCGACATCCTGGACTCGGCTATATTTCTAAATTGCCGATCACAATGGCAATAAGCGCCATTGCCATTGGGCTTCTTCTGTAATCGGTTACAGTTGTCGATAACTCTGTTACGACAACTAGTGAGTCGTAATAGTTTAGACTAGGCATTGTTTTGTCGCCGATCATGCTGTTGCGAGATCGTGTCAAATGTATTTAGACATTTGTTAAGATGAAGTAACAATCTTCCTATAATGTACAGACTGCTCAGTATTACAAAGACTACTAATCAAGACACGAACACGAAAAATTAAGTTATATAAATGGTGTTTTAAAATAGTAATGAATATTTCATTGCTGTCACTGCAAAATCTTCTAAATTTTTTTGAGGTCTCATATTTGTGTAAATAATTGGCTTTTATGAAACACAACATTCTACAAATCGACTGAAAGGTTTTTATAAGGTTTTTACTTATTTACTTAAGGTTTTTAATACGTTGATGTGTGTTTATTTTACGTAAGGAACCTACCTGAATAATTTTATTCAATGAAACTTCTTTCTTACATAACTAGGCTTAAAATGGGAAGAAATGGACAATTGTACTGAAACCATGTGTTTTTACGACTCAAAAGTCTTGTGAACACAGTTATTTCTATCACTCTTCAGGAAATTTAATCGATTAAATAAAGCATTTCTTCTAAAACTGTTCTACCTATACTGCTTAAACAACAAAGCAAACAACATAATTAATTAACGAATAAAACCATGTTAAAAACAGTAGCTTAGTTAGCTTAATATCGTTACAAGTAGAACTCCTCCGCCCTTCGCCTGCATAAAGATTTAATTCCACCGTGAAGGGCTCAACCAACAATGCGAGCAAACGCTAATGCAGCGATATAAGACGGATCTCAACCCATGCAATAAGACATATCGGTGTATGCGTCTCGGATCCCAATCCCTAAGCTATATCCCAGTGACAGACCCCACCCACCCACCAATTACTTAAGCCCTTCCATTGTCCCCCCTCATCCCCCCATCCCCAGGGAGGTCTCGGGTTCCGATAACTCTGTTACAGACTCAAGTAACCATAGAAACCGTATGTTTAACCGATTCGCACCCGATTACGATCGTCCTGCGATATCCGATAGCTTCAAGGTCCGAGTCGTAATAGTTTAGACTAGGTATTCTGACTTTTAAGATTTTAAAATTGAAAGTGAATTCATTTCCTAAAAAAAGTAAAATAAATGTTTAAATATCATTGGATACAAGAATATAAAATGAACGAGCAAACAAGTATTATTATGACTGTTGGTAGGCTGGCTGCTTGTTTTGTATGAACCTGTTTTTTTTTGTTTTGATTTTTTGTGCAATGTTACTTAAATGTGGCGAAACTGTACTTTGATGGCTTCCCAAGGGTTTCTGGGTCCATGAACAGACTTGAGACCCTCAAAAGCTCCTTTTTCTACGTATTAAAGTGCTTTCAAACAACACGTTAATTATCAACATAGGATTAATAGTTTGGTCATAATCTTTAGCACAACAATCGCATTATTTTTTTTAATGTATAGATAAATAATATTTTAACTTCATCGTACTAACATTTTTACGTCAGATTTACCATTGTCACCAGACATCGTTACAGCCACTTACGCAGATGACAATGTTATTTTAGCTTCTTCCAACTCTTCAATCACCACTGCTCAAAATATTCAGGAACACATCCACTTCATTGACGATTGGCTTAAAAATTGGAAAATAAAAGTTAATTCTACAATTCCATCCAAGTCACATTTACTCTGCGAAGAGAAACATGTCCTCCAGTCCGACTTAACAACACATAGATCCCACAAAGTAACACCGTTCGGTACTTAGGACAGGACTACACTTGGATAGAAGACTCACATGGGCTCATCGTATAAAATGCAAAAGACTACAACTCAACTCCCGACTGAAACTACTAAACCGACTTCTCAGCTCAAAATCTCCAATTCCGACAAAACTCAAACTTTTAATATACAAAAGCCTCCTCAGACCAATCTGGACAAACGGAATTCAACTCTTTCGTTGAACGGCAAAGAAAAGCAACCTAAAGAAACCACAAGCATTTCAATCAAAATAACTAAGATTAATCACTGGCGCTCCGGCATACGTTAACAATAGGACTCTACACCACAACTTGAAAATTACATTTATTGATGAAGTTGCCAAACAGTTATACATGACCTTCCATGACAGAACATTCCACCACTCGAACACACTCATTGAACAACTTTCCAGACAACACGACGGCGCGGCGTACGAAGACTCAGACAGAGGTGGAGCAGAGACCTACTAAACTGACTTTCACATATTAACTTTTTTGTTCGACAAACCTGAGTTTGAACCAGTGAGTTTATAACTTCATTTTTCATTGTTCACGTTAATTTTTCACATTTTGTCATACCATTTGGAAATAGTGCAAAATTGTATTGTACCAAATATAAAACAAATATAAAATAAAAGTTGTAAAAAATCGTACTTTTGTATTTAGTTAGGATATATTTATACATTTATCTACTATGCCAATATGGATCAATGTTGCGTAAAACAATTGCTCTAATTTTTGTCTTCTTTGTCCCTTAAGGGTCAATTACACTGGTCGAGTTTACAAGCTACACGCTTTTACAAGCAGCTTGTCAACTAGCCCGGTGTAGGCCTACTCGACGGACTTCCTCTAAAGCTGTTTTGAAAAAGCTGTTGTGGAAAAAGTTAACTACGGCGACGACTTTACACGCCACTCGACAGCTTTTGAGGGAGCTAGATCGTAAACTATACAGGATTATCCACAATTACTTGTGCGTAGGCGAGTACCAACAATAATAATAACAACAATATTTTTACTTTTCAACAATGCCATTTGCAATCTTGAAAAGTATTGTTTTTTGGTATTATAATAATACTAGCAGTTGCCCGTGGCTTCCCTCACGATAAAGCTGATCTGACTTCTGCTATTTGAACTGTCAAATTGTAGTATTCACAGCTGTTAACATTTTCGTATACATCCTTATGTAAACATTGAAGCTAAGGACGTTCACGGGGCGTAGCCCGAGGGGATTTTAAGGAAGTGAATAGGCCTTTATGTTTCTGAGGTTCAAAATCTACCTCTATGTGAAATTTCAACCCAGTCCGTTCAGTATTTTTCGAGTTCACTCTCCCCATACATACATACAGAAACCACATCTTCTTTAAAGATAGATTGATAGTTAGATAGATAAAGAAATGGCGTAACAAAGAAGGATAATATTAAAAAAAATTTAAACATGGTTTAATCAATTACACGCCAAATACCATAAGTTATACTTTATTTTTTATAGCTTAATTTTATTTTGATACAGTAATATTATACAGTGATTGATAATCAAATTTTGAAAGGGGTGTAAAGTCATCAACACAGTTAAAAGTGTTTAATTATTTTTACACGTGTTCATTAAATTTCTACACGCCAGCTGGCTTCTGAGCGAGTGGATAGTTTAGTGTGTACTCGACGACTAACTCTCCAACTCGCCGGCTTGTAGCTTGCAAACTCGCCCAGTAATCGACCCTTAGCCGCTGAAGGTTGAGACTACAAATAGCAACTTCTTCTTTTGTCAGATTAATTTTATATTGTTGTAAATCCGTTACGATCAAGGCGACAGCAAAGATCCAATAATGTTATTCTAATCCTAATTATTGTAATGATTTATATTAGTTATTGTAATTTCATAAATACAACACAATTACACATTTCTTAGAACATAAAATCAGTAAGATTTCGTTTCATTAAAATGAATAAAAAGGTAATGTAGCATTATCTTGTCCATACCAAAAAGTTTCCATTTATTGAGCTTTGCAACTCTGATGGAAATCTATACATACGCTATGTTATTCTGGACTATGCACATATACATGTTGTGTATGTATACTCTACGTGTAAGTACTTCTGTACATAAAGTCCATGTGTTTTGCTATTGACAGAGTCAATGGTTATGTTATACCAATACACATCTACGTTATCTTTGTTTAAATTTTCAGGACACAATCTTTTCTGATTCTAGAATTGTGGCATAGCCTTGAAGCCAGACATACTACAGTACACAAACCTTCCTACGACTGACACCGACTCCCCTTGGAAACCTTGTAAATATTTCTGAACCGAAACCGAAATCCCCAGAGGTGTTCGCTGGGGGCGAAACCACTAATTGAATCATCCAAAGAGACCTGAGGGAAATCGAAAACGGCAAATCTGAGAGGTAACCGGTATGAATGGGATCGGCCGAGAGATTACAAGGGATTAGCGGGGTCGTCTTGACGGGCTCGGCCGAGGGCAGCTGCGCGCACAAACAGGAAGGAGGACTTCCTTCGTAAATATTTGTCCAAGCAGTCAACGAACTTTGAATACAAAGTTGGTAAAGAATGATTCGACCTGTAGTCCTGGAGCGTACATGATTTGATGGGCGAGTAAAAGATTAATTTGTTTAAATGCTGGCACAGAGACATTCGCTGTGATCAGGGGGTGATGAAATTACTAGTGATAGTTTAAGCATGTGCCGTTTTTAAAGAAAACTTTTTTGAGGTTGTAGTAGGATTTTCTTAGAGAAATATACATTTATTTAGCTTTCTCTGAAGCTTTATTTCTTTAATTGAAGCTTTAAAAATATAACATTTCAATAAAAATGAACCTGCAACTCCACTACCACCTGAAACACAACCCCTCTAATATACAATTATAGTAAAAATAATGTATAACTATTTTATACCTTTAATACCTCTCGAGACTGAGACGCAGCACTTGCTGCGTATATTTTAACCAGAATATGAGTTAAGGATGAGTTTAGGATAATTGTGGCCGGCACCATCGCCGGACGACCTCGAGATCACTGACAATCTGATCGAGTGGGACCAACCAGTCCGGTCGCCGAGCCATGTTACTCACAAGTAGAGTCTGACTCAAATTTTATGACTGAGTTTGGCACTAATTTATGCACTGAACAAGAATGTGGCGGATGCCAGACATGCATCCTTGAGGGCAACTTTAAATATCGAAGGTCAAAGCTCACAGGGCTGAAAATACAAACACAGGTATTGAAAAAATTGTATTTATGGTATCCAAACGAATATTTCCCAATATATTGATTTAAAAACACCGCCGATAGTCGATCGATAATAAATACTTCATTTTGAGTGAAAATTAATTTTCAGCTGCCATCTTGGATCCGCTCTATTGGATACAAAACATATTTTTTGGAATGGATGTGGTGTTGTGACCCAGGTTGCAGACTATATTTTCACGCTGGTCACAATGCCGCAGTCCGTTTTTGAAAATATTTTGTTGTCCTCAAGATATACCAGTACATTTCTAATCATGAGGATGGTCCTATGAACTCGTAATTAGAAGGGCGGACGTTTATACCCACTTGGGAACACCGCGTCCACAAGCCATCGCTCATTATATAATGTTATTAAGAATGTATATAAAGAAGAATGTTTTATATTGTGATTTGTGTTTTCAAATATGTATAGGTAGAGGTAGAATGGGTTGAGAAAATAAGTAAAACAGGTAATAAAGTAGGCTAAGTTAGATTAGCACGTACATATTAATAAAAAATGGCATTAGTTAAAAATGTTTGAAAATTTTACTAAAACTTAAACAAGTGGTTATTGGACTTAAGTTCAATCTATAAGTATAAAAGAGGATGTTGGTATATATATATATATTTATTTATTTATTTGGCAGGGATAAACACAAAAACCGCTGGACCGATGGCCACGAAACTTGGTACATACATGTAGAATTTCATGGAGTAGGTTTATACACCTTCAATTTCGTGATAACTTTCAGGGCTTAGCCCTGGGACCGTCTTAAAGGTACCCATGTCAGGGATTTTGAAATAATTTGAGATAGATTTGTTTACTAACAAAACATATGAAAGTAAAATGTAAAACAGGTGATGTAAATTAATGGTATTTCTTTCTGCTATTTAACTGTATTTGTTTACATGAAGATTTGTTACTTGGTGCCAGGTGGTCAATGAATTAGACTTTTGCATTTTTTCAAAGTGCAATACACTATATAAAATGCTGATAATATGTAGTATAACATAAAATAAATAACTGATCACTGAAGGACTCCAGTGATCACTGATCACTTATACTTGAAGGACTTTTTTATGACAACTAACTGCTATTTAAAGAGGAAGAGTGTGCTACTGTAAAGAATTAATTTTACCTACAACACTTAAAAAAAATTGCCGGGACGGCTCATTTAAACGTTTTGCTCAATATAGAGTCTAAAAACGTAAGACAGCACTTTTTAATAATTGCTGGAGTGGCATTGTAATTTTTTGTTCAAGGTAGACCCTAAAACCTTAAAAAAATGATTTTTTACAGTGAATAAAATTTCAAGCTAACTTCTTTGATTCCTCTAACACGTATGCCTTCATGAAGGAAATAAATAGGATTTCTAATACGCAGGTCTGCTGCGACGGGGGTGCATAATAAAGTTTTAATTAAGGGTAACATATGCGAGCAGATTCAAAGTGCCGTCGAAAAAGCCAAGGGTGCCGTTCCTTATATTGTGCCCCATGATCATCATCAGGGCAAGCTCAGGTACCGTGGAAACGACCATTAAATGCTTCTCGGCGTTCGTCTCTGTAAATTGGCCTCTTGAGTGTGTGAGCGCAATCCTCTTCACCTGATAGCACGATCGACTGGACAGCCGACACAAGCAAAACGCACTTGCAAGAGGAAGGACCACCGATATTGGGCATGAGCCTACCCAGGGCAGCAACACCATTTGGGGCTTTGTCGGTGGGGCGTTGGATATGGTCACATTTTTTTATGTACAGGCAGTTTATGCAGGAATATAATACCCCCGTCGTAGCAGACCTTCGTACTAAGAGCGAATTTCTAAAAATTTTTGCTTTATGGAAGTACATTTGATATGTTCAAAGAAGTAGATACATTACATACATTAGATTTTACAATAAGAAAAATAAATGGGAAAGCAAAACTATATAATTCATGGGTGATAGTGTATGTATAATTTTAATCGTGAGCGAAGCCACGGGTTCTTCTAGTGTAAACTATTAACAATGTGTGATGAACCTTCGTTATGAAATATAATGTTTTTACCGAGAGTCGGTTCCGCGTGTGTGCTACGCTAAGTCGTTCTTTCATTAATCAAGATATGAGGGTGTTTGATTTGTTTATTGTTTTTTTCGTATGGCTGTGTTCAATGGTCACGATTGTACTATCAACGGACAATTATTCTCAAGGCCCATTGGGTTTGTTAATATTGGTTAAAATAGGATTAAAATATGCATAGTAAAGCAAATATAAATGCTGCAATAACAATCTGCATTTATAATTCTTATAAAGAAAAAAGAAAATAATTATTCTTTGACAGATTGAAATCTGTCATCAAATCAAGTTAAAAATCAACTCAATAAAAAAATTATTGTTTTGTACTGTTGTATTATTGTATCTATGACTTTTTTTTGGTTTAAAATATTCTCATTTTGACATTTTGGACATGGAGAGAAGAAGCGCGGACGACGGATTCAGCTACGAAATCAGCATGCATCAGCGCTAATTTCTCCTCTGCTTTTCGACGACGGAACTAACATTGGTTGTCCTTAATAGAGGGTTATACATTGTCAAGCGCCAGCATGTTGCTTACCGTTCACACTGCCTAATACAAAAACAAGGGTAATCTACTTTTGTTGGCAACAAGGAGAATTCCTGATTTTAATCTTTAACAACTATTTTCCGTAGTACGTGGATTTCAAATGTTTCATAATTAACCTTCCAGATAAACCTAAAGAAACCAAATTTAAATACAAAATAGTAGATACTACAGTGCCGAAGTAGGATCAATTGTTTCTAGAAAATTAATTTAATATATTGGTTCCTGATATCAATATTTTAAACCTTGTAACACGAGCGAAGAACCGATACTAAAACTAAATAAATAAATATATGGTTTACCAAAGGGCCAATGCGCAAATTGCGCATTTTAATATTAAAAATTTCTGTTTGTGAGAAACTCACCTACAGTTAAAATAAATTGTATGGCTTTAAATTCACCTTTATTAATAAAATTAACCTTTGCAATTTAAATTTAAAGATCTCACCTAAATAAACAAAGGCATAACTGAATAAAACACCCCCACATTATTCATCACCCAAGCACTATGTTTTTGAATTTGGTTGCCTTCTCGCATAACAGCAGTAGGATGACGAAAGTTTTTCTAGGGGGCCCATGTGCAAATTGCGCATTTATATATTTTTCTGATTTTTAATAAGTCTTTGTCTCTCAGCAGTTCTCTGTTCTTGCATATTTTTCCTAACCTCGTCGACTGGTTTTTCTCTATGCCTTCTTCTTTCTGTTTCAGGGTTCAATTTACAATAAATTTATAATCTGTTGATCGTGGATCTTTACCATAAAGAATGAAAAGAGTGCAGGGTCAGCTGGTGTGACGTAGTTGGGCTCATGCAACTAGCGCTTACGACGACTACAATGTAAACCAGTTAATACAACTCGATCAAAATATTATGTGTACGGTTTTAGTACTACTGTCAAACCGCTGGGTCCGCTAGTTTCGTGAGCCCAGCTACGTCATACCAGCTGACCCCGCACAGACTTTTCTTTTTTCTTTACACCGTGGATTTACCTGCCTCAATTTGGCTACAATTACCAATAAAAGTAGCCAAAATTCATTTTCTTAAGCTGTATCTGTATCGGACCTTGTTTACACATACAATCGACTTTTGTTTACAATGTGACTGGTTGAAAATTCGTTTCAAGCTGTTAAATTACAATCACATTTTAAAACTGTTATAGCTCAAGTTGGTCACTGGTCAGCCCTTGAGTGCGTCCACAGCGCCTTCTAGAAATAAAAGGCTTGGGGGTCGAAGCTGTAAAAGGAATGCCCAGTTAATTTATCAATCGCCGATGCGACAAGAAATGACACAAATGACAAGAAAAATGTCACTATGCAGAATAATACACTGCATAGAACAACTTGACGCATGCTCTCAGAAGAGTCAACGGGAAGAGGAACGCAGCACAAAAAAGCACGTATGTGCTACATTATAAGGTTTAAAAATACACCTCAGTAGTGAAATCGGTTAAGTAGGATGGCTGAAAAAGGGATGTAACAGAGAACCCCCTTATTGTACAGATTTTACCCCCAAGTATACAGATTTTAGTTTAAAATTTACTATATTAATATTTATAAGACTTTTATTAACCATTCAGTAATATACATTATTACAATAGGTCTCGTCAAGTAAAAACTAGCCTAAAAAGACAGACAATACCTCTCCAAGTGTTACAGCCACAAAATATTATAGTGTTATAAAATGTGTTTGTCAGATCTTGTTCGATGAAATACCCTCTAGGCTAACTTAATTGTCAATAACTGTTAAACAAAATTTTAAGCGTGAAACAACAACAAAAAATTATGCTAAGGTTCAACAAAGTATAAAAATTTCATAGAGCAATAACAAAGTTAAAATTTACAAATAACAACAAATTTGGGCACAAAAACTAGCTGAAAGACTTGTAAAAAAAATCATCTATTGAATACAAAGGATTATTTTGCAACCATTTGTATGGATTGTCTAAAAAAGTTTTTGCATATTGTATCTACTAGAGCTGCTGGTAATCTATTGTAATTTATCTACCTCTATGAATACAAATTTTACTAGCAAAGGACATATTTTGATTTTAACTTTAGATATTTTGTACTTTTTGAGTAAATTTCAGTCCCAAAAAAATATACACTTTAATTGATTTAATTACTTAAATTATATTTTAAGCTATTTCTTGGGTTTGACTTATTATGAAATCGGAGTGCCCATAACTCATGCGTTGTCATCGATTACCGGAAAATCGTTTTCTCTGACGGGCGCATCTCATGAAAAACTGAATTTCCCAATAAACCTTTTAATTTTTAAAGTTTTTAGTAAAGTTAAACTTAGAAGCACAACTTTTCTTAAATCGCTCTCCTGAAAATTAAGAGAAATGAGACATTATGCTTTTGTGAATTCAGTGACGGTATATATGCAGTACAAATATGTATGCATCCTTGCGATTCTCTCTCGTAAGGAATTATATGATTTCTGACAATTAAAGATGTATTAATCCTTTTATATATATTCTTTTTAATTAATTGCTCATATCAAATTAGTACTTTGTTCTAATTGCATTCTACATTATTTCTACTTTTTTTTAAGGGTTAAATATCATTTGTTTTTTTCTAC
The DNA here is from genome assembly GCA_035578135.1 of Flexamia atlantica. NCBI lineage: Eukaryota > Metazoa > Arthropoda > Insecta > Hemiptera > Cicadellidae > Flexamia > Flexamia atlantica. The sequence goes on along the minus strand of JAQJVK010000005.1, from coordinate 45,350,425 downwards.
ATAAACTAATTTGTAGTACTGCAATTTTCATTGCTTTTTTTAAAGTTTTTGTTTTTGAAGTGGATTATTTTCTCAAACATTGAGATTGGCTTACTTTGAATTGCTCTACTTTGATTGTGTGAGGACGTGTTCTGTTCTGATTGGCGATATTGTGTACTTTCTGCGTTATATTGTGATACTGTTATGTTTTCAGTATTAGTGCTTTTGAGTGCTTTCGCAGTTTTCTATTTTAGCTTTGTTTTATCCAGGTCCTCCTGGATGTGTGTTACAAAACATAGTATGTTCAGGGTTCTTCTGCAAATGAAGGCGGGATCAGATTCCAAATCCCGAAACGTGTTTGTGTCTTGTGACTTGTTATAGTTGAATAACGGTCTTTGGATAAACGTTAAACTGTAAAATCTGATGATTTTCTGCATTTAGCACAATTAAAAAAATACTGTTTAACGTTTATCGTAATGTTTTGCCGAGGATAACAAAAACTCCCTCAGTGATGGCAAATGTCCACAAAAATCAAAACCAAAACATAAACCCACGATCACCAACAATGAATTTAAAAACTTCAGTTGCAACAGGAACGAGATTGTCAATGCCACAAACGACATCTGTCGAGTTGGGTCTGAACTATCTCATCGCTGCGGCTACAGCAGTACACTGCTCAATATATAATCAATACTGGTGGGAAGAACGGGGGTATTTTTTCATTGACAGATTCGACGAGTCAGATAAAAAAATATATCAAGTTTCTGTTTTATATTCTAAGATTTTTTGTTTAAAGTTCTTGGTAGGAATTTGCTTAGAAAAATAAATCAAATGTGAGATAAATTTATAAATTTATAAATTAAAAGACATCCGGATTAATAAAAAAGAATTTACACAAAAACTAAATTCCGTAAAAAGTATTGATTCCACGAGTAATTTCAAGTTTTAATCAATAAAACGTAAATTATTAACTAGTTATTCCATAAACAACGTAGTTCCTGCCAGTATACCAAGAATAATTGTATACCACGTTGTATTACTTTAACATGCCCAATTATCTCTCTGTTTGCAAATGTTATGACAGCCGTACTCTATGCAACTAGAAAAAGAGCAGAAATTTGTCTTATGTCAGCTGACTGTTGAAGTTACAATAATCAATAAAGGCCTGAGCCGACATAGTTGCAGGTTTCGTCGCTGGATGGCGCTGGCTGCCGGTCGAGAAGAACTCTTGGTATCGGTAAAGTTGTAAGAGAAATGTTTAAATAGTTTTCTAGATTTTTTTACTTTCTAAAGTTTTTAAATAGTTTAAATAAATGGATTTCTGATGTTTAATAAACTCGGTCTTTAGACAGAAATAATAGATATAATTATCCACATATCGGGGGGCTATATCGTAGCAACTTGCTACAGTTGAACGCTTCATGAAATGCCCAACGCTGCCTGGGAAATCGAGAATTTGATTTTTCCCATAAAACAACATGGGAAATAAGTTTGCTGCCAAAATGTAAAAATCATGGATTGTAGGATAGTATACAATAGAACTCAACTACATGAAACCGCCAATGAAATTTTACTAAGAAATGTTGAGAAATAAACTAGATACAGACTTTCATTTATTTCCCATAAGGATTAGCCTACATATGGACAATGTACTGTATTTACTGATTTAAATATTTTGGTAACCAACAGACATAGAGCAGTGATCGAAAATTTTAAACTGTTTATTTTTTAGCTGAATTCAATAGTGCAAACAAATTAATTATTATTTTAATTTTTCTGTGTCAAAACCCCTAAAAACACATTTTGAGGTGTTTATTTCCCCTTAACCCCCTCTCCCTTCTAATGGTGCGATTGCACTGGTTTGCGGACTCGTCCAAATAATTACTCGATTACACCTAAATTTTATATTGGACCTTTTTGCGAGAGTTATCGTGCTTTAAGACACACATATGAAGGTCTGTAGATAGTAGGGGTGTACGAGTACTCGAGAATCGAGTTTTTCGAGTAGAATGTACACTACTCGACTCGGCTCGACATATTGCAAAATACTCGAAAGTTCCAGTCGAGTAGCCACTCCAGCCGTTTACCCAAAATCGAAAGAATATTATGGTAATTTTTCACATATATCATATCAACATATCCAATAAAGAATTACAGTATTGTGATTTCAACAAATTTCATAAAAATGACCGCCATTTTGAAACGGTTGGAGATAATTTTGTTCTGTTTTCACTAAAATCAAGGCCGTAGCCAATGGGGGGGGGGGCAGGGAGTCAACCCCCCCCCCCCGAAAATGTTTAAATTGTCTTTAAATTAAAGGTTAGACAGTTATTTTTTTCAATTACTGTAACTGCGGAGCCCAAACCTCCCCCCCCCAAAAAAAAAAATTTCCTGGCTACGGCTTTGACTAAAATGTTCCTTTTAGTATGTTGTTTAAAAGTATATAAAATTGGTTATAGATTTATAAACAAAATGTTTAGACCTGATCCCGTCGCCACAGTTTCTATCATAACCTGTGAAAGGAAAGAACTTCAGCATGTTGCTTAAAATGATATAAAATTTGTTATATATTTACTAAACAAAACGTGTAGACTTCTTCCCGAGGTCATAATTTCTATCATAGCCTGAAGATAAATCAATTTTAAATTAAAAAAAATTAATATTTCAAATGCAAATTAGATGGGAGGAATATTTTGGTGTCACTAGGTTGTCCTGTTTCCCGCTACAGTAGGGGGACGGTTGGTCTGACTCACCCTCCCTCTAAATTGACAGTGTGTCCCGGAACTTTCAACTAATATTTTCGGGTATTGTCAAAATATTATATCAATAATTTTAAAACTTAAAATTTTCTCTTACAGCTGCCATTTTGTTTTTTCCATAAACGATTTGTTATAAAGAAAGGCTTTTTGTATCCAAATGAAAGGACAGTTGCAATATATCTCCAACTAGGGCTAATACGCTATTAACCTTATCATATGACATATTCAACAAATTGTATTAGTAAACACGACGTCTGACAAGCAGCAAGGCTTAAGAACCAGGTTTTCAGAAAAGAACCCCCTCTACCCTACGCCTTGCAACCAGCTGATTCAGCCACAACCGGAGAAAGGGTGCAAACTGTATAGATTTGTCACTTCGTCGCTAATTATAGAATAATTGTTATTTTTTGCTAGGTTTATTTTTAAAATGGAGGAGGTTAAAATGTTCAACTTAAATATGTTGAAGAATCCTTATGATAAAACATATTTTGTATGCATGGTTATTTTAGAGAATAGAATTACAAATCCAAAGATAAAATAAGAAAATCGGTTCATAAATAAGTAGGAGGGAAATCCTCAATTTTAAGACAATGTGTTTCTGCCAATATCTGCATCTGCAATTATTTGAAACCGCTGTTAATGCGGTCATAGGGAAAAAATCTAAACAATTCTAAAACAAAATTATCTAAAAAAAAACTGAGTTGAGCTTGTTATCCGCTGATTGGTTGAGTCAGCTGATCATTTCAAATAAATTTCATCATAAAAGAATTTGCCTATATAATCATAATACAAACCAACATAAGCGATATTTTGCTTTTTTTATTTCCTCAATAAGAATGACCTAGGGAATGATATGAGGTCTGACACTGCAGGTATGTGAACATTCGTGGTTTTATATAGCCATCCTGATGAACTCAGCTAGAAGAGGCCATATGTAAAGTTCCATCAAGATATGTCAAAAGATAACTAAAGGAGATAGAGAATTTTATTTATTTCCCATAAAAATAACATGGGAAATGAGTATTCAGGTTTGCTGCCATAATGTTTAAGCTGTGGATTTTATGCTGATATACAATAAAACTCTACTACATGAAACCGGCAACGAAGTTTTACTTAGAAATGTTGAGAAATAAGCAAGATACAAAATTTTATTTATTTCCCATAATGATAACATAGGGACAATGTACTGGTTTTACCACTTCCAATCTCGGTATCCAAATATACTATCGTATTTCACAAAATGCTATTTTCTAAGGTTTCATAGGAATCAGTTTGGGTTTTGGCAGAGTAAACCTCTCTTATAGTAATTAATTGTATAAATTTATGAACCAGATAATGCAATTAAGGCCTTGGATTACAATTGCAGAGGACGATTGATGTTTTATACGACTATAATTAATTAAATATATAGTCTTGATGAAATATATGAGCTTAATTAAATACTGCCTTAATTAAATATATGGCATTTGATCATTTAAATTATCAAATATCCTTATAGAGAAAATGCCATGTTAGATTAAGGAGGATGGCACTTAAATGGTTTGGATACTTTCAATCGGATTGTTTTCAAAAGTGCAAGTATATATAGATAGTAATTGATGAAAATATGCAAATATTCCTATGATTGATACAATTTTGGTGTAAACCTGACTTATTCTAATTCAATAACAATTAAAATAAGGTTCTCTTTATACCACTAGTTAAAGCTATCACCTTGTGTAATCGCCGAGGAGTAAGCCAGGAGGTGATGTGTTACCAGCCCCATTTTACCGCCATCCAGTCCAATCTGCGGCCGATGTTTCAATGCTGTACGTTGGCTTTCATTAACACCTTTTAATTGCCGGCAAACAATTTTCCAAACACTGAACGTAATCAATTGCAAGACGATTATAGACCGAAATCCCCCCCTCCCTCTACCCCCCTCCGAAACCCCCTGAACTCCCTCTACCCTCCCCTCACCACAATCACTCCTCCCGCACCCTGTTTAATCCGGACATTGGCTCCAAACTGATACACCCCATATGTCAGTAATACAGTCTCCAAGCTACAGGTGTTGGTTGAGTAGGAGACTACCGAATAAATAAAGTGACCCCAAACTTCTTCATATGCCTTAGGAATAATTTAACCTACGCTAAGTTATGTCTTATTTTTCCTCTAAAATAACTTCCAAGATTCCAAGACTAATGCAGGCAACGGCCCCCAAGAGAATGCTACAACCAGTCGAGGAGTAGCCTACACAAAGATTCACTAATGCATATTCGCACAAAAGTAGTTAAAACAAGTTAGCATTTCAATATAGGTTCAAACTTTTAAATACAAAATGTATGATTAAAACCATGTTTAATATAGTGATATATTCTAATTAGGAAATATTAAAAATTTGTACATTCAATTTGTAATTGTACATTCAATACTTTAAACGAATAAAAATCATACTATTATGTAATCCATTACCTATTTCAGTAATTCGCCTATTGATATTACTACATCATCAATAATTATAATAATCTAGTCAAAGGCACACAAAAGGCGGAATAACGTATCAGAGTGTTATCAGTATATTGGTATTTGTAATTAGCCCCTTTCGCCTTTGGTTGATTCAACAGAACTAGAATCACTCAGAGCACTCTGTGAGCTGTAGTGCTGTAATATGCTAATACGATCGTTCCCTAAACGTTTAATGGATATTACAGTAAGCCCTGCAAGACGTGTTTGATGTAGTCTGGACAGAATCTGCCTGGGGATCAAGCTAATGATCAACCTAGGAAGAAACACCACTCAAGAATACACAGTAACGTACTACAAGTGCTTTAAAGTATATTTTTAATACTACAGGTGTTTTTAGATTTATTTATTGTTAACTTTATAAATTCAATTTTGACGTATATTTTCGTAATTGACAATGTTATATCTCAGTTTTAAATCATATATAAGAACCAGTTTGGGCTTGAGCAAAGTAAACCTACGTCATAATAATTGTATGACGTCATGAACCAGGTAATGCAAGCTTTGAATTATAGTTGCAGAAGTTAATGTTTGATGTTTTCTGGCTGTGACTAATCTAATCATATCAATTAAGAGAAAATACCATAGATTAGATTATGGGGAATGGAACTGAAGTAGTATGGATGCTTTCCATCCGATATTCTTCAAAAATTACAAACAAACAGTTCATCAGCTTCATAGTCCAGGAATATGCATAAATACCCCCCGTTGCAGCAGACCTGCATACTCAGCGAATTTTAAATGCAAAACAACATATTTCAATCCGGCATAACGAGATTTGACATGTTTTTGTAAGCTCCATAAGAATAACATGGGGAATGAGTATGCAGGTTTGCTGCTACGGGTATATTAAAACTGGGTGGTTTTAATTCAATATTTAGTATATCTAAACTAGAATAAACCATTTACCAAGTTTTATCAAGTTTTGTTGAGAAATAAGCGAGATATAGAATTTTACTTATTCCCCATAAGGTCAACATTGGGACAACGTACCGTGTTTACAACTTTCAATATCTCGGTAACTAATGGACATAGAGCAGTAATTCAAAATACTAGATTGTTAGTTTTTTTGAGCTGAATTCAATGGTGCCAACAAAATTGGATTATTTTTATTTTTCTATTTAAAAAAACTCAAACCCCCATTTTTTGGGGGGTTTACCCCCCTTTACCCCGGTACTCCGATTGGGCTGGCTTACGAACTCGTCCGAATAATTACTACTTTACACATCCATGCCAAATTTCATTAAGATCGGACCATTTTTACGCGAGTTATCGTGCTTACAGACACACACACACACACATATATAGTTGGTGTTAAAAATTTTTATGTCATAAACTACATGGTATTCCTGACAAAATGGCTCAAATATAAGTTTCCACAACCTTGCAATAAGTGAATAATTGATAAAATAAGTTTTTTTTAATTTTTGTCCTTGCTCAGATTAAATGGCTTTAAGTGCAACAAAGATTGTGTTTTTATGGATTTCATTCCCATATTTGGAATCCTCTTAAAATTTTAAATAAGAATAACACAGAAATATTCAGTTCCAACACACTTAAAAACTCTTGTTTTCTTATTAAAGTTTAGATTTGTGTTTTGTGAGGAAATTTAAATTAAGTTTGAAGCGGTATTTTTATGTTATACTGGACTGAAGAATGTGTCAAATATCATAAAAAAACTTGCCCTTTTAATAAGCTTTAAAATTATGTATAAAAATACTATTGCTCTAATCCATTATTCATAAATTTAACAGTACGTTGAGAAAAAACAGGGTAAGGTGAAGTTTCTTTTCTAGAAAAAACCTGTATGTCCCTTAATAAAATGGCTATAACTGCAATAATACCATGTTTTTGTGGATTTCATTACCATTTCCAGAATCCTCATAAAATTATAAAGAAGAATATTAAACTATAATGACGACGAGTCATCATTTTGAACTTCTGTTTTATGATTTAAATTTGAAATTTTGTTTTTTTACGAACACAAATTGAAGTTTACGACATTTATTTTGTGACATATTTGACTTAAGCGTGTGTTTCTACCTAACAAACCCTGACCAAAGAGAAACTTCGCTCAAATTTAATGTAAACCTCCTTCATTAAAATCCCAAAATTCCCTGGAAATCCCTGCTGTACTTAGCCGCCATCTTGAAAAACTATTTCCGGCCCATGTATCTCCGTTATTTTTTCGATCAAAACGAGAACCATAATAGATTTAAAAAAACGTAAATGGCTTTTTGTATATCATAAAACTTCCAATAAAATTGGTATGGTATAATCATGTACAAGAATTTTTGAAAATGACTGCTGATATTATTAATTCTAAGTTGTAAAAAGTCGACCAATTTTCAAATCTAGAAATAACTGTAGCTTGGATGGTAAATGAAGTTTGGTTAGTATATTGAACTTTGAGCACACTTCAATCTTCCCCCAATAGTCCAGATTTCAATCAAATACTATATTTTCAATTCATGTCCCCCCAAAAAAGTGGCTTAAAATTGTTTGAAAATTATAATGCTAACGTGAATGTCACTTCTTACGTTTACGACAAAATAACAAAGTAAAAACAATTAGTTTCACATAACGGGGAGTCATTTCACATCCACGAAATAAAAAAAACTAACATACTACTGAAAAAAGTAAAAAATAAAAACTATAAAGTAATAAGTTGATCTTGACGAGCATGCTTAAATGGAAATGGAAGAACTGACCTTTTGTTTGATATTGTTTTTGTTATAATATATTTCATCAGATGGCAGAAAAAAGGGTGCATATTTTTACCTACTTTCTGCACTCACATGTGTTTCTACATCTTAACTTTACGAAAAGTAGTATGTAATAACAGCTACTTATTATGACATTTGTTTACATTTTGTTGTAATTCCATCACCAACATGGCAACTCATAAAGCCAATGTTAATTTTTTTGAAATTTCAAATCCTATTTTCTACATGTCTAAAAGACTGATGTAAATTTCAACTAGATTGTGCACATCTACAGTAAAACAATTACATCGGTATGCGTTCTATCGGTATTTTTATGCCGGTATTTTTATGCGTTCTATAGGTACAATTCTATCGGTAGGCATACAGTTCGTATTTTCGCTAGGCATACGAAGGATATGCATTCGCTAGGCATACGAAGGATGCATACTAGGATTTTTGAATTGCACAGAGACTGAGAAAAAGTGATTACAAATATTAAATTAAAAAAATGCTTGTCTATTAATAAACAGATTGCAAAACTTTTGAATTCTAATAACCCCGCTATGTAGAATATAGGACCTAGGTGCAAAATTTGACGTAAAAACATTGGCATGGGGGCGAAGCACTTTGATCTTAATAATTAATAAATTACATTCATAGGAAAAATTAAATACCACAAGGAATATTTTTTATGTTATATAAGTGTTTATTATGAACCAATTTTGATGACTTGAAGTGTAAAATAAGTAAAAGTATTAATATGATTCTATGAATTTAATTGATTACTCATTAAAGTCAAAGGGCTTCACTCCCTTGGCAATGATTTTACATATAATTTTACATGTATTCTTTATGGCAGAGAAATTAGAATTTCAACATTTTAAAATATTAATAATATTAGAAGTTATTTTTTTAAATTCCCTGTTCATTTGATTGGAAATTTTATCCTCTACAAAAACGCCATTCAAACCTTTTAATATCTGTTAGGGTTTTCGTGTTGATTGAAGAAATCTATACCGAAACATGGACTGAAAATGGTTTTATTCAAGATGGCTGCTGGAGCACAGCAGCGATTTTCGGGGACTATTGGAGTTTTAATTAGGGAGGTTAACACCTGTGCGAAGTTTCAACTTGGTCAGGATTTTTCAGTTAGATTTTCCTACAATTCCTGGACTTCTCAAGTCTAGGATTCCCACAAGGTTGCATAGTGCACACAATTTTTTGTCTTATAACCTTGATTGACCTGTATTGCGGTATTCGGGGGGTAACATTAGATTAAATTAAGAGTATAAATTATCTCAAAATACCCCCGTTGCAGCAGACCTGCATACTCCGCGAATTTCAAATGCAAAACAACATATTTCAATCCAACATAGCGAGATTTGACACGTTTTGGTAAGCTCCATAAGAATAACATGGGGAATGAGTATGCAGATTTGCTGCTACAGGTATATTAAAACTGAGTGGTTTTAATTCATTATTTAGTAGATCTGAACTAGAAGAAGTTACTTACCAAGTTTTATCAAGATATGTTGAGAAATAACCGAGATATAGAATTTTCTTTATTTCCCATAAGGTTAACATTGGGACAACGTACTGTGTTTACCACTTTCAATATCTCGATAACCAATGGACATAGAGCAGTGATTCAAAATACTTAATTGTTTGCTTTTTTGAGCTAAATTAAATGGTGCCAACAAAAATTCGGTAAATTTTATTTTTCTGTGTAAAAAGTTAAAAAAACCCATTTTGGGGGGGGGGGTTTATCCGCCTTACCCCCCCTTCCTGTGGTCCGATCGGGCTGGTTCACGAACTCGTCCGAGTGATTACCACTTTACACGTATTTACGAATTTTCATTAAGATTGGACCATTTTTACGGCCGCTATCGTGCTAACAGACAAATATATATATATAATAAATTACATTCACTTGTTAGGGCTACTACAATAATTAGAGGGATTCTAATTATTATAAAAATGTTAGTAAAAATGATAATCCCTCTAAATATATATATATATATATATATATATATATATATATATATATATATATATATATATATATATATATATATTTCGAACGAATAGTGTTTTTTGCTTCTGGTGGTCCCAAAACGAGAAGTTATCACAGTCTCGGGCTTAGGTCTTACCATGAGACCTACGGTAATAGCTTCTTCCCTATAGGGGAAATTCGCTAAAATGGTTGAACAAATAAAACAATTTCTTAATAAATAAACAATAGTCTACTGAACATGGCTCAAGCTTAAAGTCTTTAATTCAAACTTCAAAATGTTAAAAAAGGGAAGACAAATGTTTATGTCATATTGCTACTAAAACTTATGTTACAATACATGCGTTGCAGGGTCTTTTCCTTCTTTCCCGCCTTCAGAAGGAAAAGAGTCAGGTGGTGATCGATCATCAGATGTTCATATTTGAGCATTAGTATAACCTGACGTTTGCACAACAATTGGTTGATTTTTTTTTTATGAGAAGACAACATGTGAGCCATCTTAGGAAAACCCCTTTAAACGTACAATCTTCGCAGGGCTAAAGAAAAAAGAGCCCTGCAATCTTCGTTTCGTGAAATAGCTTATTTAACGAAAAATACAGTTCATTGCAAGGGCTTGAAGTTGCTTCTGGTAACTCGGTCATTCTAGCTAGCTCCATAACTACAACGTTGTAGTTGTAGGGATCACCGGGGTTTTCTCGTAAGAATATCTTGACCTCGTACAAAAATGTTTAATATATTTTAAAATTAAACTTTCAGCTTTCTTCTAAAAATTACAAGCTTAACTAGTAAATGGCGTGTCCTTATCTATGAAATAGAAGAAATAGTTTAAGGCTTTAACAATTAAGTGTGCCTTGGAAGGTTTTATTTATTTCAGGTTGTATTCCCCTGAATCATGTTTAAAATTTTGACAAGCAAGGAAGTGTAAGAAAGGCGAGTTTATAGTGGCTGAAAATGTCCCTGTACCACCGAAAAATTGTTTGACCCTGTAGGTTGTATTTCATTGTAATTGCAAGTAAGAGAACGTTTTATTCATTCAATTAATGTTTACCGATCTACTTTTAATTTGCAATTAATCAGGCGACATAATAAATAATATAACGTAATTTTTCCTTATACTTTGGCGATCTAAAAATAATTTTAATGTATTGACTTTATAACTATATTAGATTAGTTTACCATTAAGACGCCGCCGACCACCAGTAAGGGGTATTTTAAGGCGAATATGAGTGAAGGATGAGTGTAGGATGATTGTGGCACAATCTTGTAGTCCTGTTACTGACCAAGGCCGACATGTTCCTTAGACAGGACTGTTAATTAATAGCCCAACAGCCTATGCCAACTGAGGGACCTACATTTTAACATGGGGTCCGAACCGCAATTTCGCCTGGTTTACAATTAACGAACTAGTCTAATTATGACGATGGTCTTATGAATGCAGTACTCAATAGTACGCACGTTGATTCCCACTAGGGAACAACGCGACCACAAGACATCGCTCATAACTATCCACAGTTCGTGACCTCCAAGTAGCTGGGTTACAGGATACGCCAAAGTCCTAGTCTATATTTTCTCCTCCTAACTAAAAGGAGAATACTCGTGCTTATGGATGTTTTGATGCCAGAAATTGAGCACCCTCGAAATTAGTTCGGCCCTCGTCACTAGAGATTGTGCCAGGAGTGTGACTTCACGCTAAAGATTTTTATCCCTGAAAGGGAACATTTTCGCTTCTACTGGGATAAAATATGGTACAGGTTTATGAAAGAGATCTTATTTTAAAAACGTCTAAACTAGGAGTGCAAAAGAGAGGATAAAAAAAGGTATTTTTTAATTCTTTAATACCAAGATCCTCTACCAGAATGTGCTAATTTTTTTAAAATATGATCAAATGTTTGGCTTCAAAATTTAACATTGCTTGGACAATCTATTTTTATCTTTATAATCAATGATTGTACTAAAGTGCGTTTCAGAAGTTGTAAGTCTGCTGCAATTCTCGTCTGAACCACTGCTCACTCCTACTCTTACGCTGAAATATTTCTGTGTTCAAACACAATATGCTGAAATTACTGTATATAATATCGATTAATCGGAATTGAATGTAAGCGTTTTCTTACTTTTTACATCGAGTGATATTGTTGTGAATCAATAGTGCGGGGTGATATGTAAGCATTAGACCCTTCCGTTCGATTTGCGTGTAAACATTTATTTGTTGATTTTAAATTATTAACAATATATTTAGTAGTGAAAAACGCCCTGTTGACATTTTTTATATCATCTCCTTACCTCCGAACTCTAATAGAGGGCATAACCTTATGAACAAGCCGAAAAATAAAAAGGGTATAGTAAAAGAAAGATACCGTTTTACACTAGGAAAATTTCTATAAGAGTGTCTTGTGCGTTTTTCTGTCATATTATAGATGCTAATAAAAGTACTAAATGTTTACCTAAATATCACCAACGGAAGTGCAACATTTTCAAGATGGTGTCCAAGATGGTGCAAAAAGCACTGAAGACATAGAAAATAAATCAATTAGGCAGTGTATAAGCGAATTTTGTGTCATAATGCCGCTGCCAATAATGAAGGGAGGTAGGAACTTCACTTTAACTGGGTAAAAAGTATTTTCCGCCATCTTGGATCCGCCATATTGGATGTGATTGGATTTTTTAATTTAGTCCACAAAGCTTTTGTAGATTGTTTTTGAGAGAAAGATGTGTAATAAAATCTAGCTTTGGAATTTCTGATCTGTTGCTGGGTTTGATTCCTGAGCCTTTTGTAGATGATCCAGTCCTGAGGATGTTTGGTCCGCTTGGCTTTACGGAAGGCCTTGTCTCTTTGCCTTTGAAGGTTACGAATGAAATCATTGATCCATGGAGCAGGAGGCTTCGAAACCCGTTTGGATACCAAGGGGCAGTGTTTATTGTGAAGGAAAGAAAGATAGTTGTAATGTTCAATCATGGTGTCAATATCATAAGCCTGAGTAACATTTTCCCAAGGAACGTTACAGGCATCCTGAAGAAGAGCATTTTGATTTAAATGTTGGTAGTCCCTATTTGATGAATTGTGGGCTAGGTTTAGGTTGTTTAAGCTTATAAACACAGAATATGAGATCATGTTTGGAGAGCCCGGGAGCTAAAAATTGACGACCATGATGTGCGATGTGAGAAGGATCACTAACAGCAATAATATCCAGCAGTGTGTCAGCAGTCGCAGTATGGTGAGTAGCTTGTAAGGGTAGAATTGCCATGTTGCAAGAGAATAGTAAGTTAGTCAGTAAGGATTGGTCATAAGTAGGTGGTCCAAGTAGGTCGGAGTTGAAATCGCCCATCACAATGACATGACCGTAACGAGCCATCAAACCCACCAGGTCGTGCTCGAATTCCGCAAAAAAACCGATGTTAGGGGCTCTGTAGCAAACTCAAATCAATACATGAGTTTGATTAACGCAAACATCTAAAAACATATATTCAGGTCATCCAACTCTCGACGTATCAGAAGAAAAAATTACAAAAGACGGAAAATGACACTTAATGTAAACTGCAACTCCGCCTCCCCCCTTATGGAGACGATCGTTTCTAAAAATATTATAACCAGCCAATTCAACACTCTTATCATGCAAAGAAGGTTTAAGGCAAGTTTCAGAAACCATGATTATATCAAAAGAAGAAGGTTGGAAAATTATACGAAATTCGTCAATGTGACACGAAAGAGATTGTGCATTAACATAAGCTGCCTTTAAGAAGTTAGAGAAGGGCGTGAGAGTTTGGCAGAGAAGCTGAGGTAACGGAGGCGGTGGAAGCACACGCTGGGCCAGGACAGCGTTGTCAGTGACGACAGCGCCGGCGGCGGCGACGCGACGTGCGGGGAGCAGGCAGCGAACAGCCAAAGACAATAGCGGCCGGGACACGGGCAACACACTCACGCAACATTTACCCACACATACATACATTGAGGTTAACCTAACATTTAACTGGGCAAGACGTTGCCGAATAAAAGTATTAGTTCGCATTTACAATTGTACATCAGCTCCAAACTAAATAATATTTACAATAAAATAACAAATTGAAAAAAACATATGTTTGTGTTAAATGGCAAATTAAATTATTCATGATAAATCTCATTGCTTATGCAACAAATTTAATTGAAAGCAAAGTCAAAACAGATAAACAGTACCGCAACAAATTTTACTATAAAATAAAATAAAATTTTTTGGATTGATATTTACTTGAAAAAAAAACAAGAATAATAAAGCTAAGAAGCAGATTTTATATCCGAACAATGATTGAAAATTACATAGCTCCTAACCTACAAATTAACTCATACAATTTACAACCTGTATTTATAGAATATTAAATAGTGTTAGTACAAAATTATAATTTAAAGATTATGGCAATATCAAAGCAAACTGTAGACACTTTAAGAATATAAGATCTGTTAGCTTTTATCATAATTAGTATCAAATGAAATTGATTGATTGAAATAATTTAAGCTACAAGGCCCATTTTAATACAAGCACAATGAAATCTGTTTTTCGGTACAGAACATTAAATTAAACAAACGTAAACTGAAATAAATGAAAGAAGAATGTAAGAAATATAACTCTTAAAGATATTCAATGCTTAAAACTCCCATAAGGATTGTATGAGAAAAATATTTGATTGGGTATATCTTGAAAACGAATAAAGATTTTCAAAAACGGATTTCGGCATTGCAATCAGCGTGAAAATCTAGTTTGAAATAATGGGCGCGTTCAGCCCCATTCGATTCGGACGTACGTGGATTCGGTAAGCAACCGGACATTGTTGATTGTCAAGATGCGGTGGATTTGCCTATTAGTGACTATGGTAACCGGTTAGCCACCGGTGACTGCGGCTGAACGCACCCAATGGGTCACAACACAATGTTTACATTTGAAAAAATATATTACATCCAATATGGCGGATCCAAGATGGCGGCTAAAAAATGTTTTTCCAGTCAAAGCGAAGGTCCTACCGCCCTTCAATTATTGGCAGTGGTCTTATGACACAAAATTCACTTATACACTGGGCAAGGGATTAATTTACTGAATCATTAAAGAAGATTGCCTCGTTTTTTTCTCTATTTTGGTAGCCATCTTGAATTGGGGTGTATATAAGGATGAAATAAATGTCAACAAGTCATTTTTTCATCCAAAGGTACTCATTATCAATTTTCATAAGTTATTTCAATTTTTACAAGCCAGTCGAACGGAATATACATATCATCCCAGACTACAATTTCAACGCATTTTTTTTATAAATGATGATCCTTTTCTATACTTGGTTTAACTGTCTTTTAAAATCATCAGCTTGCATAAATTTGGCAAAAAAAATTAAAAACATTATCTTTGCTTGTATTTGATACTGAGTCTATGAAAAAGGATTCCTTCCAGGAGAGAGGATTCTCAAAATACAGAAAAAGTTTAACGATAACATTCATTATATGGTAAGGAACATTTTTCACCGACTTGTTCCCCATGTTGAGCAGTCAGCTGGGCAATGGAGGGGGGTGTTGTTAGTCAGAAGGAGGGGTCGTGGGGCGGTCGGGGGATTTAAGTACGCTATTATTGTCGGAGTTAGGCTGGTAAGCACCAATAATCCGGGGATTCAATCTGCAGCCCCGCGGCAATTTGTAAATCCTATTTATTGGTCGCCTCCCCCTCCCGTACAACCGACAGACCTTCCTTCTTTACACGTTTTCCTCGCTTTCCCTTAACATATTAGTTGTATATTTTTTACATTTGTGGGACGGTAGAAAATAAATCCTATCTTAAATATTTTTATAGCTTAAAATTGTAAAAAAAATACTTTATAAATTCAAAATGAATTTTAGTTTATCTCAACCGCCCTTGTAGTTATTCCTTCATTTAGGAAAAAACAGTATTTTTTGCAAGTAACAATAATGAAGACATTAACCTTTTTTACTGCCGTATCATAGAACATATTTTCAATATATGTTGATTGAACCAATATATACCGTGTCCCTTAAAAACTTGTTAATTTCAAAACCTAATAATACCTGTTTAGGCAAACGTAGCCAATTTTGAAGGTGACCATGAGATAAGGTTAATGAGATAAGGAGATAAGAACTCATAAAGGTTCTTCCTATGTCATTAATAAATGTCAGCTGATTAAATGCCGTTGCTTAGAGTGTTAAAAATAAAAATGTTCCCTACAATTAATAATAGGCATGACATGCCCAACGCTGGTCCTCAAGACGTGTCACTATGTTTTTCCGCTATGCGGGACTAAATTTATATGTTTAAATTTATAATTGCAAAGTTTAAAAAGTTTAAAACCTATGTCTGCGTATCGGACTGTTATATGCAATTCTTTATTTTAAATTGCATTTTTGTTTTTACTGAGCAACGACAGTGAATCAACAAATATTTACAAACAACATTCAAATAAACTTTATAAGTGCAATTATCATATCACTTGCAAAATTGGCTGCGCTTGCCTGAACGGGCTTTATTAGGTTTTGAAATTCACCAGTTTTGTTGGACACAACGTATTTCTATTAATTATTACTGACACGTGACAGACAAATACTTAAAGCAGAACTCAAGCTTTCAACATATGTGTATTGATTATAACGTGATTTAAACAGAGTAGGCCTACTTTAGAGTTTATGAAATGCTCAATCGCTCAATGCCAAGTTTATATAATTTTGTATGATTTTGGAACAAAATTATAATGCGTTTATACTAGTTTGAACGAGTTTGGAGCAAAACGGAGAAAAGCAAATAACCTTATTATATTCCATTTCTATTTCAGGATAAATTAATTACAATATCCATAACTTTTAATATACAATTTACGAACATTGTAAACCATTCTAAAACTAATTTATTCCTTATTTATATCAACCAACAATTGCTTTACAATGAATGAAAGCAGAATTAATTTTGATTAAAAACTCCAGATAGGAGATAACGGCTTTGGTAAAAGTATAAAGGAGTGATTAATAATGGCGCGGATTAAGCAGACGGTGGCGTGCATAATAGACTCGACCCCGGGCCATTGTCCCGGGCCTTCATTAGTTATCGCACCGTCCTCCGTAACTGTCCTCCAGCTACGGGTTGTTAAAGGCATTATAATAGTATACGGCGAGTATAATTGCACGATCTCTGGGCAATGTAAAATTGAAATTGCTGGAGTTAACAACAAACTGCGAAACCTTGTGCCAACAAATACCGGTCCAAGTCTGTTCCAATCTCATTTTAAAATGTCTAAAAATCATCAAACATTGAGTAAGTTATGAAATGGAACTGCTTTTATTGAAGTTAATGTTTTTTACAACTTGAGGTTTTGATGAAATAAAAAAACTCATCGGGGTTAAAAAATTAAATAACACGCACTTAAAGATGTTTTAAATATGATAAATAACATTTTCCTGATAACTAAATACTTATTCTGGGACTAAACAGATCAACTCACACCTACTGTTTCTTCCTTTATAGGCCAAGCAAATTAGACTTGTAGCACCCAAAATTAGAAACAGTCCGGGAAATCGTTTCATCCGTTTGGGGCATCCTAAACAAGATAAAAATAAGTTTGCGACGGATTCTGTCTGGTGCTTAACTTTTGAGAGGCAAAAAACCACCAAAATTGTGTACTTTTTGTAGATTTTTACTTATAACTCGAAAACAGTGCATCCTAGAGAAAACATCCAGATAGCACTTTTAAAGAACAAGAAATCCCGCGTCGAATGACGTATAAGTCATCAAGATCGACCCCACCGCTTAGCCACAACCGATCGTCAAAGTTCTCTTATTTTAACGAAAGAACTAGCATATCTCAAAAGTTAAGCACCAGTCAGAATCCGTCGCAAACTTATTTTTACCTCATTTGGGACGCCCTAAACATATTAAAACGATTTCCCAGACTGTTCCTAATTTTGGGTGCTACAGCTCTTTTTTGGTCTAATTTGCTTGGGCTATTATAGTTCATATAATTATTACTTTTTGGTTGGGCATTTGAATTTTTAGACCTATTTTTTACTTCGTAACAGGACAGGAGTTAGTACCGTGGTGTACTGATGTAAAGTCTTCATTTATAAAATATATATATTCGATCTACACACTAGAGCTGGAGAACTTCAGTCGTATTTAAAGAGCATAATTTCAACAGTGTTCGTTTGTGTTAGCCGAGATTTCGAGGTGGATCATTATCATGGTATCACATTATGAATAGTTATGATATGAAATTGCAATAGGGTATGACTCAAACCAGTGAAAATATTAAACGATTTAATTCCCCGTAGAGCGCCGTCTGGGTGGTAAATAGCTCCATTAAACACTAGCAGGGATCTCCGGAACAACGACACGTATCCAGAGTTTATGTACGAATAAAGCGGAGTCTCCTCAAAACAAGGTTTGTGGCCCATCATTCAACTGTACGTGATTCAATATACCCCTCCCCCCCTCATCCTGCAACAAAACTCGAATTCGGCATTCCGCCCCTACCCTCCAATCTCTATTTGTATTACCTCAAAACCGTCTCCAGTTAACCGTTTCGGATCCCCGCCAATAAATGGTATTGTGTTAAATCTATCGAGACTGCAATATCTTGTTCAATGGGCTTAACAGTTTTATTTTTCTCGTTTCGATTTTGATTGCTCACGTTCTTCAAAATAAATTACGTGGCTAGGCCGTTAAAAATAAACCGTTAAATTTATAAAATGACAATGGATGAAATTGGTATGTATAGTCAAGACAGAAAAGAGAATGTTTACATTTAATTAAATTTCGCATTTAATTTTCTAATTATATTCTATGTTATGTTCATAATAATAGTTTAAACTTGATTATTCAATTAAAAGAATAACATTTACTTCGCACATTTTAGTTTCACCCGAACTATTCACACATCTAAAACCAAGAGCAATGAAAATAATTTTTGACCACTCGAAGTATGCCAGCTCAGTCGAAAAGGCATGGTAGTTTTTATTTATTTATTTATTTATCTAGTACCAAAGTTTAGCCGATTTATTTATTTCTTTAACCCAGTATAACGTAAGGCATATTCTACGTTTCTGTATGATCAAGACTGTCTGGTAGTTACTGCTATTGTCCTGTAACTTTTAAGAATTAACTAAGTGTTCTTGTGAGAGTGGCTTCAGTCCTGCAATGTCTTCTCGTTAAAGTCTAATATTTATTTTCATATTCTGCCTATGCTCAAAGTCCATATCCGAAGTCAAATTATTGTATGTCTTATTCGAAAGAGCAATACCAACCTATTACCAACCTATTGTAGTTCAATTCCAATTACTTACAATTTAATAATTAAAAAATCCAAGAATTTCAATTTTTAACTTCGTTTTGATAATTGTTAATTTTTTACTTTTTATATTAAAATCTACCCGATTGAATAACTAGATGTTATTTTGCTGTACCTACTTTCTGCTTTTGCTAAGTTGTAGTGGAACAAGAAACTTTGTGAAACCATTGTCGCCGACTAGCCAAAGGGAACACAAACGCGGCGCTGAACGCCATCTGTGAACTGGTATCCTTTTGGCGTGTTTTATATGAAGGCGCCGGCGACGTGTTAGCGGAGTCGTCGCTGTATTCGGCAAAACCTCACTCCTAGATATTGATAAATCTAGCTCGGAGGTGAATAAAGATAATATGTTACAGTTAAATAGAATATTGTTCGTCCCGTAGAGGGCTGGGCGGCAGTGGGGCGATTGAAAGCGACGCGTCGCGTCGTCGCGCGGAACTGGGCGATGGCTCCCCGGGGCGCGTGCAACGGTAATAAATACCCAACTGACGGCCACTTCGTCTGGAGCCAATAATCTATTTATATTTTTAAATAAAAATAAGGAAGAATTACTCAGTTTGAGTAAACAATTGGTTTTATATTTTTGTAATTAAAACGGCTTCATTGCAATCACGCCGAAATATTGCATTCTAAAAAATAAATTTTTGTTTCTGCTTCGTCGTTTAAGAAAACATTTTAAAAATCGTGAAAATGGTCAAATAACAAACGAAATAAAGTCCAGATTTATTTTCAGAATGTAAACCCAACGCCCGAAGTAATGCCGCACGAGTGTTCAAAAAAATCAGACAATTTTTGAAAAAGTTGCTATTTTATTTTTTTAATGTAAGATGCAAGGACTCTATATTTAATTGATTCAACTTACTTATATTTAATTTATTAGCTAAACGTATATTTAGTTGAATCGCAATAAACTATGATTATTGAAAGAAAGAGATCGGTTCGGCGGAGCGACCCCGCGGCACTAAAAATATTCTTTTTTAATAACGCAGTAGAAACGTAAATAGCAGTCTTACAAATTAGCACTAAACTTTCTTCCTATGACCATTAAATCACGTGTTAAGCACAAGTTTCAAATGATTTTCAGCCAACTCCGTGCAGTTTGATCTGCGAGATATATTTATGAAAATACGATTAGCAAATTAAAAAAAAAATCATATGTATGATTTAGAATAACTCTGCAAAGAATCATCGGAAAACAATTGCCTTGTCGTGAAACTTAACTAGACCTTGCCATGAATAATATATAAAAAAATAAAAATACTTGTGATTAATACTAATAACGTTATCATCAATACATTTCCAAATTCCAACATACTGTTAATTAATAGGTTATCCCATTTAATTTTTCCGGCATTATGCTTTGAATTATTTCACTTGTCTGTCTAAATTGTTGGCACTCATAAAATGTTTCTAAAGACAGTTAATATGAAAAACGTAATAATAAACGTGATCAGCGCAACGGTGTGCGAGGCAGACAAAGTACAGTGACAGCTCGGCAACAGTGATGTCTGCGGCCCTGGGCCAAGATGTGCGAATAAAATGGATCTAATAGGCTCAGGCAGTTCTTCCGCCACAGAACGCCTCTCACTGCATTCATAAATTTAAAATCAGTTTATTTATTATGTATTATGGTGAACGTATCTCGTAAAAGAAAAAAAGTTAAATCAGATCTTTCCTGCGTTACTCAAACCAGACGCTACGCGAGGTTCATCAACGTACGACTTTTTAACAACGGAATTAGAAATTTGTACATTAGAAATAAATTAATAACTTAATTTATATCAATTACAGTCATCTCAAATTTTTATGTTGTGTTCTTAAGAAACTTGACTTAAGATTTTCTGCAGGCATTCTTCGCTGATGTTTTTATGCAGAGTTGTTCTAAATAAAACGCAGGGAAAATGTTGTTATTAGTATTCTTTTTGTAGATTCAACTCGTAACATAATCTGCTTGGAGTTAGTTATAAAATTATATTACACTTGTGCTTACTCGTATTTGACTGATTATTGGAATACAGTTTACTGTCAATTTTCAACTTTTTTAATTTTCTACCTACACCGTTTTTAAATAAAACAGTTTCTATGCCGCGTGGTCGCTTTGCCCATCACCTTCTTTCAATAATCGCTGTTTTTTTTAAATATATTGTACATGTAGTACAAAAGAATGCTCAAAAAAATGTCTAAAACTTTCAAAATGAGTTTAATTTGTCAAACGGCATTCTTCGATTTGGTAGTCGAAATTTCTTCAAACGTTGATCATCGCTTCTGCAGTTGATCATTTGTTGCTATCAAAGTTTCAGTCATGTTCCATAGTGCTGCAAACAAGTACGCGATGGAGTCTCATAGACATGAAGTTTATGTTTTCCAAACAAAAATGGTCTATGGTGCTAGACCTGGACCATAAAATAGGAGCCGTATGAAACATTTTTACTCCTGCGCCTTGTGGTGATTTAAGTGATCAGGTACTGTACATATTTCATATTTTAAACAAAATAAAAAGACTAACGAAAAAGTATCGCTTCTCTTACTAGATTTCATTTATAATACTTACGAACTTATCTAAATTTAACGAATGTTACAGAGCATAAAATTCTAACATTAATTTTTTAAATCCAGATTAGACAATACTAATTTGGTTATACTCTTTCTATTAAAGGGTAGAAGTAACGCTCATTAGTATAACCTCGAATTTGTGTAGTGTAAACTTGAAACAAATTATAAAAAATATAAACTTATATATGTTTCTTAGTCGATAAACACAAAGAGTAAAATCTAAATAAAGTGTAAGATGTAAAAAATAAATACACTTGAAGACCGTGTACTATTGGTAACAGATTTCTTCTCGAAATACTTAAAAGACTTCTTTCAATTTCAAATATACTGTATTTTATTCAAACCAATTGGTTTTATTGTTTTGCCAAATACATATGTAACAGAACAAATCATAAATTATCCACCATTCCACTTATTAATAGTTATTTATATAAGAGCATAAAGTAGGCTAGGTCTTTCTCGCTTGAGCTAAACAGTTAATTCGTGTTCCTATTATTTATAAGCTAAAATATGTATTCAATAAATAGTGTTTGTTTTTGTAAAAGTCTTTATTTTTATACATTGTTTATAACCTCAAAATCATAATGGCGCGCTCAGCTACAATGGACGTGAGTAACTGTGATTGTATTTATCTTTTGAGAAATTAAAACTGCAGTAGTAGGAAAAATGTAGTATTTTATTTCGCGTGTAAAGCGTCTTTCTCGCTTTGAAAGTAGGTAAAATACCTTCTTTACGCTCTTAATACATAAAATATATTATGCTTTCGTCCTCGTTTGTATTTTTGTTACTTGCATTTAACACACCAGTTTTTTAATAGCTCATTATTTAAATGTTCTATTAGTAAAGGATAAAAACATACACACATCTTAATTTAACACGTTAAACTTTTATTTACAGATATTAAATATACAGGAACAGTTATGTGCTTAAAACTGAAGTAACATTTATTTTCACGAAAGCGCTAATAACGTACTCCAATGTTTAACGCGTATGGTCTACAAAGGAATGCACATGAACCCAATTGGTAAAAAAGTATTGCACTATTGAGATCACATTACTCTGACTGGTACATTAAAATCAACATGGATCAGCATTATTAACTAATGACTAGAACGTTATTATTGCTAACATTATTATTAGTGTAAATGGAAGGACTCCATTGTATAATCCATATTACATTCGTACAAGCTATATGTTTAGTCCACTGTCAAGGTGAAAGAGAAAGGAAACATTTCTTATGATTTCTTAGATTAGTAACAATTAAAATTATTTTAAGTATCACTTATTCAAATTTTAACAATATCTTTATCACAAATACACAATAACAATAAATTAAATTATGTAAATTATTAGATGTAGTACATTTTTATTTCTAGGTATTCGATCTTTTATTTTATTTCGAAGTTTTCCTCTTTTAATTCAACCATTAGTTTAAGAATTAGAATTAATTTAATTTTTAATTAAATGTACAGAGTGTTAACGATTTTTAGTTTCTACTCATCATTTTTATATTTGCTTTATTTTATTTTCAAATTATTTTTTTAAATTTAACATCATATATTCGATGTAAACGAACTTAAATGTAAAACTATGTCAGATTGGAATTTATTTTATTCAACTGAACATGAATAAATATTAATTTTTCAGTTTATGCGTTAGTTGTTCTGTGGGGGCAGCGAGGGGGTGAAGCCGGAGATGTGGTGGCAGGTGGTGCAGTCCACTTTGCTGCTCACGGGACTCTTCTCTGAAACACCAAGAATTTGAATAAATAAAAAAATAAATAAAACTACTGAGCTTGATGATTTGATATTTTTTACTAATGAATTTTAGCAAAAAAACATTATTTATATATAATTAGGTAAGGGAATGTTTGCGCAGAAATTGTGGGTGTTTGGCACGTTGTATGATGATGGGAGATGGCTCAAATCGAAGGTTTTGATGCCAGGGACTCGGGAAAAATACTGACATTTCTTAAAACTAATTATAAAATGAGAATTAACGTAATATATCTGCCATAAATCTAAAACTGTTGGTTTGATTAGATGAAATCATGTGATGTTGTTGCCAAATTCAAAACCGTGAACTAGATATTGAGATGTGATGGGTCTAAAAGCCTGTTTACATGAAGGTACCTTATAGTATAATAAGGAAGGATTTTTTAGTTTGAATGTTTGCCCTTGGGGGCTTTTGCCCCTTCAAGCCACTAGTTTAACTATAAAATTTTAATTATTTTCAACTATACTGAACTAGATAGAATAAAAGAATCATAGGGAAAGTCATATTCTCAAAAGATTTTAAGCTAATAATGCACATCTTCAAGTGTGTACACGAATTGCTGTTTAAGTGTTCCTACAGTTGATCATCAATAAAACGTTTTGGTAAGTAAAATCTTTAATGAATAATTTTCAGGTAATTTCCAGATTGGATAAAAACATTTAGCTTGATGTATCAACTGATTATCAACCAATAACTACACCTCATTCATAACCTATCACGGTTTGGCAGATGATAACATTACCCTGCTCATTAACACTCCCAGAGTTCTTTAAACTATAGTCTTTCTGAGAGAGATCAGGAGGAAGCGCTACGAACGCAAGTTTTTTACGTTTTACCAAGAAAAGACTCGCAAGAAAGAAATTAAACCTGCAAACAATTGCTCTGGTGAAATTTGAAAGTCAAAACACTGGTTGGTGAACCCACCGGCCTGAGCTTTGTACTTGGCCGCGGCGGGGGGGTGGAGCGACAGGAACGACAGCCCAGGGGCGCCCCCGGCCTCCGCCAGCGGCCCCGGCGCCACCAGCTCTGTGGACACCACAACAAGCAACTTTAATAAAACAAAAATACAAAACAACAATAACAAAATAATTAATATACAGCCTTGGCACATGTGAATACTATTTTTCAAATTAATTGACTTATGTAAATTTTATTGCCATAAGGTGTCAAAATTTTGTTTCTTCACGATGGACGCGTTTCAGGCGAATGACCGCCTGTCCTCAGCAGCAATGAAGATCGTTAAAATTAGTCCATTGTTATTCCAATGGTTGTCAAAACGCACGAAAAGTACATACACATAATCGATAAAAAACACATACAACACGGACGAAAAACATAAAATAGCCCCATCCCGATACACCGCGTTATGTGTGTATGTACTTTTCGTGCGTTTTGACAAGCGCTGGAATAACAATGGACTAATTTTAATGATCTTCATTGCTGCAAGGATAGGCGGTCATTCGCCTGAAACGCGTCCAGCTTGAAGAAACAAAATTTCGACATCTTATGGCAATAACATTCACGTAAGTAAATTAATTTGAAAAATATTAATAACAAAATAATTATGTAAATTTCTGCATGACTTCAGCTATAAATTTCAGGTATTACTAAACTAGAAATGAAGGTATTGTATTAACCTTTTTTAAATTGATATAGGAGCGTTGATTTTTAAGATGAGTCGTAACAAAACATGCTGTTTTTGGTTACCTCAGATTTCACTCTATGATATTTTATTGCACAGAAGATAAAGTACTTAAATTTATCAATTATCGTTAAACTACAGTTATTTTACCTTATCTATATTATATGCGAAGAAGAAGAAGTTTTCTAATAGACGAATCTAGTTGTCAGTATTTTAATTATGAAATGAAAACCTATATTTGAATCTGCAAAAATAATAAGAGGGACATGTTTTGAGGGTAAAAACAGTTTTAAAACTAAATTTTCTACTAAAAAGATCAAACAAAATTATTAACTTGCTCCTCATTCATAGTTCTCGAACCAGTCGTATTGTCAATAATTAGTGAATAGTTACTTATAGAGTTTTTGTTTTGTTACTCTGAACAAACAAGTGTAAAAATAAGATTTTCATCCAAGTAACTAAAAAAACCCAACAAAAAGATTCAAAGTGTGTTCCTTGTTTTATTTTAAAATCCACTGCACTTTTTGTTGCTTAAGACCTACTGATGCTCTCTCAAACAGAAATTGTTTACTTAAATACCCAATTAAATGGGATTTACTTTGTAATTTATCACTTCCTCATCTGTATCATTTTTTTTCTTTGATCTTTTATTGTAAATGCAAACTTTTTCATCTGATCGAAAAATGAATGATGTATTAATAATACCCCCGTTGCAGCAGACCTGCATACTCAGCGAATTTCAAATGCAAAGCAACATATTTCAATCAAACATAGCAAGATTTGACATGTTTTGGTAAGCTCCATAAGAATAACATGGGGAATGAGTATGCAGGTTTGCTGCTACAGGTATATTAAAACTGGGTAGTTTTAATTCAATATTTAGTATATCTGAACTAGAAGAAGCCATTTACCAAGTTTTATCAAGATATGTTGAGAAATAACCGAGATATAGAATTTTACTTATTTCCCATAAGGTTAACATTGGGACAACGTACTGTGTTTACCACTTTCAATATCTCGGTAACCAATGGACATAGAGCAGTGATTCAAATTACTAAATTGTTTGTTTTTTTGAGCTGAATTCAATGGTGCCCACAAAAATTCGATAAATTTTATTTTTCTAAATAAAAAACTCAAAAAACCCATTTTTGGGGGGGTTTATTCCCCTTTACCCCCCCCTTCCGGTGGTCCGATCGGGCTGGTTCACGAACTCGTCCAATTGATTACCACTTTACATGTCCGTACCAAATTTCATAAAGATCGGACCATTTTTGCGGCCGCTATCGTGCTAACAGACACACACACACACACACATATATATATATATATATATATATATATATATATATATATATATATATAAATTCGAACGAATGGTGTTTTTTTGCTTCTGGGGACCCCAAAATGAAAAGTTAACATGGTCTCGGACTTAGGTCTTACCATGAGTACTACCGTAATAGCTTATTCCTTTAAGGAAATTCGCTAAAAAATAAAAATATGGACAAATTGTCTCATTAAAAACTACTTTTTACAATTCATCGCCATCTATCTTCGTAATTATCTTACACGTATTCTTATTACAGTACCATAAATTTAAAAAGTCTAGTTTGAACAATCAACCCGAGTTATAAGAAATAGTGAACAGATTTCTTCCTTAAACAAGAAACTCGATAATGCCACAGTTTAAAAAAGCAATAAAGAAAATATTACATATGTTATAAAAAACCCCTGATCTAAAACGGTGAGTTTGAAATGGCCATTCATTGGCGAGCAAGGCTCCTCACAGGTGTACATTGAAAGCCTCCCCTTGCGATCCACGCCGACACTGTCAATATAACGAGGTCCATTGACATCGGGAGGGTTTGTCCCCTCTGACTGTACACATCTTACAACTCTGTTTGCTACCTTATTTACTTTCTCTTTCTAAATACAGAAAAAGAAGTATTTTTGTTTCGTTGAAATATGTCCAAGTTTAAACTATATTATTACACATTGTACATATACAGTTTATACACTGTATACTACACTGTTTATATTATTACACTTATACAGTGCTCATTTTGATGGCTCTGTTTTTATACAGGGTGTTGATACAAAAAACCTTCAGGACTTCGGGATACAATTACTTACATCAAAACTGAGGAAAAAGTTCCTGTAAACATGAGTCCTAAAATGCTCGGTTATCCGTCTGTCGGTCTGTATGTGTTTTTAACATTGTTTTGCATAACTTTGGAACTACAAAATATATTAACTTCAAACTTGGTACGTATATGCTGACTAATTGGACCTATTTTGGTGCGTAGTATCAAGTTTCTTGTTTGTACCATTTCAAAATGGCAGCCATTTTTATATTTTAAAACTTAATATCTCAAAAACCATAAATTTTACAAAAACTGTACAAAAGACAAAAAAGTTGTGCAATTTTGTTTCCTACAAAACCATGTAAAGATTTTTAAGATCAAACTACAATTAACGGAGATATTGCAATTTTGCTAACAGAATTCAAGTAAATTTGCTATAATTGCCATAAAATAAGCATATATTCTGTCGGGAAAATTGCAATATCTCCGTTAATTATAGTTTGATCTTAAAAGTCTTTATATGGTTTTGTAGGAAAAAATTGCACAATTTTTTGTCTCTTGTACAGTTTTTGTAAAATTTATGGTTTTTGAGATATTAAGTTTTAAAATATAAAAAAGGCTGCCATTTTTAAATGTACAAAGTAGAAACTTGATACTCCGTACCAAATTAGGTCCTATTAGTATTGCATATACGTACCAAGTTTGAATTTGATATCTTTAGTAGTTCCAAAGTTATGCAAAATCATGTTAAAATCACATACCAAAAAACACACACAGACTCTACTCACAAAACTCTGACAGACGGATAACCGAGCATTTTAGGACCCATGTTTATAGTAACTTTTTTCTTAGTTTTGATGTAAGTAATCATATCCTGAAGTCCTTAAGGGTTTTTTTATCAACACCCTATATAAGCATTAATACCATGATAGATATGCAAAGTAACTGTTTGTATATATTAATCTTCAAAAACATTTACATGTTATAATAACTTACTACAGTTTTGTAGATACTACTGTTTAGGACACTAATAAAATAGTGCCTTTGACATGGAGAGGGTTTGTCCCCTCCGACTGTACACATCTTACAACTCTGTTTCCCACCTTATTTACTTCCTATTTCTAAACATAGAAAAAGAAGTATTTTTTTGTTTCGTTGAAATATGTCCAAATTTAAACTATTATACTGTATATAATTTTTAATAGAGTACTCATTTTGATGGTTCTGTTTGTATGTAAGCATTAATACCATGATAGGAGTTCGATGTTCCAGTTTTTTTTTTACATTGATCTTAAAAAACATTTACATGCAAAAATAACTTACTGCAGATTTGTAGATACTAATGTTTAGGGCACTAATAAAATAATGCCTTTTTATTCAAATATAATTTTAGCGTGTACATGGGGTTTGGGAATAAATTAAATGTTTAAGTTGCATGCAAAAATATATGTCTTGTGCTATTTATCTACAACTAACAATGACCCATTAAACCAATCTCAATGAACCCGTTGTTTTACTTAGGTAATTCGTCCAGCTTATTATATGTAAGGGTAAATTGCCAATTTTCCTATTTTATTATGCTTAAAGTAAATCATTAATACCCCCGTTGCAGCAAACCTGCATACTCAGCGAATTTCAAATGCAAAACAACCTATTTCGATCCAACATAGCGATATTTGACATGTTTTTGTAAGCTCCATAAGAATAACATGGAATATGAGTATGCAGGTTTGCTGCTACGGGTATGTCAAAACTGGGTGGTTTTAATTCAATATTCAGTAGATCTGACCTAGAAGAAGCCATTTACCAAGTTATACCAAGATATATTGAGAAATAAGTGAGATAAAGAATTTTTCTTATTTTCCCATAAGGTTAACATTGGGACAACGTACTGTGTTTACCACTTTCAATATCTCGGTAACCAATGGACATAGAGCAGTGATTCAATTTACTAAATTGTTTGCTTTTTTGAGCTGAATTCAATGGTGCCAACAAAAATTCGATAAATTTTATTTTCCTATGTAAAAAACTAAAAAAACCCATTTTTTGAGGGGTTTATCTCGCTTTTCCCCCCCCTTGCGGTGGTCCAATCGGGCTGGTTTACGAACTCGTCCGAATAATTACTACTTTACACGTCCATGCCAAATTTCATTATGATCGGACCATTTTTACGCGGGTTATCGTGCTTAAAGACACACACACACACACACACACACACACACACACACACACACACACACACACACACACACACACACACACACACACACATATATATATATACTTATATATATATATATTTATTTATTTATTTATGAAAATGGACGAATGGTGTTTTTGACATCTGGGGATCTCAAAAAGAAAAGTTATGATGGTCTTGGGCTTAGGTCTTACCATGAGACCTACGGTAACAGCTTCTTCCCTATAGGGGAAATTCGCTAATGAGAGCAAGTGCTGGCAACAGAGAGTTTAATGAGTTTGTATAGGCCTATCCTTATTACGTTGTTAACAATATATTCAAGCTGAAAATTTTTCAACATCACTAAACTTTATTTGGGTAAAAAGAACTATTTTTACGTTCGTGAATTTTGCGATTCTAAACGTATCAACAGTTAAAGCCGTATGTTACATTAAGCCGCTGTAAAAATAAAAATATTTTAAAAATAACTTAAGGTTTTTTATATCCTTTAAAAATGTAATCCACTATGTGGTGAGTTGAAAGGAAAGTTTTGATGAGGAATCGGTCGGGAAAAGCTTATGTGTCTGTAAGTAAGCGACTGAAACGTACGGTAAACCTTTATAATTACCTCAGCGCATTCAACTCGACATTCTCATTAGGCGCCATTGAAAATGTCTTTCAAACTTTGAAAGCCGGGCTTTCATCGATTAAATACACCGACTTGGAAAACGTCAGTGACTGCCTTTGATCACCTGTGACTGTGGCCAGCACTGTGATGGCGGTGGTTAAATTTGTTTTAATTAGCGAGTTTCCAAATACCAAATATACTCAAAGCGAGGGATTAATTCACCATTTTAATTGGTTGGTAGTTCATATTTCATTCTTTGAATTCAGTTTGCTTACAACGAAATTTATTAAGTGAGTATAAAAGATTTGATTGAAAGAAGTTTGTTTTTGAATATTATTTGATAATATTTGTTTGGTTATACGAGGTACAGTCAAAAAGTTCCCGGAATGAATTTTTGTAGACATATAGCGCGATCGCCAGCGGTACATTTGTCTTGCAGTAGTTGGTACGACTCCTTGGGAGGGCATAACGGTAGTGGTAGCATAGCTGACTTGCCGTAGTGCAGCATTGGAAAGCGCTTTTCGTGTACCTGCAAGTCAACGTTGTCGGATTTTTGAAAAATGGCATTTTATGAACAGCACACGAACATTGTCCTGTGTTTACTTTAAAAATCACCCAGTGAGACTCTTGAGTTGTTAATTCAAGCTTATGGAGAAGAGGCGATGAAGAAATCCCCCAATATTTTATTCATCAGCATCACCCAGTGCGCTGTTCTTGAAACGCCATTTTTCAAAAATCCGACAACGTCGACTTGCAGGTTCACGAAAAGCGCTTTCCAATGCTGCACTACGGAAAGTCAGCTATGCCACCACTACCGATATGCCCTCCACAGAAGTCGTACCAACTACTGCAAGACGAATTTCTCCCTTGCGATCGCGCTAAAAGTCTACAAAAAATCATTCCGGGAACTTTTTGACTGTACCTCGTAGAATAATAATTTTAGATAAGTTAATCTAAAACATTAATTTTTCTTCATTACATAATATTTTTATCACCATAATTTTTTTGTTCTTTTTCTTCAATAAAAATCCTGTCCAGTCAATTTATGTTTGATGTGTGTCCTTCTCTTCAATGAACTAAGGTGATCGAGTAATGCCCATAAAAAACTAAAACCTAACCTTAAAAACATACCACCTTTTTTAGAAACAATAGATAAATTTAAAAATAGGTTTACATTATATTGTTTTTATAAAAATTGTACTGTTTCGATTTATATTTGTTCACCTCAAATACTAATTAGACTGATATTAAACGTTTGTTAAAGGCGGAGTCAAAGATTTATGGAATAATTAATTGTCAATATTGACTTTGCCTGGTTGAAAAACAAACGGTAAAAATTGCAGCTGGCCTGGCAAGTAACTATAAGTTTTCATCCGCATACTTTAATGGCCATCCGGTACCAAAACAATGGATTCCATTTATAAACTGGAATAAAAGTCTATTAGCTTATATAGGATACCAATTGTAGTAAGTTGCAGCGCTATTCAGTATTAACATACAGGATGTCCTAATACTGTACTATCGATATCCTCTAGTTTCTCCACATTATTCCCATATTTTAAACAATGACACTATCCAGTAACCGATCCAATTTCATAGATTCCATTTAGAATCAATCCACTGAATTCCTATCTGTTTACTTTTTACACCATGCAGTGAAGAAGCATGCCAATGAGTTTAATAATATTTTAATCTATCTTCCCTATCATTCCTGTCCTATGTTATCACAAAACATATCAGCTGAACTGGATTATCGAGCTGTTAGACCACTGTAGATCCATCTTCAAACTATTGCATTCCCGACCAGTACACTACCCTCGTTTCAGTTTGTCCTGGACTCACCTCTCATGAGGCTGAGGTGGCGGGCAACCTCGTGCCTGTAGAGGGCGCGGTCGGGCCACTCGCGGTGGAGGCGGGCGACGGACCAGAGGGGCGGCTCCTGGGCGGGGGCGGCGGCGGGGGCGGGGGCGGCCGCCACCGGGTCATCCGACAACCCACCCTTGGGTCTCTCCATCTCGACCACTGCAAACAACGCTTTTCTTGGCAAAAAAAAATTCCTGCTCATGTTAAGCAACAAAATTATTTTGCTATAGTATATTGCAAGAAACTTATTTATTAACCCGATTGAGATTAGCAAATATGAATTAATTATAGATTATGTAGGATAAGTATGATAACTATACAACATTTTAGCCTCGCAAAAATATTTCAGACATTTTAATTCTAACAGGCTATATAGTGTGACATTAAAAAATAATCGTTACATTAAGATTTGGCTACTAAATACTGCTAGTGAAAAAAGAAAACTCAGGCAAAATGTACGTCAAATTTTTGTTTATTACTTTATGGGAATATAATCTAAATAACTCGATCAATTGATAAAAATTAGTTATTTTAGAGCAGAATAATGTTCAATGAGTGTGATCTCTCGGGAGAAAGTAGGTTAGCAGTAAATACGATTACCTTGCGACCCTTTGCTATAAATTCTTTCTTTATTTTTCAAATTTCTTTCTATTTCTCCAAAACTTTTTTCGCCGTTTTTTCTCACGTCTAACACACATGGGAACAATCTGTCACTGTCATACCCTCAACATTTTCAGATCCCACGTCCACCTCTGGCTCTGACGTCGGAGTTCCTGGTTTCTGAAAATAAAATATCGAAGTCAGAACATAATAAACACTATTACAATCAAAATCAAAAGGTAACTGGGATAAATCAAATAAACAATATATCTAGCAATATATTTGGCTCGAACACTCTCTACAATTAATTGCTTCTCGAAATAAATGCTATTTTTTAAGTTTATCGAAATCAATATCCCACCTGCGAGGCGCGGTGTCGATCAAGTCATTAACAATTGACCAGTCCGTGACAAACGAGTG
Organism: Flexamia atlantica; assembly: GCA_035578135.1. Classification (NCBI taxonomy): domain Eukaryota; kingdom Metazoa; phylum Arthropoda; class Insecta; order Hemiptera; family Cicadellidae; genus Flexamia; species Flexamia atlantica. The sequence goes on along the minus strand of JAQJVK010000005.1, from coordinate 45,317,430 downwards.
TTCCGCGTGCCCCCGGCCGGTTATTTACTAGGCCATCGCCGTGCTTGTGTTATGATTACCTCGAGCGTGGCACTTCGATCGCATCGATATCGTGACACCAAGATGAATATTACGCGCGTGTTGTGACCGTAGCGGGTTATGATTTATTCGGTCACGTATATGGGACGCCCGGGGCCCGCCCGCTTATTCTGGAAACGTCAATCGCGATTTTGTGAATGAGATTGATTATACGTTATTGCTCGTATCGGTCTTCACGTATACGAGCATAAGGGTCTGTTAAAAAAAATTAAAGCCCTTTAAAAGTGTTCGAGCTATGCAGTGATTTAACGCTTAATGATTTTAATCAGCTTTCCATACGAGTATAAGCATTGCCAACACTATGCATTTGCTTTTAATCAATATTCATGATAGCTAATAGTATATTACTTAATTGGGGCAGGGACGGAGAAAACAAATCATACGGCATTTTAATTTATTTCAAACATGTTGCTAAACTGGATTTTTTTGCAATCGTTAATTTATTATTCTAGTACACTGTAAAGACTAAATAGAATTACAATAAGTGAGAACGTAATAATAAAATAAATCATTAACTTTTATAAAATAATTGAGTAATAACGCGAATAATTCCGCGTCGGCTCGAACTGTAGGCGGGCAAGAATAAAAATCTAACCAATTACTTTTGCCGACAAATTTCTCACAGACAAAAATCGCCTGACCAAACAACAAAATATTTTCTCACAGGTCAACTTTCTCATGTCGAATTAAAAGGCAAAAATTTTAAATACTTAGTTTTTTTTAAATCTACTTATAATTGATTTTTTCACTCAAATTTGAAATGTTTAGAAAGGTTATATTGTTTAGATCATTACCAACAAGTTTCAGAATTTTATCTTAACTCTGTTTAATCAGACGGTGTTATCGAAACGCTGCGAATTAAATTTCGAGTAGGATACGCGCTCAGCGGTCTGGCCGGTGGACAGAGGGTGGGATAAAATGTAATGAGAAGGGGCTTCAAGGCCTAATGTGTATTGTGCATAGGGAAGGCCAGTCTATATTATACTTTGATCGCTATTTAATACTAAGATTTTTACCTTACTAAGATTTCTTTTACACAAAATCATGAATTTTACTGGTTTTTATTAGCTTTTATTAAAATAATCGGATTAAAAAAATAGTATTTATTTTGCCTATATATCATAGAATAAGTCATAGCTCCTAACGTATAATGGTGTAGGTGGTGTTTATTGAAATTTTACGTCCCAAATTTTCTATTAAAAAATTAAGTTTGAGGAAAAATTTTAAACTAACCTACTCCCTAGGTGAGATTTTTTACATAACAAAAACATTCTCCTCTGGTCACATAATCATTCTCATAAGTTAATACTTTTTAACTTAATAATATTAATGTTACTATGAGGGCGGGCCTTTTAAAACACCCGATCTAGCCTTCGGAGTTTGCGCAAATAGGAAATAGTCACGCCGCGAAGTGGGCATCTGATTAGCGCACGTCGCGACGTGCTGGGTATTAAGATTTTACTCAATCCCGGAAGAGCGCTATGACTTCGGCGATTGAGTAAATGAGTTTATCCACTCCGTGGTGTGAGTATTTTGGAGTGTCCACGTCGCGGAGTGGGTAAAAGTTCTGGACATTGTCCGAATTCGGGGTTTTGAGCGTAACATACATGTATACATACTAAAATAAAAGAAATGGCCTCGGGGATCTCAATACGAAAAAATAACATGGATCCGGGCTTAAGTCCCTCCTACGATAATAGCATAATAGCTACTTCCCTACAGGAGGAATCCGAAAAAGGGATAGTTTTTTTGACAGGAGTTAAGTTTGTAATAAAAGACCATGTGATCATCGTATTTAAGATTAAATAAAATTGAAAATAATACATTTGTTTTATAATAATAATGCAATATAATAATATAATGCAATATAACAATATAATGCAATATAATGCGGTATTGTATTGCAATAATGCAATACAATAACGCATGCGTTTTGTAGTCGAGCGCGTAAAATGTACGCACTTTTACATTGGTTAATCAATTGAGAGCGTAAAATGTACAAACTATTGATTAAGTTAATCATAGTGTTACTGATAACAATCCATCATTCTTTTTTCTAAGTAATAATAGTTTGTGTCTTATTGATACAATATATGGCTTAATTATTTTTTAGAATGCATAAGCGGTTAAAAGGTAATCCACATAGGTTGTTTGTCAATTTCCTAATTACTCTTCCTTAGATAAAAGCTGTTTCCTAATCAATAACTCGTTAGAATTGAATAGCGACAAGGTAATTACTGGTTGTCCAGTTTGACAAGTCAGTGGCGTTATCTAAGGACAGAAGCCCCTGTTTGCCTGTCACCGCGACGGCCGCCATATTGGATTGATAAATGGCGCTTAAACACACGTGTCTTTGTTTGGCGCCAACTCGCGCCTTTCTCGCACGCCACACTTCATCGCGTAATTGATTATGTCAGTTAGTAAACTGTCTTTGATATTAAAAATATTAAAGCTTAATTTTTATTTATAGAAAACAGCATATTTTTTATGCTTAAAAACAAACTACATATAGAACTTTGTTACTCATTTCTTCATCAATAACTTAAACGGAATTGTTCTTTATCAATTCATAATTACACCTTATTTCAGTAACTCAAACTTTTGGATTTGAAAAAAGCGGTTTTTCAATATTTACCATTGACGGTGAAACGACGATTACAATCAGGTATTAAATGAAATGGTGAATCATTGCTGATCACAACTTAAAGTTCAAAACATGGTCTAACCACCATTGGGCACGAAATAGCCTTTAATTTACGTGAAAATGTATGCAACGTTTTTAAATACCAATTATTCAGCCATACATTAAGCTTCACCTGGATTATTAGCGAATTTCCTTAAAGGAATAAGCTATTACGGTAGTACTCATGGTAAGACCTAAGTCCGAGACCATGTTAACTTTTCATTTTGGGGTCCCCAGAAGCAAAAAACACCATCCGTTTGAATTTATATATATATATATGTCTGTTAACACGATAGCGGCCGTAAATATGGTCCGATCTTAATGAAATTTGGTACAGACGTGTAAAGTGGTAATCACTCGGACGAGTTCGTGAACCAGCCCGATCGGACCACCGGAAGGGGGGGTAAAGGGGGGTAAACCCCCCAAAAAAGGGTTTTTTGAGTTTTTCACATATAAAAATGAAATTTATCAAATTTTTGTTGGCATCATTGAATTAAGCTCAAAAAAAGAAACAATTTAGTATTTTGAATCACTGCTCTATGTCCATTGGTTACCGAGATATTGAAAGTGGTAAACACAGTACGTTGTCTCAATGTTTACCTTATGGGAAATAAGTAAAATTCTATATCTCGCTTATTTCTCAACATATCTTGATAAAACTTGGTAAATGGCTTCTTCTAGTTCAGATCTACTAAATATTGAATTAAAACCAACCTGTTTAAACATCCCTGTAGCAGCAAACCTGCATACTCATTCCCCATGTTATTCTTATGGAGCTTACAAAAAACATGTCAAATCTCGCTATGTTGGATTAACATATGTTGTTTTGCATTTGAAATTCGCTGAGTATGCAGGTCTGCTGCAACGGGGGTATCAGTTTATTTGTTTTATGTTTTTGGTCTTCTCCTAGTCTTAATTCACACGGAATCATTTCCCATATGAAGAAGCTTAGTAAATACTGATGGAACACTTTGACGGAAGTTATCAAAATAACATTTGTAAAAACAAAGCCACACAGTCTGTTCTTACTCTTTTTCATGGACCTCGCCAAACTAGCTCGGATAATCCGTGGACTTCTATAATTTACTACCGCCAAAGCAACTAACGTACTAACGAAAAAATTCAAACACACTTTTACATCAAATGCAAATCCCACGACTTTACACTGATCTTCCGTCAAACATTTCCGCTGTTTCTCCTCAGCCAACAGTTGATACAGTTTCCACAGGATGTAATCACCCGCGAGCCGCTGCTGTCGGCTCAACACTAATAATGCATAGCTGCACGCTGCACCTCCTCAATATTGCACGCGGTGTTATTGGTTTTTTGTTTGCGCGTCGCAGCTGCCGTCCGCCTTGTTTACCATTTCCTTCGGCCGAATCGTCCCTTACCGCCTCGGCCCCTCGTTGATCCGCTCACCAGTCAGTGTAAATCGATCATTTACATAGGCAAATAAACTCTAGTAAATAATTTATGGAGTATTCGAGGCCAGATGTACTAGCCTTAGCCTGGAGCTGTCGGCTGGTGACTGAAAAACACTAACTGCGATGTTAGTAAGGAAGTTTAGGATGTTTACCGCAATAGTATATTTCGCAACAAGGGCCGAAATGAGGTTTTGCAGGCTCGAGATCGTGTTTCAAATTCGAGACGAAGTCAAATTTCGGGGTGCAAACGCTATTTTTCACCACACTACACAATGAAACACACCCTAAATAACATTAAAAATCTGATTGTTTTATTTGACCCAGTTGTAAACAAAACTTTGAGGTTAGGAGCGAACTTCTTTGTCATGGTTTAAACAAACACAGCTATGAAAATCATATGATCGCAACTATCCTGTCTTTGGAACCTATTGAATGCCGTATAATATGTGATTTTCTCTGGTCGTTCAAGCAAATAAACGATCAGCTGATTTTCGGCCCTCTGGCGGAAAAGAGCTCATTTCCGCCACCGAATGACGTTTGTAAAACAGGTGATTACGTCGTAGTGTGGAGAAAAAACATATCGAACTTCGATCACACAATTTGTAACTGGAGATGTTCCATTTAAAGGCAATTAAATAAAAACATATTCCTTCGAAAAAGTCTTGGCTTTAATTTAATTTTCTGCTGTACGAATCAGTTTGAGGTAAACAAAGATAACATATTTCTGGTGATTTTTCATTTGAACTAAATTGCCTCGATATCAGGAGGGTTAACATTTGTATTTGTTATATATAGTTATCATTTTATGCAACCTACAATCTGGCTCAACTTGAATATTAACAAAACCAAATTTTCTGCTGCCTTGTCTAAAACCTTAATGGGCAGTAGTTGTAAAAAAGGCTGGGGCTTAATTAAGATACTTGTTACTTGATTAAACCTACTTCACATAACCAAGTCCTCATGAGCCATCGCTCGGTGCTCTGGGGCGCGAGGGCGCGAGGGCGCGAGGGCGCGAGCGAGGGGTTTTGATTAAGAGCGGGCGCCGAACCGTGACTGGAGGGGCCGCTGTTGACATTTGGGCGCCACCGTTGCTACGATTGGAAACATAAAGATAAAGCAATAACTGATGCGGAAGCGGCGTGTGATTGTTTGCAGAGGCTCCGGCGAGGGTCAGCGGCACCCGACACCTGCAGGGCGGCCACTAATCGGCTAATGGAGGGATGGATCACACCTACCCGAGTGCTGACTTCTTCGACTAATACTGGGAATTTCAAGAACTATAGAGGATGATGATTAGTTTTTTTCCTTTTTAAGAGTTAAAATGTTAAGACTTTACTGATTGAACAACGTTTTTCAAGGTAATCTGAAATGCCTCACATCTGGAACGATTCAAAGTAACATAACATTAAATTATAAAATGTATCTTTGCCATCAGGAAAAAGTTTTAAGAGTCTAATATTGGGCCAAAATATATTTATCAGTGAAGCTTCATGTCACTTTAAAAGAAACAATGAAAGGGACTGAATTACTTTTTTATCCAAAATATTTCCTAGCATATGTGAACCCTACACATTAGAAGGATTAGAAGGACAATAGCATTGTTGAAAATCAAACTCATTAATGTGAGGGTTATTTAAACAAAAGTTTGTGACTACTTTCCACTTAAGGACTGTTTTGATCACCCTTCAACTGATATGGATTCAAATTTAAAAAATCAATCCATGCAATCATTTTTTTCGCTTACTTTTTAAACACTCCAAATTTTTAAAGGATTTAGGTTTGCATCTGGAAATTTAGAGATAATAAAATAGTTAGTGTTTTCAGAACCAATGAAACACTGCCTTCGATTTAACAAAATTTATTAAATCCAATTTGTTAAATTTCTGTGACCGGACAATTATTTAATAACTGTCCAGTCGCAGAAATTATGTTACAAATTATGATTCATAACCACGTACGAGTATAATCTTGTCAACACGTTCTCGAACAAACACTATCACTGTCTCTAATTAAAATTTTTAAGGTATCCCATTTCAAATTGTATTCATACATTGAAATGCAATAGAAAGTAAAATACCGAGGTAACGATTTTCACCTATTCGTATTTTTTATGGACTGGAGCCCTTTTCGACAGTTATAAATATTTTGTCTCGAAAACGTCTCCATCGATCTAGCGATATTTCAGGGTAACAGGGCTGTTAGTTGATTAAAGCATAACGGCCGACCTTTGTCGATCCTGCAGGACTAAATGTTAATCCAGAGAAATGTCAAGAGCGGACCTTCCCCCCCTCCCCTCCCCGGCCCCCTGGGAACCTGCTGTAATTACAAAACGTGAGGATAAGCACCCCCATTAATCAGTTTTGGCATTTTGTTCCGGCTAAAAGTCAAATCTGATTGTCAACTTTGAATAAAGACGCGACTTCCAGTCCCTTGACGCTTGCTACTCCCCTACCAGACGCTGTGCTGACTGAAGAACTGTAGCTGTCCTATGGAATAACAGTTCTTTCACGGGAGATTTGCTTTAAGATTTAGTCTTATAGTTTCCATTTTTAAAACAACAAAAACATTTTAAATCTGAAAAAGGGTCATAAATAGAGGGAAAGTAGTACTGGTAACATCGGAAATCAGATAAAAGTAAGCTTTAACTTCCCACACATTTGAAGATATAAATAGGGAAAACATGTTTTTTTTGTTTTCGTAGGTATCCAATTTGAATAATTTCATTTGAAAACTTGGATTTAAAATTTGTCAAAATATGTTTTAACACTTTTTGTCGTTGGCGAATTTCTTGACCGACCTATTCCGAATCATTCCAAAGAACAAGGAAGGACAAGGTTTATAAATAAGCTTTTTTCTAATTGGAAATTAGACCTATTTTAATTTTAATTTTTTTTCATAATGTTGTTGTTTATTTAAGGAATCCTACAAAGTTACCAGGAGCGGGTCTTCAAAACCATCAAGTAATTCCTCTCATTGGTAAGTAAATGGTATTGTTCACTGTAATGCGACAATGGGTCCATTAGCCTAAGTAAGTCAACAATGTGACATCCTCCTCCTGTCGACTGATTGTCATTGCTGATTGTTTAACCAGCTGATTGTAGCCTAACCTCAAACAAACACATTTACATTATCACCACAAAACCAGGAAGCGTGTATCAAACGTTGTTAGATGGTATTTACCTTCGATTGGGCGATTTTCTAAGTGATTGGTTCTTTATTGTTCCATAACTCCATTAACAGAGCTACCACTGATCAATGAGATGAATTGTTATGGGTTTTCTTTTAATAGTTTAGTCCTTTGTTGAAAAAATTTACAATTAGTTTTAAAAAGATGAGTTTGTTATTAAATTTTAGATTCAAAAAATCGTTTGAATAACGTTGAATTCATTTTCAATTTCTTAATTAATGTTTGAATTAATTAATTAATTTTTCCATCTCTTAAATGCCTCACGTCGACAGCAAAACAGGTTTTCAAAATAAGGATTCAAAGAATAATGTAATAGAAAACGTTTATTTGCCAGTATGTTTTTGTTTAATCTAGTAGGCGAAGGAGGGGAAGAGTTTGATGACGTGTTGTAGTGCAGTTTTTAATGATGGATTATCGGAACTAATCAGTACGAAAGAAACGAGAAGAAGTTTAAGTGACATACTAAGCGACCCAAAAGCATTTAATCAGATATATGTCACTGAACAATAGTTTTCTTATTTTTGTTCACTACGTTTCAAGCAACCAAACATATATTTTAGGATATTACGGTTTGAGAATAAAATTTTTATTAAAGCCATCCATTTTTAAAATTTTTTAAGTATATACGACATTAGATACTGTGTAAAAACACAAAATCGGTGGCGTCAATTAACTACAAGTATGTCTACTTTTCACAATGCAGTTAGAACACCCAACATAAGGCAGTATACCACGGAACATAAACTCTCAGTGTTTAACAATCCCGGATAAAAAACCGTTTGGTGACGAATTTAAAGTAGGCCATTATCTTAAAAGACCTCGTAACTTTTGAAAAACCGATTAAGGTCTTGCCCAGAGACAGGATTGAATACTAAGTATTTGACGCGTACTTTAGTTGGTTTAAACGAAAGACGTTTTAAATCTTCTAAACTTAGGTCCAACTGGCCCCGAAGGAGGCCAGCAGTTGGCAGTCGTGAATAGCAAGGCAATCCACTATGGGGGTTAAAATGATAATTTTCTTTGTTTATTTCCTCATCTGAAATATTTAAATTTTTTACCTTTTGCATTGGATTTCTTTAAATTATATTTAAAATAACAACTGTGGTTCCGTCAGGTTCTGAAGGATACACAACACTATAAAATTACCGAAATGTGTTATTTTAGATTTCGAATTTTTAAAACATTTAATAATTAGTTATAAAATTAACTACACTTCCCGTCATCATAGCTAAAATTGAATTAATTTGTGATAAATCCATGAATTAACCTACAAAATGTTGTAAGTTACTAATCACCACATGTCACTAATTTAAAAACATAATATCTGCAAACCATCAAATATTTTCACTCAACACTTGTAAAAAGAGATCATGCATCTAAAATAAATGCCGTAAAATAGATTTACAAGGCAAATATTTTGGCAACAACAAAGGAATATGTTATATCAAATAATATATTGACAGTGATTTAAAAAAAGGAAAACTTAACAATAAAATAACTGTTATTGGTGCACAATAACCCTCCCAGATATTTATTGTCAGGGTAAATCAGATCAGTTTTGAGTGCGGATTAAAGTCAGTGCAAACAAATCCCGTTGTTGAGCGCCAACAGTGCTTCAAGTCCCCAGAGGAGACATTTTTGATTACACGGCCAGAGAGCTGGGGAGGGCCACGCTGTATTTGAAACTAGATCCTCATGTGCCCCACTTACCGGAAACGCTTTTAATATACAGTCTGAAAAAAGCAATCAAGAACACTTAATTACCAAAATAGTCTTTGGATTTTTTTTCTAAAACTACTTTACAAATCTTTATTTATTATTGATTATAAATTTGAATCGCACATTTTTTTAATTTTAAACCGAGACAAAAAATCAGCTTACAACTGATTGAGGAGTACAGCCAAACAGGGTGTACTATAATTCCTAAAATATAAGTTAGGATTAATAGCTTAAGAAAACGTATAAAACCAAATTTTTCATAGTTGATCCAACATCAGTTAATTTACAATCGTAGTTTCGTACTATTTTGAATGTTCAAAATAACAAACTGTAGTTCATTTAAATTCAATCATTTAAGATTTACCTCAATAAAGCTGTATTGAAGCCACCCCAAGAAAATGTTGCATAACTGTGGAAATCTTAATCGAATCTCCAGGCGAAGCCCTAACTCAATTTCAGCTTAGAAAGTTTAACACTTTCCAAGACTTATCTCTTTGAGGAGAAAAGTCTGTAAAGAAGGTTTAAGTGCGGTTGAAGGATTCCTCAGTAAGTGAAAGGTGCGAAATACTCGATTTGGATTTCTTCTCCAATTTATTCTACGATTCGATCTTTTCGTAAAATAGAAAGTTCAGGGTAGACCCTTAAAAGTGGAATTGAAGGTTCTTATCCTCCAAAATCCTTGTCGAAGACAGATACAATTAATTCAGGAAATGAAATAAACTTCAGAGGGAACTTTTGAGACTTAAAATAAAGTGTTTGGCCTTTTGCTGAAGTGCAATGGACCTTGGATCGTAGAATGCTTGAACGAATGCATTTGATGTTACACATTGCATTTGTCTGATTATTTTATTTGATTAGTTGTAAAATAGAGATCATGCGACTTCAGTGCTTGAACTGTACTTAACCAAAGTTAAACATTGGCCACCCAGTCAACGTCGTTGTGTGTGTATTATTTGGTTTGAGATAGCAGTTTCAATACTGCAGTGAAGAATATTTCATATTCACTGATTTTATTTTATCTCCAATACTAATTTATAAGACTATTTTTGTTCTACAAGGTAGAAGATAAAAGTGATGAGACCGTGTGCAAAAAAAATCTAATAAAACATATCATGTTACATATTTATTGGAAACTTGCAAAACCTGTGGCTTCGCTCACGATAAAAAATCAACATATAGTATCACCCTTCAATAACACAGTTTTGCTTTTCCATTTATTCTTCTTATTGTACGATCTGTTTCTATCTATTTGACATGTTTAACTGTAAAATGTACTTTCATGAAACAGAGATATATTTTTAGAAACTCGCTTAGTACCCAGGTCTGCTGGCTGCGACGGGATTATTCTATTCCTGCCTCAAGGGCCTGTTTATACTAAAAATGCGACCATATCCAGCGCCCCACCGACAAAGTCCCAGGGGAATTGCTGCCCTGGGTAGGCTCATGCCCAATATCGGCGGTGCTCCCTCTTGCAAGTGCCGTTTGCTTGTGTCGGCTGTCCAGTCGATCTCGCTATGAGGTGGAGAGGATTGCGCTCACGCACTCGAGAAGCGAGTTTATCGACACTGGCTTACCCAAGTCAAACGCCGAGAAGCATTTATCGTCGTTTCTGCTTACCACACGGTACCTGAGCTAGCCCTGATAATGATCATTGGGCACGACATAAGGAGCGGCACCCTTGGCTTTTTCGGCGGTGCGTTGAATCTGCTCGCATATATAGTATAGGGGCCCTAAGGTTGGACTATATTATGTATCCCCGTCGCAGCTGCCCTGCATATTAAAAAATCATAAAGATTTTTTTGCTTCATGAAATATGTACGTGTAAGTAGAAGCATAGAACATGGCTTGATATTGTATTCACTGTCAAAATTAATTTTCTTAAGTTTTTAGAGTCTATTTTGGAAAAAAAATTTACAGTAATGTTTTACAAATGCTGTCTTACGTTTTCAGGGTCTATATATATTTTTTTATGAATAAGCCGTCCCGGAAATTTTTGAAAGTACTGTCGATGAAATTCATAGTTTACAGTACCTCACTCTACCTCATTAAATACCACCTGTTATAAAAAAAAAGTCCTTCAAATATCTCTAGTCAGAGATTTATTTTTTTATATACTCCTGACATCTGGTTCAAAATTCTACAACATTTTTTGCTTTTTACATACTTTTTACATGTGCTTCAATGTGTGGGAAATGAGTCCAACTAAAACCAATTTCATACAAGGATCACCTGTTCAGATTAACATGTAATTTATTTTATATTATCTTATATATTATCTTTGCTTAAGGCTGATATGGGAACCCTTTTGGGCCCCTGCGGAGCAACCCATTTGAGTTAGGACGAAAAAGATGGCTTATAAACCTTCTCCGTGAAATTTTACATATATATACCAAGTTTCATGGCAAACGGTTGAACATTTTTCGAGTCCATAAACTATATAATGTACCAACATCCTCGTTTAAAAATTTAGATAGATTTACCTTAAATGGTTAGGTATAACATATCGAGCGTATTCTTATATATTTATATTTAAACCTCTGATAAAAAAAGAAGCCTTTGCGTTTATATACTAAGAGCAAGGAGATAATTTAGTCAAAATCGGTCCTGCGCCTAACGAGTATTCAGGCCATGACCGAAGAGCAGTGCAAGCGGAATTTCCCTCTGATCCAGCATCGCCTCTCGCCTCTAGAATACTTCTAAAGGATATACTGGTACACTGGACGATATTCCTCTTGATCAGATTATAGTTATGACAGCAGTGCTCTCACCTCAGCAGCGGAGCGGCCCGGGCTCCACGGCGGCTTGACGTCGTCCTCCGGGCAAGTCTCTATGTCAACGGTCTCCTCGTCGTCGTCGGCGTCGCGGCGCGGCGCGGCGTACACGGGGTGGAAAGCGGAGGGGTACAGCTTGCCGTCGCCTGGGGGCAACAGCAGCGGCGACGCCGGGGGCAGCCCGAGCCACGGCAGCGCCGAGTACGGCGACAGCGGGTGCTTGTGCCACACGTAGTCCATGACGATGGGCAGCGGCGGGACGCGGGTGGGCGGCGCGGGCGGCAGGGGGAAAGGCGGCGGAGAGGGGTCGGCGGCGCCGGGCGACTTGACCGGGGACGACCGCTGCGGGTTGGAACTGGAGGAGAGCAGGCGCTTCCTGGTGCCGCCGTTGAACATCGCCTGCGACAGAGTCTGCAGCTAGAATGTCAGTATACCGCCATTGACTATAAATACAAAAGACTTAAGTATTTAAAGTCAAAGATAAGACATATTTTTAAGAACTTAAATAAAATCTGAAAATTCCAGAATGTAACTGATTTTGTAACTCTGTAGGGTAATTCTTCAAGGGCAATCGGTAATTAACTTAATGTTAACTTTTAGGTTTACACCTATGTTGAACATGTATTTCCTAAACTAAGTTACAATCTAAATTTAACCAACATTTCTCGCGAAATCATTCAAGAAGTCTTTAGTCAAACAGAGGGTCAAATATTCTAGTGACTGCTCGTTTTTTACTCTATAGCCTTTGCATAAGCATACGAACCGGTTCAGTGTCAACCAAAGAACAAGTGGGCTTTGCCGACGTATTAACATCGTTATTTTAAGGAATATAAAAGTTGAATATTGACCTTGACGTCCTCCCAGGCGTGGACCACCTCGACCGGGGGGCTGCCGCTGAGCCGCATGTGCCGCCTCCAGGAGTTGAAGTTGGCGGCGTCGGGCTGCACGTACTTGGCGTTGGGCCCGGTGCGGTGCGAGTGGAAGATGAACTTGTTGGGCGAGAAGAACAGGCCGCAGATGGTGCACTTGATGCACTTGGCCCGGGACGAGTTGTAGCGCGAGGGGAGGAAGGCGCCCCGACACCCCCAGGCGCACTCGTGGTGCACGCTGAACGCGAAGTCGTCGGGCAGGCGGGGCGGCGTGTTGTCCCCCAGGAAACTCTTGCACAGCCGCTCGGCCTCTCTGCGGAAATGTGCAATGAATTTTCGAGGAATTTTGAACAATGTGTTATGAATCAAAAGTATTTAATATTTACAAGGCTGTGTTTAGTATTTAAGTTGTACGACGGGCTAAAATAGATCATAAATTTGCTGCAATTTCGCTATTTATTTCACTTATGACAGGTTTTATGAAAATGAAATTTAAAAACAGTAAAACTTCCAATAAGAACTCATTTATCCTACAGCTACTGGAGGAAAAACATGCCGGGGGCTAAGGTTAGCTAAAAGACCGGCTCAGGTACACGTAAAAGAATAAGTCGAAATAACCAGGATATTTCATATATCTCAGATTAAAAAGGTCCGATGGATCAGAGGCACGCTAGCTTGGATATGAGAATGTAGAGAGCTACATAGAAAACCTTTAGTCCACATAATTTATTTTTCAGTAAATATTACTGAGAGTAACTATTATTATCTAGTTTCCTTCGTGGTCCCCAATCTCTCAGGAGGTCTCTTGCGTGCACCGGGGTACACTGCACACACGTGATGCCCAGAGCCACCCTAGCTACTGCCACTGACCTCCTGGTGATCATGCCACACCGCCGTGACGACACCGGCATGGCCCCGGCGCGCCGTAGTATCTCCAGCTGCACCGGGGTACACTGCACACACGTGATGCCCAGAGCCGCCCTAGCTACTGCCACTGACCTCCTGGTGATCATGCCACACCTCCGTGACGACACCGCCATGGCCCCGGCGTGCCGTAGTATCTCCAGTTGCACCGGGGTACACTGCACACACGTGATGCCCAGAGCCACCCTAGCTACTGCCACTGACCTCCTGGTGATCATGCCACACCGCCGTGACGACACCGGCATGGCCCCGGCGCGCCGTAGTATCTCCAGCTGCACCGGGGTACACTGCACACACGTGATGCCCAGAGCCGCCCTAGCTACTGCCACTGACCTCCTGGTGATCATGCCACACCTCCGTGACGACACCGCCATGGCCCCGGCGCGCCGTAGTATCTCCAGCTGCACCGGGGTACACTGCACACACGTGATGCCCAGAGCCGCCCTTGCTACTGCCACTGACCTCCTGGTGATCATGCCACACCGCCGTGACGACATTGCCATGGCCCCGGCGCGCCGTAGTATCTCCAGCTGCACCGGGGTACACTGCACACACGTGATGCCCAGAGCCGCCCTTGCTACTGCCACTGACCTCCTGGTGATCATGCCACACCGCCGTGACGACACCGGCATGGCCCCGGCGCGCCGTAGTATCTCCAGCTGCACCGGGGTACACTGCACACACGTGATGCCCAGAGCCGCCCTTGCTACTGCCACTGACCTCCTGGTGATCATACCACACCGCCGTGACGACACCGGCATGGCCGCGGCGCGCCGTAGTATCTCCAGTTGCACCGGGGTACACTGCACACACGTGATGCCCAGAGCCGCCCTTGCTACTGCCACTGACCTCCTGGTGATCATGCCACACCGCCGTGACGACACCGGCATGGCCCCGGCGCGCCGTAGTATCTCCAGCTGCACCGGGGTACACTGCACACACGTGATGCCCAGAGCCGCCCTTGCTACTGCCACTGACCTCCTGGTGATCATGCCACACCGCCGTGACGACACCGGCATGGCCCCGGCGCGCCGTAGTATCTCCAGCTGCACCGGGGTACACTGCACACACGTGATGCCCAGAGCCGCCCTAGCTACTGCCACTGACCTCCTGGTGATCATGCCACACCGCCGTGACGACACCGGCATGGCCCCGGCGCGCCGTAGTATCTCCAGCTGCACCGGGGTACACTGCACACACGTGATGCCCAGAGCCGCCCTTGCTACTGCCACTGACCTCCTGGTGATCATGCCACACCGCCGTGACGACACCGGCAAGCCCCGGCGCGCCGTAGTATCTCCAGCTGCACCGGGGTACACTGCACACACGTGATGCCCAGAGCCGCCCTTGCTACTACCACTGACCTCCTGGTGATCATGCCACACCTCCATGACGACACCGGCATGGCCCCGGCGCGCCGTAATATCTCCAGCTGCACCGGGGTACACTGCACACACGTGATGCCCAGAGCCGCCCTAGCTACTGCCACTGACCTCCTGGTGATCATGCCACACCGCCGTGACGACACCGGCATGGCCCCGGCCCGCCGTAGTATCTCCAGTTGCACCGGGGTACACTGCACACACGTGATGCCCAGAGCCGCCCTTGCTACTGCCACTGACCTCCTGGTGAACATGCCACACCGCCGTGACGACACCGGCATGGCCCCGGCGCGCCGTAGTATCTCCAGCTGCACCGGGGTACACTGCACACACGTGATGCCCAGAGCCGCCCTTGCTACTGCCACTGACCTCCTGGTGATCATGCCACACCGCCGTGACGACACCGGCATGGCCCCGGCCCGCCGTAGTATCTCCAGCTGCACCGGGGTACACTGCACACACGTGATGCCCAGAGCCGCCCTTGCTACTGCCACTGACCTCCTGGTGATCATGCCACACCGCCCGCGCCGTAGTATCTCCAGCTGCACCGGGGTACACTGCACACACGTGATGCCCAGAGCCGCCCTTGCTACTGCCACTGACCTCCTGGTGATCATGCCACACCGCCGTGACGACACCGGCATGGCCCCGGCGCGCCGTAGTATCTCCAGCTGCACCGGGGTACAATGCACACACGTGATGCCCAGAGCCGCCCTTGCTACTGCCACTGACCTCCTGGTGATCATGCCACACCGCCGTGACGACACCGGCATGGCCCCGGCGCGCCGTTGTATCTCCAGCTGCACCGGGGTACACTGCACACACGTGATGCCCAGAGCCGCCCTAGCTACTGCCACTGACCTCCTGGTGAACATGCCACACCGCCGTGACGACACCGGCATGGCCCCGGCGCGCCGTAGTATCTCCAGCTGCACCGGGGTACAATGCACACACGTGATGCCCAGAGCCGCCCTAGCTACTCCCACTGACCTCCTGGTGATCATGCCACACCGCCGTGACGACACCGGCATGGCCCCGGCGCGCCGTAGTATCTCCAGCTGCACCGGGGTACACTGCACACACGTGATGCCCAGAGCCGCCCTTGCTACTGCCACTGACCTCCTGGTGATCATGCCACACCGCCGTGACGACACCGGCATGGCCCCGGCGCGCCGTAGTATCTCCAGCTGCACCGGGGTACACTGCACACACGTGATGCCCAGAGCCGCCCTAGCTACTGCCACTGACCTCCTGGTGATCATACCACACCGCCGTGACGACACCGGTATGGCTCCGGCGCGCCGTAGTATCTCCAGTTGCACCGGGGTACACTGCACACACGTGATGTTCAGAGCTGCCCTTGCTACTGCCACTGACCTCCTGGTGATCATGCCACACCTCCGTGACGACACCGGCATGGCCCCGGCGCGCCGTAGTATCTCCAGTTGCACCGGGGTACACTGCACACACGTGATGCCCAGAGCCGCCCTTGCTACTGCCACTGACCTCCTGGTGATCATGCCACACCGCCGTGACGACACCGGCATGGCCCCGGCGCGCCGTAGTATCTCCAGCTGCACCGGGGTACACTGCACACACGTGATGCCCAGAGCTGCCCTTGCTACTACCACTGACCTCCTGGTGATCATGCCACACCTCCATGACAACACCGGCATGGCCCCGGCGCGCCGTAGTATCTCCAGCTGCACCGGGGTACACTGCACACACGTGATGCCCAGAGCCGCCCTTGCTACTGCCACTGACCTCCTGGTGATCATGCCACACCGCCGTGACGACACCGGCATGGCCCCGGCGCGCCGTAGTATCTCCAGCTGCACCGGGGTACACTGCACACACGTGATGCCCAGAGCCGCCCTAGCTACTGCCACTGACCTCCTGGTGATCATGCCACACCGCCGTGACGACACCGGCATGGCCCCGGCCCGCCGTAGTATCTCCAGTTGCACCAGGGTACACTGCACACATGTGATGCCCAGAGCCGCACTTGCTACTGCCACTGACCTCCTGGTGATCATGCCACACCGCCGTGACGACACCGGCATGGCCCCGGCGCGCCGTAGTATCTCCAGCTGCACCGGGGTACACTGCACACACGTGATGCCCAGAGCCGCCCTTGCTACTGCCACTGACCTCCTGGTGATCATGCCACACCTCCGTGACGACACCGGCATGGCCCCGGCCCGCCGTAGTATCTCCAGCTGCACCGGGGTACACTGCACACACGTGATGCCCAGAGCCGCCCTTGCTACTGCCACTGACCTCCTGGTGATCATGCCACACCGCCGTGACGACATTGCCATGGCCCCGGCGCGCCGTAGTATCTCCAGCTGCACCGGGGTACACTGCACACACGTGATGCCCAGAGCCGCCCTTGCTACTGCCACTGACCTCCTGGTGATCATGCCACACCGCCGTGACGACACCGGCATGGCCCCGGCGCGCCGTAGTATCTCCAGCTGCACCGGGGTACAATGCACACACGTGATGCCCAGAGCCGCCCTTGCTACTGCCACTGACCTCCTGGTGATCATGCCACACCGCCGTGACGACACCGGCATGGCCCCGGCGCGCCGTAGTATCTCCAGCTGCACCGGGGTACACTGCACACACGTGATGCCCTAGAGCCGCCCTAGCTACTGCCACTGACCTCCTGGTGAACATGCCACACCGCCGTGACGACACCGGCATGGCCCCGGCGCGCCGTAGTATCTCCAGCTGCACCGGGGTACACTGCACACACGTGATGCCCAGAGCCGCCCTAGCTACTCCCACTGACCTCCTGGTGATCATGCCACACCGCCGTGACGACACCGGCATGGCCCCGGCGCGCCGTAGTATCTCCAGCTGCACCGGGGTACACTGCACACACGTGATGCCCAGAGCCGCCCTTGCTACTGCCACTGATCTCCTGGTGATCATACCACACCGCCGTGACGACACCGGTATGGCTCCGGCGCGCCGTAGTATCTCCAGTTGCACCGGGGTACACTGCACACACGTGATGTTCAGAGCTGCCCTTGCTACTGCCACTGACCTCCTGGTGATCATGCCACACCTCCGTGACGACACCGGCATGGCCCCGGCGCGCCGTAGTATCTCCAGTTGCACCGGGGTACACTGCACACACGTGATGCCCAGAGCCACTCTCCGGTTGTGGATCTCGTTGTAGCTGAACTCCTTGAGCAGCGTGTTGCTGATCTGCGCCAGGCACAGCCGCTCCTGGTTCTCGATGACGAGGGAGACGATGGGGACTCCATACAGCAGCACTGTTCCCACCTGCGGGAAAAGTTCTTTAGGTGTCTATGGAGTTCTTATTTTAACAACTAACCAATTATAATTAATGGTTTTTTATGAAGCCTTTTTTTACGAAAACATACTACAATCAGGCGGGGACACGTTACTTTCAAGCACAGGGCTTTCTGTGTTTCAAGCCGTCCACAACGTGGATAATCAAAATCAGATCTTTGAGACTCGGTTTTATAACAGATCTACTTTAAATCTAAAAATGAATCTATACTTCGTAAAAGTGATGAGGTTTACTTATAACTGCATGTACAATAATTTGCATTGACTCCATAACTGACGACGACATCATTCAAAGGTCACCAACGAACAGTTAGTCAAACGTAAACTGTGTGTTCATAGTTTTTTTGGAAACCTACCTGATTAGACTTTGAAGGATGAACTTGAATGGAGGCATGCATTTTGTGAGCGTCTGTAAGAAGCCGCGACTTGGGTGACTCCAAGCTTATCATAGCGGTCATCTGGAAGCATAATTATCTCTATTAGATACTTAAAAATATAAATATAACAGCTAAAGCTGAATGCACCCAAGTTGAGAGCTTATGTGTATTAAGGTTTAATTCAATTTCCATCCTATCTGCTGTACAGTTGATTTCGTCTCAGGCGCAGCAGATAAATATTACGGCTTAATTAAAAACGTTGCTTTCTAACTTGATAAAAATCCTCACATTATTGTGAATTGGTACAGTAAAAATAAGTTTTGACCCAAAAAAAATTAGCACAAGCTAGGAATTTGGTATAGATGTTGGGTATATCTTCCTTTTGAACATACTAAAAGTCGCCTAAAATTGGAGCTGTGCTACGGCCGCCATCTTGGAAAATGGCGGCAAATTTCTGTATTTTTGCCTTTATCTCCTTTATTATGGGAGTTACAGAAAAAAGTTTCGGTTAAAAATTGTAGCCCATTAAAAAATACACATTTTTTATTCTTATCATTTTTCTCTAAACCCAACGGTTTTTGAGTTATTTGCGATTAAGTATAGTTATTCTTTTTGATTAATCAAAATTATGAGAAAAATGTGTTGTAATATGACATTTTAAGGGGTATATAAAAGAAAGATTTAATATTTTAATGCATAATATTATTCTAATCCCACTGCCGATAATGAAGGGAGGTATGAACTTCAGTTTTCGTTGGTAAAAAAAAATCGGCCGCCATATTGGATCCGCCATATTGCATGCAGTAATTATTTTCAAATGTAAACATAGTGTTGTGACACATCATTTCAAACTAGATTTTCACGCTATTTACAATGCCGAAATCCGTTTTTGAAAATCTTGACCCGTTTTCAAGATATACCCAAACAAAGATCATTCCCAAATAAGGATTATTCCTTATGGACGTTTCGAGCTTGGAATATTTTTTTGGATTTTTTGGACTATTTTCCTTATAGCTCCGGATGTAATCAAAGTACGTTGTTCGTTCTAGTCTTAAAATATTCGTTAGTATTTTGGCTTCCATATAAGCAACTTATCAATTGATTCAGATTTATTAGGGATGAGCTATGATACATTTAACATAACATAACATTTTTAACATAAGATGAGATTTTTCTAAAATTATATTGACAAATAAAGCATTATAACTCAGGTTAGACCGGTCCGATTTTCATGATCAATAGTTCAAATGAAAGCCAGTCAGTCACCAATTTATTTAAGATATTAAAAAGGCATGTATCTCTTTAAGAACTTGAGATATGAGTCCTTACTTAAGGACAAAACTCTAAAATAATTACATTTTAATTTAAATAAAGGATTATTACTCTTCTTAGAATTGACTGATTTTCATTATCAGTATCTCAAAAGAAAGCCCATAGTTTTCCATTTAATTTAAGACTTTAATGAGGATTATGTCTCACTTAGAGCTTGAGATATATGTCTTCAACTGAAGATTGAATGCTAAAAACATTAAATCTTATGTTAAATAAAATAACATACCTCGGCTTGAAATTGTCCTATTTTCATGATCAATAGCTCAAATGAAAGCTAACATTTTACTGGTCGGTTTAATACCAGAAAGAAGTTTATATCTTATTTAGAATCTGAGATATACAATTTTTACTGAACATTGAATTTAGAAAAATCACATTTTATGATTAATAAAGGTATCATAACTCATATCTAATGAATCTGAATCAATTGATAAGTTGCTTATATGGAGGCCAAAATGCTACTGAATAATTTAAGACGAGAACAAACAGCATACTTTGATTACATCCGGAGCTGTAAGGAAAATAGTCCAAAAAAATCCCAAAAAATATTCCAAGCTCGAAACGTCCATAAGGATTATACAGGGAATAATCTTTGTTTGGGTATATCTTGAAAACGAGTCAAGATTTTCAAAAACGGATTTCGGCATTGTAAATAGCGTGAAAATCTAGTTTGAAATGATGTGTCACAACACTATGTTTACATTTGAAAATAATTACTGCATGCAATATGGCGGATCCAAGATGGCGGCCGATTTTTTTATACCAACGAAAACTGAAGTTCATACCTCCCTTCATTATCGGCAGTGGTATTAGAATAATATTATGCATTAAAATATTAAATTTTTCTTTTATATACCCCTTAAAATGTCATATTACAACACATTTTTCTCATAATTTTGATTAATCAAAAAGAATAACTATACTTAATCGCAAATAACTCAAAAACCGTTGGGTTTAGAGAAAAATGATAAGAATAAAAAATGTGTATTTTTTAATGGGCTACAATTTTTAATTGCAACCTTTTTTCTGTAACTCTAATAATAAAGGAGATAAAGGCAAAAATACAGAAATTTGCCGCCATTTTCCAAGATGGCGGCCGTAGCACAGCTCCAATTTTAGGGGACTTTTAGTATGTTCAAAAGGAAGATATACCCAACATCTGTACCAAATTCCTTGCCTGTGCTAATTTTTTTTGGTTTATGGAATTTTTCACTTATTTTTACTGAACTAAATCCTTTGTTGTGATGATGAGTGAAATGTAGCTGGCATTTAAAATAGGTTCCATTTTGTTATTTTACAGAGAAAATTACAACTTCTTGTCACCTATGTCCTTTTCAATCCCACGGAAACCTCAATTTACAAACACGCCGTCAAAGGATCTCTTGGGAAATGAAAAACAAAGGTTCACAGCACGCGAGTCCCGACGGTGAAACAACAAACATGCAAATCAGCGGCGGAACGATTGAGTGCGAGAGGCGTAATTAGATGATAATGGAGTTACCACGAGTGGCGCGGGTGTACACAGTTAATTGATTGTGGGCGGTGAAGGGTTGGGGCCGGGAGAGCTCCACTTGTGCCTGGAAACATCCGGGGTGGCGCCCGGCCACTGAACGTGATCAGGAAACATGCAATACGTTCCTGAGTCGAACGTAGAGTCTTGCTGACCAACATTCTAGCAGAAATAAAATACTGGGAAAAATTCAACATTCATTATATTATGAAGTCTTGCTTTTTAACAAAATTGTACTTACTATATATTAATTAAAGCATCCTGGAACCTATAGACTAATCCATTGTATTCTAACAATAAGATTAGATTAGATTAGATTAGATTTTGAAATGCATATTTTACTAGATTTAATTATGGAATAAACTCATTCTACGTCGGGGTGTTTGATCAAAATATTGCCACATTGCCAGATTACCAACCGCGTCTGCTGAAACGTGTAGGGATTACATCCCTCTCGAGACTAGGTAAAGGACGTAGATATCCTACTGAAGCTCTTTTTGATGTTTTCAAAGTATTAAATTTAAGGCAGTTATACGTCGAAACCTTGTTGATTTACATTTTTAACCATTCTGAGGAAATTTTTCAAAATTTAGAACATAACTATTTACCAGGAGTTCGCAAACCACAAGAATTAGAGTTGACAGGTTAACAAGAACATTTTCAGTAACAAATTCTCATTATATTTCACAAATAATCCTCTTCAGGAACCTTCCTACCAGCCTTCCTACTCACCTACAAAATTACAGCAACTAAAAAATGTCTTCATATAAAAAGAAGGTGTCAGCTTGGCTAGTGGAAATTGGTAGGGATGCTACTGAGGCGGTTGTCACATCCGGTTACAGATAAGACATTGAGACTGAAACCTTACTGATAAACACTAACTTCCCACGGTGGCTTTCTCCGTCAGTGTTATCGGGTCGGGAATATCTGCTGGATCTCATCGATTTTAAATTCTTCAAAGGGATTTTTCTTTCTTTTTTTTGTTGTTACTACTATAAATACTTAGCCAAGTTTTTGTTTTTTGTTTTAAAGTTAAAAATGTAAACCACTAATATACTTAACGACTCGTGCCTACGCACAGGTTTTTACCTATGTAAGCACATTCCACACCATTGTATAGTTGTAGTGTTTATTATTATATTATTTCTTTCAGCTTTTTGTAATCATGTAACTTCTTTGTGGAATAAACGAATTTGAGTTTGAGTTTGAGTTTGACTCCGGTAAACATATTAACCGTGACTCTCGACTGAACCGTCATGTTCAATATCGATTCGCAAATCTGTAATTAACACTTCTACTTTAACTTTTGGTACTTTTATTCTCTATTTCTCTATTGAATACCATCTTTGAAAGAATTTAATGGTTGAAATAAAGTAATTTATCTCAAAAGTTTAAACGATTTAAAGGTTTACTTAAAGGTACATTACTAATATCTATGATAAAGCATACCTGCAAACTCAATGAATTTCAAATTCTTAAAAGCATATTTCAGCTATCATAAACGATATACAAAATTTGTTTTACTCTCTATAAAACAGGAAAATGAGTATGCAGATTTGCTGGTAAAGGTGATAATCCAGCCCTAATCCTAATATAATACCTCCAGAAAATGACGAAATAATTTATGAAGAGGTGATTAACAGAAGTAAAACTTGTAGTGAATGCGGCAAAAGTTTTAAGAATAAAAACGGATTGCAAATCCATATTTCGAAAACTCACCACTCTAAACACCGTGCTAACATCTTAGAGAATTATTATCCAAAAAAACTCAACAAATTTAGAGACTCCCACTGACCGAATTAATGACATTGGTAATATAGCAAACATAACTAACGAAATGAAAGATCTAGATGAAGAGCTTGACTCTTGGGTAACTGTTTTCGGAAAAGAACAAAATATAAACGATTTTTTGGAGAACTTCGATAAATTCTCAAAATTTCTATCACAAAGTTTATATAAACTACCAGGTCCTAAACACCCAGCACAAAGGTTTTACAAAATAAGAAAGAAAAAGCGAGACTTTCCCCAAAACAGCTCATACAAAAAATCGTCTAATCCTGAGAGAAAAACTAAAAACGAAAGAAAAAAAAGAAGAGAAAAATATGAGTACGATTTAATTCAATTTGAATATTATAATAGACGCAGAAAGGCCGTTAGGAAAATTATTGGGGATAATAACAAAGGATGCGAATTAGACTTAACTTCTTTATATGAATGTTTTTCAAAGCGATTTTCTAATCCAAATGAAAACACTAAACAAACATACAAGAAAGATAACAATATCACCATGAAAAATTTAAATCATAATTACAGTCAATCCATGACAGAAGATGAAGTTTTAAGGGCTATTAATGGAATAAAAATTGATACTTCCCCAGGACCAGACAACGTATTGATGAGGATTGTGAAACAAAAGAAAGTAACGAAGATTCTTTGTCTGATTTATGATACAATACTCTTGTCAAATAAAGTGCCAGCATCTTTCCACAGAGCAAGAACAATTCTCATAGACAAAGGAGGAGATAAGAGAGATATCAACAACTGGAGACCCATCACGATATGTTCAGTGCTAAGAAGAATATTTGAAAAAATTCTAGATAAAAGATTGAAAGAATATATCCAGTTTAATCAATTTCAAGGAGGTTTCACAAATACCCCTGGGGCTCATATAAACACAAGTATATTAAATGAGGTATTGAAATCAACCAAAACAAAGAAAACTGACTGCAGTATAATGTTTCTTGATATCGAAAAAGCTCATGAAAACATTGGACACACTCATTTAAATTCTGTATTGAGGGCTTTACCCATTCCAAGCAAACTCACTGACATTATAAGTCAGCTCCAAATTGGTAACATCACTAAAATTGAAACACTTAAGGGGAAAACAAAAGATATCCAAATAAATCGGGGTGTCATGCAGGGGTCCCCATTATCCCCCACATTATATAACCTGTGCGTCGACCACATACTCGAAGAAATGTCGCAACAGGCTATAAGTGAAGAGCTTGGTTATAAATTATACGATAATATACCTTGCCTTAGCATTCTAGGTTTTGCCGACGACACGGTCCTGATAGCTAAAAACAAAGAAAGTGCCCTTACATTATACCATTCTATTAATAATCTATTTCAAGAGATAGGATTAAGTATAAACGTATCCAAAACTAAGATTATCAATATTAAAAAGGGCTTGATCCATCAAGACAATTTTCTGGTCGATAAAAAAAATATTACGTCAATAAATGCCGATGAAAACATTAAATATTTGGGGGTGAATTTTTCTGATGCAATAATATTTAATTCTGAGAAAACAATGAAATCACTAATAAATAAAATTGAAAAATTAACTAACACTCCTTTTTTAAAGTCCGAACAAAAAATGTTTGTATTGAATAACTATATCTGGCCCACCTTAATATATCCCTTCCAAACAGCGCACTGAAAAAGATCACTATGAAATTTTTTGATGATATTGACAAAATAATTAGATCTGCAGCTAAAGAAATATTAGATCTCCCTAACGACACCCCAATCCCGTTCTTTTTATTCTAGCATTAAAAATAAAGGAATTGGTCTTTGTAAATCGACATGGGAAGCATCCCTACAACATATCAATATTTGCCGTATCCTTCAGAAAGTAAATACCCCCTATCTTCAGAATAGAAATTTTACTAACGAAATAGATTTATGCTTTAAGAAATTAAATTTGAATAATGACTACAGCAAAGCAAAAACAACAATTTTAAGAGAAATACTTAAAAACTTTGAATTTCAGGCTTGGTGTAAACTACCCTACAAAGGTAGAGGAGTCGTTCTGTTCAGTGAATGCCCGAAAATAAACAAATCCCTGTCAAGGAGTGGTGGCCTTACTGAATCAGAGTTTAAATATTATTTAAAAATGGTTGGGGATGTAATTCCTCTAAGAAGCCTGCATGGGAGGTCCAGGGACGGGAACCAGTGCAGACATTGCTCTGTAGCTGAGAATTTCGTTCTTGAAACACTGCCTCACGTCCTTGGACAATGCCCCTTCAACAGTCTTCTTAGAAATACCCGTCACCACAGCATAAGGAAGATAATAGCGGACCAATTTAGAAAGAAGGAATATGAAGTGTTTGAGGAAGTAATGGGTGTTGAAGACAAGGGGTCTATAAGAAGAAGCGATATTATAATCATAGTCAGGAAGAATGATCGTGGCCTTATAGTAGACCCAACAGTAAGATTTGAGATGAATGAAAATCAACCCTCAGAGGTTCATCAAGAAAAAGAGAAAATTTATGGGAAGACCTTAAATTATTACTCTGAAAAATATAAGATCTCAAAATTTGAAATATACGGTCTACTTATAGGTACAAGAGGTACTATACCAACACAAGTCCAAGAATTTTGGAAAAAATTTAATTTGGACAGTCAAATTCTCAATATTATATCTTTAACCTCAATCAAATTTTCAATTGGTATAATTAGAAACCACCTTTATCATAACAATTAGCAATTAACCTTCTCAAAATTATTGTCTAGTATTCTTTGTTTTTCAGCAAATTACAATGCGTAATAAGACGTTAATTTGTAAATAAATTATCTTTATATATATATACCCAAACATTGCATTTCCGTACCCAATCAAACGAAGTTTATATTTTGACAGTTCAACCAGCCGACTAAACTAAAATTGATAGTTCAGCCGTCAGCCGTATTGTATTTGCTTACAGAAAAATTACTAAATTATGAAATGTTGGATAATTCTTTTTACAAGTTTGGTTAATTATTTGCAACGTGATGAAAAGTATTGTTCACAAAGTCCCATTTCGTTGAAATATACTATTGTTGACCTGTAAAAACTTTGTTTACGTTTTTCAAGGCCTTTTACGTGTAAATTTGTGTTTAACATATGATTACATATTTGACTAGCTGATGGTAATCCGCTTCGCATGGTTAAATAATCTTATTAAGTCTACAATAGCTCCGAAAGACGTAATTTGGAAACAAGCTGTATGTTTTGATATAAACAAATAAAACCTAAAGTACTCTTAAAATCCTTGACATGGGTCCCTTTTGGGTCCCTCTTGGGATCCTTTGCCTTAGTGCCTAAGCCCTATAAGATATCGGCACCCAACCACCATAATGCACATCTTGAGATTCCAAGCTTTAATTTGACACCAAGATCAAGAGTCTACGACGTGAAGTTTTGGCTGTAGCCCGAAACCAACACACAACTCTTTATAAATATATTATTTATTAACTACACAAACAAATAATAGACAATAATTTCTCCTGTCCAATAATTTTGCACTCACTCACCCGCACTATTTGTGCCCGCAACTCTACCAATGTATCAGTAACCATTGGATATAGAGCAATAATTCAAGATACTAAATTGTTTGTTTTTTCGGGCTGAATTCGATGATGAAGAAAAAAATGTTATCATCTAATTGTTTTATATATTAAACCCTATAAAGCCATTTTAAAGGTTTATCCTCTATCACTCCACCCTCAAGTCTCCACCCCTTTTTCCAATGATATGAAAGGGCTTGTTTGTGAATTCGTCCAAATAATTACTACTTTAAATGTATGTACACATTTTTATTACGATCGGACCATTTTTACAAAAGTTATCGCGGGCTATTAGGCATATTCATGAATAGCAATGTGAAGGAATGGCGTGTTTGGCATCTAATGGGTCGCAAAACGAAAAGTTATGATTGACCCGGGTTATGAGCTTACCGTGAGACTTACGGTCTAAGCTCCTTTCTTATAGGGGATAGATTCGCTAAAAGTGACTGTATCATTTGAAATATTTTTTTGTATTCTATGTAGTTTATAGCATACAGTATCGAACTCCCTCCTCGTAAAACCCTTTTTTAATGATTAGGGGGTATAACTAAAACTTTTTTTACTGTGGTAGTTCAGCAAGTAAAATTTAAATCTTCATTTTTAATCCTAAATTTTTCAGTCATCAAGACAGTTCATCATCATCATCATATCATCTTTAATCATCCTTACACAATCATACATTGCGATAGATTTTGTCAAATGTTACATAAATCAGAGTTTACATGGATTAATAACTTAGCCTAAAATACAGGTTCATTAAAATCCAAATGGAAATATTCTACACAGTTAAACATTGCAATAGATTGCGTAAAATGTTACATTAAGCAAAGTTTACATCCTTCTATTATATATATATATATATATATATATATATATATATATATATATATATATATATATACTCTAAAACAAGCAATGTTTCTGCGGGCAAAATTTTTATTTCGTCCTAGGAGTTTTTATTTTTTTGTTTAATTTGGGATTTTAATTAGGCCACCAGAAATCGATTGGAACTGGTCTGAAGTCTGGGAAAAATCCGGTTTGCGTCCTACAGCCTTTAAAATTACCATTCAATTGCCCATCGTCATGGGCATTTTTTGTTGTTGATTTTTAACCAAAACAGCTGATTCACGTTGTTTTTATTCATACTAGAGTAAGGAATTTTCAATCTATATATAGTTTGGTTTGATAATGTACGGATGAATGTTAAATGATTTCAAGGGTAATTTTTTAAGAATAAAAATTATTGGTGTCTACTCGGGAAATACTAATTCAAGCCTTCAAACTTCCCAAAAGAACTTGCGCTGCTGTTCACCCGCCAACAACGCTGAATATCGCCGTTCAGCCGACGCAACATACACAAGGAGAGAGTACGAACGACCCGACCGTGCAACGGGCGGATGATTCTTCTCGGCCCCACCGACGCCGTCTACAAATAAATTTCTGCTAACGCCGACATGAACCTAGAATTGATACAGTTACTCGAGGGAATCCTGCGGGAGGATAACCAATCTGCCCAAGCGTTCATGATGGTGCACGAGGTCATATAAGAAGAAAAAGCTCGAGCCGCCAGGTGACGCTGCAGGAATTTAGCCACCGAAAGTCAATTTGGTTCTCGCACCACCGGCCTCATCCCAAACAACGTTACAACTTCGAATGAAATATCAGCCGTTATCACGCTCAACGCCGATAGTCCAGTGAAAATAGGTTTTAATAAGGAAAAAAATGCAAGCAGAAATGTTTTTGCTGGAAAATGTGCACCAAGACGTCCTGAGTCAAAACCCAAGTTTTCTACTTCGGGTCAGGTGAGCTAACTCCGCCATCTTGAAAAATGGCGGCCATGTTTGAAATACTTTTTTCGACATAAAATCCACAAAAGTTATCTGATTTCGACAAAATTTGGTAGGGATGTGTAAAATTGGGTATTCTATTAGAAAACAATCGCTTACACTTTATTTTTTACTATTTTTATGGTTTTCTTGCAACTTTTATGTAAAAAAAGCATGTATTTTTCGTTTTTCAAAAAAGTTATGAGGTTAACAGTTACTATAAGGATATTTCTGAAAAGTACGTAAAATTACGAACAATTTGATATATTCAAATTGTATTTTACTGTTTTTACTTTTTATATAATCAAAAAAATAAGATATTTTTATGCAATTTTTTTAAAAGTGCTAAAAAATAAAATTTTTGCAAATTAACGTTTATGTGGTAGAAAATATTCGCAAAGGGGTTCTAAGTCAAAAACCAAGTTTTCTACTTCCGGTCATGCGAGCTAAATCCGCCATCTTGAAAAATGGCGGATATGTTTGATTTACTTAAATCATCATAAAATCCACAAAAGTCATCCGATTGTAATACAATTCGGTAGAGATGGCCACTACGTAGTACTAAGGGAATAACAAGCATATTTTATCATTTTATATGTTTTTTTTATAATTTTTATGAAAAAAAATTTGTTTTTTTACATTTTTATTTTTAAATTAACACCAAACATAAAAACCATGGATGTTTTTGAAAAGTACATAAAATTACAAACAATTTGGTATATTCAACCTTTACTATGCTGTTTGTAGTTTTCAAATAACACAAAAAATAAAATAACTGGGGCTTGGATGGTTCATTGTGACCTGTACATTGTGGCACCTAAAAACGGACATATTTGCTTATTTGAAAATTTAATAATTCACGACATAGGCTTTTAGGGTAGCACTGTGTTGTTTTGGTTTTAAATTCCATGGAGTAAAAAATTTATATGTAAGACAAATATATTACCAGTAAATCAAGTGTTTCATGTATTTTATTTGAACCTTGGTGGTTTTGAAGTAATTTGTATAAAAGGTAATACACTTTTGTCATGCCTTATGTTTTATAATATTATTTTTAACTCACTATAAACCCTAATCAATACAACTTAAAAAAAAAACGCCATCACTACACATAACATAAAACTTTAATAAATAAATAAATACTTGTATTTCATATTACAATTGGTCCATTAGCTTTACAATTCCTTGCAAAATCATTTAATTTATTTACACTAACAAGATCGTTGATAAATCAATACTTTTAATAAAATTAAATAAAAATAAGTTGCAATAAATATCTAGGTCTCGATCAAAAGGGACTACAATTTACACAACAACAACAAATTACTATACAACGATAAAGAACAAAATTAAACATAGACACATATTGAGATTTCATGTTCTTTGTCATTTTATATCTCTAAGCCTGTATCTTATGTTATTAATTTTAAGATGTCAGTTATTTATTATCAACTGGGTGTGTTGTTATGTTGTGATCAAAAGATGTAAAAATTATGTAAGTAAGAAAGATTATCAAAAAGTTTTGTTTAAGTTTTTGTTAAGTGTTTCTGAATTATGTAATCAGTTTTTGTAGATTCACACGGCACCTCTGATCATATTTTTTATCATGGTAACAGTTTTGCGGTTCAAATTATCTGATTAATTTATTAATGTGATATGAGTTTTGTTTTTACTGAAGTCAATAAATGAAATATTTGTTTAGAATTTGTAAACATTAAAAATTATTTATTTGGAAATACAAATAATGTAATTTAATAAACTACAAATAGGGCTATTTGATGGTAAAAACTGGTCAACTTGGATAAAGTATACATAGTCCTCAGAGGCATACCCGGAGTTCTGGATATTGTAGAAGGAAATCTGCAGAAGCCTTTTATACAAATTACTTCAAAACCACCAAGGTTAAAATAAAATACATGAAACACTTGATTTACTGGTAATATATTTGTCTTAGATATAAATTTTTTACTCCATGGAATTTAAAACCAAAACAACACAGTGATTGTTTTCAAAAAATTACCCTAAAAGCCTATGTCATGAATTATTAAATTTTCAAATAAGCAAATATGTCCGTTTTTAGGTGCCACAATGTACAGGTCACAATGAACCATCCAAGCCCCAGTTATTTTATTTTTTGTGTTATTTGAAAACTACAAACAGCATAGTAAAGGTTGAATATACCAAATTGTTTGTAATTTTATGTACTTTTCAAAAACATCCATGGTTTTTATGTTTGGTGTTAATTTAAAAATAAAAATGTAAAAAAACAAATTTTTTTTCATAAAAATTATAAAAAAAACATATAAAATGATAAAATATGCTTGTTATTCCCTTAGTACTACGTAGTGGCCATAGTTATACACATCCCTACCGAATTGTATTACAATCGGATGACTTTTGTGGATTTTATGATGATTTAAGTAAATCAAACATATCCGCCATTTTTCAAGATGGCGGATTTAGCTCGCATGACCGGAAGTAGAAAACTTGGTTTTTGACTTAGAACCCCTTTGCGAATATTTTCTACCACATAAACGTTAATTTGCAAAAATTTTATTTTTTAACATTTTTTTGTTAAAGACACTTTAAAATTTATATTTTTTGTGTTATTCGAAAACTAAAAACAGCATAGTAAAGGTTGAATATACCAAATTGTTTGTAATTTTATGTACTTTTCAAAAACATCCATGGTTTTTATGTTTGGTGTTAATTTCGAAATAAAAATTTAAAAAACCAAATTTTTTTCAAAAAATTATAAAAAAACATATAAAATGATAAAATATGCTTGTTATTCCTTTAGTATTACGTAGTAGCTATAGTTATACACATCCCTACCGAATTGTATTACAATCGGATGACTTTTGTGGATTTTATGATGATTTAAGTAAATCAAACATATCCGCCATTTTTCAAGATGGCGGATTTAGCTCGCATGACCGGAAGTAGAAAACTTGGGTTTTGACTCGGACCCCCTAAATGAACATTTTCTACCACAAAAAACTAAATTTGGATAATTTTAATTTTTTAGCACTTTTAAAAAAATTGCATAAAAATATCTTATTTTTTTGATTATATAAAAAGTAAAAACAGTAAAATACAAGTTGAATATATCAAATTGTTCGTAATTTTACGTACTTTTCAGAAATATCCATATAGTAACTGTTAACCTCATAACCTTTTTGAAAAACGAAAAAAAACATGCTTTTTTTACATAAAAGTTGCAAAAAAAACCATAAAAATAGTAAAAAATAAAGTGTAAGCGATTGTTTTCTAATAGAATACCCAATTTTACACATCCCTACCAAATTTTGTCGAAATCGGATAACTTTTGTGGATTTTATGTCGATAAAAGTATTTCAAACATGGCCGCCATTTTCCAAGATGGCGGAGTTAGCTCACCTGACCCGAAGTAGAAAACTTGGGTTTTGACTCAGGACGTCTTGGTGCACATTTTCCAGCAAAAACATTTTTGCTTGCATTTTTTTCCTTTTTAGTGTGTTTTTTCGCCTATTTTCACTGGACTACGACCAGACCTACCCGGATTCGACCGTGTCGTGAAAGAACTGGGAAAACAACTGTTCACCATGAGCAGTACAGACAACCGCATCGAGTCATTCTCGTATCCTCTCTTTTACCCACAAAGGAGACGTGGGGTTACCGACCAACATAGTGCCATAAGTGCTCTTGTTATAGTTATGGACAATTTTAACCAAAACAGCTGAATCAGCTGGTTGTTTTTGTTTAATCCGAGCAAAGCTCGGTCCCCGGTACTAGATTAAATACATACCCTAAAATACAATTTCATTAAAATCCAAATGGAAATATTCATCGATTGTGTACAATTCCTTAGAAATAAGTCATTCTTTTACTTTTTCTTTCAATTTAAAAGTAGGCACCTACCTGGCACTATCTGGTAGCATATTAAAAAACTTACTTGCAAATACAGATGGCTGTTGAGGCACTTAGACAATCTAAAAGCAGGAAGGTCTATTTTGAATCTGTTCCTTGTACTTTGGCTACGGACATCATATCTTTGATTGAAATTACTTAAGTTGTCTTTTATTGAAACTAAATTATAAAAATAAATAGCCTAGGTAAGGTCAAAATATTTAATCTACTAAAGTAAGTTCTGCAGCTTATCATTCTACCTAATCCAACAATAAGTCTGATAGCCTTTTTGGCTTATGAAAACTTGCTTTGCACTAGGGCTATTAACCCATAATCTAACACCGTATATCAAATTGGGTTGGAAAAAGCAAAGTAAACATAATTAACATATCCTTACTAATGCAATTAGTTAACTTCCTCAGTAAGTACAAAACTCTAGTTAATCATTTAAAACATTTTCAGATTGAGCCTTCCAATTTAGCTTGCCGTTGAGAAACAGACCTAAAAGTTTAACAGTTTTACATTTCTTAAAGCTAGGTTGTAAACTAAAGTGAATACTTTCAGTTTTGGCTTCAATAACCATGAGATTATTTGCTTTAAACCAGACATCAGGTTCCTGTATTTTATTATCAACTAGAATTTGAGCACTTTGTAATTCATTACTGACGCCGATGAACGTAGTGTCGTTCGCATAAAGAATAGTTGACCCACCAAAATGAGCAGGTAGATCATTGATTGCAATGACGAAAAGTAGAGGGCCAAGATTGGATCCTTGTGGGTTACCAACCCAGCCTCAGACTAGAATAGATATCTAGTCTAAGTGTGAGGCCCTCACTTAGACTAGATATCTGATTTCCAACAACCACTGCATGACAGCGATTTCTTAAATAGGTACTAAACAATTTTAATTCAACATCATCAATCCCATTAAAGTGCAACTTAATCAGAATTACCTCATGAGCTATGTCGAACGCCATGCTCAAATCGTAATGCATCCAAAGCATATGTAATACTATATTTATTTACTATTTCTTTAACTGCTGATATTGTATTTCTACCTTTAATAAAGCCATTTTGTGACAAACTAAAAAGATTGTTACTACTAAAATGATTATAAAGCTGATTATGCACAACACATTCAATAACCTTACTCAAGATGGGAATAATAGATATATGGGCCTATAGTTACAAGGTAAAGTTTTATAATTTTTCTTGAATACAGGTACAGTTTTTGTTATTTTAAATACATCAGGGAAGATGCAATGCTTTAGCAGCAAGTTGATAAGGCATGTCAATGGCAACACAATTAAATCAATAACACACTTCAAAAGATAGTTTGAAACTCCATAATAATCCTCACTTTTAGAGTTGCTCTGACTATTAACAATTTGAATTTACTGATCAATGAGGGTGAGTTTTAGCGAATTTCCCCTATAGGGAAGAAGCTATTACCGTAGGTCTCATGGTAAGACCTAAGCCCGAGACCATGATAACTTTTCGTTTTAGGGCCACCAGAAGCAAAAAACACCATTCGTTCGAATTTTAGCGAATTTCCCCTATAGGGAAGAAGCTATTACCGTAGGTCTCATGGTAGGACCTAAGCCAGAGACCATGATAACTTTTCGTTTTAGGGCCACCAGAAGCAAAAAACACCATTCGTTCGAATTTTTATATATCTATCTATCTATCTATATATATATATATATATATATATATATATATATATATATATATATATATATATATATATATATATATATATATATATAGATAGATAGATATATATGTGTGTGTGTGTGTGTCTGTCAGCACGATAGCGGACGTAAATATGATCCGATCTTAATGAAATTTGGAACAGACATGTAAAGTGGTAATCGAATGGACGAGTTCGTGAACCAACCCGATCGGACAACCGGAAGGGGGGGTAAGGGGGGATAAACACCCCCAAAAATGGGTTTTTGGGTTTTTTACATATAAAAATAAAATTTATCGAATCTTTGTTGGCACCATTGAATTCAGCTCAAAAAAAACAAACAATTTAGTGTTTTGAATCATTGCTCTATGTCCATTGGTTACCGAGATATTGAAAGTGGTAAACACAGTACGTTGTCCCAATGTTAACCTTATGGGGAATAACTAAAATTCTATATCTCGCTTATTTCTCAACATATCTGGATAAAACTTGGTTTGTGGCTTCATCTAGATGAGATATAATGTATTTTAGTCTAAAATCCCCGAAATTTCAATTTTTAGTGGCAGCAAACCTGCATAATCATTCCCCATGTTATCCTTTTGGGAAATAAAAAAATTCTATATCTTACTTATTTTTAACATTACTTGAAAAAACTTAGTATATGGCTTCTTCTAGTTAAGATCTACTAAATAATGAATTAAAACCAACCAGTTTTAACATACCTGTTGCAGCAAACCTGCATAATCATTCCCCATGTTATTCTAATGGAGATTACAAAACATGTAAAATCTCGCTGAGTTGGATTGAAATACCATTTGTTGTGTTGCATCTGAAATTCGCTGAGTATGCAGGTCTGCTGCAACGGGGGTATTTATATATCTATCTATATATATATATATATATATGTGTGTGTCTGTCAGCACGATAGCGGCCGTAAATATGGTCCGATCTTAATGAAATTTGGAACAGACATGTAAAGTGGTAATCGAATGGACGAGTTCGTGAACCAGCCCGATCGGACCACCGGAAGGGGGAGTAAAGGGGGATAAACACCCCCAAAAATGGGTTTTTTGAGTTTTTTACATATAAAAATAAAATTTATCGACTCTTTATTGGCACCATTGAATTCAGCTCAAAAAAACAAACAATTTAGTGTTTTGAATCATTGCTCTATGTCCATTGGTTACCGAGATATTGAAAGTGGTAATCATAGTACGTTGTCCCTATGTTAACCTTATGGGGAATAACTAAAATTCTATATCTCGCTTATTTCTCAATATATCTGGATAAAACTTGGTTTGTGGCTTCATCTAGATGAGATATAATGTATTTTAGTCTAAAATCCCCGAAATTTCAATTTTTGTGGCAGCAAACCTGCATAATCATTCCCCATGTTATCCTTATGGGAAATAAAAAAATTCTATATCTTTCTTATTTTTTAACATTTCTTGACAAAACTTGGTATATGGCTTCTTCTAGTTAAGATCTACTAAATAATGAATTAAAACCAACCAGTTTTAACATACCTGTTGCAGCAAACCTGCATAATCATTCCCCATGTTATTCTTATGGAGATTACAAAACATGTAAAATCTCGCTAAGTTGGATTGAAATACTGTTTGTTGTGTTGCATCTGAAATTCGCTGAGTATGCAGGTCTGCTGCAACGGGGGTATTATTGGTGTGCTCGGTCAAGTGATAAGGGTTAGAGTTACTGGTTGGTTTAATGGGTCTATGGTCAAGTTACGGCATACTACTAAGAAGATACACAGCTTGTGAGGTCCATCCATACCTGATTCAGCTTTAACAATGGACCAAGCTGCTTTGCACTTGTTGTTTGCATTCAGAATAGTTTTCATTAGCACTAATTTTAGCTTCTGTGATTTTTTTCTTATAATACTTTCTAGCTTGTACATGTAAATTTCCATCCCATTCATAGAATTTTTGGGATAGAAATTTATGATAACTAGCTATGCTAGCTATGCTATGCATAGCTATGCTATGCCCTACCTCTCAGCATGATAACAAATTCTCTGGTCTCCTTCAATACAGGAGTGAACTAAACAGACCTATTCTTTTTGTGAATAGGCCTATCCCCATATTTTTGGTAACGATTGGGTACGCATTTTAGACACAAATTTATTTAAAAAAATTTACATCTATGTTCAACATCTAACCCATCACAGTAAACATCATCCCAGATTTCAAACACAAATTGATTTCGTTAATTACTAATATTTCAGAGCAATAATTAAGAAAGTTAAACATTATTAAAAATTTTTAATTGGTTTATGTAATCGTTTCATTTGATGTGTTACTTTTATTTCAGCTGCATTGATTTAATACATCAATATGTAGTTTGATAGCAAAAAGGTCCTTCGTAGTATAAAATTCATCTTTTTTTAAATATTTTTTCACATCAACTCTTAAGATAAGCATTTGAATAGAACCTCCTAATATTTTACGCTTTAAGTAAAGTATTTGAATCTGAAGAAAAATTCAAAACCACATTTTAAACGGAGCGAGATCGACTTGAACGTGTTAGTATGACGTACACGGATACGTTTCAAGTGGACTCTAGAGTCCTCAGCTTAAAGGATTTGTAACGAATGTTGAGGGCGATTTGGGGGAAGCAATGAGGGTGAAATTGTGAGGTCAGCGGGCAGCTGGCCGGCCAGACCGTCGCATTTGTCGGGGATTTGCGATCCCGGCAACGCCCTTGTCTGCCGCATCACACAGACTTGTGGAGCGCTCCGCAACTGTCCAAGATAATTTACCTACTTCTTTACATTACTTGACACAATCCTCCTCGAGCCCCACCCCCCCACACCAGAACCCTTAAACATACTCCAGTTAATGTTGGTTTATTGGTTTGCTCGGTCAAGTGATAATGGTTAGAGCTACTGGTTGGTTTAATGGGTATATGGTCAAGTATACGGCATACTTATTAAATCCTATAAATTATAATTCGAAATGACTGTGCTACTATTAAGCAGAGCAAGTTGCGTTGTGTTAAGAAAATCTTCCGCGCTTGAGAAAAGTCTGCAAAAGTTTGTTTGCGCTATGTCGATGATTTTTTTACATCTAGATATTATATAGTTTGGATGATTTGACACGTTCGAAAATCACATAATAGTTGCAAACGTAATAGTTGCTTTAGACCTGAAAAAACGAAACATTGCCATGGATTGCTGGTTGTCTTGGTATCAAAGCATGGTAAAAATCGTCGCACCTCTATTTACTTAAAACATACAAATACTGGGAAATATTTACATTTTAATTCGGGCAACCCTTAGAGTATTA
Organism: Flexamia atlantica; assembly: GCA_035578135.1. Classification (NCBI taxonomy): domain Eukaryota; kingdom Metazoa; phylum Arthropoda; class Insecta; order Hemiptera; family Cicadellidae; genus Flexamia; species Flexamia atlantica. The sequence goes on along the minus strand of JAQJVK010000005.1, from coordinate 45,279,804 downwards.
GATTTGGTTTGGCTTTGGGGGCTGATGCACAGGGCAAAAGTGATATGCTCTGATTGCCCGCCACACTAAAGGATGAGCTAGCTCAATAAAATACTGTAAACGTGAATGAATACATAGTGGTTGTCCAGTCAGAAAATAAAAGAGACAAAGGACATTTTAGAATCCTATACTCTTATATGAGCAATGTTATCTTGTATGTATGCTTGCTTGCTTGCTTGCTTGCACAACGATCTCAAAAACGGCTCCGAGGATTTCCATCAAAGTCTGGAAATAAGTAATTTATGACTCAAAAACGTCATTTATGCAGATTACTTGGCCAGAGAAAATCTAATAACGTAATAAATCGAATTTTAAAGTTGTAAAATTTTAACATTGGCATTATGGGTTGCCGTGATAGCAACGAAAATAAACAAGGAAAGTGTAAACAAATGAAGTAATCATAACAGCTGTTTGGAATCTACAGCCATTAAGGGAAAATACAGCAAGTGGGATGAAGAGACCATAGAGCAATAAAAAAGGTTTCTATTTATCAATTTTATGACATTGAAATATTTTATAGTAACTGGATGAACTGGTAAACATGAAATAACACCGAGCAAGGCTCGGTCCACCAGGTACTAACAGACAAAGCCAGTATGTACAATAACCTATCGACAGTAAGTTTCCTATATGTTTCCGGATTTTCACGGAAAACATTGGCAGGACACATTTTAAGTTTGGTATAAGTACCACATTTAGAAGTGGCAACAAGTGAAGCCGCATGATGACCATGTGGCAATAAAAGGTGTATACAGAATTCCATGCTCGTGTGATCAAAACTTATGTTGACCAAAACATTTAAAGGTGCGGCTAGGAGAGTGCATGACAAATATTATGATAAAGGAGGTGTTGGGGCTGTGCGCACATGCGTGTGAAGAAAATAACACTATTAATTTGGACGATGCTGAAGTGAATTTAAATAAAACACATGGAAAAATCTCTGTCTTTTGGAATCTGAGGCCATCGCTAAAGAAAAAACAATCCGCTCTAAAAACCAAGTTTGGATCTAAAGCGGATTTACCTCCCGTTAGCAAAAGAAAACTCTTTTTAAAAAATTCGGTAAGTCAACTGTGATTAGTTATAAGGCAGATAATGCCAGGCAAAGGACAAAGGAAAACTTCCAGCATCGACCGCATCACTGGAGCCCGGTCCGCGATGGTCGAAGCTCATCGCTTCCTGAGCGCCCAGCAAGCCTGAGGATGCGTAATGTTACTTTAAAGTCTTTCACGCGAAACTTCACATTAGTTTTTGTTGTGCGTGAATCCGTATTTGAGTTTTTTTAAGCCAAAAACTATTTGATGTTGCGAGGAATGTCATCGGCTATACTATAAGGAAGGAATTATGGTTACAGGTGGGTGAGTAAAAATAATATAAAAATAACAAAAGCTGCTAAGAAACGAAAATTTTAACTTCTTTTACTTGTTAAACGAAATTTCCAACTGTTGCATCTCAACTAACCCACTTTCTTCAGTAAGCTTAGAGGTCATTATGTTTCATTGCCTTAGCAGCCTTAGCAAACTCCGTCCTGGGTTTGAATCCAATTCCCCGTTCGGAATCGGTATTGTGGATCCTCTACGAATTGAAATTCATCACCCCCACACTCATGCGGACGCTCAGGTGAACGAAAATGGCACTCACAGCTGCACAGGACCAGCTTCTTAAAAAAGAAAAAAGCTTCGTTATAAGAACCATTCTGAACTTAACGTTCTACATAGCGTTGTGATGAGCACCCCAAAATAGGGGGAATATATGAGGGCCAAGTCGAGAGGTATACGAGAGTTCTCGACATTTAACTAAGACGATCCGCCGGCGTAATCCGCTGATAATTACCAGAGTCGGGTCCGCCATGGGTTCCCGAGGGAATGGCGGGAGGGGCGGGAGGGGGAGGGAGGTGAGGGAGGGATTCAATTTGACACCAGCGCCGGGACCGAGGAGGAGACTAACCCAATGAACGAGTTTCACGCTGTTGTGATTCGGAAAATTAAAAATCACAATCCTCCCGGCGCCGCGTAATCCCTTTATGTTTTATTTAAGCTGCCACCATCGCTATTATTGCGAACACCGCTTGCGCTTTTGTTATTACATAGTCTAACTTCGTTATGTCGGCGGTGAGGAAATATTGTGGTATTGGTGGTGGGTTGCAGTTGATTTCTGGAGGTTTGTTTCTACGATTTCAATTGACCCTGACAACAAAAGGTTATTTCAAGTAAAATAACCAATGAGTATAACATATTTAATTTATACGGGACGAAATAATATATATGTGACGAAGCAAAATCAATATTCATGTTCGTGGCTACCGGTATCTTAACAAATCCCTAACCTGAAAATTTAAATAACCTGTTGCATTCCAATGTATAAATAAAGTACCATAGCAATTAACGTTATTTCCTGACGGTAGTTGAAATAATTCTTATGAAAAAATAAACTACTCTGAGGGGCGTCTTTACCTTGGTCAACCAAAAATTGAAAAAAACAATTTTTTTCACCTAATATGAAAATATCACAATTTTAATACAGTTTTTATAGTACAAAACTTAATGTATATGTTGCTAAACGCATATACAACGATGCAGTTTCCCGCAGAAAAAAGCGATTACCGAAAGTAGAATTAAACAGAGTAGATTAAAACATTTTTTTACTGTTTTCTGCATACTAAAATCGATGTTCCAAAAGAGCTACTTAAGCTACAACTTTTAAATTTTGTTATGGTTATGCAGATAAAACTATTTAAAAAAATCACGCATTTACAATGAATTTGACTGAGTCAACTTTTTTTAAATTGTCAAAATTTACATAAAAATTTAAAAAGATGAATTTTCGCCGATGTATGCAAAAATAGTAAATGATGACTTAGCATCTTCATAATACGTGATGTTTAGTAATTTTAATGATTAACAAAATAGTACTTTTAAAATTAGAATATGATCAATAATTCTTTTGAAATATCGATTAAAAAAACTTCCAAAGTCACTAATTTTGATTTGTAGGTATATTGAAAAAAATTTCAAACTTTTTATGAATTTGTTTGTGGCTTCATCTAGGTGAGATTTAGGCCTTATTAATATCAGTCTAAAACTGATATTTCCATTTTCATGGCAGCAAACCTGCAAACTCATTCCCCATGTTATCCTTATGGGGAGAAAACCTAAATCTTCCTTATTTATCAACATATCTTGATAAAACTTGGTATATAGCTTCTTCTAGTTTAGGTCTGCTAAAAATTGAATAAAAACCACCCAGTTTTAATATACCTGTTGCAGCTAACCTGCATACTCATTAACCATGTTATTCTTGTGGATCTTACAAAAACATATCATATCTTGCTATGATGGATTGAAATAAGTTCCTCTGCATTTGAAATTCGCTGATTATGCAGGTCTGCTGCAACGGGGGTATTTAGTTTAACTAAAGTACAAAATACTTTTGTATACTCAAAAACAGCTTTAATAAACTTTTTAGCTTTCAAGGTAGAGACTCCCCTTAATATCTTTTTTCTTTTCTTTTTAAAAAGAAAAGAAAAAAGTGATTAAATATATTTGTTGTATTTACCTAAAAATATCTCAATGGGGTGTGTTTAAATCAGATTTTAATCATAAAATTATAGAAATATTTTTCAGTTTATTTATTTATTGTGATTCCTCACTAAAATAAACGAACGTCTATACTGTATCTTCTGATACAACTTTGCATACCAACGAATGGTACTAAAGCAGTAATTGAACTTTCTTTTGCTATGAAACATACCCTTTCTTTTCAAATATATTATTTTTTCTATTTATTTTTGTACTCATTTTATTTGGTATTGTTGTTATTTTGTAAAAATATCTAATCCAAAATATTTTTCTGATGGCATACTTTATCATTACAAATTATTCATATTATTTCAATACAATTTCAATAACTGTCATACAGTATAAGCCTAAAGTAATAATTTATCGTACCAAACCTCAAGTCAAACTAAAAAAGCTACGCACACTATTAAAATGTACTCTAAAATTGAGGACAAAGTCTAAGCATGAAATATACTCCATTGAACGACATTTTTTTAGAAACTAACTGTAGATAATAAATAAAGGAACATAACTTTTATAAATAAACGCAAAATCAAAACAACTAGATAGCAGTAATTGCTGCTCTTTTTGCTGCTTTAGACATTCCAACCTAAAATACCCCCGTTGCAGCAGACCTGCATCCTCAGCGAATTTCAAATGCTTAAGTGAATCATTTAGAAAGAGCCACAAATAAGTCAAATCTACTTAAATCCCAAAATGAGCATACCAGAATTTTCTCCATAAGAATGACATGGGAAATGGGTATGCAGGTTTGCTGCCATGTAAATGCAAAATTAAAAATTTTTCAATAATCCTGTAGATATTAGCTCGATGAAATTACAGAGTTTCATCCAGATATGTTAAAAAAACTTGAGCGATAAAATTTCATTTATTTCTCTTAAGGTTAACATTGGGACAACGTACTGTGTTTACCACTAGCCATTACTGAGTTACCAGTGGACATAAAGCAATAATTCAAAATACTACATTATTTGTTTTTTTTTAAGGTGAATTCAATGGAATACTCCAAAATTTGATAATTTTTTTCTATGTAAAAATTCCCAAAAACCCCATTTTTGCAGGGGTTTATCCCCCTTACCCCCCTTTCCGAATGGTCCGATCGGGTTGGTTTTCAAACTCGTCCGAATAATTCTACTATACATGTCTGTGAACAATTTTTATTCAGATCGGACCATTTTGACGGAAGTTTTCATGCTTAAAGACATGAACAAATGGTGTTTTGGCATCTTGGGACCTCAAAAGGAAAAGTTATGATGGTCTCGGATTAGGTCTTACCATTAAACCTACGGAATCAGATTCTTCCCTACAGGAGAAATTTGCTGAAAAGAATACTAACAATAAAGAAACATGTTTACACCGCTGGTATGTTTAATAAAGCTCATAGACACTTGGTAGCAGGACTTCCATCAGAAAATGATAGGATCATTGACGGGCAGTGGGGCAGAGCACAGGTAATGTTGACACTTGCTGTTATTATTTCTACCGTCCTTGGACCTCAAGCTTTAAAATGGAACCTCTCACTATGCTAACCTTTTTCATACCTCGATATACTTCGTTAAGACCGAATCGCTTACTGAATCAATACATATTTAGATTTAAGTGAATGTTCCACATATAGACGTTTATCAAATCAATGGATGTATGATAAACGATAATCAGATAACGATAATCGATAACGATAACGATAACGATAATGTATTATGTATGATTATCTTAACCTCATTTTGATATAGACGTTTATCAAATCAATGAGGTCGTAGTCAATAATGTACTAAAAATTATCTGCAAAGATCAATTATCCTGTAGTAAATGAAAATACTACGAAAACCCTTTATTCCCAAGGGGTGAAGGCTAAAATACGCAAACATTCAAGGTATTTATTAAATTATTAAATTTAAATATCCTTTGTGTTATTAACTCTTGCTTACCATCCATCAAGAGAGAAATTATGCTTCAAAGATTAAACAAGTTTGGGAGTAGTTTCAGGTATAAACTATTTAAAGTTATTTTTGTTATACTGCTTCAAAAACAGATGTTTTTAATGCATGTTTTCCGGACCTAAACACACTCTTTTTATTCCTAGCAATTAAAAGCTGATGTACTCGATACCAGCTGACTCTTTATAGTCCTAGAACTATAAAAGTCAAAAAGTGCCGAGTACGTCGTAATAATCGAACAATATTCTATTGATTACAAATAATCGAAACATTCATTGTTGTCAGTTTAATCAATTTGTGAAACTCGCTCATTTCACCAATCGATTATTTACATGCGTTCAATACGTCGATAGTTGTTCATTGTTGTCAAGTCTACGATGGTCTACCCTAACACAAATGAAACGGACAAACAGCTGATTAATTCAAACAGCAAGAACAAGTCGGTGGTATCTTTTGAAGGCATCTTTAAAGGTAAACAAGCTGTAACATTTTGGTTTTCTTAAGTAGTTTACGTATTGTATTGAGCAATATAACGAAAAATATAGTTCATCACACGGACCTAAAGCTGCTTTTCGTTACTCGGTAATTTTTCAACCTCGGCTTACAGCCTCGGTTGTAAAACTTGACCTTGTACGAAAAGCGTCACTTTATGTCCTTGTAATGAAATATACTATTATTAGAACTGAACAATTAAAAAGTATTACATGGTTTTAAATCATTGGAACTATGTTAATAATTAAAAAAAAAACCTTTTTAAACATCGTTACTGTACAGCTCGTTTGATCGAGCATAAAAGTAATTCTTTCTGCAAAGAGGATTGCCCGTTAAAATAAACTCAAAAAGGCAAACAAACGAAACGGGAGAACAAAGGATGTAATTAGAGAAACGGACAAAGGAGACAAAATGTATTTGTTAAAGTAAAAGCAAACATGAGACTTTCAGCAAGACGTCGCAATTAAGCAAAGATGAGAATAAAAGCGAGATCTCATGAATTCCTGATGGCGCCCGCTGTTTGAGGGATCCTTCTCCCAAGTTTTAAATTAATTGAAGCTTCCAACTCAATTATCTCAGAAATTGTGGAACAGTAAAACGTATTTCCTTGGCAGTGTTTTTAAATGTAAACGTTCATTACTTAAAGTTGCCTTGGTTTTAAATCTGTCCTAGGGGGTTTTTCATTGAATATACACACACCAGTCAGGATAGCCAGCCTGACTTTTTCAGGTTACTCAGCAGATCAAAACAAACAAAAAAGTCATATCAATATATTCTACCTCGCTCCGGTTTCCGCCTGTCGGACTGAATGTAGGCATTGACTTTGAATTGACTTAATTATTACTTAATTATTCATAGTCAAAGTTGTAGGCCTATTTTTTACATAATCCGTCATAACTTTAAAGTTACCAAATTCAAACTTTGGTAAATGTAGGATTTATTCTTGAGGGAAGTATCAGTTTTCTAGTTTGTACGATTTCAAAATGGCAACCATTTTTGTCTATCAAGAATTAATTTCTCAAAAACTGTAAATGTAACCAACTATTGTAAAAATCTAAAAAGATGTAAAATTTAACGTACTATTTGAAAATGTATAATCTTATTAATAGTAACTTAAGAAAATTTAAGTTTCTCTGTTACTTGTTTTGTTTATGGTACGACATAGACCATATCCGTAATGAATTTTTGTTTGTTTTGACTTGCTAAAGAACCTGAAAAGGTCTCGGACAGTCGTACTGTAAGTAAAGCCTGTATATATTAAGCCAAAGTCAAAGCTATTTAAATACGTAAATGTCAAATAACAAGCTTGTAGAAACAGACTGTTAACATAATGTTTAATTTCATTTAAATTATTTTATTTTATTTTACTTTTATATGTTCTTATATTACGTAACTTTTCTTCAAATAAATGTTTTTTGCTCAAAGAAAGGTGGCATACACTGTTTAAAGTATTGTTTCATGATTAACTATATATTTATATAAAACTATGTACCGTACTATATATTTATGTTGGAAAGAATTTTTATATTCATTGGTTTTTAGTGTAGCCTAGTTCATAACTAAAACTGGTATAACTGCGCACGCGAAATAAAAAATATCGAACTTTGTAAAAAAACTTAGAAAAAATCCTCGTACTTACTAGCGCTAACTTATTTTACCTTTAACTGCATAAACACGATCCTAGAATGCTTTCGGTTATAATTGCGCACTTCAAATAGCAAAATCGATTCAAAGCTCTCTAGAATTATTGTACTGCGTGATGCCATTAATTAGGCCGCAATCCGCTAATGCGCCGATGTCGACTGTGTGGAATCATGATCGTGGACAATCACTCTTTGGTAATTAAATTCGAACAGAGTCGGTCACGGACGTTGCATATTTGATGGTGACGTAGTGTGTTGGCTCTCCGCCCCACAACATGCGGGAAGGCTGTGATTTTGTTTAATAAACGAATCCCACACGTGGACGCATCACAAAAATGTTTCAGAATTATGAATATTATTGTTTAAGTGGAGTAGTTTTATAATATCTTTTAGAGTTTTGCTGCTCTCTACAACTCTAGGACACATTAAAATATTAAAAAATAAACATAATTTGATTTGATTGCTGTTAAACACTAGGGCAATAATTAATTACATTAAATTTGAGTATCCCTTTGAAAAGTTAAACTCAAGGCACGTGTACAACTATTTAAGTACAACATGTGTGCAACTATATTCGCCCTTTCTATCACCTAGCTTGATCTCCACTTGCCTATTTTTAATAGAAGGTTTGAATTTGGTTTTGTTAGAAGAGCCCAAACATTTCCTACCACCAGTCTAGGACACTTGAAGAAGCGGAGTTTGTAATGTGCAAAGGGTAAGGGGTAAGTAGAGTGAGAGAGCTAGGCCCTTGAAAGCTCCGAGTGATGTGAAGTGGCGACCTCTCCAGACTGACTCGTAACTGTAACCTGCATAACGGTTGTTGCGCGAGCTTTAGTTAATTTACCAAACACTTATTTAAACCATTACCATAGAAACTAATTGTTTATAGAATTATGAAAAATATGTGCTTTAGTGGTCTTGAAGCTTTACATGGTCTCAAATTCTCTCTTCAGATTAGAAGAGAGAATTTAATTTTGAGAATTTCATAACTGGTGTCATTCTAATGTTTTGGTAAGTCATAACTGTTTTATGCAATATAGTCATCAACATAACTGTTCGGCTTTGCTCGTACCTGCTGGACCATTATTTGATTTTCTATGGTCAAGGATCCTGCATAGAATACGTTTGTGAGTCAGAAATTGGTTATTTCCATACTTTGAAGAACAACCTGGGAGCCCTTTTCGAGATAATTGTGCAATCAATTAGGCAAGCAAGTGTTCAAAGAAACAAACTTTGCTCATATAAGTGTAAAGGACATCTCAATTTTTACTGCATTACAGTCGTATATATTTACTACCCCTAGCAGGCGGCTTCAAAGCACTTAAAGAGGAGGAACTTTCTGCCGCCTCTAAGGTCCAGAAGAGCACTTAAACCTGATGGTATTCCCACGTGGGTACTCAAGGTTGACGCAGAGATAAATCTTAGACATACTGAACGCACGTTTTGCAGACGTTGCTTTTTTCATCGTCCAAATAAGTGACCGTTTTTTACTTTTCTTCAAGAAAAGAAGTACAGTTGACTTTTCTGGCACTCTTGGAAGCTCGATATTGCCGGCAAATAATGAGGTTTGGCGCAAAACTTATCGATGCGATTGTCCCTGCAGGATCTGACTCCACTGTAGCACGTTTCAGATCCGGTCATTCTACCCTGGATCGATGCTTTCCAGGCAGTAATTGAGGTATTGCACGGGGCAGATCACAGCCGCGGGGTTCCTGTGTCACGTTCAACGAGAGAAGTGCCTTCTACTTTGCTCCAGGTAAAGCGCAGTGCTTGAGCATACTTCCCAAATTGCTGCAAATGATCAAGGCATATCCGCGACAGACCATAACACCATTAACAGTGCAACACCTCAAGTAATCTGTCAGCGTGTTCCCTCCACTCCTCGATATGGTTTTGAAATTTAACCTTTATGGACTGCTGAGAATTTGCCCCGATGTGAATCGTCTCTTTAATGGACAATCTCGTTGGTGGACGTTACTACTCCGATTGCTGCATTTGCTATTTTGCTTGATTACCAACAATAATCAGAGAGATATAGGTCTTAGGTATCAAGAATAGAAGACTCACTGTATCTCCTGAGCAAGCAGGTGATTTCCAACTCGAGACTGCAGTTTTGAATGAGACATGGTCGACGCCAAACTATCCTTTGACGAGGAACTACAGCACGCCACCGACAGAGACACCTAGGAAGAAGCTTACCTCGTTTGGCTAATCCTGATGCCGTGGTGACCCCATCGATATACACTACTGGATTGCGCGCCGCCCGTAAGGCACGTGTAGAGATTCCCGAGCCTACGCAGCGGTGTGTTGAGGTTGCAGCCTGGCGTCTCGCAGGCGAAATAGGGGCAAAAACGCGAAACCGTATTGTTGGCCGTACTGAAACCACGTGGCCTTGGGCGTAAGTTCGCGGTTAAAGCGTGCTATAAATAGATGTATATCAGCTGAGTCATGTAATCTAGATGAAATATATTGTATAATAGTCTAAAATCCCCAATATTTCCATTTTATAGCAGCAAACCTGCATACTCATTCCCTATGTTGAGAAATAAAACAAATCTATATTTTCCTTATTTCTTAATATATCTTGATAAAACTTGGTATATGGCTTCTTCTAGTTTAGATCTACTTATTATTGAAGTATCTGGTGGACCGAACCTTGCTCGGTGTTATTTCATGTTTACCAGTTCATCCAGTTACTGTAAAATATTTCATTGTCATAAAATTGATAAATAGAAACCTTTTTTATTGCTCCATGGACTCTTCATCCCATTTGCTGTATTTTCCCTTGATGGCTATAGATTCCAAACAGCTGTTATGATTACTTCATTTGTTTATACTTTCCTTGTTTATTTTCGTTGCTATCACGGCAACCCATAAGGCTAATGTTGAAATTTTACAACTTTAAAATTTGATTTAGTACGTTTTTAGATTTTCTCTGGCCAAGTAATCTGCATAATAGACGTTTTTGAGTCATGAATTACTTATTTCTAGACTTTGAAGGAAATCCTCGGACCAGTTTTTGAGATAAATGAGCAAGCAAGCAAGCGTACATACAAGCATACATACAAGATAACATTGCTCATATAAGAGTATAGGATTAAAACCACCCAGTTTTAACATACCTGTTGCAGCAAACTTGCATACTCATATCCCATGTTATTCTTAAGGAATTTACAAAAATATATCTTATCTCGCTCGCTATGTTGGATTGAAATATGTTTTTTGCATTTTGAATTCGCTGAGCACACTATTATGTTTTTTTCATTTTTAATGTAGCTTTTTCCCTTTAAAGACTTTTGAGGTGAAATAATGGGTTTGGTAAAGGCCTAGAAAAAATGAGCCCAACGAGATTTCCAACTACAAGGTAAATGTATTGTATTACATTTGTGGAGTTATCATTAGAAAAAGTGATAAGAAATTAACATGTGAAGAGTGTAGAGCAATACTTCGTGCAGACGAATCTGATTTAAGGTGACACACGCATTTCACAGATTTTAAGACTAAAGGAAACTAAAAAGGTCTCATCAGGTCTCATTATAATGTATTTAGATTAGTTAAATTCTATCCTACTATAATTATTATAAATGTGAAAGTATGGATGTTTGTGTGAATATCTGTCTTTCAACCACGTGAAAAATACTGGCCTAACTGAGCTGAAATTTTGCAGGAATAGAGCCACTATATCAGAAAAGGACATAGGCCTATTCACTTCCTTAAAATCTTCTAGGGCTACGCCCCGTGAACGTCCAATTTTCAATTTTATTCACTTTATAAGGATGTAAACATTCAAATACTGAATTGTAAACAGCTGTGAATACTAAAATTTGACAGTTCAAAGAGCATAAGTAAGATCAGCTGTAATTTTTATCGTGAGCGAAGCCACGGGCAACTGCTAGTATGCCCATAATATTAAAACTCACGAATTAGATGCCAAAGTTAACGACCACAAACTTACATTGCAAGTTTGTAATAATTTTAAAGGTGATGTTTTCAAAGGTCACAAAACAAATTATGAATTGCAGGGTGATCGTAAAGTATTTTAATGAAGTACCTTTGTAAATGTTTTTCAATATCTTATCTCACCATCTAGGTGAAAAAAGACGACAGACACTGTAAAAACACAAATCTAGGCATTAGACGACAGCTGGCAAAAACCATTTTGTTTTGTAATATGTAAACTTGTTTCGTTGAAATTGTAAGTTAAGAACGAAGTAACAAAAATGCTTGATTGTAAACTTTCATTGTGCTTATTACACCTTTTCACATGAATTAAAATTTGAAATAAAAATTATAATTTAGAGGAACATCTATGGATATGGAATATCTGCCGAGAGTCGGTGTGGTAGTGCGGTAGAAAAACCCATGTATGTAATACTTTTGAGTTTCTGCAAATTGAATATGTGGTCGAGAATGATTAATACTTCAGAAATGTCTTACAGTGCTCTGTGAAGCGTACCGGTATCGTTAAAGTGCCGCGACTAGGGCGCGACAATGATAGGATATAGAGCAGCGAGTCGCTTTTGCCCCTATTTTTCCTTCAAAGTTAGAAACGCAACCACGGCCGCCGGCTCGGGCTGCGGAGCCTACCTGCCGATCCAGTAGGCCTAGTGTATATCGATGGGTGACCCGTACAGCCCGGGATGCCCGTGTGAAGCGTACGCACAGCAACGGTTACTTTAAACCAGCATTGACAGTAATCGCCGGCCGGGTTGATTTTCCCGTGAGTCAGTAATTTTTACTCCTGATTTTCAGAGGTCCTTTACCAGTGATTTACCACCGGAGGTCCAAGGTTGGCTGCTAATGAAGAGCGTTCGACCGCCTCAGGATCGGGCATTGGCAGATCAAACGGGATACCGTGTCTAGAGGTATCTGACCATGGACAACTTCGTTACTCTGTTTATACCGGGTACGAGTCCCTCAGATCATATCTTCGCAAAAGCTGATAACATTTACCACATACCTAATTGTTTTTGCTTTATCATTCAAAGTAGTGTGCAAAAAAATTACGTCCTAGTGCCCTCCGGTGACAAGGTGGTTATACTCCGGTGGTCAAAGGAACTGGCACTATCCCCTAGTGTTTGATTTATTACAAACGTTACTGAGTTGATAATCATAGGAGGTGGCCGGGCCAGGGAAATGCTAGCCCAGCCATGTAGCTAAGAAAATGCTTATTTCAACTGCACCACGATTTAATAATCAATTAGTACTATGTAACGCCCGGGTAATAGATTTAGTACTCCAGCCATTCTCGAGTTATTAGCCATAACATACAGTAGGGGCGAGATATGCCAGCCTGGCCATGAAAGAGAATGCGGACTGCAACGGTGCCACGATTTTATCCTTAATTAGTACAATTAGTACCCGAATATTATATCAATTATTCCAACCATTGCCAAGTATTAGCCATAACGTATGATAGGGGCCGGTAACGCCAGTCCGGCTACATAAGAAAATGTGTATTTCGTCAATGCCACGATTTAATACTCAATTAGTACTACTTAGTACCCGAGCCGTAACATTAAACTTGGGGGCCCCGGGGCAAGACTAGGTGATGGGGCCCCCCATATCTTACTCAAGCATGAGCGTGCGAGTGTCAAAAATCATAAAACGAAGTTTAATTACATTTATGATTTTTGTAGGCCATAGCATTTAAAAAGAAAACATAATAACCTTAATTTATGAATAATCGATCAAAACTAAATAATGTAGGGAGCTAACTGATAGTAATATAAAATAATTCAAAATAATTGTAATATTTTATTGTTTTTATTGGTTTACAACACATAGTTACTAAAATATCATCTTAGTACTGAAACATTTGTTTTATTCTTTTATTCGTGCAGGCAGTCATCGATAACTCTAAGAATATAATTTTTGAGCTCTGTCGTTTTCAATAGAGATTCGAGCTAAGCTAATTAAACTGGCTTGTGCCATTGTACTTCTAAAATATATTTTTAACAATTTAAGTTTAGACAAATATCACTCTGCCTCTGCAGTGGTTACTGGGAGTAGATAACTCGAAGACAACAAACTATGACCAATAACTAAAAGTTCTGCCAATTCTTTTACTGTTTTATTTTTTTAAATCTTCTTTTCAAATGATTGTTAAACTCAGTATATGTTTGGTTAATGTCGTTTTCCGAAGCAAAATACAATATTATTTGACAGCCGTAATGGAATCAAGAATTTTACTGGCCGCGGAAACACTGAGCGTTTTTTTACTGCACTATGACTGAGGGATTTGTCATAAACCACCGTACTTTACAGCCGCGATGCGACCAAAACATGTAACGGCCATGGAAAAAGTAAGCGGTTTTCCAGTTGCAATTCGACCGAAAGTTTTGCCGGCTGCGGAATAAACGACAGATTTTCCGGCCGAAATATGGCCGACATGTATGACGATCACGAAAATAGATCTGTAATTTTTCGGTTGTGGGATAAGCGAGCAATTCTCCAGCCGCATAATGAGCCGGCGAATTTCTTAGCTACACGACCGAGATATGTGGTAGCCACGGAAAGAGTCAGACTTGACGGCAAGCGATGCTAACGAGAGATTTGTTAGCCGTGAAACGAGCGGGCGATTTCCGATCGAAATTGAACCGAGAGATTTGCCGGCCGCGATGTAAACTGTTGGTGATTCTCCAGCAGCAATATTACGGAATTTTATTTGCGATTCGATCGATAGATTTGGCGGCGACGACGCCGACGTTATGTCGTTTCGTTTTGTTATCACGAGTATCGAATTTCCCGACCAAAGGTTTCATTAATTACGTTTTTCCGACCTTTCTCTAATTTCCGACTGGTAGTCACCCTGCAAAGTATTTACAGGGATTTGACGGCCACGATACAACGAAGAGACTCGGCTACGAACTGGCCGAGATAAAAAAAAGACGATAGGGGAGCTTTGGAAAGACGAAATGGCCGGGAAATGATCGCGACGGATCATCGAGGAAATCTCAGACCACGGCAATGTAGTCGACAGATTTTCCGGCCACAAATTAAATAAATCATTCCGGTTTATTTAATACCCAAATTATTGGATCACCTATTGGACACCACCTGACTACTGACCAAGCCTCATAATCCCTTATACCACGGTTTCTGTAGCTTTTGGTTATAAAACATTTACTACATTATTACAATCAATGGTAATATGGCCAAATAAAAACAGTTGTAGAGGAAAATTCCAGTCTCAAAGCTGCTTAAACATTTATTAATCTTTTCACTGGTTTTAACCTAAGAAAATCAAGTTTTCTCGGAAATAATACCGTACGGTCGCGACGAGGTCGGTGTCAAGTATGGTTTTATTTTGCTCGGCCAGAGGCCCTTCGGGGCCCCCTATCCTCGGGGGCCCCGGGGCGGTGCCCCGGTTGCCCCGGTGGTCGTTACGGCCATGCTTAGTACCCAAGTATTAGATTCAGGACTCCAACCGTTACCGACTTTTTAGCCATAACTTATAATAAGGGCAGGTAATGCCATCCCGGCTATGTGGGAAAATACGGATTCCAACGGTGCCACGATTTAATACCCAATTAATACAACTTAGTAACCGAGTATTAGATTCAGTACTCTGACAGTTATAAATTTTAATGTATATCGTTAATCTTTACCGTTGAATTCCTTATTTTCTGATATGGTTGGGCTAACATTTCCCTGGCCCGGCAATATACTATTGTTAATAACTCGGTAATGGTTGGAATACTAATTTTAGTATTCGGGTACTGGTTAGTACTAATTGAGTATTAAATCGTAGGATGTTTCAAATATTGTTTTCCAAACATGGCAGGGCTAGCGAAACCTGAAAAACAGTCCAAGGCGCGGCGGGTGCGCGTGAGGTGAATTAACGAATTAATGAATTACAAGTCACGTCAAGAATTCTGCAATGGCATATAGCGGACCATTAAATAACATTCTTTCTTTGACTTCAATTATAGTCCAGTCAATCTGGGGTTTTTAGGTGAAAAAATTAGGAGAAGGCTGAATTTTTTCCCATCGACTACTACCATATAGACAAGCTTCTAGCCAAAAGTCCCCACCCCTACCCCCCTTGCTTCCCCCCCTACAGCCCCCCCCCTATTTTCCAAGTCTATTGATTGCAGTGTTTTTCTAAACTGCTTATAACTTAGAAACTATTTGAGATATTTCTTATATGTTGTTGTTTCCGGATTTCTCATAAAATAATCTAAAAGTAATGTTATATAGTGTTTTACGATTAATTTACTCCTTCTACGTCTATTTTTCTGTTTAATTTGGAGAAAAAGCATTTTCCTTAATTTTTTATCAAATATATTTATTTTTTGCCCAATAACAAGGCTCAAATCACTTCCGTTATGACTAAGTTTTGTACTAAATATGTTCTCCTGTTTAAGAGCTTTAAAATGATATAATACTTTACGTGATTTTCTCACTTATTGCCTTGTTAATACAAGTAACACATGTTTTACAGCACCTGCCGCGGCCGTGCGCTGCGCCACCGAGGTTCATTCAACCTGGGGGTATAAGAGGAGGGGAAAATAGGAAAAAGCTGAATTTTTTACCATCGACTACGATTGTACAGACAAGCTTCTAGCCAAAAGTCCCCATCCCTACCCCTCTCGCTTCCCCCCCTGCAGCCCCCCCTAATTTTCCAAGTCAAATAAATGCAGTATTTTGCTAAGCTGCTTATATGTTAGAAACTATTTGAGATATCTCTTATATTTAGTTGTTTCAGGATTTCTCATAAAATAATCTAAAAGTAATGTCATATAGTGTTTTACGATTAATTCACTCCTTCTACGGCTATTTTCCTGTTTAATTTGGAAAAAACGCATTTTCCTTAAATTTTTATGAAATATATTTATATTTTTCCTAATAACAAGGCTCAAATCAATTCCCTTATGAATCTGTTTTGCACTGATATTTTCTCCTTTGCATAAGCTTTAAAATCATATCATATTTGGCTTGCTTTTCCCACATATTGTCTTGCGAATAAAGTAAAACATGTCTTACAGCACCTGCCGCGGCCGCGCGCTGCGCCACCGAGGTTCATTCAACCTGGGGTTTTAAGGCGAGGGGAAAATAGGAAAAAGCTAAATTTTTTACCATCGACTACTATTGTATAGACAAGCTTCTAGCCAAAAGTCCCCATTCCTATCTCCTTGCTTCCCCCTCCTTCAGCACCCCTAATTTTCCAGGTCTAATAAATGCAGTATTTTGCTAAGCTGCCAATACTACAAACCAATCTTAGAAACCATTTAAGACATCTCTTATATTTTTTGTTTCCAGATTTCTAATAAAAAAATCTAATAATCATGCCATGTAGTGTTTTACGATTAGTTTACCCCTTTTACGTCTATTTTCCTGTTTAATTTGGAGAAATGCATTTTCCTTAAATTTTTATGAAATACATTTTTACCTCAGAGGTAAAGGACACTATGTCCATTTTTGACCAAATTGAGGTTATTTTACATTTGATTATAACTTTTTTTGCTTTACACAAAGGTATAGGGCAATATGTCCCCAACCTATCAAGTGGCAAGTTACAGCCTTTTAAATGGGCACTAAGTCCATTTTTACTCAGAGGAATACAGCACCAGGACTTGGTGCAGTTTACCTCTAAAAGGTTTTAACAGTTCTGCTCACCAGCTGGACATAGTGCTGTTAGTTTTACAACTCTCCGATGTTTTTTTGCTCTGTTACTGTACGTTAGATCCTAAATATCCTTACATATTATTATTCAGCTTGCAATTTCGGTTAATTAGAGTACCCACATGATATAGTTTGGACTTTTCCGTCAGTTTTCCGACGCTTTTTCCGGCCGTACCTCCGTTAATATCGGAAAATGTTTGCATATTCTTGTTACGCTTGCTCTCCCGGTTAATTTGAGTACCCACATGACCAATTTTGAAAAAATAAAATGTTTACCGTCTTTCCGATTTTCCTGGGTTTTCCGGCCGTTTCCGTAAAAAAACTATCATTTCCGGAATCAGCGCGTTATTTCAAGTATTTGAAAAAATTCAATTTTGACACCAGTACTGTAAAATGCATATTTACCATAATGCTACATATTTTAATGTAGGCCCTATCCATTTACTTAGGCCCCACAAAATACAAGTTCGCGCATTATATCTCCGGCTATGACCACTACGCTACTAACCGTATCATATGATATTTTCAACATATGATTCTAGTAAACACTGCGTTTGACACACAGCGGGGCTATAGAACAATGTTTTCAGAAAAGTATTCCCTCTCCCCCCGCGCTTTGCAACCATCTGACTCTGTCATAGCCGGAGATATAATGCGCGAACAAAATATACAGAGGAACAACTAGGACAAACCCAAGCGTCATTTAAATGTTTCATCAGTATATTTTGTTGTTTATTGTGAGTTTTTACTTCTTTGTGCCTAGGCTTACTCTAAACTAATTAGTAGACGTTTTAAAAAAATTTAGAGACGTTTTAAAACCAATGGTAACACATTTTTTGGATTCAGAATGACTAATGACAGTTCAACTACTAAAAATAGTATGTTCTTAAACTTAAGACTTATTAAACTTATTATTGTGTTTTCAGAATAAACGAGTTTTCAGTGTATATCCTTTAATAAAATTCCTTACCAAAAAAATTATGTCACATAAATATCAATATTTTAAGAGGTATGTCCGCCGCATAAAATTTAATTATTTAATTTTATAAGAATTAAATTTTTTTGTAAATTATTCTTAAGTAAATGAAACTTGGAAGTACTAATAATGGTGGGGTATAATGTTTTTATCACATTCCAACTATTGTTAAGGAAATTTTTTATAGTATTTTAAAAGATTCTTTAAACTGCTGTCCTGAAAAATGAGGAAAATGGACATAGTGCCCTTTACCTCCGAGGTTCAGATTTATATTTTTCCTAATAACAAGGTTCAAATCAATTCCCTTATGAATCTGTTTTGCACTGATATTTGAACCTCCAGCACCTGAGGATGTCATATCACTCATTTTGGCTAGATGAAGCTTGTCTATACAATAGTAGTCGAAGGTGAAAAATTCAGCTTTTTCTTATTTTCCCCTCCCCGTAAAACCCCAGTTGAATAAACTTCGGTGGCGTTGCGCGTGGCCGCGGCAAGCGCTGTAAAACACGTTTTACTTATATTAGCAAGGCAATATGTGAGAAAAGCAACCCAAATATATTTTGATTAGGATTTTTGCGGACATTTGCCATCACTGATTAGTAAAAAACAAGTTTCACGACGTTTCGGGATCTGGAATCTGATCCCGTCTCAGGTGGAAGAAACCTAGAACATAACAAGATTAGTAACACATAGCCAGGAAAACCTGGAGAAAAAAACACAGCTAAAACAGAGAACTGTAAAAGCAGTCACGAAAACAATGTGATCAACAATGTGAAAACAATCATTGTTTTCGTGACTGCTTTTACAGTTCTCTGTTTTAGCTGTGTTTTTTTCTCCAGGTTTTCCTGGCTATGTGTTACTAATCTTGTTATGTTCTAGGTTTCTTCCACCTGAAGACGGGATCAGATTCCAGATCCCGAAACGTCGTGAAACTTGTTTTTTACTAATCAGTGATGGCAAATGTCCGCAAAAATCCTAATCAAAATATAAAATCACCATCACCAACAATGAATTTCAAACAACCCAAATATGATATGATTTTAAAGCTTATGCAAAGGAGAAAATATCAGTGCAAAACAGATTCATAAGGGAATTGATTTGAGCCTTGTTATTAGGAAAAATATAAATATATTTCATAAAAATTTAAGGAAAATGCGTTTTTTTCCAAATTAAACAGGAAAATAGCCGTAGAAGGAGTGAATTAATCGTAAAACACTATATAACATTACTTTTAGATTATTTTATGAGAAATCCGGAAACAACAAAATATAAGAGATATCTCAAATAGTTTCTAACATATAAGCAGCTTAGCAAAATACTGCGTTAATTAGACTAGGAAAATTAGGGGGGCTGCAGGGGGGGAAGCAAGAGGGGTAGGGATGGGGACTTTTGGCTAGAAGCTTGTCTATACAATAGTAGTCGATGGTAAAAAATTTAGCTTTTTCCTATTTCCTCTCCCCTTAAAACCCCAGGTTGAATGAACCTCGGTGGCGTAACGCGCGGCCGCAGCAGGCGCTGTAAAACATGTTTTACTTGTATTAGCAGGGCAATAAGTGAGAAAAGCAAGCCAAGTATTATATCATTTTAAAGCTTATAAAAAGGAGAAAATATTTAGTACAAAACAGAGTCATAAAGGAAGTGATTTGAGCCTTGTTATTGGGCAAAATAATAATATATTTGTTGAAAAATGAAGGAAAATGCTTTTTCCCCAAGTTAAACGGGAAAATAGACGTAGAAGGAGTAGATTAATCGTAAATCACCATATGACATTATTTTTAGAGCTTTTTATGAGGAACCAGAAAACAACAAAATGTAAGGTATATCTCAAATAATTTCTGAGATAAAGTCATTTTTACAAAATACTGCATTTTCTAAACTTAAATAACAACAAGGGGCTGTAGGGGGGGAAGCAAGAGGGGTAGGGGTGGGGACTTTTGGCTAGAAGCTTGTCTATACGGTAGTAGTCGATGGTGAAAAATTCAGCCTTCTCCTAATTTTTTCCTCTATCGCCTCTTTTTAGGAACAGATTGACTGGACTATTACATAATATTCTTTAATTTGGCTTATTTTTATTCCCATTATGTAGTGTGGGTAAGTTTTCATGCTGAGAGGTTGGATTCATTTTAGTTTTATTAAAGACTTAAAGTTTAATCGTTGTTATTTCAGCGACTTTCCCCTATAGGAAAAAAGCTATTACCGTAGGTCTCATGGTAAGACTTAAGCCCGAGACCATGATAACTTTTCGTTTTGGGGCCCCCAGAAGCAAAAAACACTATTCGTAAATAATATATATACCGGGTGTTCAAAAAGTCCCGGATCGGCTTCGTAATTTTTTTATTATTAAGTATTGGCCTACGAAACTTAGAACATGTCTCTTGGACACAAAATACTATTTTAGCAAGTATTCAGTGACCCCCTACCCCTTCAGGGGGACGGCCCACGAGGAGTCAGAGGAAAATCTTAAATTAAGCATAGGTTGATATGTACATCAAATCAAAGCTCTTTTTGAGTAGAATACAATGCCGCAAATCCGATCTCAATCGGATCACCGAATCCAAAATGGCGCCAGTTTAAAATTTTCTCAACTGCAATTTTTAATACCCTTAAAAATTAGATTTCAGACATTCTAAGCGTCCTTTCGTGATGCGGTTTGCTGCATTTTGTTGAGAATTTCATGCCCTTTAAAATTATGTACAGCACTACCTTTGCCGGTCATCATCCATGCAAGACATCCTTTAAGGTAGCGTCCCCCATGGAAGTGGTTTATGCCATAGGCTGTGCATAGGTCGGTATGTATATCATTTTAAAGGGGTGATAAAGCAAAATTTAATGCCGCAAACCGCATCTCGAACGGAGGTAAATAAACCTCCAAGTTATGCAAAATGAAAATGGTTGTTCTATTAAAGCTGCAAAGTGTATAATAACTTATAAATCAACATTTTCAAAGCAGATTTAATGAACTTCTCCTCCATATTGAAGTTTCAAGTCTTAATTGATAGGTTACTTTTAAACATTTGCCCACGCGACGATGGGCAGTTCAGTCACTGAGAATTTTATTTCAGTGACATAATTGTCTTTTACATACAAAAGTATGTAACCAGACATGAAAAAATCCACAGCCGTGCTACTAGAAAAGGAACCGACCTCCACCTGCAAAATCACCACTCATCAATGTTTAAAAAAAACACATATGCAGGAGCTAAATTTTTCAATGTCCTCCCTGACTCAATAAAAACTTCCAATCTCAAAAAAACTAAAAATGAACTTGAAAACATGGTCATGTGAAACCCCATTTTACGGTGTAAAAAAATGTTTACAAAAAAATCACATCAACAATCACACTTCCTCATTGAAAGGCATTTATGTTGCGAAGCCCCATTATATTGTAGTTAAAAATATAAATAATACTAATAAAATATGAAATTCCAAGAAAGTAGGCATACATAACATTTTCTTTTGATGACAATTATTTCAATACATTTTTAAAACGTTTTTTAAACATTTTTCTGAGTTAAAGCACAAATTCATGTTGCTAATGGGAAAAATATAACTTAAACGTGAAATACCCAAATCGCAGCAGACCTGTGTACTCGGTGAATTTCTAAAGGATTTATATTTATATGATCATATTCATTTATAGTTAAGTGAAAATATAGTTTTGAATATTTAGTGTAAACAATAACCGGAAATGAAGTTATTCGTGCATTAAAAGCGTACAGTGGGTCTTTCCCGCTAGCCAGACAATGACAGCGCGACCACGCGGAGCGGAGGGCAGTAATTTTAGCGAAAGCGAGAAGGGTACTTTACACCCGAAATACATACATTTTTCCTACAACTGAAGTTTTGGATTCTCAAACGATAAACACAATCAGTTACTCACATCCATTGCGCCAGTTTCAGGCTATAAGCAAGTCGAGCTTAAGCTATAAACTCAGTCGAATCAAAACACAAGCGGAGCTGAGGCTAATGGCTCCATTGGCCGATTGGCTGGAGCGCGAAGAGTACTAATGCAATCAGCTGGCGAGCGTAAAATACTTTTTTGCTCGCTCCTCAGTAAATATCTGTTTTACGATTAGTTTTCAGTGCGTAGACTGACACTTTACATGCGGTCATAGGAAAAAGTAAATTTTATCTTTCATGAGCATTGGGAAAAATGTATATAAATGAACGAACTGTGTTTTAGGGGGCTTAGGGACCTCAAATCAAAAAAATAACATGGTCACGTGTTTTAGTCTCTCTTAGGCACACCCACTGTAATAGCTCCTACAGGAGGAAATCCGGTATGAAAACACAGAGGCAAATTTTTTTATATATATTTTTTTAATCGTTCACAAGAGTCCTGCCAGATAGCAGCAATAAGTAATCCCCATTACCAACAGAGAAAGTAGGCAAATATTTTATGTTTATCCTTGATTTCTTTTTCACCAACTGTAATTTATTAATCCAGTCAGTTTTCATGATAGGATCATATTTTATGTCTCTATTTGCACATTTTTTACATATCTCTTAAAGTTGTTGATTAACTATAGAACGCAATCTTCTAGTTTTATTGTAAGTTTTTACTTTTACTTATGACGTTTTGTACTGTCATAGACTACTCTAGGATGGGTGAGCACATCTGAAGAACCATTAGTGATCGTTTACATCACTTTTTCATCTTACATTTTTTTCCATTTACTTGTTTATCTTAATTATTTTGTTATCCATTTTTCTTATTTGCGTATGTTGGTCGAACATATTGTATTGAAATGGGTTTGTATAGAATAAATTTATAAATCTTTAGAAATACGACGATCATTCATCTTTAGTAATACGATATTTTTTTTGTTTACGTTTTATTCAGAAATTCGTGATGTAATGAAGAGTGATTTCACTATTTACTAGAGATCACCTACTGGTCGAAATTAAACGATAAAATATTGGGATTTAGTCACACATTGCATCTGTAAAACATGTGACTGCACTTGTCACATTTGTTGCATTCGTTTTTTTTGTTATTCTGTAACCAAAATGTGGTAGTTTAAAAAGTCCATGTAAGTTGTTTTTGTAATTTAAAATTCATTTTTTTTAAATTAAATTCTCAAAAACTATAGTAAATCACAATTGGATATTGTCCACATGTACAAGAAAATACAATTCTATCGGTGTGCTTGGAAAAATCATGCTTGCCTATTAATTATATAGATTTCATAAAATTAGAAAACAGTTAGTCGTTGATAGTTGTATATAGAATTTATAGTTTCTTCGATTGGCAGAATTGTTATGATTACTAATTTCTATTGAATCAGCGTTAATGAATTGGCTAGACAATTTGACTGGCCTGGGTTAATAGTAAACGATTTAATGCAAATATAATTGAATATCAGTAGGGTATTCATTTTACAGAATTTATATTATCATTAATATAATTTTCTATTAATTCAATACCCACAATGGAAACTTAATTTTAAATGTATTTCTGTTCCTTTAAAAGGTTTTAATACCCACAATGGAAACTTAATTTTAAATGTATTTCTGCTCCTTTAAAAGGTTTTATTGTTTAATCACCTTTTCCAGCAGAAACACCAGACAAGAAAATTTACTTCAGAACTTGTTCAGATCAACTAATTTGATCCAAATAGAGCCAATTAAAAAAAACTCTCGTTTTGTAATTCTGATCGGGCAAGTTAAAAAAAAACAACTTTTCGCTACACTACTATAAAACTACCTGTTATAGTTACCAAATATTCATCATTGATTTATTTTAATATGGAAAACCAATGTGTACGATGGAAAAGTAATGTTTACTATCTTTTTAGATGTAACCGATATATAGGAAACAAACATTTGTTATCTTTCACCAACTGATCAAATGAATGTCTTTGTAAAGTAGTGAAATTTCATAGTAATAGTGGAAAGTGGAAATATGTATATTCGAGATCATATGCTTTAAGTGCGAGATTTTGAGCACTTCATATGGTCGAGTACTACTAGTATACTAGTGAAAAGTAACGTTCCCGAGTGAAAGTGGTTTGCATATTCTCAACCATAATAGTGCTCGGTAAATCTCGCACTTAAAACATATTGTCTCGAATGTGCAATAACCCTCTTTTCACTTTTTCCTACAATTGGGAGACTGCACTAATTTATAGGCATAATGTTATCAACTAATGAAAATTTGTCCTCTATTTACTTAAGCTTAACATAATTTTGAAGCTCCATTTATAGGCTAACAAAAATTTATAAACTAAAAATTTATTTTTTCATAAAAATTCAAATTGAACTTACCTCGCATCCAAAATTGTCCAGGCATATATGTAAAAAGCTTGAAAAACGTCTAACCAAAGATGTTATGCCACTAAATAAATTTTAATCAGCTTTGGAAGAGCAACGCCTTGAAATCTCGTAGACACGTAGACAATTATGTATCTTCATTGTATACTATGCCTTAATTTTCATACCTATAAATTCGCCTTTCTAACTTAAATAGTAAGTTTTGTAGTTAAATGCATATTAAGATGTATATAAAGATTAATTTTAAAATAGTAGGTACAAATTTTAAAACATAGTCATTGTTAATCACCCCTTTCAAAATGTTCCCCTCGTTTAAAACTCTTTTACTAATTACAATTATTCAAATTTATATAATTTGGGATGCAAAAACGTTTTAACAATATATTTTTAATGCAATAACCTTCAAAGTATACAGGCCTTCAAAATTGTGAGTTTGACGGACTAAATATGACCCGTCAGACGTGAAATAAGACTAACAATCCTGTCATTGAAGGTGTAAGGTAGTAACCGGTTATTTTCACTTTAAACACGGTGGTTGTTTATCTCAGATTTTTGAATGACAATAAATACACATTCGTTTACATTTTTGTTTTAAGGGGGCGGTCTACCTCAAGCTCCGAGCGCTAAAACAGGGTTTTATATCTTATTCATTGATTTCATATTGATTTTCATATGATTTCCAATATTTTGGCGTCATTTTAAAAAGGATATGTTTTTGTAGGTCGCTATAATTTTATAATTTTTTATTTTATCCCCGTTTATTTACAGGAATTGTGTAAATCTTTCAAAAAAGGTAGTTTTTTGTTAGATTTTAAAGTCTCATAACTAACAACAGGAACGCTTTATAGAAAAATAAAAATTGTAGAGACGTATAGCATATTCTGAAGAACGTGAACCCACTCTCATTTTTATTAAATCTTAAAAAATAAAGCTTTTGTCGTGCAGATACGAAACGTCTGCAAGCGTACTTCAGCGCGCTGTAGCCCTATCTTTACAATGTTATTTCGCTCTGTGACGCGGATTTTTCTGTCAAGGTAGACCGCCCCCTTAAGTGTTGTTTATATGACATGTGATGGTCATCAAAACAAACTTTTTTCTTGGCTTGACGCACTTTGCCACTTAATCTCGCAGGACCTCGAGTGTTTGAGAATCAGAATTCGAAGAGATGCTGACAGAGATTCTACACCGCGATTTTACGTATTTCTTGCTTGCAATGTCTCTATCACAAATACAATGTGTGTGCTGGTAGCACAATATTGCGAATCACAAAAATGGTTTACATCAGAAGTAACCAAAATGATTATAGTATTGAAATATTTGTAGTTCATCCCGAACTTACTTCCATGTATTAAAAATTTTAATTTAATTGTGTTCAACACTGTTATAGCTGTGCATAAACTAAATGTACATGTAGTATTAAATCAAAATCATCATAAGCTGCAAATGGATACCATTAAAGCCATGAAAACTGTTTGGTGTAGGGAACAATTAAACAATATCTACATGCTAAGATATAACTTCGTAATTAAAACATTGCTGATTCAAACACTATTGCTTCTTTACAATACTGGAGTATGTTTTGCAGTTAATAGGTTTTTACTTCAGAACTGTAAAATTGTTTTACCAAAGGTCACCATTGTAATTTTACAATTTGTACATTTTGGGAGCCCTTTTCAATTTTTGTTAGTACCCATTAAATGATAAAGATCAAGATTTTGACCCTAATTTTACCAGCTTTTTTTTTAAGTGTTATTTTGTTCTAAGCCCACACAGAAACAAAGACGTTTAAGAAAAACTTACAAAACTCGTTTTTAAACAAGAAGCGAAAAAACTATTTTGCCAGCGAAATTCCTGCCAGAGAAACTTACGCAGTTCGTTCAAGGCGCTGAATGCAATCCGGGCACTGATATATTTCTGCCGAGTTTGATTTGAAGGCGTTGCTGTTCCAAAGTTTTTCTGATTTATTATGGTGTGTCGTAACATCTTACAGTGACACAAGTTCGCAAATAAGTGCAATAAAAATAAGGTATCCCTGGAAACTAAATTCGAATAATTGTGTTTGCATTATTGTAGAAATGTACCGAATGAATATCAAAGGTACGGTATCCAAAAATTACATTAAATTTGGACTCAATATAAATTATTACAGAAGCCCTTTCATATTTTGTATGTTATTACTACAGAATATTTATTATGTTTACCAGGGGAACCATCACTTGTGTGTTGTCTGCGGAGACAATACTTTCCTGGCTGTGACTTATTTATCGAAAATAGTCCATAGACGATTAAATATTACTTTACGATATTAGATGAAAGCCAAATCATAAAAAGGTCAGATGTTTTATTAGATGGATCGAGTTTACAGAAAACCGTAAACATGAATAAAATAAACGGTATCAGGAAACTGACACATACTTTCTCCCTTCAAGTCATTTAAAACCAGAAAACATATATAGTGAAATAAAACAAATTAACAATTAATTATCACACAAATATATACCAAATTTTATCAAAATCGGTTAGTAAATAACGGAGATATCGGTTTTTAAATATTTGCCATAAGAATAACATTGGACAACGTACTGCGTTTACCGCTGAAATAAAATATCAATTATCTCCGCAACCAGTTGACGTAAACTAATGATTCAAAATACTGGATTATTTAGTTTTTCAAGTCGAATTTAATGGTTGCAAGTATATTTTCTTTAGAGGTTACAGATTTTGTGAAATTTGAAAAATATGAATTTTTTAACACTTAAACCCCCATAACTTCTAAACCTGAATTTTTACAGACATGCAGGTGGTGTCATTTTGTTTGTCATCTTAAGCACTAAAAACCATGAAATTGATATCAAAATCTTTAGAGCCATTTTTGAGAAATTTGGATTTTTGTCATTTTTTATGGGTTTTTATGGGGTAAATACCCTTTAAAATTAAAAATTCAAAAAAATGAAAAATACGCCTGGAGATACCACGGCTTTATACAGACATGCCAAATTTCATGATAATCGGACCACTGGTGTCGTCTCAAGCTTTGTTTACAGCCATACATACATCCAAACACACAGACAGACAGACAGACACCACGCCGAAAACCACTTTTTTGGATTCAGGGAGCACTAAAACGAATATATCCACCAAAAACTCACATTCGAAAATTTTGACGAAAACAATACCTTCTCCATATACTATGTATAGGGGGAGAAAGTAAAAAGATAATAATTATTTGTACATTTTTACTTTCTCCCCCCTATACATAGTATATGGAGAAAGTATCGTTTTCGTCAAAATTTTCGAATTTGAGTTGTTAGTGGATATATTCGTTCGTTTTAGTGCTCCCTGAATCCAAAAAAGTGGTTTTTGGCGTGGTGTCTGTCAGTCTGTGTGTGTGTGTGTGTGTGTGTGTGTGTGTGTGTGTGTGTGTGTGTGTGTGTGTGTGTGTGTGTGTGTGTGTGTGTGTATGTGTGTGTGTGTGTGTGTATGTATGTGTGGATGTAAACAAAGCTAGAGACGTGGATGTAAACAAAGCTAGAGACGTGGATGTAAACAAAGCTAGAGACGACACCAGTGGACTTATTTTCATGAAATTTGGCATGGAGGTATAAAGCCGTGGTATCTCCAGGCGTATTTTTCATTTTTTTTTAATTTTTGATTTTTAAGGGTATTTACCCCATAAAAAATGACAAAACTCCAAATTTCTCAAAAACGGCTGTAACGATTTTGATAACAATTTCATGGTTTTTAGTGCTTAAGATGACAAACAAAATGACACCACCCGCATGTCTGTAAAAATTCAGGTTCAGAAGTTATGGGGGTTTAAGTGTTAAAAAATTCATATTTTTCAAATTTCACAAAATACGTATCCTTAATGAAAATATACTTGCAACCATTAAATTTGACTTGAAAAACTAAATAATCTAGTATTTTGAATCATTAGTTTACATCAACTGGTTGCAGAGATAATTGATATTTTAGTTCGGCGGTAAACGCAGTACGTTGTCCAATGTTATTCTTATGGCAAATATTTAAAAACCGACATCTCCGTTATTTGTCAGCCGATTTTGATAAAATTTGGTTAGTATTTGTGTGATAATTAATTGTAAATTTGCTTTATTTCACTATATAAATTTTCTGGTTTTAAATGACATTAAGGGAGAAAGTATGTGTCAGTTTCCTGATACCGTTTATTTGATTTGTAAGGGTATTTACCCCATAAAAACCCATAAAAAATGGCAAAAATCCAAATTTTTCAAAAACGGCTCTAACGATTTTGATAAAGGTTTCATGGTTTTTAGTGCTTAGGATGACAAACAAAATGACACCACTCGCATGTCTGTAAAAATTCAGGTTAAGAAGTTATGGGGGGTTAAGTGTTAAAAAATTCATATTTTTTAATCTCACAAAAACTGTAACTTTTAAAGAAAATATACTTGCAACTATTAAATTTGGCTTGAAAAACTAAATAATCTAGTATTTTGAATCATTAGTCTATGTCAACTGGTTGCAAAGATAATTGATATTTTAGTTTGGCGGTAAATGCAGTACGTTGTCCAATGTTATTCTTATGGCAAATATTCAAAAACCGATATCTCCGTTATTTACTAACCGATTTTGATAAAATCTGGTATATATTTGTGTGATAATTAATTGTTTATTTGTTTTATTTCACTATATATCTTTTCTGGTTTTAAATGACTTGAAGGGAGAAAGTATGTGTCAGTTTCTTGATACCTTTTATTTAAATAAAAATAACATTAACGATATATTCAAAATTAAAATGTCAAATAATGGTATGAGTGCTTATCAAAATTAAAGTGCAGCCGGTATATAAATAATCACTCCCCTTTGGATTGTTGGGGATCCCACACCCTTTTCATTAGGTCGTTAAATTACACACTTTGCTGCTTTCTAATTATTTCTAATCATATTCTACACATCTGTTTTCTGTGCCTTATTGTTGGCAGAAAAGGAAATCTTTGCAGATAATTGCACGGTAAACCGTGATTTCCTGATTATTTAACGAGCACTTCTGATTGCAAAAGCACGCTAATAGCTTATTACAAAATTTGCTACTTCAGATGTTTTGTTATCATCTGTGTTTTTTATCAAGAATTGAGAAGCGTAATAATTTAGACTGATACCCTGGGCTTTTATTTTCATTTAAAGGCTAAAATTATGTTTTTTTAGTTTCAGTTCATCATAAGTGAAAGTTTTATGTTCACCAGCATTTTTGTTACTTTGTACGTACAATAGCTTTGGTTTTGTACGGAATAAACTTTTCATTCATTCATATATAATTTACAAATCTGTCATTTTTTCTTTGTACCTAATATGGTGTATAAATTTAAAGAAATAATATAATACGTTTAGCGCAAATACAAAAAATATATATAATTTTATTTACCTGCAACGTAAAGAAATCACTGGCAGTAGAACTGGAAAGAGATGTTGCTTGAGTCCATTCCAACGCAGAACTCAGCTGTTTCAACAATAAGGGATGACAACAAACTGATCTACCATGGAGCCCGCGAGCCGGCGGGGGAGGGGCCATCCGCCAATCCGCGAGCACCTCGCCGTCGACATGCGCGCCCCCAGCCAATCACAACGCTCTCTCGCTCGGTGGTTAATACAGGCATCGAATTGCACCGTTGTTTATTTATTGCTATAGAACAATCACTCAAACCTTATCCAATTTAAACGTGATGGTTCTGCCTGTTTAAGCGGTCTTCGTCCATCCCGCTCGTTTGTTTTATTACTATTATAATTATATCGTCCGCCATTTTCCTGTTTGCAGTTAAATAATTTATCTCTCTCTAAATGTACTCGGTTGATGGAATTGTTCTGGCGGGTAGCGTTTGTTAAAATCCATTTACTGAGGATTCAATTTGGCCCTGCGCTCCCCGCCCGCCCGGGTGTATTTACCCGCTCGTCCGTTATGCCTAGATTGTTTGCCCAAATACCTTTAGTAAATTGGAAATAGACCCGGTTGTGCGTTATTGTCTATTATCCTTCGATTTGATGTTTCAATTTCTGTCTGTCTGCGCTTATACATTATCATTTCTCTGTTGGTAGATATGTTGTTAACTTTCCATAAAAGCATTATATTTAAACATATTGACAGTTTCAGTCCATAATTATTTAATAAGTTAACACTCCTTTGTTGGTAGTAGAGTCTTTGTATTCGTAGATGTATGCAAGAAATACACGAAGGCCTATATAATAAAACAGAACACTTTTACTTGACACAACTTTTATATACATCAACTATTACATACCTATCGGGTCAGACTAGAAAATACATAAGGAAAAGCCATATTACTATGGACATGAAATTTAATACTAAAATACCACCACACCTGTTGCAGTTAGGCCTGCCCTTTAATAGCTACAAAATGAAAGTTTACCTGTGGCTTGTCAAAATCTCTTTTTATAGCTTAGAAAGTTTTAACTTCCCTTCATCAGACTTTAATCTTTGAAAGCCTGGGTCAAATAGCGCATGACGTCTCTAGTATTTAGTTTATCGTCTGTGATAATATTTTTTACGTATATAAACCTCTATTTTTCCAAAATTCATGTACTTCAAAATTCTATGTGTGATTGTAATAACGATTCGGCCAGTATGCCCTCTGAATGACGGAGAAACAAGAATTACTTTATTCAAGGAGCTTACTAAATTAAAAGTAAAATTTCCAGTGAACATAATAACATTATTGGAAGAAATGGATGAAAATGTTTTGGATTTGATTTTTGACTTTATAATAAATAACAACATTTCAATTTTATAATTGTGAAATTGTGACTTAAAATTAATTGTAATCATTATTGTAAATTGTTATGGGCCTTTCTTAGGTAAACCCTAGGCCGTTAATATAGAACATGCATATTTTTTTTGTTTTTTTTCTAAAGAAGAATCATAACATTACATTAGGCGCAAGAGGCAACAGGTGGAAGTTGCCTTAGTTTTCTATATTTACTTTAGCTCCTCATTAAAGTTATACCCAAAAATAAATTCATTAAAGTTATTTTCAAATAAAATCACTTAATAAGTACTCGTTAGCTGTTTATCATGAGCGTTGTTTCGTTGTTTGAAATAGTATTAATTTCCGGTTCCGGTATGAACCAAGCTCAAAATTGAGTCGAGATTCGATTAAATCACTTGATTGAATCGTTCATTTTGGGAAGTCGGTGGAATCGAAGTATTTTGAAACGGTTGGTAATAACTGATATACCATTTTGGTGAAATTTCGTTTTAAACAAGTGGCACGCTGTTTTACTACATAGTGCGAGTCCGGAAAAAGTGTTTGCCAGAATAACTTAGTACGGCATTGGGTATCTTTCGAGTCAACAAAAAGGAACAGAACACAGATGTTTCTAAGTCAATCATACTGACTCGTCATGCAATCATAATGACTCAGAAATATTGGTTTTTTTGCAAAAGTTTTGCCGGACTGCGATTACAGGAAATGGAAGTAAACAATCAGCTGGTTTGCAGCAAAGCGACGTTTAATGCATGTTTATTGGTTACTTTTTAGGGGAATGTAGTGGCAGCACTGACAGCAGTAGCAAAATGTTTGTTTTGTTTAGCCTATTATGAGTTAAGTTTGAAGGAATGAGAAACTTATTGATTTATGCAAGGATTACGTTATGATTTAAAGTATGTTTTTTCTGTGTGGTATTATGAAAAGTATCGTACGATACACGGCCGGTAAGTTTTGCTCGCGCAGGAACTATCATACTCACATGCTCGTCCGGCAAAACAGTACTTTCCGGTCTAGTAACGTAATATACAATTTCCGGACTGGTGTGGCAATGGGTAACTTTCGGGCCAACTAAAAGGAACAGAAAACAGATGTTTCTGAGTCAATATGTTGTAAATACAAACTGGAATCAACAAATTAAATTAAAGTATTTAATAGTGAGTCATCCACACTGCACTCAGTTAGGCTGTTAAGGAATTTTCACTAAGTTAGTTATCGTGTACAAAAATATGAATTATGTTAGTTACAACATCATAATCTATATTGCATGGTAAATAATTAAGGATACTATTTATGTAAATGAGATGTACAATGCAAATGAAAAGGAATTCAATTTTAATTTTAATTTATTTATAATTTTACTCTATGTCTAAAATCAAACTGTAAGACCTTATCTATCTATCTTCTATTATACTAATTCGCTAAGGAATTTCTTGTGTACAGCAAAACTCCTTTATTTATGAACCGATTTTGATGATTGAGGTGTCAAATTAAAGGAAATTTTCTTTAGAGGTCATGGACTAATTTTTGTAATCCTAAGTTCAATGTGCTTTGCCCCACTGGACTTTAAAGTTCCCATGTATTTTAAATGGAAGTATATTTTACCAAACATATGGTTTATATAAATTATTTTTATTTGAATTAACAGCTGTCTTGAGAAAAACCTTAATGTCTACCTTCTGTCACTTTGATATTTATTCACATTTTTTGTTATTTTTAGCGAATTTTTTAGTTTACAACAACTACTTTATAAAAGCAATCATATCTTGGTGGATTATTAATATTAAAATATAATATTCAAATAAAATTTAAATCTGTCGTAGAAAATCAGTCACATATAATAATTTTTCAAAGTGGGTGTAAAAAACGTAATAAAGTAAACCAATATATTTCATTTCACCAATACCAAACAAATATATTCACTTCAAACTGCGTGTCTAAAAGAAATTCCTGACAAGTTCTTTAAAGACGGAGAAAAACGAATTAGAAGTTCTATTTAAAAAAGTTTTTCAACTTCCAAGTGGTACTTAAAGTACCACTTCTTAAAGAAGGGTATTACACTCCAACAAGAAATATGAAAGATTAGGAATAAGGAGGATAGCTCGGGAGATATGATTACTGGTTCGCTTAAAAAGGAAATATACCTCATGAAAGAGTCCATATTCATAACCAATTATTCAAGTTTTGAAGGAGAATGAGTTATAACTATGGGCCTCCCAGCCACAAAAAGAGAAAACAATATTTTTATGTACAAGCAAGTCCTAAATGCCAAGTGTTGAAGATTTATGGACTAAATCCAGGGAATGGCGGGATTGCCTGAAGACGACCTGTAACAGTGAAGGTTACCAGAGGCCCTAATAAAATTGTTGCAGACATTAGAATGCGTATGCGAACAAATTAAAGAGAGAAAACTGTGAACCATATGAAGATGAGAAGTATGCATTTTGGATGTTGGGAGTTCAAGGAAAAATTGATGATAAAGCGAAAATCAAAAGGAAGGAATAAAGGCTTAATACGCGTAGTTAATCTCACATTCATGTTCGAGACCACTTCTATACAGCCTGAAGAAATTCACACATGGTAAATCTATAAACACAACAACTATGCTGTACCTCAATGGAGAGCAAATATTGATTATTATACTTCATTTTAGCCCAAAACAAATCTTAAACAATAATTATATTCCATTTAGAAAAAAAATATATATATAAAATTCGTAAGACAGCAGGCAAAACTTCAAAATATTAGAGATCATCAGAAAAAATATGAAAATTAAAGAGAAAACCAAACTAAAATAATAATAACGCTAAGATAACATAAACTTATAAGAGTTAAACTAATAATAACGATATCCAATTTTTTGCAAGCTATATAAAGTTGACAAAATTTTCTCTCATCATTTAAATAGTTAATTTTATTAACTGCAAACAACTAGTCATATATTTAATTTCGTAAGGCGATTCTTTGCGTCAAAATTGTGGGCGTCTGGCAAGTCGTATAGAAAGATGGGAGAGGGCTCAAATTAAAGGTCTCTATTACGTGATGGCGGGAAAAATAATGAAATTGCTTGAAATTTACCAGAAAACGAGAAAGAACATAAAATATATGCCATTTAAAAAGCCTTGGAATCTAAAAACGTCTGCTTTGTTTACATAAAACATGTGATGCTGACACTTGATTGAAAACCATGTGGTAGGGTAGATATGAATATGAGGTGGATTCAGTTTGCTATTAGGGTATTTTGTATACTGTAATAAATAAGGATTGTTTGAGTTTTCCATCATTAGGGGGTTTTAGCCCCTTCAAGCCACTAGTTTTAATATATTTGTGTTTTCTGCATAATTGAACTTTTGTAAAATATTAACTAGCAATGTTTTTCCTATTCTAATATTTTTACTACGGTGACATTTTGTTTTGACGTAGTTTTACATTGCTTGCTAAATTACATTTTATAAAGTGCGATTCGGTACAACAGAAGTTACCGGACTGGTGACGTAATATATTATAATAGATCAGTTTATCAATTCCAGTAAAACCTCTACCCAGAACGTCCTATATTTTTATCATTGTTTGTTTTACGTAATGTTAAGAAAACCCACAGTTTTAAAATCGTTGTCACCCCGTAAAATTTTTAAAAGCGCGTTGAATTGTCCGCAGTTTAAACAATACCACTGTCTACGTAACCATTAACATGTACCTCTAAAGGCCTTGTGAGCCGAGTTCCGCCACAATACCTGTAGCTTTAAAGTTTAAAGGGCCCTCCGGGTGCCCGCAGGCACACGGCTGAGTTATTGAGCCCGTGCTGTCATTGTTTGGGGAGAGCATATGGCACCCCGCACCCCTCGCTAACAACTCGCCCTCTCCATTAAATTAAATCCCAATGATTTGAATCAAAAGCAACTCTTACCACCACTAATCTGGCGGCGATGTCGAGTCGCTCGTCGCATGTCGTGATAAATTAATACCTCCCCCCATCGAGCTTTGTACCTGCGTTCTCGGATTATTAATTTCCATAACGCATCCGTTTGCTTTCTAAGGTTTATGAAACAGCCGAAGGCGTTTCATTGCCGGTGATTTTGGCTAAGCCTCCTTTCTGGAATTACCTAATAACTACAGAGTCACTGGTAGAAAGGTTTCACCCGAGACCAATAAGTGAATTGGGAAGTCATAATATTTTTAATTACCTGAAATTTTAATTAGATTTAGATGTTTAAAGGTATTGTTTACCATCGATTGCATCCACGTTTTGTAGCTTATTGAAGCTGCAATACGGTCCTTTTATGTTCGAGTTTATAAAAATTACTTGTATCGAGTCAAAAAGTCTTGAATCCAATATCTTAAATGAGCAATTTTTTCTTGCTTGCATGCTTGCTTGCTCGATTATTTCAAAAAAGGCTATGAGGATATCCTTCAAAGTCTGAAAATAACTATTTTCTGGAATAGAAACGTATTACACCTGAGTACAGGGCCGGCGACAGGGGGGGGCAGGGGGGGCAAATGCACAGGGGCCCGGGCTCGCAGGGGGCCCGGAAACACCAAATACCCCCGTCGCAGCTTACCTGCGTACTCAGTGAATTTCCAATAAAAAACTAATCAATTATAAGAAAGAACATATAAAAAGTGATAAATTCATGTATTAAAATAAAATACAATTGTTTGTTTTGCATAGTCATTGTCAAAAATACTAATAAAAAAGTGTAATTAAAAATATATATATTTCTTTCGAATAAATAGGCAACATTGTTATTTTTTTCATACAAATACAAAATCCTCTTAAAAGTACTTTTGATACACTCGTGAAAACTCCGCAGGTTTCGTTGGACAACATTCTGCTGCCCTGATACTAAAAAAGATGGCAAAACACGTTGGACTTGGAGACCAGCGGACTTAAAGCAACGACTCATGATACCAAATTGTTGTTTTTTTTTAAGCTGAATTCAATGGTGACAACAACAATTTGATTATTTTAATTTTTCAATTTGAAAAAAGCCAAAAAACCCATTTTGGGGGTAAAAGTAGCCTTTACCCCACTTTGGATGTGTCAATCTAGCCGGTTTACGAACTCATCCAAGAGAACCTAGAACTACATGTCAATGTGTGTGCAAAATTTTGCCACCATCGGACGATTTTTACGAAAGTTATCGTGCTAACAGACACTCAAAATGAAAATTCTATTCCCCATATAAGCCTATGTTAAATTTTGAAACAAATTGTGATTTTTGGAGGTAAAAATTCCGCGATAAACTCACTTGATATCCAGAAGGTAGACATAAAAATCTATCAATTGATATAAAAATAAATATGATTGCTGAGGTTACCCATCAGAACGGATATTTTTGTCCATTCTGTAAAACCGACGGTAATAGCTTATTTCTACGGAAATTCCTAAAATGGGCCCGAAACGCCTAAAAAAGGGCCAAAAGCATACAAAACAGGTAAAAAAAGGTCGTCAGGTCTCAGGGCCCGGGGTTGTAGATTGCACAGGGGCCCGAAAATCCTTGTCGCCGGGCCTGCCTGAGTATTTACAATCAAAAGCGGGTTTGAACCAGAATTTTTGATTCTGAGAAGATCAAAGGCTATTTTCTTAAAGTAGTGAAGATTCAATCTATACCTATAAAAGGCAAAGCCCTCACTCACTCACTCATCACTAATTCTCTAACTTCCCAATAACCCAGAAGGCTAAAATTTGGTACACTGTTTCTTTAGGCATTAAATAGGAAAACTAAGTAGTTTTCATCCTGATCTGACCCTCGGACTCCGCCACAGACCCTCTCAAAGATCCCATAATATCCTTATGGCAGAACAAAAATTGATGAAATGTTTATATTTAAACAGATGTGAAAAAGCAAGAAATTTATTAGAATGTCAAACCAGCTATCAGGAACAGAACATAAAATTAGCCTACATATGCAATAGGGATCCAAACCACTGCATAGTCAAACTGAGAAAAACAAGGTTAAATTTTCTACTTCATTATTAATTCCTGTCTAATTTTAACGTTATAAATTTGCATTGTATGTATAAAAGTGACTCTCCTCTGTTTATGAATGATAGGTTTAATGACATAGTCCATATATTCCCTTTGTTATTAATTGTTTTGTGGCTTGGATCCTTTTTGAATAAAGACGTTTAGGGCAATGTATACATTGTTTAGAGGGTCCAAGCCGCAGGTGTTGTGTTGTGTCATTTTTCAGGTGATTTTGCAAACAAGATCCAATCAACTGAAACCAAAAAACAAGAAACAAGCTACAAATACAAAAAATAAGTTACAAACACACTCAATAATCTTCTTATGTCATTCACTAGTTATTTGTAATTTACTCTTGTCCTTGTAATTGTAAGTAATAACTAGGTAATCTCTCATAGAACAAGCCGTTGGATCCTTATTGCTAAATCTGAAAGTAACTTTACAGATATGTGGGTTGGTTCCAAGCAAGAATTTACTGCTTAAATAAGCTAACTAGTAAACCCGTTGCTCGAAATCGAGCAAATGAATTTTGTTAATTAATAACAAAAATAAATTAAACTTTGTTTTTTCAAATTTTTTTATTTGAACAATAGTCTGGATCATAGTAAATCTCTGTATACTATATTTTTCGTGAATACCCTGTCATCATTTAACAGTTTCCCTTGATCTTTCGTCTTTTCTATGAACATGCGAAGCCCATCAAATGATCTTGCACGGCTCGCTGTAACGTATAGCTGTCCATGGGAGAACACAGGCCGCGGGAGGTAGATTCCAACAGTTCCAATAGATTGTCCCTGAGCGTTGTTTATCGTCATTGCAAAAGCTGGAATAACAGGGAACTGCGTACGTTGCACTTTGAATGGGAGGACATTGTCCGATGGCTGCAGGTGTACTTTAGGAATTAGAATTCTTTCTTTTGCGGATGCACCAGTAAGTACTTCGCAATCTAAACTGTTATTATGCAAACGTTTTACTCTTAAACGGGTTCCATTGATTAACCCCTTAGAAATATTTAGATTTCTAATTAGCATTATAATCGAATCCTCCTTTAATAATAGACGATGAGGCGGTAGTCCACTTATGCATAAACCATTTAGGAATTCTGTAGGATATCTGTTCTGTTCTTCTTCATCATCTGCTACTATGCTGTCACAACTCAAGTACACTTTCTCTTGCCCTGGCATTAGAGATGTTATTAAATTGTTCAACTTTATACAGTCTTCATTTTTTGGTGCCAAAATTGCTCTGTCTGTTATATCTTCTCTTTGAATGATATCATTTATATTCCCATAGACAAATTCCACTACTGATCCTGTTCCAACTATTTCATTCGGAATTTCAATAACATCGGATCCTATCTCTCTATGTGTTGGGATTTTCCCGTCTCCGAGTAATTTGAGGAAGTTGGCAAAATCTGATTCTGGGTTGTTAGCTCTCATATTTCTACTTAATGACAACTTCTTCACTAAGTGCCAAGAGTGATAGTTTTTGACACAATTTTCAATCATAATGGT
Source organism: Flexamia atlantica (assembly GCA_035578135.1). Classification (NCBI taxonomy): domain Eukaryota; kingdom Metazoa; phylum Arthropoda; class Insecta; order Hemiptera; family Cicadellidae; genus Flexamia; species Flexamia atlantica. Next base: position 45,241,002 of record JAQJVK010000005.1, on the reverse strand, counting down.
GCGGCCCGAATGTGGAACAACAGGTAGAGTTTGTCGAAAATCACCACACATCAATACACAAATACCACCAAACATTGAGTTTTTAAACTCTAGAGGTCTTAAATCTCGAAGAAGTCTGTCAATAGTGTTCAGAACATTTACGGGGCACATAGATATCTCATCAATTATAATTAAAGCACAATTTTTGATTCGGTTTGCTTCTTCGCTGTTTTGAACAATGCCGGATACTGACGATTCATTGATTGGAATAGGTAATTTAAACATGTTATGCAATGTACGACCACCATCTAGAAGACTTGCAGCAATGCCACTGTAAGCACATACAATGCAGTCCAAGTTCAGTGACCTAAGTTTGTGCATAATTGCCTTTTGTACAAAGGTTTTTCCACACCCTCCCAAGGCTGTCAGACAAAATACTTTTTCTCTAGCGTACTGTGACGTAGCGGCATAAATAACCTGATCAATAACTGATCGCTGTTCTTCATTCGCTAACTGATACATCTCATTGTACTTGTTCAGCTCTTCGACAACATCATAGCTCTCTTCATTCTGTAAATTTCTTGTTGGTGGTGGTAAACCTATATGTAAGCAAGACGTATGCAAGTGAGTAAGATATCTTCAATATCTAAGAGCCCTCGATTAAATGCAATATTTTCTTCAAATCTTTGAAGGTAATCTTCACAAAGATATTGTTTAAATTCTTCCCATAGTTGGATTGCATTCGTTGGAATGTTCAGAGCACATATCACAGCAAAGATTTGCCGTAATTGATTAGGAGAGTTAAATGTGGCAGCCTCTGCTAGAGTATCACGCCACTCGTTATTGTTTGTCGCGATTCCACGGGCGCGTGCTGCTTCTTCAAATGTGTCATATAATATTCCACCATAAGTTTTCAAATCATCAAATTTTTTCTCACCTCGAACATGCAATAAAAGTAGCCTCAGGTGGAACAATTCTTTGTTTTTAGGACTCACTGTGTAGATTCGGCTAATTACTTTGTCACCTCCACGTTGCCTCTTACTCCATTTCTTTTCATTGTTATTCCAAATATAGTGCTGTGGTATTTCGTTATAGAGGAGGCAATTCGCTGCCGGATCTGTTTGGTTGAGTTCAAAAAAAGCTTGCAATTTTGTTTGCCTGGGATTTGCAACGACCTGTTCCTCCGCACCCTCTCTGAAATATACTGTTTGCTGGTTAGGTAAATGCAGATCTAGGCGCTCAACGTGATGACTTTGGTAGTGCATTTCGTATTCAAAGATACGCCATACAGCCTCAACGGAACCAACATAGCGGCAATTCAAATATCTGTCTATTTCGTCATTGATAATTTCATTGTCATTTGATTTTGCAAATCTTAAAGTTGCGCAATCGTATCCTTTATAAATATACTTGTAAATATATTTTATACTTTTTACGGTACTACATACCTCAACATTAATGTGGCAGTCGAATTTTGCCAACAAATAGGGATTATATGGCACCACAAAACGATTGTCCACAGTGCTTCCTCGAACATCTACAGTGTTTCCGTCGTCAGGTCTCTTATATACCGCATATCCATTAACATTATCTCTTGTGGCTTCAATAAAGTCTTTTGGAAATTTTTTGCTACATGCACCATCTTTCATACACGGTGATTGAGGATTCAAAGCGCCACATGGCCCATGAATCATGTGATTCTTAACTTTTTCAAAAAGCATTGGGTAACTGTCTTTATCGGGAAGATAAGCATGTACAACTTGATCAATTATGTCTGAATCATGAATTCTATCTTCCTCGTCTAACGTCAATAACATATGTGCGTGTGGCAGTCCCCGTTTTTGGAATTCGATCGTGTATATCAAAGATATAGGTTTTCCAAATATGTGGGATTTCATTATGCCAGATACTAACTCCTTAAGTTTAGTGTGAAAAACTCTTACTATTAGCTCAGGTCTAAAGTGCGCTGATTCTCCAGGTTCCAAGTTTTGTACTATTTCAGACCATTTCGGATTACACGTCATTGTAATAAATAATGACGGTTTACCAAACTTTTGGACAATAGCCATCGCGTCAAGGTAGTTTTGGTTCATGTTGCGAGGCGAGCCTATAAATGAAGATGGTAAAATGACTTGTCTCCCAAGACGATGATTCTGATTTTCTACTCGATCATGTAAATAGTCACAGACGTTCAGATATAAATCAGCTCGGATTTGGCTTTGATGGTTTCGAATGAAATCTAACCTTGTTCCCTCGATCCTTACGTACATGTCCACCAGCCATTGTAAAAAAAGTTTAGTATACTTTAGTAGTATAGTTTAGTGTACTTTAGTATACTGTGCAGTATACTAAAGTTATCTCTTATAGCAAGTCTGTATGACGTATACTGCAACATGGTCAATCGGTTACGGTGTCTTGACGTTCCAGGAGCATGCAACATTCCAGGATGCCATCCACGGTCACCCCCTGGAAACAAAAGTGGATATGCCATTGGGTCCAAAGATGGCTCAAGAACTGAAACTCGGCGTATTCCATGAGATTTAGAGTAAACTACTAAATTTCGTTCGCCGGGAGGTTCCCCATCCCTTGCCCGAAATATAGCCGCTACGTCAGTGGTAATATCATCGTTATATCGTCTTGGATCTAAATCTTTGTCAGTTACAATGTACATTGTAACGTCATTGTCACCAGACTGATGACAAATTTCGGCCATGGTTCTAAAAGAGCGGACATATGGGTTGACATCATTTAAATAAAAGGTAATTTCCTCCATTAAAGCTCTATCGCAGTTTTGGTTTGCTTGATTTCTCATCCTTTGATTTGTGGCCGTATTTACATCATACAAATACATTTGCGCATATTTAGGATGGCAATCCTGGGCTGGCAATAATGTCCCTATCCGGTGATAAAAATTATGGTGAATTCGGAAGTTATAAATTCCGCCTAATATCGATTCATCTAGATGTGATTCTGAACTCACCATGGCAAAAGCTGAGTTGAATGATCTGATGTTTGCCATGTATTTTTGACTTTTTTGTTTTGTTTCTCGGTTTGGTGAGTTAACTCCTTCAATTAGGGTCTTGATGAAGTTTGCTTGGGTGTAGTTTGGTAACACGACCTTTCCTTTGTGGCAACACAATTTGAATTGTCTGTCGTTCCTGCCAGTTTCCTCGCCCTTAAAATGGCGAGCCCCACATGACATGCACTGGACATTCATCGGACCAATTGTAAATGGGAGTTCCTCTGCGGGCATCCTTAAACATCTTTTATAAGAATCCATATTATTTTCATGGTTAGCCCGCACCCTTCGCATGAGGTCGCGGTATTGTTCCCGTGCCCTGCGTAAATTTCTCCTTCTAATAGGTGGCATGTTCAAAATAAACACTGTTATAGAAATTATTAAAGTAAAAACACAAAAAATTACATGATTAAAGGTTATATAAAGTAAAAACACAAAAAATTACATGATTAAAGGTTAGATGGTTTACAGTAACTACATTTATAAACATAGACATTAAAATATTTTTGAAAAAATAAGAGTGAACCAAGACGCACAATTGAGGAAAATGACATTGGTAAATTGTTCAAAACTTACAATTATACATCCTCCGATTTGTGTTACTTCTTAAACAACAATAATATTTATCTAAAAATCCACTTCAATTTGTTTTTCGTTGGTTTCCAAAAATGACAGGTGGTTTTAAACCAAATGTTATATATGGAATTTTGAATGTTTCTTTAACTAAGCATCAGCAGTCCCACATGGTCATATTATAAACAAAGCAGAAAACAGACGTGTTTCATTTCAGCTAGTTTATTTAAAATTTCTCTACCAATGTTAAATCTTATGGACAAATTCAAAACTTTAAAGGGCTCCAGGGCCTCACTCAAAAATTATTATGTTATAAAAAAGGTTGCCTGCAAAACTTTACATTACGCTCTTTTCAATACTCATTCATACTTAAGGAGATGTCCATGTTTCTTTAGCGTTTTCTACGAATATTATGAGCCCCTCAAAGGGGTTGGCTTGACCTGCCGCCACATACACAGTAGTCCATAATGGACAGACCCTGAGCTGTACCTAGTCATATAGAGTGCTGGAATTTGACTGCAAGTTTGTTTAGACAACACTAATATTTTTAAATGGGTTGTTAGAATTAAACCTGATGGGTAAAGAAGAATCAAATCATGTTTAGTAAAAAAATAAAGTTAGGCTAATTGGTTTCGTGGGCTTTACGTTATTTTTGTAAAACTTTCTGAAATTCAGTATACATGACTAAGAGCTGCTTTCCCCAAATCTAGTTTTATTTGAACTTCAGAAACTTAATTTTAGTAAAATTTGTATTTTCCTGATCATGTGGTATATAATTTAAAAATTAGAATATTCATAATATGGTTTAAATTAAATTCGCGTTTACTTTAAACCTTAATTGGGGAAAGCGGCCCTAAGTAGCGTACGACCCGTCTTAATCTTAAACCGAATTAAAGTGGTTCAATACATTTAGTCATAATGAATGTAAAGTCTGCTTCTTTTCCTTTTATTTCTATTTACATTCATTTATAACATTTATACCTAAGAATTTATTTTTTTTCTTTTAGTATTTTGTTTTTAATATAAACATATGTAAATATTAAGATCTTCACACATGTGATTCAAAATAAATGTTTTTAAAACTGAATTTTGACCTTAAGTATGTATTAGGATAATAGTTTATTTATTTACATCTTCCATCAACTGAAATGCCTCCAACTCTACATGCAATGGGTTCAATTCCATTAACAACATATGGCTTTGCTGAAAAACTTTGTTTGCTCCAATCAGCTGCCTTATTTGAAATTTCTACTCCCATGTTAAATCTTATGGGATAATATGAAACTTTAAGGGCGTCTAGGGCTCTTCCCTTTAGTCAAACCTTTTTAAATTTTATTTCCTGCAAAACTTCACGTCAAGCTCTTTCCAATGACACCAAAAACATGAAAATCGGTTCAGTAGTTTAGGAGGAGTCTTTGTAACAAAAAAACTGCTCGCGTATTAAATAAGTATAGATGAATGTAAAGTCTGCTTCTTTTCCTTTTATTTCTATTTACATTCATTTATAACATTTATACCTAAGAATTTTTTTTTCTTTTAGTATTTTTTTTTTAATATAAACATATGTAAATATTAAGATCTTCACACATGTGATTCAAAATAAATGTTTTTAAAACTGAATTTTGACCTTAAGTATGTATTAATATAATAGTTTATTTATTTACATCTTCCATCAACTGAAATGCCTCCAACTCTACATGCAATGGGTTCAATTCCATTAACAACATATGGCTTTGCTGAAAAACTTTGTTTGCTCCAATCAGCTGCCTTATTTGAAATTTCTACTCCCATGTTAAATCTTATGGGATAATATGAAACTTTAAGGGCGTCTAGGGCTCTTCCCTTTAGTCAAACCTTTTTAAATTTTATTTCCTGCAAAACTTCACGTCAAGCTCTTTCCAATGACACCAAAAACATGAAAATCGGTTCAGTAGTTTAGGAGGAGTCTTTGTAACAAAAAAACTGCTCGCGTATTAAATAAGTATAGATGAATGTAAAGTCTGCTTCTTTTCCTTTTATTTCTATTTACATTCATTTATAACATTTATACCTAAGAATTTATTTTTTTTCTTTTAGTATTTTTTTTTAATATAAACATATGTAAATATTAAGATCTTCACACATGTGATTCAAAATAAATGTTTTTAAAACTGAATTTTGACCTTAAGTATGTATTAGGATAATAGTTTATTTATTTACATCTTCCATCAACTGAAATGCCTCCAACTCTACATGCAATGGGTTCAATTCCATTAACAACATATGGTTTTGCTGAAAAACTTTGTTTGCTCCAATCAGCTGCCTTATTTGAAATTTCTACTCCCATGTTAAATCTTATGGGATAATATGAAACTTTAAGGGCGTCTAGGGCTCTTCCCTTTAGTCAAACCTTTTTAAATTTTATTTCCTGCAAAACTTCACGTCAAGCTCTTTCCAATGACACCAAAAACATGAAAATCGGTTCAGTAGTTTAGGAGGAGTCTTTGTAACAAAAAAACTGCTCGCGTATTAAATAAGTATAGATGAATGTAAAGTCTGCTTCTTTTCCTTTTATTTCTATTTACATTCATTTATAACATTTATACCTAAGAATTTATTTTTTTCTTTTAGTATTTTTTTTGAATATAAACATATGTAAATATTAAGATCTTCACACATGTGATTCAAAATAAATGTTTTTAAAACTGAATTTTGACCTTAAGTATGTATTAGGATAATAGTTTATTTATTTACATCTTTCATCAACTGAAATGCCTCCAACTCTACATGCAATGGGTTCAATTCCATTAACAACATATGGCTTTGCTGAAAAACTTTGTTTGCTCCAATCAGCTGCCTTATTTGAAATTTCTACTCCCATGTTAAATCTTATGGGATAGTATGAAATTTTAAGGGCGTCTAGGGCTCTTCCCTTTAGTCAAACCTTTTTAAATTTTATTTCCTGCAAAACTTCACGTCAAGCTCTTTCCAATGACACCAAAAACATGAAAATCGGTTCAGTAGTTTAGGAGGAGTCTTTGTAACAAAAAAACTGCTCGCGTATTAAATAAGTATAGATGAATGTAAAGTCTGCTTCTTTTCCTTTTATTTCTATTTACATTCATTTATAACATTTATACCTAAGAATTTATTTTTTTTCTTTTAGTATTTTTTTTAAATATAAACATATGTAAATATTAAGATCTTCACACATGTGATTCAAAATAAATGTTTTTAAAACTGAATTTTGACCTTAAGTATGTATTAGGATAATAGTTTATTTATTTACATCTTCCATCAACTGAAATGCCTCCAACTCTACATGCAATGGGTTCAATTCCATTAACAACATATGGCTTTGCTGAAAAACTTTGTTTGCTCCAATCAGCTGCCTTATTTGAAATTTCTACTCCCATGTTAAATCTTATGGGATAATATGAAACTTTAAGGGCGTCTAGGGCTCTTCCCTTTAGTCAAACCTTTTTAAATTTTATTTCCTGCAAAACTTCACGTCAAGCTCTTTCCAATGACACCAAAAACATGAAAATCGGTTCAGTAGTTTAGGAGGAGTCTTTGTAACAAAAAAACTGCTCGCGTATTAAATAAGTATAGATTTTGGTCAAATCTTTTTTGCATAAAATAAATCAATGTTTCTTTTATTTGGAACTTACCAAAACACAACATTTTAATATTTGTGGGTTGGATCCCTATTGCATATGTAGGCTCAAATAAATTACTGACTAGAGATACTTATAAAACCTTTCTTCCCTGTAACAGCTGTTATTGAAAGATCTAATTTAAACCATTTATTTTATCTACATCATTAGAAAAAATACTTTGCCTTTGTCTTTTAGCGAATTTCATTGATGGAATTATTACCATAGGTTTCACGGCAAGACCTAGGCCCGAGACCATGATAACTTTTCATTTTGGAGCTCCCAGAAGCAAAAACACTATTCAAACTATTTTTAAAGCTGAAAACACAGTACATTGTCCCTCGGTTATTACTCAACATATCTTGATAAAACGTAGTATGTGGCTTTTTGGTTCAGATTCACCTGATATTATATTTTGATTTAGATTTTTTTTGGCACCTGGTATTGTTTTAAAACCACAAAATCTTTGCATGACTGTTGTAGTAGACCTGCATACTCATTCCCATGTTATTCTTATGTAAGAAATAAAATAAAACATAGTCATGCACATAGTCTGGAGGTCTGCTGCAACGGGGGTGTTTTTATCTTCAAGATAGACCCTAAAAACCTTAAACATTTTTTGACCCTAAATCAAGGCAATTTCTACATTTTACGTTCATATTATACTTTCATGAAACAGAAAACTACTTTAGGATTCTCTAAGTGCGCAAGGTTTGCTGCGACGGAGATATTTATATTCCTGCTTAAGGGCTACTATAGGCCTATACCATGTATGCAAGCAGATTCAACGATTTTGGGCACAAGCCTTCCTAGGGCAGTGGCACCCTTGAGGACTTTATCGGCGGGGCGCTGAATCTGCTCACATCTATAGTACAAGGAGGCCAAATAGAAATACCTCTTGTGGGGGCAGCCTAATAGGCCTCACCCTCGTGCACTTCCTAAACATCATTTGCTGCAATCGGGGTTGTACTTAAAACCCGGAAATTGTATATAAAACTCTGTTTTGTTGATTCGGTACCAGTAAGTTAACTTATTTCTTCTCATAAATTGTGTGCGGTGTAGTCACAAGAGATAATTTGAATGTAAATGTGATGTTTTGTGTGACATTAAAGGGTTAATTGTTCCACTTGTATTTTGAGTGTATTACAGTAAATAATTATGCTCATAAATTTTACATGAAAATCAGACCTAGTTAGTATCCTAATTAAGACAAAACTAATTGAAGCCGTACGCTTCCTTCAAATAAATCGCTCACCTCACGTATAAAGACTCGCTCGCTCGCTCGTACCTTAGGCAAACCATCAACCAAGTCTTAATCAAAGAATATGATTAATTAACAAATTAATAACAAGTAAATTAAATACTTTTATACTTTTATCAAATGGCAACCTACTCAGGTGGGTATTTTAAGTCTGGTATGAATGAGAGATAAGTTTAGTAACGGGCCTAACTCTATAACTCTGAGGAGTAGGCCTACTTTCAGATATTCTTGTCTAGAAGAACGAGCTTGAATAAGTCTTCTTCTTCATATTTTCCTGCTCCAAAACATTACAGAGCAACGAACCCTACATTATAAAACTCGATTATACTTTGCAATGGTGCACTTGTTCCAACTGTACGTTCTAGAATACGATTTAACTACTGCCTAGGAAGACTTAATCACTTAATCACTTTAATGAGACAGGTACCTCATGGAGGACGTTACCCTGAATATGAGTGAAGGATGAGTGTGATGATCGTGATGATAGTGGCGCGATCTTGTAGCCTTGTTACTGACTAAGGTTGGCATGTTCCTTAGACAGGATTGTTAATTAATTTTAATCACTCCAGTTTAATCACATCAAACATTGAGTAATATGACTTATCAATGTGCGTTGTCTGACAGTGCCCAAACCCTTGTTTTAAATTGCGATTTTGAACCGTTAAATCAAATTGTTCATCAAAACATCCGTAGTTTTAAAAAGAACTTTGATGAATTTCTTGTTGTTTTACAAGGTTTAAATTATAAGGTATCTTGCATTATCCTAACCGAGGCATGGGTGAGCGAAGAAAGCTTTATAATACCCCTCACGGGTTACAATGCATTTAAGTCACACAACAATCTAAGTGATGGTTTGGTTGTATACATTGATGATTGCTTATCGGTGTCCTGCAGTCAGCTGTTGCTTGGCGGCGTCGCTACGAGCCTATCACTGACCTTTGACTGGGCCGGTAGACCATGCGAACTCCTTTGTACTTATCGAAGTCCCAGTTCCTCGTTACCTCAATTTCTTAACGGTTTAAGAGAATATTACTCCGGTAGTAATAAAAATGATACTTTAAAAATTATTGCAGGTGACAAGAATTGCGATATTTTAAACCCGTCAAGTAATTCCATCGAAGAACGTTATCTTGATTTGTTATATGAATTAGGATTCATTTCTTGCATAGATAAAGTTACACGACCCGCGAGTAATACATGTATTGATCATTTTTTTGCCAAACTACCTATTAAATTTAGTGTCTCCTCTGCTATAGTACATACAAATATTACAGATCACTACTTAATCGCTTTAGAAATTTTTACTGACTCAGGTAATTCAAATCATAAATCAACCTCATTTTTAAAAACCATCGATTGGGTCAAAGTACGGGAGAGTTTGGAACAACAAAATTGGGATACTGTTCTGAATTGCGAGGATGTAGATCTCGCCTCAGAGATATTTATAAATGCTATTGATTCAATCGTAAATAGTCATACTTCTCTTTCAAAAAAATCTGCTCGTTCAAGTAAAATCAAACCTTGGATAACTAACGGCCTAATCAATTCAATCCGACGCCGCGATAAATTGAGCAAAAGGCTCAAAAAGGAACCTTTTAACATTCAACTTCGAGCAAATTACCGAGCATCAGGTTTAGAAATATTCTGAACTCGGTTATTAAGCGAGCAAAATTTAGTTACTATAGAACAAAAATTGATGAATCACAAGGAAATCCCAGGAAGTTTTGGAAGGTTGTTAATGAAGTAGCAGGTCGCCCAACGGATAAAGGAAGGTTTCATATAGAATCTTTTTTAGCTCGCGACAGCACTGCCTCCCCTCAGCTAACCAAAGATCTATGCAACAGCTTTAATACATATTTCTCCTCTGTGGGGGCTCGGCTGGCTGCGGCGCTGCGTCCTAGTGGAGCTGCTGGAGTTGAGGACTCTGACCACGCCGTTGACGCCGAGTTTCATCTACGACCAGTCACCCGAGTGGATCTGTGGGGTATAATTGCTAGTATTAGAGGGAATTCTGCACCTGGGTGGGATGGGATTCCCGCACAGTTAATTAAAAGCCATGTTCATCTATTTGTTGAGCCACTATTATTCATTATAAATCTCAGTATTCGTACCGGTAAGTTCCCTAGTGTTTTTAAAATAGCCAAGGTGATACCCATACATAAAGCGGGGCCGTCAAATTTAATCTCTAACTTCAGACCAATATAATTACTTGGAATTTTTTCTAAAATTTTGGAAAAATGTGTCAAAATTCAACTAAGTGACTATTTGGAGAAGGAAAAAATATTATCTTCTGACCAATACGGTTTTAGGCCTAACAAAAGCACTTCCCATGCATTATTTGATTTAACAAAGTACATCTCTTCCCATATTACGTCAAAAAACAAAATACTCATAACTTTTCTTGACTTGGCAAAAGCATTTGACTCCATTGATAGGCAGAAGCTGATTTCAAAATTACGTTACGTGGGAATTGATGGGATAACTCTAAACTGGTTTGCAAGTTACCTAGATAACCGATCTCAGATTGTGTCAATAAATGGAGTTGAGAGTGACGTCACACCTATTGAATATGGAGTAGTACAGAGAAGTAATCTTGGGCCGTTATTGTTTTTAATCTACGTCAACAACATTTCACATCTTTCTTTAAGTAGTAAACTATTTCTTTTCGCGGATGACACAGCTGTGGTCTCTACTGGCTGCACGTGGGAGGACGTTTATGAGCTGGCTGCTCTGGACCTGATTACAATTAAAAACTGGCTGGATCATAACTCATTAACATTAAATATCTCGAAAACTAAGTGTTTGCCGATTGTTTGCTTTCATGATCAAGGTCCTGATCTTAGGCAGCTCTATTTGCATTCCTGTGGTGATCCGCGTTCGGGAGCCTGCGGCTGCGAAGTGGTGGAGCGAGTGGAGCAATACAAATACTTAGGTGTAGTAATAGATAAACGACTCACTTGGACTCCACATATTCAGAACCTAAAACAAAGACTTCGGACGCTCATATACGCTTTTTGGCAGCTAAGCAGGGTTCTGACCGCGGAGCACTGCAGGACTGTGTACTTCGCCCACGTGCAGTCAGTGCTACAGTACGGTGTGCGTGGGGTGGAGTCTCCTCCGCAGGTCTAGAGCCGTTGGCCGTCACTCAGAGGTCCCTCATCAAAATATTATTAAAAAACCACCTAGATACCCAACTCTTGAACTTTTTTCTGAATTTAATGTTTTGAATATTAGACAGATCTACATTAAATCTCTTCTTTTATTCATTAAAAACAACAAAGAGGGAATATTTACTAACCTTCAGCATTATTATCCCACTAGAAATAGATTAAATTTTGGTCATAATGTTCCTCGGTCCACTTCTAGTTTAGTAGTTAATTCCCCATTTTATATTGCTCATATCCTTTACCGCAACTTGCCTCCAGAAATTATAGATGCGGAGGGAGGCAGTGACCTGACATATAAAAGAAAAATAGGCGAATGGCTTCTTCGTTCTGGGCAGTCTGCTGCAGAGACACTGATTCGCTCCCCGTAAACTTGACTTTTAGATCACATCAACCGTTTAAATGTGACAGATATGTTTATGTTTTTTAAGCATTTTCTTTTCGCCTACCCATGTCCCCCAGATATATGATGTGTGTGTGTGTTTTTTTAAGGACTGGCTACAAAAATAACAAATATATATATATAAATTGTTTTGTGCAAGTGATAAAAAACTAAAGGACTCTGCTAACTGTAACTCTTCTTCCGCACACAGATCAACAGTCTATGCGGAAGAAAATTTCCATATAACTATGTATATTGTCCTGTAATCTGTTTTCTCGGAATAAAGTATTTTTTACTTTGACTTTGAAATTGTGCAAAAGTGTTATTATCTCTAAAAAAAATGTGTAGACTCGCCGTCAAAATCAGTCCAGTTGTTTTAAAATCTAGTGGGTCAGCTGATTTGCCCCCTTTGTCCTAGGGGCATCATCACCACTAACAGTCGAGGTTAAATCATGAAAGAACTAGAACTAGATGTTCTTGTCTGTATAACATTGTGATAAAAAACACAAATACTGTCATTGTCACGAACTATATAAAAACACATTTAACGTTGTGGTAAAAAACACAAATACCGTCATTGTCACGAACTATATAAAATACAATTAAAAATGTGACAATGATATTTATATAGTTCGTGACAAAGACAGCATTTGTGTTTTTTACCACAATGTTATACAGACAAGAACATCTAGTTCTAGGACTTTAATAACTTTATTAAGGTCTTTATTTAACCTCGACTGTGCTGATGATGCCCCGAGGCCCCGAGGACAAGGGGGCGAAACAGCTGTACCAGTACCACTAGATTTTAAACAACTGGATTGCTTATAAAGGTGAGTCTTCAAATTTGATTGAGCAATTCCTGGATAGCCATTTCACCATTATTATCTCTAAAGCTTTTACAGTTTCAATACAGTCTCAAAATTAAAAGAACAATGCACATATGTTAATCACTTGGGTACCGTATATATTATTCAATTGCAGAAGGCGTTTGATGCTGAAGTAGGCCTATTTATGCTACGAATTAAAGTTCAACTATCCCTACTTTACCCATTTTGGTCAAACCAAATCAATACAAATATGTTATCTTGTCAAATGAGCTAACTTGGCAAGGCAAAGCTCAATCATTGGGTACTTAGTTTTAGCTTTATAGGCTAAACGCAAATCATAATTGCACTTCCCATTTTCCATTCATAACTTTTTACAAAAACTCAACAAACACAGGTGGGCTCCCTTCCTCCTAAAGCCAAATCAGTAACGCATGTCAGTGTGATGACGTCGGAGGATGAAAAAGCAGCTTAGCAGGTAGCTGCAGCGGACTACCATGCATGGCAGGTTCATTAGATACAATTTGGAGATCGAAGAGAGATAAACGGTTTGGCGATCGGTTACGCTTTGGGGATGATCGGTATTACAACAGTGGTCACCCCTGCTGGAGGGGTAGGCGCAATCTGCTACGGGGGGGGGAGCCTACCCCCGGGCTCGGAGTGTTTGTGCATCGCTAACTCGACTCGATTAATTGATCCTTACATGTTGTTGATTACGTTTGTAATTGTTCAGTGCTTTGGGGAGAGCGCTTCTCGATTGTTTGATTGGAACACTTGACAAGATGAAAAATCTTATATTTCTGTTATTTTAAGTTTTTTAAAAGTTAATCGTAATGTTTTTTCGGGAATAACTCTTTTTACCTCTAAATGGTTTATAATTAAGGGCTGTTTACTTGTCATCTTGAAAGTAACACAATGAAAAAATATTAAATTAATTGAATTTAAATCAATTAATTGAAAAAATTGAAGGCTGGTTGGTGAAGTGGTTATAGTGCCCGCCTACAAACTTGTAGGTAGCCGGGTCGATCCCGAGAAAAGTTAGTAGCTTTTTGAAGGGTTGTTTCTGGAGCCAGCTGCCATTGGTTGTTGGGCTATTAATTAACAATCCTGTCTAAGGAACGTGCTAACCTTAGTCAGTAACAAGGCTACAAGATCGCGCCACTATCATCACGATCATCACACTCCCTTCACTCATATTCAGGGTAACGTCCTCCATGAGGTACCTGTCTTATTAAGAATGATTAGAATGCTACTTTCATTGTTTTCATTGCTATTGGTTGAAGTTTACTCGAGGATCATTATAAGCTTAAATACCCCCCGTTGCAGCAGACCTGCATACTCAGCGAATTTCAAATACAAAACAACATATTTAAATCCAAAATAGTGAGATTTTTCATGTTTTTGTAAGCTCCATAAGAATAACATGGGGAATGAGTATGCAGGTTTGCTGCTACGGGTGTATTAAAACTGGGTGGTTTTAATTCAATATTTAGTAGATCTGACCTAGAAGAAGCCATTTACCAAGTTTTAACAAGAAATGTTGAGAAATAAGCGAGGTATAGAATTTTACTTATTTCCCATAAGGTTAACATTGGGACAACGTACTGTGTTTACCACTTGCAATATCTCGGTAACCAATGGACATAGAGCAGTGATTCAAAATACTAAATTGTTTGTTTTTTTGAGCTGAATTCAATGGTGCTAATAAATATTGGATTATTTTTATATGTAAAAACCTCAAAAAATCCATTTTTGGGGGTTTACCCCCCTTTAACCCCCTTCCGGTAGTCCGATCGGGCTGGTTTACGAACTCGTCCGAATAATTACTACTTTACATGTCCATGCAAAATTTCATTTAGATTAGACCCGCATTTTCACGCGAGTTATCGTGCTTAAAGACACACACACACACACACACACACACACACACACACACACACACATATATATATATATATATATATATTTATTTATGAAAATGAACGAATGGTGTTTTTTGCATCTGGGGACCTCAAAAAGAAAAGTTATGATGGTCTCGGGCGTAGGTCTTACCATGAGATCTACGGTAACAGCTTCTTCCCTATAGGGGAAATTCGCTAAAAGTTATATCTCAATCTTAATATCCCTTAGTGATAAGCCCCACGGGCGTTACAATAACAACCTCAAAATCTTAACAAAATATAACTAAAAAAATATCGCCAAGAGTTAAATCTAAAAAATAGACATCTCCAAGTTAACTATTTATTGTCGCCAGGTCACCAAGTCAACAATATATAAATAAACTACTTGATAGAAAAACCTTACTCATTCCAATAAACGTTTATCCACTACTGGCAAAAGAAGGAACCTGACAATTTGTATTTTGGCACAATTTATTTAACTGGAAGTTCAGGCATTTTTAAGCTCTTTGTTTGAAATTCATTGTTGGTGATGGTGATGGTGGCTTTGTTTTTAAGCTATAATAATTAGGTAAGGGCATAACAAAGCTTCAATCACATCTCTACTGTTCAATTTAATAATTTTAAAGGTAATGGAAAACAGTGGTTGTTATAGAGTCGGCCAAATATCCATAACAGGGCAATGCACCATGCTTCCCGCTTTTTGCTTGTTAGTGGTACAGTAATAGCGTAGTTAGCCGTTTGGCGGCGCTGTCGTCGCGTGCCGGCCACGTGACTGCCGTTATCACGTCTAATTGGTGAGATTATGGTGGGAAACGCCGTCTTTGACGAGAGATTATTTACAAACAAACAAAACGTCTTGTTTGAGGGGATTGGTTCAACTGCGGTGGATTTATAACAGTAATAATTGGCAGCTGCAGCGAGAAACCAAAGTTGCTCGTCGTTATCTACTACTGATAACCATACAACAAGCTGAATCGCGGCTATAATTAGTTTTGATATTCATCGCAATTTTCCTCAACCTGTATCGAACTAAAATTCGTTTTTTGGCTTGTATCTCAGTAAAATGCGACGAGAGTAATAATTTATAAATCAAGAAAACAACTCGTCCTGCTCAATCCTAGGAAAAATAATATTATTTTCTTAACAAAATTTTCCCTAGGGGCACGAATTTAAAGGAAATGGCTGAACAGCTGATGTCACTAAAAATTTGTTTTTATTTACAACTAGCTGACAACCCCGGAAGATTTTTTTCTTCTTGTTGTTTCTTAGTGCTGAATATACTAATTCGCTAAGGAATTTCTTGTGTACAGCAACACTCCTTTATTTATGAAGCAATTTTTATGATTGAGGTGTCAAATTAAAGGGAATTTTCTGTAGAGGTCATGGAATAATTTTTGTAATCCTAAGTTCAATGTGCTTTGCCCCACTGGACTTTAAAGTTCCCATGCATTTTAAATGGAAGTCTATTTTACCAAACATATGGGTTACATAAATTATTTTTATTTGAGTTAACAGCTGTCTTGAGAAAAACCTTTATGTCTACCTTCTGTCACTGATATTTATTTACATTTTTTGGTTATTTTTTTAGTTTGCAACAACTTCTTTATGAAAGCATTCATATCTTGGTGGATTATTAATATTAAAATATAAGATACAAATAAAATTTAAATTTGTTGTAGAAAATTAATCTTTTGTAGAGAATCAGTCACATAAAATAATTTTTAAAAGTGGGTGTAAAAAACGTAATAAAGTATGGTAAACCAATATATTTCATTTCACCAATACCAAACAAATATATTCACTTCAAACTGCCTATGTCTAAAATAAATTCCTGACTAGTTCTTTAAAGACGGAGACAAACGAATAAGAAGTTCTATTTAAAAAATTGTTTCAACTTCCAAGTGGTACTTCAAGAAGGGTTTTACACTCCAACAAGAAATGTGAAGGATAGGAATACGGAGGATAGCTTGGGAGATATGATTACTGGTTCGCTTAAAAAGGAAATATGCTTTATGAAAGAAGTAATTAGTTATACATAACCAATTATTCAAGTTTTGAAGGAGACAGAGTTTTAACTATGGGCCTCCCAGCAACAAAAAGAGAAAACAATATTTTTATGTAAAAGCAAGTCCTAAATGCCAAGTGTTGAAGAAGTATGGACAAGATCCAGAGGGAATGGCGGGATTGCCTGAAGACGACCTGTAATGGTGAAGGTTACCAGAGGCCCTAATAAAATTGTTGCAGACATTAGAATGTGTATGTGAACAAATTAAAGAAAGAAAACTGTGAACCATATGAAGAGGATGCATTTTGGATGTTGGGAGTTCAAGGAAAAATTTATGATAAAGTGAAAATAAAAAGGAACAAATAAAGGCTTAATACGAATAGTTAATCTCACATTCAGGTTCGAGACGACTTCTACACAGCTCAAAGAAATTCGACATGGAAAATCTATAAACACAACAACTATGTTGTACCTAAATGGAGAGAACATATTGATTATTATACTTCAATTCAGCCTAAAACAAATCTTAAACAATAATTATATTCCTTTTAGAAAAAAATATAAAATTCCTAAGACAGCAGGCAAAACTTCAAAATATTAGAAATTATCAGAAAAAATATGAAAATTAAAGAGAAAACCAAACTAAAATCACAATAACGCTAAGATAACGTAAACTTTTAAGAATTAAACTAATAATGATATCCAATTTTTTGCAAGCTATATGATATATGCCTGCTCAAAGTTGACAAAATTTTCTCTCATCATTTAAATAGTTAACTAGTAAACCTGTTGCTCGAAATCGAGCAATTGTTATGTATTGATTTCAAAATAAAAATAATTATGGTTCAGTATTCTAGAACTATTTTATTAATTATATGGTCAAACTTCCTGTTATACTGAAATTTTTTGCAAAAGCTTTTTAAAACTAAATTTTTTGTGAATACTCAGTCATCTTTAAGGAGATGTCCATGTTTCGCGGCCCTAAGTAGTGTATGACCCGTCTTAATCTCAAACCGAACTAAAATGGTTCAATAAATCTAGTTATAATCAATGTTAAGTCTGTTTCTTTTTTCT
This sequence comes from Flexamia atlantica, assembly GCA_035578135.1. NCBI lineage: Eukaryota > Metazoa > Arthropoda > Insecta > Hemiptera > Cicadellidae > Flexamia > Flexamia atlantica. The sequence continues at coordinate 45,223,185 of JAQJVK010000005.1, read as the reverse complement.
TTTATTTATATTTATATTTATAGAATTTATACATAAGAATTTATTTCTCCTTTTCGTATTTCTCTTTGGAATATAATCATATGTAAATATTAAGATCTTTACACATGTGATTCAAAATAAATGTTTTTAAAACAGAATTCTGATCTTAAGTATGTATTAGGATAATAGTTTATTTATTTACATCTTCCATCAACTGAAATGCCTCCAGCTCTTCATGCAATGGTTTCAATTCCATTAACATCATATGGCTTTGCTGAAAAACTTTGTTTGCTCCAATTAGCTGCTTTATTTGAAATTTCTATTCCCATGTTAAATCTTATGGACTAATACGAAACTTTAAGGGCGTCTAGGGCTCTTCCCTTTAGTCAAACCTTTTTAAATTTTATTTCCTGCAAAACTTCACGCCAAGCTCTTTCAAATGACACCAAAAACATGAAAATCGGTTCAGTAGTTTAGGAGGAGTCTTTGTAACAAAAAAACTGCTCGTGTATTAAATAAGTACTAGTAAACCTGTTGCTCGAAATCGAGCAATTGTTATGTATAGATTTCAAAATAAAAATAATTATGGTTCAGTATTCCAGAAATATTTTATTAACTATATGGTCAAACTTCCTGTTATACTGAAATTTTTTACAAAAGCTTTTTAAAACTAAATTTTTTGTGAATAGGCCTACTCATTTATCTTTAGGGAGATGTCCATGTTTCGCGGCCCTAAGTAGTGTATGAACCGTCTTAATCTCAAACCGAACTAAAATGGTTCAATAAATCTACTTACAATCAATGTTAAGTCTGTTTCTTTTTTCTTTTGTTTATATTTATATTTATATTTATATTTATAGAATTTATACATAAGAATTTATTTCTCCCTTTAGTATTTTTCGTAAGAATATAATCATATGTAAATATTAAGATCTTCACACATGTGATTCAAAATAAATGTTTTTAAAACTGAATTCTGACCTTAAGTATGTATTAGGATAATAGTTTATTTATTTACAACTTCCATCAACTGAAATGCCTCCAGCTCTACATGCAATGGTTTCAATTCCATTAACATCATATGGCTTTGCTGAAAAACTTTGTTTGCTCCAATCAGCTGCTTTATTTGAAATTTCTATTCCCGTGTTAAATCTTATGGACTAATACGAAACTTTAAGGGCGTCTAGGGCTCTTCCCTTTAGTCAAACCTTTTTAAATTTTATTTCCTGCAAAACTTCACGCCAAGTTCTTTCCAATGACACCAAAAACATGAAAATCGGTTCGGTAGTTTAGGAGGAGTCTTTGTAACAAAAAAACTGCTCGTGTATTAAATAAGTATAGATATAGAATATAGATATAGATATAGATTTTATTAACTGGAAACGACTAGTTCTGTTAGTAATCATAGTAGCGTTATTTAAAATGGTAACCATAGTAACTATTAAAAAACTTCCAAAACCCTTGACATGGTTCCATTTCGAACGATCCTCTGCCGAAGTCCTTAAAGATATCAAAACAAACACCATAGTACACATCATGAGATTTTAAGCTTTAATTTGACACCAAAATCAAGTGTCTACCACATGTAGTTTTGGCTGTAGCTCGAAATATACCAACACACGACTCTTTATATATATATATATATATATATATATATATATATATACTAGCAGCCCGCGTCACTTCGTGACTTAAAAACAAATTGGTAAACAGGCTTTAATTTCATGTTGATTAAGTATGGAGTTTTACAGCGTAAAATACCTTTCAATGAGGAAGTGTACGGATTTTTGTGATTTTTATTTAATTTTCTAAATTAAATATTTGTGTCATATCACTGGAATGCTTGTAGGTTAATTGAACTTCTCATCGGGGCAAACTTTTAGAAATAGCTTATTGCTTTAGACTTGAAACTTCAATAAGGGTGAGAAATTCCTCACAGAATTTGAGAAGTTCATTTGTTTCATCCGCTAAAATGTCTTTGTATACGTTCTACACTTTGAAATTTCGATAATGCAGCAATCATTTTGCATAAAAAGGGGTTAGTTTAAATTTAACTTCATTGTTTGGCTTATCCATTCGCCGTAAAAACAAATAATTCAACACTCATAATGCCAAGGAATTAAATTTTCAAATTGACCCGCTTTTTTTTCACATCTTAAATATATGTTGGGCGATTTTTACATCGGTAAATAATATAACTTTCTATGAAATGCCTTCATTAAATAGGCATGATTTCAAAATCAAGTAAAATAGGCAGGCTAAAACGTTAACACTTCCCATTCCAAGGAATATATTTCCCAAGGCAATATCCTTCCCATTCCAAGTACATTTACAAAATACAGGTTTTAAATTTATAATGAGTTTTAATACTTTTTTAGGTTAATATTCGACTAATATTGATATTACCAAACATTAAACGTTTAAATTCCATCTCCAGAGCATGGTGTAAAGAAAAAAGAATGCTCCAGAGCACCTCCTGAGCTACCTATATTCTTTTTTAAGTTTCCTTTTTAAGAAAAGAAATACAAAAATTAAGATATTACTGACTGTTTGTCTTAGTTTCAACAGGGCAAATACTCTTCCTTGTTTTCTGTTCTTAAAAAACTTCAATATTTTAAGAAATCAAAATCATAATGTGGATGAATGTTAACTGACTATTGCTAGCCCTGCATTCTGCGGTATATATCTCTGGAACTGTTTCAAATCTTGATCATCTGTTTTGTTATAAACAAATGCAAATTTTGGAAAAAGTTCCCAGGTTCCCCCGCAGATAGTAGCACTTTCGCTGGAATTTGAAAAGCCTCCTGTGTGAAGGCTTTTCATGGGATATTTTCCAAACCCGCGAAAGGAACATCTAGAGAGTAATAGCTTTAATTTGATACGAAACATGTGTAGAAAAATTAATTTCTAGAGGTCGTTTTGCTCTGTACAAAACTCCAGAAATTCTTTTAATAATATAGATAGATATTGATTGATACTAGATAACACGTAGCTCGAAATTGAGCAAAAAAAATCATATAGTAGAATCATAAGGAATAAACAGCCTAGTTATATACTTTTAAAGTTTAATTAAAGTGTTGAATTCAATGATAAAACTATGGTTAAGGTTAAATTCCTAAAACTTTTAAAGTTCATTTGATCTATCGCAGGAGTTTCCGGTAAATAATTTTTTGGGATACACCTACATTTTCCCATGTTCTCTTGTGTTAAAATGTAATTTAAATAATGACAAAAGATCGAGCTCTGCTTATAGCAACATGTAGCTGACCGAGAGCTAACACTGGCGCCGTGAGCAATGACCTTTGTTTAGGGACTGCCCCTGCATCTCATTTATTTATTATTATCGTCAAAACAGAAATTATAGGGAACGGCTGTCTTTATATGAAACCTCTCCTTTGTGGCAACAACACGAAAATGACACAATATCTCTACCAGTTTCTTCATTCTTGAAATGCAACCCACCTCGATGAAAACATTTTAAGTTCATTAGTCTGACGTTGAAAGTAGCATCAAATAAATTAAATGTTAAATCGGGAGGGTGATGCTAGCAGTTACGATCTTCTTCTCTCCGACTCCTCCGACCGGTCAATGTCCGTCTTCCCATCAATGGCATTATAACCGCACAAAATCCAAAAATAAATCCGCTCAAGTTAATAAAACTTTAAAAAGCACTATGCTGGAATGTATTGAGATATCGTAAACTACATGGTAAAACTGGTAACTGCAATGTTTATCCCTTTGAAAACATAACCATAACCTAAACATAACCTAAACAAAGTAACCAAAACATAAACTAAACTAAGTAATTTTTTTTAAAGAAAACTGTTGAAAACAATTTGTTTTCACGTTCTAGAAGCCAAAGCAGCTGGGAAAATAAAAACCGCTCTTTTCAAAAAGTCAATTATAAGTGCTGCAGTCTTTGGTTTACCTAAAGAACTATTTCAGAGCTTGACCATATGTTCAGATTGTAAACAAAGTGAACTGAACTTGCTCAAATGTCGATGAATAGCGCCACTGTTCCGAAACTTCAGCCCTTTACTGTACTTTAGTTACGCCCTTTTTTAAAATTCTGGGACTTGTTGGCAAATCTACATAAAAATCCCTTTAATTTGATACTTCAAACGTTGAAATCCGCCCAGCCGTTATTGCGGTTGGGCTGTGAAAAGAAAACCGCTTGCGTATTAATATATAGATATATATATTATTTTTTTACTTTTTTCAACAAAGCAGGGCAGTGTCAGCTATGGTAAGAGTAAGGAGTTTAAATAAATAAATCAAATACGCAATATGTACAATAATAATAAGGTCAATAATAAGTCCTTTTGATATTAGTGTACAAAACTACTACTAGTCGTCTACTGTGGCTATACTAGCCGTCTTCTATGGCTGTACATATGGGTATGAAAAACCCATTACCCATGATGCACTGGAATAGTGGAATAAAGGTCAGGGTATCATTTGACTGCAATCAAAGTAAACAGTCTCTCAGAAGACTCCCAAAAAGCTGATTATTGATGTTATGTGAATATTAGTTATTTGGTGTTTTGTATGTTAAAAACTGTTGCGAATTGTCATGAGATTATTCTTAATGTAGTATCAAATCAAACTTATTCCAGAATCATGCTTTCCCTAATTTAGAAGTTATTTGGCAAAAAGGTTACAAATTTACCAGTACCATTGAAGCTAATTTGTTCCATTAAATCCATCAAATTTTGCCGACTGACTGCATTTACTAGGCAATTTGGTTTGCAAAATAAGTTTTAAGATGCAAAACCAAGACCTGGGGACCAAGTTTTGTTTTTGTCTGAGGTGTATGATAGACCTCAAATTTACACAAATTACATCCATAACAATTTTAAAATCATGCTGTTTTAAAATTGTAGCCGTATATAGAATGTTTTATTTAAGACCAATATTGCACGTGTGACTTGTGTAAAAGTTAACTATCCAACAACACTATTGTAGATTTGTCAGACGCTCCTGCTCAAGTAATTAAGACCCTGAATGAATTTCAAACACAAGAAAGAAGCAACAAATTTTCAAATCTGCTGCAAAGTGTGGAAGGGCATAATGCAGTGTTTGTGTGAGAGCTGCGTTGTGGCAGTAACTACCCTTGTTAGGTGGGTTGGGACCCCAACCCCATTGTTAGCCGTATTTTTACCCCATATTTCTCACTCAAATTGGACACTCATCTCTTGCCTTTGCGATGATGGTAGCGGTTAAACCTCACTTCTATCCTTTCGTTTACTACTTTACTTATTGACTTCTACCTTTTATTCATTTGTTCTAACTTGTGTTTGTACTTATTGCGTATTTAAATAATACAAGTAACTCCTCTAGCATTAACTTTTGAGTTATTTTTCCCAAATTTTATAATTTGCATTGTATTTTATTCCCATCCTTTCCTTCTAGTAATATTCCAAATCAATGTCTGTGAGTTTGATTACTTGTCTGAAGTTCCAAACTACTGAGCCAATTTTCCGAATATTTGGTAGGGGAGTAGCCAATTATGTGGAGTAGGCTCTAAGCATATTTTTATCTCTTAAAATCTATTGAAAATTAAATTTGTTCCTTCTAATCATCAAGACAGTACAATAGTTATTGTCTTACTATCATTTTGAAAGTGCGCAAAGCCAAGGGTAAAAAATCTAGTATAGTTTAATTGGTAATTTGATTTTAAAGAGAAATAGTGTTAAGATAAGAGATAATCAAAGTTAGTGTATGAATACAATTTGTCTTGTGCGGTAAGAACTTAAAACACTATAATGTTATAAGTTATGGAAACCAGAAACAAAAAACAATATAAAACTACTGCACTTTCTTTCTTGCCCAAACCCAAACATATGCTTCAAAGCTTCAAAATGTTCCTCACGAGGTATAACTCAATAATGATAATCCAAAATATCATGTATAAAAATTGATACTTAGATACCCACTAAATATTCTGATGCAACTTTGGATGAAATTTCTGAAAAAGTAGATTTCAACTCCAATATGTTTATTTTTTATTTAGAGAGTTTTTAAAATATGTCCAAAAACCCTCACCGAATCTTTTAGCCATCCAACAAAACAAAATACAGGGCCGAAAAATATGTTTTGCATTGATAATTTATTTTAAATAATGACTGGATCCAGACTTGTGAACATTTTTTGTAAATAATAAAACACAATGATTCAAAATTTAGGTATTTGTTTATGTGTACACATAATGAAAGAATATTTGAAACTAGTTTGTACAGATTAGAACAATTACAGCACACACCCGCTGGTGATCAACACGGACAGCCACTGTTGGCAGTCAACGCAGACCTAGACCGTCGCATCGGAGGTTGTGGTGGCAGCAGCCTGTCCATCTGCTGCATGATCATCCCCACCATCTCGTCCTCCATCGCGCTCGGCTTCCCGTGCCCTCGCTTCTCCCTCTCACTCTCCTTGATGCCCATCGCTCCTTTGTACAGGCTATTGAATCTCGCCCCCTCTGCTATCATATCTTGAGCCAAGGGGGTCCATGTTCTTGAAAATCTCTCTTCGTCTTCGCCTTTCCTGTCTCCTCAACTCTTTATACTTTTTGTCTGCTTTGCCCCACTCGGCTTCGATAAAAGTACTAATCAACTCCCTAAAGTCGTTTGTAAAGGCTTCTTTTGCCAAGTGAGACTCCATTTCTGCCTCAATTTCTTCCTTCCTCATCTGCAAAGCCTCGCCTCGCTTTTCTCTTCCCTCTTCGTCGACCCCACTAATAAAATCGAACATGAGCGTCAACTCTGGGGAAATATCTGTTTGGTCTGGACTAGCTCCTTCTCCCATGTATTTCTCCATCTCCTCTCTCTCCCTTTCTTGTCTTCTTTCCTCTCTCTCCTTCCTCTTCTGCTCACGCATTTCTTCCAATTTTTCCTCCCTCCTTCTCTGTTTTCTTTCTTCCTTTCGCCTTTGCTCTTCTTCCTTCTTCTCCTTCTCTCGTAATTCCTTTTTATGCTTCTTACTCCTTTCTTTTCTTTTTTTATTGTCTTCTTCTTCCTTCTCTGCTTCTTCTTTTTCTATGTCCTCTTTCTTCCTGACAGGAACATACCATGGAGCACCAACCCTAAACATTAAACGTTTATTATTAACAGAATTCTGTATCCAAGTTATTACGGCTGGACCCAGGAACAAACCCAACATGAGCAAACCCAGGAATTAATTTTAGGGGAGAGGTGCCACTAAAAAAGGCCTTTCAGTTATACTCTGTTGTATTATATCAGGCTCCATTGTTAGTAGATGTTGGAAGTATCTTTAAGCCATATTTTAATTTCTGACTATAGATAACCTTAATTTTCAAGAGTTTTATACTTATGGCTTCAGGATATATAATAGTTATTTATATATTAACAGCAAAAAGTAGGTCTTTCTCACTTGAGCTAAATACTTACCGCACAACGCGAGGCGGAGCGCGGTAATTTTAGCAAAATCGAGAAAAGCACTTTTCATTCGAAAATACATACAACATTTTCTCTACAACTGCATTTTTGGATTCCCAAAACGCTATATAGTCCAGTAACTGAAGGTAAAAAACGGCAGAACTGGAGAATTTTCTCAGTCAGCACCGATTTGCATGAAAATTTGGATTTAGGTTCTACTTACCCTCTAGTTCAAAGTTAAAAATGTTTTAAGGGTTGATTTTCCCAGGGGATGGGTACCACCCCTTCTAGGGGGTGAAAATTGTTACACTGAAACTAAGCCCGGAAATGGATATATTGACCGATTCTAAACAAATTTTGTTCTATAAAGTTTTTTCTTAAAGTCAATACGTTTCCGAGATATTCACGATTGAAATCGGCGATTTCCCCCCCCCCCCAAAAAAAAACACTTTTTTAAATGGTTTTCCACAAATAACTCAAAAATTAAGAGGTTTAGCGAAAAAGTTATAATGAAATAAATTGTAGCTTATAAAAAAAAAACAAAGAAAATGGTGGGCTTGTGAAGTCTGTAAACCCAGTTGGAGCCAAGTTATGGTTGTTTAAGAGTGATTTTAATTCGTCGAACACCAAAACGCAAAATTTCAATGTGGAATAACTAAAAAAACTAAAAGTTTTTCGAGGAAAACTTACTGAACATTTTTTAAAGATCATTAAAAGACCTTTAATTCTGTTTTTTGGTAAAGTTATTATCGTAAAAATTAAGCGAGTTATGATCAAAATAAAGTTGGTTTATATTTTTTCGGCGATAAAAATCTTGAAATATCTTGAAGGTGAACGTTTGAAAGTTATTAGTCTTTAACGATTGTCAACAATGAAAGCCGCACACTCTTTCCCTTTCCGCCCGTGGTGGGAAACAGCTGAACCGGTAGCAGCGTTGGCAATGTAGTTAAAAAAATAGATGCCCAAAGATTTATATACTACAAAAAGTAGATGGTAGGTGAACATTAGAAAGTTATTAGTATTTACAAGTAATATAAATAGTTGACACACTATTAACTATTTTTAAATTTTTATGTTTTCAGGGCTACCAACCTATAAAAACATTTTTGTGTTGAAAAAAAGCAATCGGTATATTATTTGTGATAATGTTAAAATAAGTACTTGGTTTATCAGCCATAACTCGGCGGCAATTTTTAAGTTACGAAGGTTTTCTAAGTATCATCTTGTACGTTGTTTTTAAACAGCTATAATCTCACAGAGTAGAATTTGTTTTCCAGCCTTAAGAAAAAACGGGGTGAGCTGAAAGGGTTTGAAAATATCAGTAATTATCAACAATTGAAGGCTTTGAACGCCTATATCATCGTTAATTATTGTCAAAAAAACAAAAAAAAAGCATCAAAATTTTTATGAAATCCATCGCTACAATCTTTTATACAACAAAATTTTCCGTATTACCTATAGATTTAGAGTTATCTTGAAGAAAAGGTATTTTTTTTGTTAGTGCTAAAATTCCCTTTTTATTTTAAATTCACATTTATTCCAAAAATGAGCTCTTAAAAGAGTTCAAACTTCTTGAGCCTATTGAAAATACATAATTGAAGGAAATTGCAGAGCGGTAAGGATTAATTTCAATTTGAGTCCTAATTAAGGGTTAATATTTCAAGATTTTTATTGCCAAAAAAATATAAACCAACTTTATTTTGATCACAACTCGCTTAATTTTTACGATAATAACTTTTCCCAAAAAACAGAATTAAAGGTCTTTTAATGATCTTTAAAAAAATGTTCAGTAAGTTTTCCTCGAAAAACTTTTAGTTTTTTTAGTTATTTCACATTGAAATTGTGCCTTTTGGCTTTCAACGAATTAAAACTACTCTTAAACAAGCCATAACTTGGCTCCAACTGGGTTTACATACTTCATAAGCCCACCATTTTCTTTGTTTTTTTATACGCTACAATTTATTTCATTATAACTTTTTCGCTAAACCTCTTAAGTTTTTTAGTTATCTGTGGAAAACCATTTGAAAAAGTGGTTTTTTAGGAAGGAAATCGCCGATTTCAATCGTAAATATCTTGAAAAGTATTGAATTTAAGAAAAAAACTTTACAGAACAAAATTTGCTTAGAATTGGTCAATATATCCATTTCCGGGCTTAGTTTTAATGTAACAATTTTCACCCCTTAGAAGGGGTGGCACCCACCCCCTGGGAAAAAGCAACCCTTAAAAAATTTTTAACTTTTAAGTAGAGAGTAAGTAGAACTTAAATCCAAATTTTCATGCAAATCGGTTGGGACTGAGAAAATTCTCCAGGGAAATGGTCAGTTACTGGACTAATATAAAAACACAGTTACCTAAGTTCTTTTAGCTGAATGTGCCATTATGATTTTGAGGTTACAGTAGAGTCCCGCAAACCCGGACTTCGATAACCCGGAATTCTGGATAACTCGGAAAGCCTGCCAGAGCAATAAAGTGCATTGAGATTCAAGGCCAGAGCACGGTGTGACACATATAAAACAGTTTTGGTTTTTCTTTAAGTTTTTTTTTAACTGATGATGTAGTTCTTGTATTTTTTACTATGCAATAAATAAATGATTTTTCATTGAAATAACAGAAACTATTCTTATTTTTTCTTATTTTTACTCATTTCCCGATAACTCGGAATTTTCACAAACCCGGACACCGTTCGGTCCACATTAGTCCTGGTTTGTGGGACTCTACTGTATAAACAAATTGAGTTCAGTCGCGTCAAAACGGAAGCAGAAGCTCTGAAGCCAATGACTATGATTAGCTGGAGCGCGTAGAGTAACAATGCAACCAGCTGGCGAGCGAGAAAGGAAATAGCTGGCAAAAAAACTTAAACGCTCGCTCCTCAGTTCTGTCCCCATTCCTGTTACTGTTAAACCGCTGTTTTACAATTGGTTTTCAGCGCAAGAACAGGCAGTTTATGCGCAGTTGTAGGAAAAATATTTTTTAAACAAAGATTTTGGGGGAGATTAATCCCCATACACTATCCCCCTGGATTCGCCATAGTTGGATATAGCGTGAGAAACTGAAATGTTTGTTAGACCTAAAGAGAAATACCGTAAGTAAGAAATGAAATTACATTGAATGTTTTCATAATACCATTCAGCGGTTGATAGCCATTGCCATCATAGTAGTTAAGGTTTTATCAAGCCCTTGTTGTACAGGGACAATTAATTTTTCTAAGGTGAGGAATCTGTGATTTCTTTACAAAGTCAGTATAGTGATAACATTTTTCGGTCATCATAGATCTCAGTCCAACCCAAATACCGAATTTTGGAAACTGCCAAGGGGCCATACAAATATTATGTAATGCACTTAAGGGGGGGGAGGGGGTATGGCATAGCGTTATGCTGCGTTATATGGGGGAGGGGAGGGTTTGGCTCAACGTTACGTACCTCTTAAATTTTGTCCCTCTTTAAAAATACAAAAATAATCAAACTGATATCTAAATCAAAGTTACAATTAGCTATATAAAAAGATACATTTGTCATACTACTTTTAATAACAGTAAAACTAAAAATAAATACGTAACATGTTGAGTAAATTTCTGCTTTGCTTTACAGCTTTGTTTTTTGGTATTTTTTTCGAGAGTAAACTCACGACATGATACAGTATTGCGCAGTGCCTCCTAAATCTATTCATCGGTGTTTGTCGATAAGACGTTCTTTACAAAGTTGGTTGGAACCAACCTGGGTTGACGACACAGTTTAAGACATGTTGACTTGATTCAAAAGTTAGTTAATGTTCTTTACTACAAACGCTTAGTTGTTTATTATAATTATTGTGTGATTGATTGCCAAAGGCGAGTAGATTATTTTGTCTATTTGATAGCTTTTGTTTTATGATCTCTAATTAAGTATTTGTTTAGTAATCTATTAAACATTTTTCTTTTACCGAATTTGTTGATTTGTTACCTTAATCATATTTTAGTTGATATGATATTTTTTTAAATATTAACAACATATTTTTTTATCTTCGACAACTGTTAATGTACCATAACGTTGTTTTGAATTTGTATAAATTATAAATTAAATCTCTTACATTTTAACTAAGATTTTGTTGTTGTTTATATTATTAGTAACAATCTTGTTTGCTTGATTGTACCAATTTTGTTTTGATTATAAAAAATGTTATTATTAAACAAAAGTCATTACAAGATTATTTATTTATTTAAATCCATATTCCACTAGTAAAATTATGCTTAAGCTGTATTCATTCCTACTACGATCGAGTTACGTAACGCATGGGGGGGGTGGGGGGGGTTTTCTCAAGCGTTACGGTGAGTTTCATGGGGGAGGGGGGGTTTGAAATGACGAAAAAAGTGTTACGTAATATGTGTGTGGCCCCCAATTAGTTTAAGAATAGTTTTTTTTTTATTGGCGTCACCTTAATGACCACTGAAACCATCATATGAAAACAGAAATTCTATATTTTTACAAATAAGCCTACAGGATGATGTGTAAACCAAATGAACTAACTGGCTGATCCAAAAACTAACTGCCAAATGGCATCAATTTATAAGGTCATCTGTTGCAAAAAAATACTTTCCAGCACTTATAACGCCCAAAAAATTACATATATTTAAATTTTCCTTTTTTTGTCTCCCCTTAACAACATATTTTCTTATTTCTAATAATACCAATTTACAATTAACAGCATATTGCATTAAAAAAGCACCCAAAATAATATCCATTTTTAAAATTAGCTTATACTAAATGCCTCGACCTATGAACCCATTCACACTGAATGATGTACCTATATCACTATGACAAGCCCTCAATATCCAGTACCACAACTGATGTTATGCTGGTAATTTTTTGTTTATTTGGAGACAGCATAATGCAGTGATAAGAAAAAAGTTGTTTAATATTATTTCGGAAGTCTAATAAATTAAGAGGCCTTTATTTTTAACAATAACAGGTTAAAAGGTTTTGGTTAGTGTTTAATTTGGAGCGATTGCTGTTATGTTGGTTTTCATTTATGCAGCAAATGATAAACTACATCTTACCCTCTTGGTTCAGCCATATCTTTTTCGCCTGGTGCTGGGTTGAAAACTTTGTGTGGGCAAGGTTTATACATGTAAGATGCAATAAGCGGCTCTTCTTTCTTCTCCTTGTCTTTTCCCTTATCTTTATCCTTCCCCTTATCATCCTTATCTCCTTTCTTCTTTTTGTCCTCCTCTTCTTTCTTCTTTTTCTCCTCCTCCTCTTTTTTCTTTTTTTCTCGTGCTTCCTTCTGCTTTTTCCTTTTTTCATCAGATTTTTTCTTTTTTTCTTTTTCTTTCTTTTTCTTTTCTTCTTCTTTTTTCTTATCCTCTTCTTTCTTTTTCTCTTCTTCTTCCTTTTTCTTCTTCTCTTCCTCTTCTTTTTTCTTTTGACGTTCCTCATAAGCCTTTTGTCTTTTTTGCGCTTTTTTCTCTTCCTTCTTCTTTGCTTTTTCCTCTTCTTCATTTTTCACATCTTCATACTTTCTGCCAGGTTCATTCCATGGACTTCCAGCCCTGCAAATTATATTTTCATTATAATCTTAACTGTAATGGTAAGCAATCCTGTAGATTCCCTCACGAACTCAGTTATACCAGTCCTTGGTTTGTGTGGCCGTTGGGTTTCTGGGGTAGTGGATTTGTACCCCCCGTATTTGTACCCCCACAAAAAACGCTACGTCATTTTGACATCACAGGAAGCGGGGCCTAAATCGCTCGAAAAACAGCCCGCAACTGGAAATGTCATTACCCCCCAATACATTATTAAATCATCAACACCTAATTGGTTTGAAATAAAATTATTTTCCTTAAGTCTGACCCCGGAATTGTACCCCCGGATTTGTACCCCCCTGTGGTCTAATTCTTAAGTCCGACCCCGGAATTGTACCCCCAGATTTGTACCCCCCGTCGCCAAATCCTAAAGTCCTACCCCGAATGTGTAACCCCCGGATTTGTACCCCCGTGGTCAAATTCTTAGGTCAGACCCCGGAATTGTACCCCACGGATTTATACCCCCGTGGCCATATCCTTAAGTCCTATCCTGGATTTGTACCCCCCTGATTTGTACCCCCTGTACTCATATCCATTTTGACCGACCATGAAAATTTACCGGGTCAATTTCATTGTTGTTGTTGATTTTTTTCATTAGTTTTCGTAAATCAAAAGTTCGTTAAAATATATTATTCTATGAATATGTTTTATCCTATGAAAATCGTACGTAGCACGGGTGATGTATGACTTTTATTTAAGCATTTTTGCAATTAATTAAACATTTAACGCAAGCCAAGTAAAAAACATCGCTTTTTGGTATCATTTTTAGAGTGTTGAAAATAAAATTAAAATTTTTAACAGATGAATTGAAAAAGAAGTTCAACCTCAGGTGTTCAACGATCAATCTGGAATGTAATTGAACTCTTCGTAGAAGGGAGGAAGTATATAACAGTTTTCTTGCCTTATAAGGGTCCCCCGGGAGGCAGGTTTGCATCATAAATTACAAATATATACTTTTATTCAATACTCCTTTATTTACTAATGATCAGCAGCTGTTCAAATAAACATGTCATGAGTTTTGATATAAACGATATCTTTACATAAGATTAATATGGAACCCCTTGGACTCTGGGAAGGAACACGATTGAGTTAGGACGAAATGGATGTCTTAAAAACCTTCTCTGTGAAATTTTACATATTCATACCAAGTTATATGGCAAACTGTCCAACGGAATTCAAGTCCATAGACGTGAAAAATATATAATCAAAGTAACACATTTTTTATGAGTTAAGATATTCAAAAGAATCTTTTATCCAATACTTTCATCACATATTATTGGCAGATTTTCTATCCTGCTTGATGATGAATAAGATTACACAATATAATAATAATGCTAATAATAATAAGACATATTCGTAGAATAATATTAGGTAATAATTTAACGAACAGCCGTTGATTTACGAGAACTAATTAAAAAGCTCAACAACAACAATAAATATTGACCCGGTATATTTCCATGGTCGGTCAAAATGGATTTGAGCTCAGGGGGTACAAATCCGGCGGGTACAAATCCGGGGTAGGACTTTAGAATTTGACCATGGGGGGTACAAATCCGGGGGGTACGAATCCGGGGTAAGACTTTAGGATTTGGCGACGAGAGGTACAAATACGGGGCGTACGAATCCAGGGGGTACAATTCAGGGGTCGGACTTAAGAATTTGACCACAGGGGGTACAAATCCGGGGTAGGACTTTAGGATTTGGCAATGGCGGGTACAAATCCAGGGTAGAACTTAAGGATTTGGCGACGAGGGGTACAAATCCGGGGGGTACAATTCCGAGGTCGGACTTAAGAAGCCAGGTTTAGTTGGATTTATATCAATTAAGCAACTGTTCAGCCAACCGTAAAATGCCAGTTGATTAAAATACATAATAATTTATCCGTCCTAAAAGTTCGCGGCCGGAATTGGAGACAAATTGGAGAACCATCACTGGCTCCTACAGAGGACCTAGGTGCGTATCCATCTTTTAGAATAAGAATGCTTGGTGAGGCAAAAGTCAAGGTTCAGTTAGATTCAACTTGCTTAGAGTTGAATGTTGCTGTTACGGATAGCATGACAGGAACTCCACTACTGGGTAAAGACTGGTTTGTTGCTTTTAAATTAGAGCCCAACTGTGAATATGTGCGTAAGGAACATTTATGCGCAGGTATCAATCATGTTGGTACGGATATTTTAGACAAGGACAAAGAGAAGCGAGAAATTTATAAAGAGTACAAAGATATAATAACTAACAGCATGGGAACAGTACATAACTTCAAAGCTAAAGTTAGAGTAGGTGATAATGTTCACTTACCAATTCACAAGCCAAGGCCCTTTCCATTTGCATTACACAGTGCAACCAGCAAAGAGCTAGACCGTTTGGTTTCCTCAGGCGTCATAGAACCTGTGGATCCAGCTGTCACTCCCATAATTTGTGCTTCTCCAGTTGTTGTCGTTACGAAGTCTAATGGGGAAGTGAGGTTGTGTGCAGACTTCAAGGTGTCGATCAATCCTCATTTAGTGGACGATGAATACTCAATTCCAACATTTGAAGAAACTGTATTGTAGTTGAATGACTCTCAAATGTTCTCTGAGATTGATTTGAAGGACGCTTATTTACAGATTCCGGTTGATGATGAATCAAAAAAATATCTCGTGATTGCGACACACAAAGGATATTTCACTTTTAACAGATTACCATTTGGGATTAAAATAGCACCTAAGATTTTTCAAAAGTTGATGGACCAGCTATTTGTTGGAATGGATGATGTTGCATGGTATTTTGACAATATTTGTGTGGGAGGAAAAAGTGGGCCAGACCACATTGAAAGACTCAAAACCGTATTCAATATTTTGAGAAAAGCAGGACTTTGTACACGTGAGGATAAATTACAACTTTTCAAAGAAAGTATGACTTATCTTGGACACAAAATCAGTGCCCTTGGAATTCAACCGATTGAAGATCGTGTAGAGGCTATCAAGAAACAACCACCGCCAAAGAATGTGTCCAAACTTCGATCGTTTCTAGAATCTGTGAACTATTATTCAAGATTCATTCCCAATTTGCAGTCCTTTTGTTTCCCATTACACAGACTTTTTCATAAACACTCAACATGGAACTGGACTAGTGAGTGTGAGAACGCTTTTAATCAGATCAAGAACTGTATCTCCACTAATATGATACTCGTTCATTATAATCCAACTCGTCCACTAATTCTCGCGACAGATGCTTGTAGCCGAGGCCTGGGGGCCATTCCCCTTCAGCAAGACCCTGATGGTAGTCAGAAGCCTATTGCAGCTGTTTCGAGAACATTGAATTCGGCAGAACAGAACTACTCTTCAATAGATAAAGACGCTTTGGCCATTATTTTTAGCGTTGAGAAATTTTACAAGTATTTGTATGGTAGACGCTTCACTTTATTATGCGATCATAAACCGCTTGAAAGGATCTCTGGGGCAAAACAAGCCATTCCTAAACACGCTGCTTCAAGGCTTGCACGTTGGGCGATCATTCTTAGCGGATATGACTACGTTATCAACTACAGAGCTGGGAAAGACAATGTTTTAGCATACTGTTTAAGCAGGTTACCACTAGACAATGTGAAAAAGCATTAATTCTGTACAACACCTTGGTGAGGTAGACCAAGTGAGGTCAATGAGGATTGAAGATTTGTCCTTATCCAAACGAACGATACAAGATAACACCCACAGAGATGATGAGTTGAACATATAGTATCATATTGTACCAGGGGATGGCCTGAAAAGAATTTGGTTCCAAACAACCTAAGGATATTTTATGACAAGCGATTCGAACTATCTTATGAAGACGGAATATTGCTGTGGCAAGAAAGAATTGTAATTCCAAAATCACTGAGGGAACATATTCTGAATTATTTACACATTTCACACCCAGGAATTGTTGCAATGCGTTCTTTTGCGAAGATGTATGTTTACTGGCCGAAAATAGATGACGAAATTGAAAATTTGGTGAAATCTTGCACAAGATGTCAAACATTTAGGAAAAATGATGCAGAAACACCACTTAATTCTTGGGACATTCCTGAAAATGCTTGGGAGCGGATACATATAGATTTCAAGGGACCTTTTGACGGATATATGTGGCTGGTGGTAATAGACGTGTATTCTCGATGGCTTGAGATGTTTCCGATGAAGAACGCTACGAGCAATACAGTTATAAAGAGACTAAGGGAAATGTTTTGTTGGTATGGACTGGTTAAACACATCGTGACTGATAGTGGAAATCAGTTTGTCTCACAAGAATTCGAATACTTTTGTCAAAAAAATAACATTAATCACATACGAACAACTCCTTATCACAGTTGATCCAATGGTTGAGTTGAAAGAGTAATCCAGACTTTCCAGAACAAATATATGATGATCAATATCAGTGATCATGAACAAAGGTTTCAAAAACTTTTACTTTCATACAGAACTACACCACACACATCAACTGGAAGGACACCGGCTGAACTGTTTTTGAAGAGAAACTTAAGAACACTACTTGACACGCTTAGACCAGATGTAAGAACAAAGATGGAACAAACTCAGCAACGACAGAAATATTACCATGACATACACTCACGATCTAAGTCCTTTCAAGCAGGAGATGAGGTTTGGGTGAAGAGGAATCCAAGTGAAAATTGGAGGGAAGGTATGAGAAGAACTGGACCTTTATCATACAGAGTTATGATTGACAATCAAGAATAGAGACAACATGCTGACCATTTGAGAACCCGCACATCCAAGCAACATGTTAATTTCAATCCACCCATTCAACACTCAACTTGTGAACAGCTACGAGGTAACGACCCTACAAATCAAAACAACATTACAAATCAACAATTAACTAGAAAATCAGATCGAACCATACGAAAACCCAACTACTACCATAATGAATATTAAGTGTTCAAAAAGAAAAAAAAAAGAAGGAAGGGGAGAAATGTGATATAATCTATACTAGTTGATCCGAGCACACGGAATCGTGCGCTACTCTAGCAGAGCGATAATTCAAATGGCGACAAATTTAAAACACTATCATGCTAACACGATCCGTCTTGAGGGTTATGTTTACACAAATTAAAAAATAACAGCAATTAAATTATCAAGCTGATCAAAATGTAAACAATTATGTTCTTCATAAGGATAACATGGGAACTTTAAAAGCCAATGGGGCAGAGCCCTAGGGACTTTTTCAAAAATGTAAGGCCAGTTTGCAAATCTACGCGACACGCTCTTTCTAATGAGCTGTCAATGATCAAAATCGGTTAAGAAATGACGGAGGAGTTCATAAGACAAATTTCGTGTTGGCGTATTAATTATATAGATGTATAAAAGCCAAAACAGTTGATTGACTGACTGACTGACTCACTGATCACAGTTTCTCAAAAACTATAAGGCTTTGGGCAATGAAACTTGACACAATGAATCATTATAGGCTCTAGATGCGTACTAAGAACAGATTTTAAAATATATTCTCTCAAAAAGCTAAAATAGGGTATATTATAAAATTTAAGATGGCGGCCATTTTTAGTTTTCAAAGCTTATTTTCCAAAACAATGTAGGGCTTTGGGCAATGAATCTTGGCTAAAATATTCTTTATAGGCTCCAGATGCATACTAATGAAGGATTTTAAAATGTTTTCCCTGGAAATGCTAAAATGTAAATTCAAAAATTCAAAATGGCAGCCTTTTCGGTTTTTAAGATCTATGATTTCAAAATATCAATAGAAGGTCTCCAGAATATTTTAAAGAGGCAAAAAATATAAATTCCATTTACTAAAAGAATAAAATGTACATAACTAATCTTATATAATATTTTTTTCAAATACTGCATACATCAAATACTACAAACATAGGCTATTCGCGTTGTACGGATCAATCGAAGTATTCGACTAGAATCTTGAACATATCATTCCGTTATTTTTATAGAATCGGGGTTATTCTGAATTTAAAAAATTAGGAGGGTTTGCGTGCTGGCCTAGAGCGATTTGGGCTAAGTCCAAACAAATATTCTATTTATACCGGAAAATTTCACCTCAAGCTGCTGAAAGAGTAATCCAATCTCCAATATGATTGAAAAAAATGGGGAATCAGGTCTCCTCATCTTTAGCCAACACATTAATTATATATTTTTTCTTAAAGTTATGGTAGACTATATTAATAAACATATTAAATTCAGATATTAGTTCTATAGAGTCCGCCCTTTGCGGTATTTAAATTTGCGGTATTTACATCAGTTAATCAAAGTTCTGAGTTCATAACCCTGAAGTGGACACTTATGTGTTTAAACTATTAGAAACCCAATTTTATAGGTTAAATAATAGATTAATTCGGAAATTTCAGTATACTTAAGGCTAAACTGAAAAATTAGAATGTGTTAGCACATGGTACCCAATTCGTACCTTTTGAGGGGAAAAGGAAATTTCTTCGAGGAAACGTTTCATCTTCTCATGTCAATCTGGGATCGAGATGCAACCTTAAGTTTGTAATTAAGCACTTAAAAACGTATAGTTCAGATAAATTATCAGTTTATTTGGAAACCTGTAAAAGTTTCACTTTACAAATAACGTATAGTTGAACGAAACATTTATTATCGTTTCAGCGGGCGAAGCCGCGGGTATAACTACTGGTCTATATATACTGTATATATAAGCCAAAACGGTTGACTGACTGACTCACTCACTCACTGATCACAGTTTCTCAAAAACTGTAAGACTTTGGGCCATGAAACTTCGGACAAATAATCTTTATAGGCTCTAGATGCGTACTAAGAAAGGATTATACAATATATACTCTCAAAAGGCTAAAATAGGGTATATTATAAAATTCAAGATGGCGGCCATTTTTTGTTTTCAAAGCTTATTTCCTAAATCAATACTGGGCTTTGGGCCATGAAATTTCGCTAAAATAGTCTAGGTTCTAGATGCATACTAATGAAGGTTTTCAAAATGTTTCTCTAAAAAAGCTGCAATAAGGTAAATAAAAAAATTCAAAATAGCGGCCTTTTTAGTTTTTAGAGCTATGATTAAAAATTATGGATGGAAGGTCTCTCGAATATTTTCAAGAGACAAAAAAAGATATTTCATATTAGTGCAGGAAAATATTGATGGATTCTGGAATTTTAATTTAGCAGGCTGAAAATTGGTGGAAATGTCGCAAACAAAGCTGGGATCATCATACTTAAATTCCCAAAAAAATCCCACTTGGGCAACATGCCGCCATCTTGAAAAACCATTTCCGGTCCGTGTTTCTCTGAACATTTGTTTGATTAACACGAAAACCATAAGAGATATGAAAAAGTGTAAATGATGTTTTTTGTTGAAAATAAAATTTCCAATAAAATGAGTATAAGTATGTACAGGAAATATTGATTATAACTGTTGATATTGTTCATTTTCTAAAATGTTGTAATTCAGATACCACTGCCATAAGGATTCATGTAAAATTTGATGTAAAATACATTCCCTAGGGGACGAATCCATTTAACCTCAACAAATAATAAACTATACACATAGAATCCTGATAAAAATTTCAGTTATTTGACACCTCAATCATCAAAATCGGTTCACTATAAAGGCGTGCGTAAGCTCGCACAAAGGATATTCCTTAAGGAATTTTTACAAATGTTATCAAAGGAATCATTTTTCGTGAACTTACTCACGCTTTTATAATGAACCAATTTTGATGATTGAGGTGGCAAATAACTGGAATTTTCATCAGGTTTCTACGGACATAATTTATTATTCGGTGAGGTTAAATGGATTCGTTCCCTAGGGAATATATTTTACATCAAATTTTACATATATTCATTATGGCAGTGGTATTTGAATTACAATATTTGAGAAAATTAATAATATCAACAGATATAATAAATATTTCCTGTACATATTTATACTCATTTTATTGGAAATTTTATTTTCTACAAAAAACGTCATTTACACTTTTTTCATATCTCTTATGGTTTTCGTGTTAATCAAAAAAATGTTCAGAGAAACACGGACCGGAAATGGTTTTTTCAAGATGGCGGTATGTTGCCCAAGTGGGATTTTTTGGGAATTTTAGTATGATGATCCCAGCTTTATTTGCAACCTTTCCACCGATTTTCACCTTGCTAAATTAAAATTCCGCAATCACGCTAAATTTTGCATAATTTTCCTGCACTATATGCCAAAAGAAATAACTATACAAAACGATTACAGAACGGTTACTTTATATTATATATTTTTCAGATACTACAAAGGCTACTCAGTTTACGGATGACCCGAAGTAATCAAACTATAGAATCTTGAAGCATAGACAATCCATTCCATCATTCCTTTATATGATTATAGAATCGGGATTATAAGAATTACAAATTTTAGGAGGGTTTGCACACAAGGCAAAAGCGATTTAGGCCAAGTTCAAACAAATATACAATTTATACCGTACATTTTCGCCTCTAGCTGTTAAACGAGTAATCCAATCTTTAATGTGATTGAAAAACATTGTGAGGAATTAGGTTTCCTCATTTTTCGGCCAGTACATTCTTTTTTTTATTCTTCCCTCAGTTTTTGGTCTATTTATAAACATACTAAATTCTCATGTTAGGTCTAGAGTCCATCCTTTGCTGTATTTATTGTCGTTTACATCAGTCATACATCATATGCCTCTTTATCTTATGAGTCAAATTGGCCGACAGATTTTATGGGACAGCGCGGTACAATGAAAGCTCTGAGTTCAAACACCTGGAGTGGATACTTTTTATTCAAACTATGTGTTAGAAACACAAGTTTATAAGATATATAGTAGATTAACCAGGGTATTTGAGGGTAAAAGGAAAATTCACCGACACAATAATGTTTCATCTTTTCATTTCAATCTGGGGTTGTCCACTATTTGCAACCTTAATGGTGTGTTCTTAAAATGCTTAGTTCAGATAAATAATTTCAATCACCAGTCAATTTGGAAATTTGTATAAATAACAAATTACAAACGACGTGTATTTGAACCAATTATATGTTATCCTTTCAGCAAGCGAAGCTGCGGGTATAACTACTAGTCATCTATATTTTAAAACACATGATAAAAAACAAACAAAACAATGTTTGTTTACTTTTTGACATATAGTTTTGAAAGTTAAAATAAAACTTCTATTTCCTAGTTTAATGTAATTATTTTAGTAATTACTTTACAGTACTGTGACGTCAAAATGACATAGCGTTTTTTTCTGGGGGGTACAAATCCAGAGGGTACAATTCCGGTGACCCAGGTTCCTCATGATTGGTGAGAAATATCAAAATGTATTGGGTTACATACTCTCGCGGTATCTCTCTCTTGATTTAAGTTGTAATATGTACACTACTCTGTTGAGCCTCAGAATAGTTTGTTGATTTTTATCCAATGCGGTTATTAATAATTTTGTTTTGTCAAGCATTCAAGTGTTGAGTTGTATTGGTTTTTCTGGTGCATTTTTATTTTTTCGACTAACCCAAAAAAGATACTTAAACACTACTTTGAACATTATTTATTAGCTACTTTTTTAAATTAGGTTTAATAATTTTTTTCATAGTAGGTTGGTTTATCAGGCTAAATTGTTATCCAGCCAAGGCTCAGTCCTGTGGTGGCCGGATATAAGAGGTTCTGCTGTGGACAGATTGAAAAATATCCCCATTGAAGCAGTCCTGCATACCCAGCGAATTTCAAATGCAAAACCAACAAAGCGAGATATAATATGATTTTGTAAGCTCCACAAGAAATAACATGGAGAATGATCATATGCAGGTTTGCTGCAACAGGGATGTTGAAACTGGGTGGTTATAATTCAATATTTAGCAGATCTTAACCAGAAGAAACCATATACCAAATTTTATCAAGATATGTTGAGAAATAAGGAAGATATAGAATTTTTTATATTTCCCAAAAGGATAACATAGGGAATGAGTATGCAGGTTTGCTGCCACAAAAATGGAAATAACGGGGGTTTTAGACTATTATACATTATAACAAAGTAATAATTTTTAACAAATTATCATTATCTGGTAATATTTTACAGTACAACAAACATCTAAAGAGGACAATCATCTTTATGCGCACTTCATTTGCATGGTTCGTGACAGAAAAAGAAGGAATACCCCTGTGGCAGCAGACCTACAATCCTACATAAAAATATCCTATTAATAGTGTGCATAGTAAAATACTAGGCTTTCATTCCACAGATGATGTTTCATCGACACTGCACTCCGTTAGCTAGAGCACAGCCGCACGTATAGATTAGCAAATTCGTCAACTTCTTTACTGACCATAATATGCCATCTTCTTCCCAACTTTTAGAGATAAATTATTTATTATACAGTCTGTTTTTCCTGAACTGGTGTAGTGGTTATAACATGGGACTTTGGTCTTGAGAGCCCAAGTTAAAATCCTGCTAATTACCAATGGCTTTTTGGTGATGTGACATTGCCGTGACTCACAAGTCCTATCCCGAATTATTGAGCAAAATTTTCCCGGACTAGGTTTAGTGTCCTTTGAAATAGAGTTTTAGTTGATACTCACCCTCTAGGTTCAGAAATGTCCCTTTCCCCTGGTTTCGGGTTCCAGACACGATGAGGACAAGGATCATACATGTAGGATGGCATTCCTGGCTTGAACTCTTGTTGCTTCTTTTTCCCTCCTTTCTTCCCTCCTTTTTTCTCATCTTCTTTCTTTTTATCATCTTTATTCTTTTCATCTTTCTTCTTACCTCCACTTTTGTTTTGGTTTCTTTCCTGCTGCTGCTTGTTTTTCTGCTTGTTTTCCTGAAAATTATTTACAATATTAGATTACCATTGTAAGAGTTCACAATCAGTTTTAATACAGGGTGTTTTTTTTTGTTTTTAATGCAACCCAAAACTTTATTTTATTAGTGAATGATTATTCCCCCCAAGATCCACGGATTTGAGTCCAATATAATATTTTCTTTTGGGATGCAGAAAACGTCAAGGCCTACGAAAACAATTCACATGATGTTCAGCACCTCAAAACAAACATATCAAATTTAATACAAGAAATTCAAAGAGGTACTTTACAAAACATGTTCAGGAATTCGATGGAAAGAACACAAACTTGGTATAAATGTCAATGGCGGATTGTTTAAACCCATAAAGTAAGCTAAATGTGATCAAAATTAAGAAATAGGTTTTATAAAATGCAAAGCTAACCAAAACAATACTCATTTCATCTTTACATGTTCATTATTCAATCTTAAAAATGGATCGCGTTAAAAAAAAAACACCCTGTATTATATGGATCATTGTAATGCACATTACTGTTTACAAAGGTTACATGAAACCAAGAGTTTAGGATTGCAGCTATCCATGGCAGCAAAACCACATCCTCATTTCCCATGATATTCTTAAAGAGAAAATAAGACATTGAGCACCCTATAAAGGGGCACCAAATAGGGTGGGAGGCAAAAACTATAAACTCTTCAATTCTTCTGCTAAACCTCAGCTGAAATTATTAAATTAAGTATTTTTGTTGAAGTGTCAATACTTTAATTTTTTTCAGGCCTTTTACATGTAAATTTGTGTTTACTTTAAAATTATACTACCTAGTGTCGCGAGCACGAAATACGGCGGGCGGCAAAAACTGGAAACACACAAAATCTTCTGCTAAAAGTCAGCTGAAAAGAGAAAAATTAAATGTTTATATTGAGCTGTCAACATTTGTTTGTGTTTTTCGTAGACTTTACACTATGCAAGTTTTTGATGCAATATTTCATTAAAAGTTTTATTTGTAAGTCTGCGATCCAAAACAGCATTGCCAACCGCAAGTGAGTCTTCTACCCGGAAACCCGAGCCCAATACCTAAATTTTCTAATTGGCTACTAAATAGACCTTCATATAAAAAAACTCTCATAAAATCTTGTAAAAAGATAGTTGTACAAAATTCACCTAAAACAAAAATAATTATGTTATCCTCTTCTTATGAGAACAATTTTTCAAGCTTGTATGTTTATATGTTTGCTTGGTTGCACAATTATTTCAGCCATTCCAAGTTGCACACGGGTCAATTAGGCCATTGATTATCGACATCGACATTGACATCGATTGTCGATGTGGATAATCAATGGTAAGGCCATATTTACAACTAGTTTATGAACTTTAATGAATATTTAATTAATCTGGTTTCCCAGGATATACTTCTGCTTGTGTATCGATTTGTAAATTACAGTAATATGTTATGTGTTTTGAAAACACTTAAAACCTTTATTTTTCTTGGAAAACGTAACAGTGGGCTGGTCCCATACGGGACTCCACATAATTACACGTCATCATAGTTTTGATAAAATCTTTTATTCTATTTGTAAAAGAGGATTTTAAAATATACAGAGCAATGAAAGATAGATTTCTTAACCAATTAATGCTAATTTTTGATGTTTATCAATCTACTTTAGAATGATATTGAAGTTTTCTGGTTCTGTATGGGACATTTGTAACGGTTCCGTACCGGACTAGTTGAATGGAGGTTTCAAATCAAGTAATTTTTATGTCATAACATGGTGGCATTATTATTTCATTAATACCAAATTAAGAAATTATTAGTAAGTTATTTGTGTTAAAGTTTTATTAAATATACTAACATTATGTACAAAAATTATATTCCTAAAAGTAACTCGATTTAGGCTCAAAACTTGGGACAGATCAACCCCAGTTAGTTCATTTCTGAATATTATTTAGAATAGGGATAGTTCATTTCTGAGTCACTGCTATTCTGCTGTTCTTAGAACGAAAACCACCCTTGCAATGAGGGATGATCCCTTTGGCGCTCCCAGCGTGACACCATTGACTATGGTGACACACTATTAATCGCCCTCCTTTCCCTGTCGGTATTTTCAATCTTCCACTCTTGTTCGAGTGTTGCCAGATAAACTTACTGAAGTGATTTTGATTCACCCACGCCCCATAGGTTCCTGCTTTAGCGAGTGCATTTTGCGCAAGAACCGCGCACGAGCAGCGACTACACTCCATCAGAAATTTGCGTCCGTCGTTGGCCTTTTTGTACCTGAATCCTAGGGCACGTAAAAGCCGTCGAACGGAGCAGACTCTACCAGTGTAGCCAATTAGTTCTCTCTAGCTTGAAGTTCCTTGCGGACATTTTGAGAAGTTTGTAAATCTCCCCCGTCATAAAACTGCCCCCCTCACTACGCCACAATCAGTCATTTAACAATGTGCGAATCGCTTCTCTCGGGACTCGGGAGTATAGTTTTCTGGAGGTAAACTACTTTCTCTTTTTACTTCTTGGGCACACCTTTGAACAGGCCGGAGACTAATTCCAGACATTTTTGATGTAAGTTCTTGGCTTTTATTGAAGTCAGTAGTTTCATGAATATTTTCGTCGGCTGAACTTTTTTACGAAACTGTTTGCAACCACATTTTTGATTTGTTACTTAAGGTCACTTTGAAAAATGCCCTGTAACCGTCGTTTCTTGGACGGCTCAAACTGGATTTCCCCTGACTCCATGATGAAAACAAAACAAACCCGGCAAAATAATAGAGAATGCAAAAAATAGGCTAAACAATCTGTGAATACAGATTGCACACTGATTAAACAAAAACCGTTATATGTTAAAATTGGCTGATTATGTAAATTAGGCCTAAGTGTTAAACAATTTATCACCAAAAAATATAATATAATTTCGTAATTCAATGAATTAACCTACGAAATCTCTGAAAACAAACACAAACAAATCAAAAGATTACGTACCGTTACATTTTTATTTTTGTCTACAGCAGTTATTATTGATTCCTGCTAGTGTGGATCTTGCACGAAAATAGAAGAATCTTGCATAAGAGCTTGCAGCAAAACTTTCATATGTGAACGTGCTTGTAAACTTACAATCATATGACTAATTAACAACCAAAATAACGCTGCTTTCGCCAGCAGCGCCCTCACTCACCCGCCGTATTTCGTGCTCGCGACACTAAACAATAATTTTGCTAGCAGCGCACACACTCACCCACCCTATTTGGAGCTCCTTACAATAAAGAAGATATTTTAGTTTTTCATGGGCATTCTTAAAAGGCCCTTAAGTAATAGTTAAGTGTAGTAACTTCTTGCAGACCCCAGAAGAAAATATTTTAAAATGTCAATCCTATGTTTCATTTCATCTTTAAAACTTGTTAGCTTCCCATCTCTCCTATATTTTGTACTGAACTGTCTGATATTTTGTACTGAACAAATTATAATAACAGAGAAAAATCAATTCTCCTATATATTACTGAATGTTTATTTATATTTTATAATGTTTTCTGCTTTTTAGTAGATAAGCACTTTTTTTTAACCCAGTACATATAGATGTAGAACTTTTTGGTGCTAAATTTTATTGAGATTGGTGAATTTATTATTATACTTACTAAGGATTCATGCATTTTTTGTAATATAATAAACAATTTTAAACTATTTGCAAATACCTTTTTGGTTTCCTCCTCAGTTTTTGCCATTTTGCCAGTACAAGTTTCAAATTACAGATCTCTTCTTCCAGTGCAATATAATTTAATAATGTTGATTTGACTACTTATTCCATACGATTTTTTCTCCAAGAGAAAGGTCGACCAGGGGCTGCATAAACATTTTAAAACTTATTCATTGAAATTCTGATAACAGCTGTTTTTGTGAGCTGTAAAAAATATAGGTATGATTTTAAAAATTGCTTCAACTTTATCATTAAGTTACAAACTCAACCAAACTGTAGTTTTTTTCATTTTAACAAATCTGGAGTGATTTAGAAAATTAATTATAGAAACAAGGCAAAATGTTAATACTTTGGCCGGAGACACACGGACGATTTTTATCGCCGCTGAAATATTATCGCACGGTATTCCTACCCCCCTGAGTGTAAGCATCCATTTAAATGTATGCACTATGGGCGAGCTGAAGTTTTGCCGTGGCGATAAAAAATGCCCCTTGTGTCTCCAGCCTTTTATTACTTGATTATTTAAACAAATTTATAGTAAGCTTTGCAATATTGAGAGCATAAAATGACCCAAAAATGACTTCATTCTTTAAAAGACATGTCTTAGGTGGGGTTTTATTAATTTCAAATACCTTGAGTATTATTAGGCACTTCCACCTCCAGGTTGACGGCGTTGGTCCAATTATTTAGCGAAGACTGCAATGAGGTCAAATCAGTCCACTTGTCACATTAATACACACAAAAAACATTGACGAAGCCACATAAAACATTAAACAATGCATGCCTTTACGAACCTGACGTTTCGAAAAACCAATAAAAACGTTTTTTGTTATCAAAGGTCCCCGTAGAAACACTTAACTAACTACTTACATACTTATTCGTGGTCACGGTCAATCGAGCCGAGCACCTAACCATGACTGCCGGTGCGTTATCAACTCCAGGTATAGGGAGGGGCGGGGGGCTAGCGGACCTGTTTTGTAGTGGTGCTGATAACAATTGTTTTTTTGCTTTTTCATATGGGCATTGTACACTTGGCGCATTATATCTTGACCCTTGGGAACCCTTTACACCTGAAGCAATTGGAGTTGAGTGAAATTCATTAGGAGACCACAGCTGATATGTAAAGTTGTACTAGCCTGACTTGTTAGCATTTTCCAACAGCTGTCAGTGTATATCTTAATTGCCATTTGTAAACATAATACAGTTGATGTTTGTAGAAATCTTTTTTCATTGTTTGTTGTCCAAAATCATTGACAGTAAACAATATCTGACAGCTCCAGCAATGGACTAGGCCAAGGGTCAAGATATAATGCGCCAAGTGTATTTCTGCCCTCACCAAGCCCAAATAAACAGGACTTATTTCCACAGATGGTCGGGAAATAGGGTATTGCTCTACCGCCATAAACAGAGATTGATTGTTATTAAGTGCATGAACTATGAGGTACGGTATTTGTGCGAGAATCCAAGAAGGTAAGAATTTCCTTTGATAAATAAAGGTAGTTTACCTTGATTCATTTTGTATATTTTGTATGTTCACTTAGTTTTTGTTTATTGATTTGGTGGTTTCCCAGAAAACTCTACAAATTTTTCCAAAGCCACAAGCTACTTAAACCAATAATCCAGATTGATAGCATAATAAAAACCTCATATGTCTACTTGAGCAAGAGCCCACAACCGCCAGACCTTCGTTATTTTGTAAAAGCTGAAAGTTTTTCTGAGCAATGTTTTGAATACAAGTAACAAGAATCAGCAATTATGAATTTTGGCTAATTGTTGCTTAGGCTGATATTCACAGATTCATATCACTGCAACTTGAAAGCCTATAAATGACTTAAACAGCTGATAACATCCATTTAAAATACAGGGAGGTGAACAGCTGTTTAAGTAAAATTGAAGCTAGCAATGGTATGACACAGAGAATAGAAAAATTTATAAAAACTGCGCTTAAGTGTGTTTGGTTTTTAAATGATTTAGGCTTGTAAATTTTGGTAATTCTACTGTCTTTAAGGTAATTTTGAAATATATATTAGCAAATATACCTCAGATTTTCAGAGTTGTCTGGCGAGATGTTAAAAACACCGGAACTGTCTGGCTAATGAGGAAACATCTTTTGATATTCCCTCATGTAACATGCGTAAAGTTCAGGTTTTATACTATAACGTTAGTAAATTACCCTTTATAAAAAGTTTAGAGATGTCAGAAAAAACAGGTTCTAACAGTCCTAAATATCTGGCACTAAATAATATTATTTATAATATTATTCCAAAGAAAATATAAGAGCTAATTCGTTCACATTTTCTTTGAGTCACACCATTGCAAGCTTCAACATTACTAAAACAACTATTCACTTCCTTGTATTTTAAATTGGAGTTACCAGCTATTTAAGTAATTTTGAAGCTTGCAATGATATGAATCAGTGAATATTAGCCAAAGCAACCACTACTCAAACTTCATAGTTGCTGATTCTTGTTACTTCTACTCGGAATTTTGCTCAGAGACACTTTCAGGTTTTATAACATAACGAAGGTATGGCTCTTGGACTATACTGCACAGTTCAATGCATTTGATTATTTACTGTATAAATAGTGATTTTCTAAATTAGGAATACCTTCATAGTCCAGTCAAATTATAAAATATATAACATAGAGAACCTTAAAAAATTGTATGAAAACTATTTTTGATGGGATTCTACTAAACATTCTAATAAGCATATAA
Organism: Flexamia atlantica; assembly: GCA_035578135.1. NCBI lineage: Eukaryota > Metazoa > Arthropoda > Insecta > Hemiptera > Cicadellidae > Flexamia > Flexamia atlantica. Next base: position 45,193,108 of record JAQJVK010000005.1, on the reverse strand, counting down.
CCATATCCGCAAAGTTTGTATAAGTAATATATCCATAGGAAATGTATTGGGCTGAATTTTTATTCAAGCATTTCTTTTTAACTAATCAAAAGTTTTAAAAACAGAGCCCAGCTTCATGTAAATGGTAAAAGTATAGTTTATAATGATGTGTCACAACACACCATCTTTACATTTTAAAAACAATTACACCCAAAATGGCGGCAAAAAATGAGTACCCAATCAAAATTAAAAACCAAACACCATACAACAATCAGTGGTGGTCCAAAGTCAGTATCTCAAAAAAAAAGTTAGTGAAAAATGTACCCAGTTCAGTGACTTTTTAAAACATTTTCTTATGTTGGGAAGAACTGCCATTTTGAATCTTGATTTTAGAAGATTTCCCGTGCTATGATTTTGGCAGATTTTGGATATATTAAAATACAGTTTCTCTTAGTAGTATCCCAACAAAAAGGGTCTTCTGGTAATTTTTATAAGGTCGTCAAATATTTAGCTTTTTCTATTTAGCTTTCAAATATATAGGATTAGCTTTTTCTATGATCTTGTACTTTATTTATATAAATATGACTTGAGATCAAAAATATCATCAGAGTTTTGCTGCTCGAAACACATAAACTACTTTTAAAACCACCTTAATGGTGCTGTCATATGCTAAAAAGTTTCTCCGCATACCATCTTTGCAATAAGTTTCACTCAAAACAATTCAAAAATATTTGTAAATCGTGACAAAACAGTTCAATTATATTAATTATATATAATTCAACTCAATTCAATTATTTTCTAAAAAAACTAAATTCTTTATTTTCAAAATAAATACAATCCGTACAAAACATTTCCCCAAGTACAAAGCAAACCACACTCGTGAGGCAAGAGATATGAAATAACAAAATTATTATTAGTGATGAGTGTAGCAGTTCTTCAAGGTCAGATGAAGAAGATTTCACATGTGGAACTCCCAACTTTTTTGCTGACCTTCCTTGAATATTTCAAAATAATGTTCCTGACCAGTGAAATCAGCCATGTTTCCTCCTAAAATGAATAGTTGAGCCCATTCTACGTAAAGTAAAATACATTATTTCACGGCCGCAATACGACCGAGAGGTTTAACGGCCGCGATATGTCAACAATATTTAACAGCTGCAATGAGACCAAGAGATTTGCTATCCACAATGACACTGAACGTTTTTCTCGCCGTAACATGATCGAGGCCGTGGTATAAACAACTGTGATATGACAGCCGCGATGCTACCAAAAGCTGTGACGGCCATGAAAAGGGCCAGTGCCGTCGCTTTGTCCGCAAAATGTACGAGCGATTTACTGGTCATCAAACACCAAGAATGTGACAGCAATGAAAGTAGAGTTAGGCTTCATGGCAGCGATGTGAAAGAGATTTTACGGCAGCAATGCTACTGAGGGGATTACCAGCCGCAAAACAAAGAAAATTGGCTTTAAATTAAATTTTTCACTCTATTCTTAACTGGAGCCAGCCAGCGTTGGGCGCCCTCTACTAGCTGGCGCCCGGAGCAGATGCCCCCGCTGCCCCCCCTTGGATCCTTCACTGTCCAGGCGTATAGTGTTGTCACAAATTCTTCTATTGTGTAGAAAGGTCTTGTCAGGAGCCATTTTTGGTTCTTCATTGAAATGCTTATCTGGTGACATCTTTTTCAAATGGAGTGACAGATTGTTAAATAGCTTTAAGTATTAATCAATCAATTTAAATTATATTATATTAATATATAATATATATTTTAATACAAAAAAGTATTTGTGCAACATCAAAAAAATTGAAATCCATCTCTTAATAGAAAAATGTAGTAGTAGCCTTCCGGCTAAATGTTTCAAAAGTGAGTTAAGCCATTTTCTAGGTTGGCATGGTATTATCTAAGTTGAAGGCAATGGTAAGTTTTTGTTCTGAGGTCCCCAGGCACTAAAACCAGTGATAATTTAAATCTGTATAATTAATAATGCCAACTAATACAATTATAGTACAGTATGTTGCTGTCTCGTTTAGTAATGTGATGATGTTTTTCTTGTATAATCATAACTAAAAAAATAACATAATAACTTTACTTACAGCTTAATGTCACATAATTTCTTCTTCAAATAATACAAACTAGTTACAAAAAATTAAAGTGTAAAAAAATGTAAAATGTGTGTCTTGAATCATGGAATGATTCATGTTTTTGTTTATGTAAACAATATATACATGTCAACTGACTGTGCTAAAGATTTACATATGATATTGGGCAAATTATTTACTAGTACCATTTATTTTATGAAGAAAAAATAGATAGTCCAAGGAATGTTAAATTTAGAAGCTATGTGATTATGATACTACAAAAATTAGCACATTCCCAATGAGCATGAAAATGAGTTACAGCCGGCCATTTTAATACACTTTTAAAACATTTCAATATAAGAATGTTTTAAAACAATTTTAACAAGACTTTAAAACAAATTTGAACTGTTTTAATACAAGTTATTTGACTTCAAACTTTACAAATTTTGATATCAGTTTTAATACTTTTTAAATAATTTTAATATGTGTTTTACAAAATTATATTAATACTAATTCCAATATAAGTTTGAAACATTTCAAAAATTGTTCTGATATAAGTTATTTAAAAATCGACTTTGATACAAGTTCGTAATAATTTTAAAATAGTTATAATACAAGTTCCTAACAATTTTAAAATTATTTCGAAAAAAGTTTTTAACTCGTATTGATATGAAACCGTTGCCAAGTTTCGATGTATTGATAACAGTTTTAATACGAGTGTGAACTTATTTTTAGCTCATTTTTTGCTCATTGGGTTCTGGTAGAGAATCCTGGTATTAAGGAAACCAAAAATACCTTTTAGCGAATTTCCCCGATAGGGAAGAAGCTATTACCATAGGTCTCATGGTAAGACCTAAGCCCGAGACCATGATAACTTTTCGTTTTGGGGCCACCAGAAGCAGAAAACACCATTCGTTCAAATTTATATCTATCTATGTATCTATCTATATACAGGGTGAGTCTCAACTGACTACATTAATTTTAACAGTTGTTTCTACTTATCAAATAGAACACAAAAATGTATATAACCCCTTATCTGACTTTAACCGTTTAGGTGTAATGGCGTATTTTGTGATTTTTTAAAATTTCACAACTTTGTACTATTAGTTCGACGGTAAAAACCAAAATAATGTATTTATGAGATATAAATTAATACCATTTGAAAGAAAATTAAATTCCCTTCAAATTAAACATAGTAACAAAGTAATAACTCCTTATAAAACGTTTATGAAATAACATTAAAGTTGAAAGTTGTTGTTTTCAGAATTTTTCCTTTAAACTTCAAGGCTCAATTAAAGCAGTTAAATTTGCCGTTTTCTTATGTCCAATTACATAAAAAACTTCCTTATTTATTTATGTTTAAAATTATGTATAAATATTAAGGGGTCATAAGAGGAAAAATTTGAGAATTTCTTAAAATGTTGTTAAGGTACATTATCAGGATTGTCATCATCACTCGGTATTGGCTCTAAACACCAAATTTATTACTATTTATTTGTCTCTTATTTCTTTACCAGCTGAATCTGTGGACTAAATCAGCTGACTTGGAATTACAATATTAATAATCAGCTGATTTTTCATTGCTTTATTGTAAAACTGTTTATTCATGTTCTTTTCACTGGTACACTACAAGCACTACAAGTAAAACGTAACTGATGCCGTTAATGATAGATATCATTGTTGTTTCGAGTTGTTATGTTGTTTACAAATGAAGAATAGGTGGATATTATTGTGATTTACGAGTTATGTGACTATAATGTAGCCGAATGCCGTTGCGAGTTCCTTCGCCGCTATCCAAACATAAGGCTTCTGAATGAACGCAGGGGTCGTGGGTGTAAAAAATGTTGGAGTTTCATGTACATCATTATGATTCATCGCATTGGTTCTAAACACCAGATAAATAGCTGTAAATCTGTACTTTCTTTAACAGCTGAATCTGTCAACTAAATTAACAGATTGGGTATTCCAATAACTGTGATCAGCAATGTTATATGAAAAATAAACACATCATATATATTTTACATATACTGTTATTTATATCTCATCCGTCAACCGGTTGTATCATTTTAGGAGATTTTCAAAGTATCCACCGTTTACCCTGATACACAGGCAAAATATCTTCCTGAATTCCCTCACAGACGCCTTCAATTCATCAAGTAGAAGTTCACAAGCTGTCAAAATCCTGTTCCTTAACTCTTCTACATTTCGAACTGGTATGCAAAAAACTTGTAATGAGGTGCCCCCAAACATAGTAGTCAAGGGGTATGAGGTCTGGAGACCACGGGGACCAAGCGATTGTTCCTCATCTTCCGATCCACATGTCAAAAGTATCACTGATGTGCTGACGGACATCAACACTGAAGTGTGGGAGTGCTTCGTCTCCTTGGAAATTAATGCACTGACGAAAATCCAAGTCTTCAAGGAGCAATGGTAATGTTTCAGCAAGTAAGTCCAGGTACAGGGTGTTTTTTTAAAAACGCAACCCATTTTTAAGATTGAATAATTCACATATAAATATGAAATAAGTATTGTTTTATGGTTTTTTACGTTTTATACACTCTACTATTTAAATTTTATCACATTTAGTTCACCTTATGGCCTAAAAAAATCCGCCAGTGGCATTTGTATGAAGTTATGCTCTCTCTATCAAATTCCCGGACACGTGTTGCTAGGTACCTCTTTGCATTACATTTGTTTTGGGGTACTGAATATGCTGTGACTTGTTCTTTCAGGCCTTATATGTATCCCCAAAGAAAATAAAAATATAGTGGCGTCAACTCAGGGATATTGGGGGGAAATAATCCTTCACCGATAAAATCAAGTGTTGGGTTGCGTTTCTAATGTGTGTGTCTTTAAGCACGATAACCCGCGTAAAATGGTCAGATCTGAATGAAATTTGCCACAGACATGTTAAGTAGTATTATTCTACGAAAATAATTCTCAATATCTTCAGAACCTCAAAACAAACATAACAAATTTAATGCAAGAAATTCAAAGAAGTACCTTTCAACACATGTTCGTGAATTTGATGGAGAGAGCATGACTTTATACAAATGCCAATGACGGACTGTTTGAGCACATAATGTAACTTAAATGTGATCGAACTGAAATAATAGATTGTATAAAATGTAAAGATCAATAAAACAACAATCCTCATTACACATTCATATGTGCATTATTCAATCTTAAAAATGGGTTGCGTTTTAAAAAAAACACCCTGTACTAAATGCCATTTAAGGCTGTTTAAAGGTCGAGGTAAGGTAGTGGCGGCCGGCCCATAAGGACTCTCGGACGCCGCCCCCCCCCCAGAAGATTTTCAAATATAATGAATTAAATTAACTTACGTATGTATCCGACAAAGAGTGTAAAACCCACTAATTTTCATTATACTTACCATTAATGATAAATTCATTTCAACTATAAGCATCGAAATATTTTGCAAAAGTATTTAGGAGTCAACTGCTGTTGCGCGTTTATCTCGCGGACGCTGCCCAGAGCGTCCCAATCCCAGCGCATGCTATCTTATGGCAAATCCTGCAGACAGAGGAGAGGGTGCTCTGACGTCATTGGCGTGTTGTGTTATACGCCGTCTGGGGCAGCGTCCGAAGATGCGCGCGCACATCAGTAATCAGTGCAGCCACCACAATTTGTTTAGGGCATTAAGAAGCTGAACCTTTGCTGCCATTATGATTGCATGATTCATGTTGGTGCAACTGTTGTTTATTCATTTTAGTAACCATAGCAACCTACCAATCTCTCTTAACCTCTTAACCGTAACCTAAACGTTGAGAGATGAGAGATGGGAGCTAAAGTGAGGTTATGTGTTTACATTCTGTGTTTCATGTGTCTCTTTTACTCCAATGAGTCGGTAACCAGGCTTGATGATAAGTGATTGTTATTATTTTAATAGTGAATTCAGCAGATATTGGTAGACCATGAAATTGTGAATAGCAATCAAAGGTAGGTGTAATACACAAAATCCTTAATGCTCTTTTAGGAGTTAGTAGTAAGTGAGTCCTCCTGTTCATTTAACCCACCAGCCGCCACTGAGGTAAGGTCCTTTGAGCCAGCTTACAAAGAGTCCGATCCAGACGTTTAATTTAAACCTTACATGATTAGAAGATTCATGTACCAGGAACAGCGATGAACAGTAACAAAGGTGCGTTCATTGAGAAGCCTTCTGTTTGGATAGCGACAGCGGCGGTACTTGCGACGGCATTCTGCTGCATTATAGTCACAGAACCCGTAAACCACAATAATGTCCCCCTACTCTTCATTGGTAAACGACATGACAACTCGAAACAACAACGATATCTATCATTAATGGCATCAGTTACGTTTAACATGTACTGCACAATTGACAAGAACTCGAAAAAACAGTTTTACAATAAAACAATGACAAATCAGGTGATTATTAATATTGTAATTCCCAGTCAGCTGATTTAGTCCACAGATTCAGCTGGTAAAGAAATAAGAGACAAATGAACAGTAATAAAATTGGTGTTTAGAGCCAATACCGAGTGATGATGACAATCCTGATAATGCACCTTAACAACATTTCTAAGAAATTCTCAATTTTTTCCTCTTATGACCCCTTAATATTTATACATAATTTTGAACATAAATAAATAAGGAAGTTTTTTATGTAATTGGACATAAGAAAACAGCAAATTTAACTGCTTTAATTGAGCGTTGAAGTTTAAAGGAAAAATTCTGAAAACAACAATTTTCAACTTTAATGTTACTTTGTAAACGTTTTACAAGGAGTTATTATTTTGGTACTATGTTTAATTTGAAGGGAATTTAATTCTCTTTCAAATGGTATTAATTTATATCTCATAAATACATTATTTTGGTTTTTACCGTCGAACTAATAGTTCAAAGTCGTGTATTTTTAAAAAATCACAAAATACGCCATTACACATAAACGGTTAAAGTCAGATAAGGGGTTATATACATTTTTGTGTTCTATTTGATAAGTAGAAACAACTGTTAAAATTAATGTAGTCAGTAGAGACTCACCCTGTATATGTCTGTGAGCATGATAGCGGCCGTAAAAATGGTCCAATCGTAATAAAAATTGGTACAGACATGTAAAGTGGTAATCACTCGGAAAAGTTCGTGAACCAGCCCGATCGGACCACCGGAAGGGGTGGTAAAGGAGGATATACCCCCCAAAAATGGATTTTTTGAGTTTTTTACATAGAAAAATAAAAGTTACCGAATTTTTGTTTGCACCATTGAATTCAGGTCAAAAAAACAATTTAGTAATTTTAATCACTGCTCTATGTCGATTGGTTACCGAGATATTGAAAGTGGTAAACACAGTACGTTGTCCCAATGTTAACCTTATGGGAAATAAGTAAAATTCTATACCTCGCTTATTTCTTAACATATCTCAATAAAACTTAGTATATGCTTCATCCAGTTCATCTAGTTCAGATCTACTAAATATTGAATTAAAACCACCCAGTTTTAATGTACCCATTGCAGCAAACCTACATACTCATTCCCCATGTTATTCTTATGGAGCTTACCAAAACATGTCAAATCTCGCTATGTTGGATTGAAATGTGTTGTTTTGCATTTGAAATTCGCTGAGTATGCAGGTCTGCTGCAACGGGGGTATTTATCTTTTCTTTTGCACTCCTGGTTTTGATGTTTTTAAAAGAAAAATCCTTTCGTAACCTTGTACCATATTTTAGCTCGGAAGAAGCAAAAATGATCCATTTCAGGTGTAAAAATCTTTACACAAAATTATACTCCTGGCGCCATTTCTAGTGTCGAATGCTGAACTAATTTTGTGATTGCTCAATTTCTGGCCTCAAAACAATCAAAAACATGAGCTGTCTCATTTTAAGGACAGCAACTTAAACAGGGTGTCCAACTTAAGTGTGCCACCATTGGTATTTCAGAAACTATTGAATTTAGAGAAAACATGAAATGGGGGACTTCCCCTACTTTTTTAAGACATTTAAAAATATGAATTCCATTTTCTCCTAAATCGCCGCCATTTTCCAATATGGCGGACAACTTTGATTTTTCTTATGGAACACCCTGTATTTTATGGCATATTTGGATTCTACGCTTAATTTTATGAACTTTTTACTCTTTGACATTTTTTCCTAAACCAAATGGTTAAGGAGATGTAAGCAGTTAAAGTTTGGTTTTTCCCCATTTCAAATGCATTGTGTCCATTTTAACTGTGCCATCCCATGCAATCCTTATGGAGTACAAAACTATTCTAAATTGTTCATTTCCATGAGTGAATCTCGACTAAAAACTATTTCTATGATTGAATCTAAACTAAAATCACATTTTAAAGCACTTTCGTTCTCTGGTATGTTTTAATTAACCCTACGGGTATCGGTATACCGAGAACCGACAATAACGCTATGCATTTCTTATAGGGAAAAATCAAATTTTAACGGCTTATATCTCCTTAACCATTGGGTTTAGGAAAAAATGTCAAAGAGTAAAAAGTTATTAAAATTAAATGTAGAATCCAAAAACACCATAAAATACAGAGTGTTCCATAAGAAAATGAAAGTTGTCCGCCATATTGGAAAATGGCGGCCATTTAGGAGAAAATGTAATTCTTATTTTTAAATTTCTTAAAAAGTAGGTGAAGTCCCCCGTTTAAAGTTTCCTCTAAATTCAATAGTTTCTGAAACACCAATGGTGGCACACTTAAGTTGGACACCCTTTATATTCATTGCCAATAACATTGATTGTACCATAGAAAAATAAAAATCTATCTATATTATTAATTCTGTAAGCGATTTTTTTCAATCAAAATTGTGAGAGCTTGACAGCTCGCAGGATGATGGGAGAGGGCTCAAATTAAAGGTCTTGGTCCCAGGGGGTCGGGAAAAATACTGAAATTACTTGAAACTCACCAGGAAACGAGAAATAACATAAAATATGCAGATATTTTATGTTATTTCTCGTTTCCTGGTGAGTTTCAAGTAATTTCAGTATTTTTCCCGACCCCCTGGGACCAAGACCATTAATTTGAGCCCTCTCCCATCATCCTGCGAGCTGTCAAGCTCTCACAATTTTGATTGAAAAAAATCGCTTACAGAATTAATAATATAGATAGATTTTTATTTTTCTATGGTACAATCAATGTTATTGGCAATGAATATAAAGGGTGTCCAACTTAAGTGTGCCACCATTGGTGTTTCAGAAACTATTGAATTTAGAGGAAACTTTAAACGGGGGACTTCACCTACTTTTTAAGAAATTTAAAAATAAGAATTACATTTTCTCCTAAATGGCCGCCATTTTCCAATATGGCGGACAACTTTCATTTTCTTATGGCAGCATATAAAAAGCATTGGAATCTTAAAACGTCTGCTTTGTTTACATTTAAACATGTGGTGCTAATGTTTGGTTCAAAGCCATATGCTAGATGATGACATGTGGGTTTTTTTTTCAAAATGCAGCTAACTATACACTGTATTTTTAAAATTCATAATAGCGAAGGATTTGTAATTATTATTTAATTTGTTGGACTTTTCCTATCGCTTCTAGTGTTTAAACTACACTACGTTTCGAGAGGTATTGAAACTCCTCTCGTTTTCAAGTGACCCTACTTAAAGTTACATTAACCTACTTATGTTTATTTAACCTACTTTTTTTGGGTTTTTTTGACATACAATTACATTCATCCAACATTCAACAGAAATCTCACTCTCACAAAATTTCATACAAAACACATTAAACATACTTAATACAGAAAGAAAATTAAAACTAAAACATACATTCGAGTTGCGTATGTGAGTGTGAGTGGACGTGTGTGCGTGTCGTGCCACTGCCAGCTTGGAGGCATTGCCGGCAGTAAGGTATATGTTTTTGTTTTAATTTTCTGTGCCCTTTATCATGTAATATGTTTTAGTTTTAATTTTCTTTCTGTATTAAGTATGTTTAATGTGTTTTGTATGAAATTTTGTGAGAGTGAGATTTCTGTTGAATGTTGGATGAATGTAATTGTATGTCAAAAAAACCCAAAAAAAGTAGGTTAAATAAACATAAGTAGGTTAATGTAACTTTAAGTAGGGTCACTTGAAAACGAGAGGAGTTTCAATACCTCCCGAAACGTAGTGTAGTTTAAACACTAGAAGCAATAGAAAAAGTCCAACAAATTAAATAATAATAACTATACACGTTCAATGTACTGTAACAAATACATATTTACAAATTATAATAATAATTAAGGGTTTGAGTTTTTTCATGATTTAAATTTATAAAAAGTTAAGTACGTTTGTTTATGTCTATCTATATTATTAATTCTGTAAGCAATTTTTTTCATCAAAATTGTGAGAGTTTGACAGCGCGCAGGATGATGGAAGATGGCTTCAATGAAAGGTCTCGGCCCCAGGGGGTCGGGAAAAATAGCAGCTTAAGACCAAATATACCACAAAATGAGAAATAACGAAAAATATCTTCCATTTAAAATGCATTGGGATTGAAAAACGTCTGGTTTGTTTACATTAAACACGTGGTGCTAATGCTTGATTCAAAGCCATATGGTAGATGTTGACATGTGGGATTTTTTTCAAAATGCAGCTAACTATGCACGTTCAATGTACAATAACAAAAAATATTTTAAATTTAAGATTTTCTGATTTTATAATAAGGGTTTGAGTTTTTTTCACAATTTAAAATTATAAAAAGTTAAGTACGTTTGTCTAGTTTAGGATGATGGGAGGGGGCTGAAATTGAAGGTCTGCATCCCAGGGCCTCGGGGAAAATACTGAAATTGCTTTAAGCTTACTATAAAATGAGAAATAACGTAAAATAGCTGTCATATTAATATCATTGGGATGTAAAAAGGTCTGCTTTGTTTACTTGGAACCAAAAATTAGCATTTTTGGTTTCAAGTAAACAAATTATATCTAGCGATATAATCATAATTTTGTGGATCCAAAAGCCTATTTTCTAAGAAGGTATTTTGTACTATAGTAAATGCTTAGGGGCTTATTAGCCCCTTCAAGCCTCTAGTATATATATAATTATGTAAGGGAAATTTTTGCACAGAAATTGTGGGTGTTTGGCAAGTTACTGGATGATGGGAAAGGGCTCAAATTGGATGTCTTGGTCCCAAGAACTCAAGAAAAATACATAAAATTCTTTAAATTCACCAGAAAAAGAGAAATTACATCAACTATCTGCCTTTTAAAAAACACTGGGTCTCTAAACGTCTGCTTTGTTTATATAAAACATGTGATACTGAAACTTGATTCTTGTGCTAGATATTAGGCCTATGAGATACTACCTGATCAACCCGGTTTCACCCGTGGAAAACAGAAAAACTTCCTTGGATTCATGATTCAATGATTAGGTTGCCATGCCAACTTAAGCTTCCCTATTAAGTTCAACATTAAAACTTTGATGTACCATAGGACATAGCCCTAGAGGATTTTTTCAAATCCATTCTTGCTTGAATTAATCATTAAGAAGGAGCCTAAAATCAAGTAAAATCAATATAAAATCCTAAATTGATCGAACAACAATTTTCTCCATAAGAATAACACGGGAAATGAGTATGCAGGTTTGCTGCCATGGAAATGTGAAATTGAGAGATTTTCTGCAGCAATCTGGTAGATATCCCTCTAAAAAAATCCCAAACACAAACAAGGGCCGAAAACTGATCCAAAAAATTACAGACCCATATCATTAATTGAAGGGGTCCCCCGTAAAACGTTCTAAGCGAGAAAATTTCAAAATCAGTGAAAAAGGTTCTCTAGGACATGAGCTACACCATGGTATATTTTGTTTTGAAGATATTTGAGTTGGTAGCCCTGATTTCGTCTGTTAAAGTTTGTGTGCTTTGTGGGACTGGACGGACTTTCTGGGGAATAACGTTCTATTCACTGAAAGATGGAATCCCCGCCAATCGTTGTGCTGTCACCCAAGGACCAAAATCGCGTAAATAAATATAAATGATGTGAAGTAAATATTGGAGAGTGGATGGATAAGACCAGGGATGAATATAGAAAAATTGGATTACCCTACTTTTCAAAAACTAAGAGGCCAAGGCCTGGAAATTGCCCCCAAAAGAAGTGGGTAGAATAACGTTTTAAGCACCACATGTGGATACATTTAGCAAAATGACTTATCACATTTTAGTAACGACATTAGGTTTTTTGTACTTTTACATCAATAAAATTGTTTTATATTCAGTTTTATTTTTGTTTCTGTTGGTGTCCCTACACTCCCTGATGTTTTCTTCCAAAGTAGAAAAGCAGTCCATCAGAGAACGTTTCAAGCGCCAGTCATTTAGAATGTTATAACCCCTAAAAAACATGTAAAATGTTTTAAAATGCTTAATGGCAAGTACAAATTCAATATAAGGCTACATTATGATGTCATAAATAGTGTGTTAAAAATTATACAAGATTATAAGTTCTAACCTTAAAAAACCGTAAATTTTAGAATTCAACTTTCAACAGTTGATTACTCGAAACTAGGTTTTTGTCGTTTAGGATGTTTTACAGGGGACCCCTTCAATTTCAACATTTTCTAAAATTATAGAAAAATTGGTGCTAAAAAGGTTAATAATCCACCTCAAACAACAAGCTTTTAATGACTGTCAACACAGATTCCAAAAGGGAAAATCAACTATTCTGCAATTATAAGCATTGATGAGTCTATCATTGACAGCATTGATAAAGGACAATTTGTTACAACCATAGTTTTAGACTACAACATCCACCAGAAGACGACTTGGTTAGTTCCTCCACTAATGATTTTCATTAAAAACACAAATTTAGGTTATTGGTTGTATTCGTATCATAAAATAATAGGCCCTACTTTGAAAACTTTTTTGAATTATAAACTTGAATAAACAAATAAAATAACAAATTACAGATAATTTATATTTAGTTTACCAAAAACCAATGGCAGTCATGTTATTATTATGTTCGACCAAACGTAAAAATAATATATTCTTTAGCTTAGAATGACCTCGGATAATTCGGAGTCTTGGATAATCGGAAGTGTACTGAGTTGCCTTATTGCTCTCTCCCACTGTTTTCATGGCCTGATGAAAGTCCCCAACTGCCTTAGAGGTGAAGTCGTAGTTGTCAAGTACCATCAGTGCAGCTCTGCTATCTTGAGCTCATGTAAATAAAGTGACCTTTGAGGCCTTGTTCCACACACATTCTCGCAACACTCAGACAACACAACAACTTCTGCTTGGAATAGGGTAGCCAGTTTCAAGGGGGGGGGGATACATCCCCTTTATCCCCCCCTGGGTTCGCCCCTGGTTTACTTTAATTAAAATGGTTTCAACCAACTTCTTCTTTTTTTAAGCTTTTTTTGTTTGATATTGATACTGGGGTTAGAAGTGGAAATCAATTTCAAGCTGTCCGCACACAGCAGACAATTTGGGCACAAAGTTGGCAGAAAGATTTTAGTGGCCGGCAGTACTGGCCATTCAAGTGCCAGAAAAGGCCCGTGTGTACTTTGAGCTGACTGATTTTGAAGTGGTGCTGGCTTCCAAGTGCAGAGGGTTAAAATTTTATACTCAGGGTGGGACTTCAGAAAAACCTCTTCTTAGTGGGTGCCTCCACTATGAGAGGAGTCTAAATACAAATATTTGTGCTACTATCTGAAATATTTTGGCCTTGGCATTGAACCGAGTTTTATCTTTACAGATTTCTAATGTTGACATTCAGGGCCGCGACAAGGGATTTTTCTGGGACACGCGAGAGCCTACATTGGCGCCCTTTCAATAGATTTATGTATCAGTAACCCACCACCCCTCAGGGTGGTTAAAGCTATCATTTGCAAAATTAAAAAGAATATTTTGATTTTGAAGTTACTGTGTTGAATTTTATTCATCACATATTTAAAGGTTTTTTATTGAAGGTTTTGTATTGCTGGATGTATTAAAACGAATTAAATGATCTAAGTGAGATCAGGCACACCGCTAATCGGGCGATTCTTGCTTCAACTTAAAAAAAATTAACATTAGAGCCCAGTCAAATTAGACCAATCTAAGAAGGAATATACTAAACGGCTAAAAAATGCCACAGTTGTTCGTTACTCGGCCCATTTAAACCACTTGCAAAAAGTCCCTGAGGACGAGGGTTGAGTTTGAGTTTCTAGAAGTTTTCAGTTCCCCAGGTCTTGGTTTTGAATCTTAAAATTTATTTTGCAAACCAAATTGCAAAAATTTAATTTTAAAGGTATTGCTAAAATGAAACTGTGGTGAAAACGGAACTCATTTACTTCACCCATTCTTTTCAAATTGACATTTATTTTGTTCATTACTGCAGCTACAATTCACATACCCAAAAATTTACATTTTGAGTTATTTGAAATCAATGATTACTCTACGGGCGTGGGTAAATGGCCACCAAATTAAAATGTTTGCGAGTTTTAAACACTTTTAAAAGATGCCAGAGGTGCCACAGGTGTTGTAGGAGGTACGCTCCTACAAAAAAAATTCTGCTCTTTGAATAGTTTGAAACATCTCCACCAGCACCGGCAAACGGGGTAAACTCACATTTCGCACCTTGATTAATTTCAAAAGGGCTCCAGGCGCCGGGCCTGGCTAGCACCTCCAAAATGGCGACAACTCGATCATGTTATAGTGCATTGAACGATTTGTAAATGCTCCCCCAGGAGCCAACCAAACTCCCCAAATTACATGATTTACACTTTGAACCACATAAAAATGCTCAAAGAGCCCCGGTAGTTGGAGAACGCCACATAAATTAAAATTTGGCAAGTAGAACAATTTTGATAGACTCCCTGAAGTCAGCAAACACCACAAAACATTAATTAATTTAGCTCTTCAATGAATTGAAAATGCTCCACGGGCGCCGGAAAAAACCTCCAAGACGAATATTTTGCATGTTAAAAAAAACTGTAAAATACAACCCAGGTGTCAACAAAATTCGCCAAAGTACATGTTCAGCACTTAAAAGACTCCTCGGGCGCCGCTGCGGGCTCAACACCACGCCGGCTTCGGTGGCGCCCTCTCCCAGTCGGCGCCCCATGCGGCCGCATGTTTCGCATGGACCTTGTCGCGGCCCTGTTGACATTGTGTGGGCCACGAAAGAGCCAAGATTATTAAGGATGAAAAACACAACAAATTCAAATAATAAGTCTTTTACTCTCTGAAATCGTTCTATACAGCAAAAAAAGATTCCACAAAATTAAAATATATCCTAAATGGTATTTACAAAATTTTACTTAAATGTTAACAAATATAATGTAGGTAATAACATACATTTCTATTAAGATTGTAAAATATTAAAGAATAAATTAGATTTACACGACAATGCTGCAGACACTTGAAGTTTTCAATAATTTCATATTGCAGTGATTGCAAAACACAATAATCATAAAAATATCTTTAAAGGTTTAATGCCATAAAATTTATTATTTATTTCATATGTTGAAAACAATTACAAAACACTGCAATTATTACATTACACTTTATATAAAGCTTAGCATATAGTACATACTCGAAATTAAAAGGAGATAATAGCCGATAGTTATACGAATTTATGACAAAGCACACAACACTCCAATAAATTAATAGGAATAGTAGGTCACTAGGCCAGAAAGTACTGTTTTGCAAGGTGAGCATGATACGCTCCTACAAAAAAATTTTGCTCTTTGAATAGTT
Source organism: Flexamia atlantica (assembly GCA_035578135.1). Classification (NCBI taxonomy): domain Eukaryota; kingdom Metazoa; phylum Arthropoda; class Insecta; order Hemiptera; family Cicadellidae; genus Flexamia; species Flexamia atlantica. The sequence continues at coordinate 45,177,404 of JAQJVK010000005.1, read as the reverse complement.
TGAAACGTCTCCACCAGCACCGGCAAACGGGATAGTTCCCCCACGAGGCGAAGACGGTTGTGGGATTTTCATGCGAGTACGGTAAAACTTACCGTTCGTGTAATATACTATACTTTGCATCATACTACTCAGAAAAAAACATATACTTAATCATAACACATTCCTTGCATTAACCACTACATTCCTCAATTCTTCAAAGCCAACCTATTATAAACAAACATTTGCTGCTGCTGCCAGTGCTGCCACTTCATTCCTTTAAAAAGTAACCTATAAACATGCAATTAACACCCATTCACTGCAAATCAGCTGATTGTTTGCTTCTATTCCGTGTAATCGTAGTTCTAAAATCTGTCCGGCCTACAACGGAAAGTTTTTCCTAGACTGGTATCGGTAATAACTTTCGAGCCAACAAAAAGGAACCGAAAACAGATGTCTCTCTGTCAGTATGATGAAAAATAATTTCCAAAGTGGTTCAACTTCTTATGTTTCAATAAATAAATTATCGATCATTAATAATAAATTATTATCAAGTGAAATAATAATTACAAAATACACCAAATAGGAAAATTATCAGCAACAGTCTTGCAATAAAAACCTTAAAAAATACGGTGATGTAAATATTGAAAACAACATTATGGATTGAAAGACTTTGTTGAGGAATACTAGCTGAAAATCTAATTTACATTATTACATTGTGTGAAAAACATATTTTCAATGAGTGAGGAAGTATGCAGGTTTTATTAGGTTATATACAAGACCAGTCAACATTTTTTAATCACTTATTTTTGCAAGCTCAAGAAGGCCTTTAACTAAACTTTAAAAATACTGTTATCATTAAATCGAGTGAATCCAATACTTTCACAACTTTACAGCATTCAAAAACCAACCACATTTCAAAACTGTCGATCATTTCTAAACCAACCACAAGTATCACCTCAGCCGACAGAAAGTAATATCCCGTCGCTCCAACCTTAAATGAAAGTGTTCAGGCATTGCTGTCAGACACAGATTTCTTACACCATTTTTCTCTGATAGTCGCATGAAGATACCCCATAGTCTTGTAGACTGAACAATGTAGCAGCATTCTTGTGCAAGAACCTAGCAAAAACATGGATATGGATTATATGACAAACCAGCTTTAAAATATTAAAATCATAAAATGATACCACTGGAAAAACTAATGAGGAAAACAAATAGCCTATGTGGAAAAAATAGAGAAATTGATGCAAAAGATGACGAAACATAGTGCAGGAAAATAATGCAAAAAAAAGTGTAATAGCGGAATTTTTATTCTACAGGCTGAAAATTGGTGGAGAGGTCGTGGAGCTGAGATCATCATAATAAAATTCCCACAAACTCCAACTTGGGCAACATGCCGCCATCTTGAAAAAACCATTTCCAGTTTGTGTTTCACTAAACATTTTTTAATCAACACAAAAACCATAAGAGATACAACAAAAGTATAAATAAAAAGTAGTATTTTCTGTAGAAAAAAATTTCCAATAAAATGAGTATAAATATCTACAAGAAATACTAAATAACTGTTGATATTATTAATTTTCAAAAATGTTGAAATACTAATACTCCTTAAGGAATATATGTAAAATTTGATTTAAAATACATTCCCAAGGGGGTGATTACCTTTGACCTTAATGAATAATAAATTATATTAGTACGTGTGGTTAGCGTAAATTTTCATCAAAACCTTGCACTCTTTGATACAGCTTAGCCACTTGGTATGCGTATAGAAGATACCAGTAGAAGTATTTTTGTCCGAAGATCCAACCTTGAATTCGTGTAGAACACCCCCATATCAGCCATTAAAGATGGCCGCCATTACATTCATAAATTGCTCTATAACTCCGGTAATAGTATTCCGATCTTAATAAACCTTTTTTTGTTTGAAAGATAATTGTAAAATAAAACTTTTTTGTACTTAACACTTTTTTCTAAAGTTAATAGTTTTCATTGTATATTTGGAAAACCAAATTTTCCATTTAATTCTATGGGAAAGTCTAATTCCTCAATAAAATGCGTTTTGAGGGGCTCAACAAGGCTATGGCTAAATTTAGAATATTCTCTAGGTTGAAACTTATACGCACAGAAATGTTATTCCAATAGGTCAACTATTATCAGAATAATGGCCTCAGAAAGATATACGCACAGGCCATTTTCCGAGTTAGCCTAGTTTTTTTCGGTAGTTTATGGATTAAAAAAACTATTATTGAGGTGAAAACTGAATAAAATGAAGAAAAACAACTAAGCAACGGAGACAAATCTATCATAATAGTATAATTCTAGGTTTTCATCTATTTTGAAGGTCCAAAAGAAGTTTTTGGTCGCCCCATGTTAAGTATAGGGAAAAAGGACAGGCTCAGACTTTTATCGTAATAAATACTTTATCCCTCGGTAGAAATGAATAAAAATTCATGAATATTTGAACGATATAACATAAAAAAATCTTAGATAAATAATCGCTAAACAGAACTTATACGTGTTTTAAAATCAATTTTAGTAGTAAAATTTAGCCTTGCTGCTGGCGCCCTCTTTTGGAATTTGGCGCAAGCGAGTCTAGCGCCGACTATGTGTGTTCGCGAGCACTTCACCAAATCTCTTCAATTAAACTGCTAAAAATAACTTTTATTTTAGGTATTTTTGTTTGATATCTTTACGATATTTTTGTTAAAAATTTTCAAGACTTTAAAAGTTATTTTTATAATTATTATGCTTATTTAATTGAAGGGTTTCGGCGTAGTTCACTGAAATACGTGTGGTTAGCACCAGCCACGCTTGCGCCGAATTCCACAGGGGCGCTAGCAGCGAGGCTTAATTTTACCACTAAATTTCATTTTCAAACACGTATAAATTCTGTTTAGCGACTATTTATCTAAGATTTTTTTATGTTATATCGTTCAAATGCTAATGTTAAATATGATCATGAATTTTTATTCATTTCTATCGACAGATAAAGTATTTATCACGGAAAAAGTCAGAGCCTGTCCTTTTGCCCTATGCTTAACATGGGGCGACCAAAAACTTCTTTTGGACTTTCAAAATGGATGAAAACCTAGAATTATACTATTATGATCAATTTTTCTCGGTCGTATAGTTATTTTTCTTCACCTCAATAATAGTTTTTTTACTCCATAAAATACCGAAAAAAACTAGAATAGCTTGGAAAATGGCCTGTGCGGTTATCTTTTTGAGGCCATTATTCGATAATAGTTGACCTATTGGAATAAAATTTCTGTGCGTACAGTATTCCTTATGGTTACTCTGAGTTTCAGCTACATGTAGCCATTTTCAAACCAAAACATCAAACTTTTTCTTCATCATTTGAGGGTCGTCATTCTTTTAAAATTCTACATTTAACACATAAACTTAAAATAATCAACATTTAATCACTTGTTCCGGCCGGCCGTGCACTGTCGAACTGGTTTATCTAGCAGGCGTGTTATCAGTCTGTCCTCCCCCTCTCCTTTCCACAGAGGATTTAATACTACTTAATAATTTAAGTAGATTTCTGATAGTATACTTGATAGTGGAGAGCCCATTGCAAGGCCATCAGTTTGACAGTAGTACTTTCCATTAAAATAAAAATAATTCTGATTCAAAACCAGTTCAAGCATTATATCGGTGAAAATGGGAGATCTTTTGAAACTAGGTACAAAGAACATCTACCTAAACCCCAGTTACAGCGACAAAAATCAATGTTCGCTGAGCACTTAGTTGATTCCAATCACAGCGTAAACAGTATGTGTGAGAATTTAAAAATATTACACAGATGTAAAAAGGGGCCTTTTCTTAGTTCTTTAGAAGAACTAGAAATATATAAAGCACACAAGACAGACCCAAACAACACATTAAATGGCAAGTTGAACCACGGAGCAAATGTTCTTTTTTTAATAGCATTATTGCCCTTAACAGTTATAAAAATAAGGAAAACTCTCTGGTCGATGGTGGTCAACCTGTGGAAAGGAGAGGGGGAGGACAGACTGATAACACGCCTGCTAGATAAACCAGTTCGACAGTGCACGGCCGGCCGGAACAAGTGATTAAATGTTGATTATTTTAAGTTTATGTGTTAAATGTGGAATTTTAAAAGAATGACGACCCTCAAATGATGAAGAAAAAGTTTGATGTTTTGGTTTGAAAATGGCTACAAGTAGCCGAAACTCAGAGTAACCATAAGGAATACTGTATGAATCGTTGACGAATCAAGGTTAGTAACCTGTTATATTATTCTAAATTTAGCCGTAGTCTTGTTGAGCCCCTCAAAACGCATTTTATTGAGGATTTATACTTTCCCATGAAATTTAATGGAAAATTTCGTTTTTCAAATATATACAATAAAATCTATTAACTTTAGAAAAACATTTTAAATACTAAAAGTTTTATTTTAAAATTATCTTTCAAACAAAAAAAGGTTTATCAAGTTCAGAATACTATTACCGCAGTTATAGAGCAATTTATGAATGTAATGGCGGCCATCTTTAATGGCTGATATGGGAGTGTTCTACACGAATTCAAGGTTGGATCTTCGGACAAAAATACTTCTACTGGTATTTTTTATACACATACCAAGAGGCTAAGCTGTATCAAAAAGTGCAAGGTTTTTACACTAACCACATGTACTATATTCATAGAATCCTAATGAAACTTTCAGTTATTTCACACCTCAATCCTTAAAATTGGTTCCCTATAAAGGCATGGGTAGGCTCACCAAAAATATATTCCTTAAGGAATTTATACAGATATTACCATTAGGAATATGTTTTTGAGCTTACCCTTACTTTGGAAAGATATAATTTATTATAAAGATATATGTATATACAAGGTATAGTCAAAAAGTTCCCGGAATGAATTTTTGTAGACTTTTAGCGTGATCGCCAGCGGGTTCACGCTAGTGAATTTCTGCAAGAAATTTGTCATGCTGGTAAATTTATCACATGGAAGTGTTCACACCATCCTTCATGATCATTTGAACATGCATCAAAATTGTTCACTCAACAAACAACACCGACAACTTAGGCTTGCAGGTACATGGAAAGCGCTTTCCAATGCTGCACTATAGCAAGTCAGCTAGACCCCCACTACCAATATGCCCTCCCCAGGAGTCGTACCAACTACAGCAAGACGAATTTCCCGCTGACAATCACGCTAAAAGTCTACAAAAATTCATTCCGGGAACTTTTTGACTGTACCTCGTATAATATATATAAAGATATATTTATTATTATATTATTATTATAAAGATATAATTTATTATTCATTGAGGACAAAGGGATTAGCCCTTTGGGGATGTTTTTACATCAAATTTTACATGTTTTCTTATGACAGAGGTATTAGAAATACAAAATTTTAGGAAATCATAATATCAGCAGTTATTAATGTATAGAGAAACACGGACCAGAAATGGGTTTTTCAAGATGGCAGCATGTTGCCCGAGTTGGATTTTTTGGGAATGTTAGTACGATGATCCCAGCTGTCTGTACGACCTCTCCACCAATTTTCAGCATGTTAAATGAAAATTTTACAATGCTACACTTATTTTCCTGCACTGGCAATTAAAGTGTGCAAAATTACTAAATGTTACCAATGACTTATTCTTAGGCCCTCCACACACCAGAGTATTGTGGCACCATTATGAACATGGGAGTTGCATCAAGTGGCAGAAAGCAGCACATCTCAAAATCGGCTAATTTTACAAACTAGTGAAGAAAATTTCAAGATTTTGTTTAGGGTCTGCTGATAAAAACATGTTAGCGAATTTCCCCTATAGGGAATAAGCTGTTACCCCTTATGGTAAGACCTAAGCCTGAGACCATGATAACTTTTTGTTTTTGGGCCCCCATCATCAAAAAACACTATTCGTTTATTTTCATAAACATATATATATATATGTGTCTTTAAGCACGATAACTCGTGTAAAAATGGTCCGATCTTAATGAAATTTGGCATGTACGTGTAAAGTAGTAATTATTCAGACGAGTTCGTAAACCAGTCCGATCTGACTTCCGGAAGGGGGGGTAAAGGGGGTTAAACCCCCCAAAAATGGGTTTTTGAATTTTTTACATAGAAAAATAAAAATAATCCAATTTTGTTAGCACCACTGAATTCAGCTAAAAAAACAAACATTTTAGTATTTTGAATCACTGCTCTATGTCCGTTGGTTACCGAGATATTGAAAGTGGTAAACACAGTACGTAGTCCCAATGGTAACCTTATGGGAAATAAGTAAAATTCTCTATCTCGCTTATTTCTCAACATATCTTGATAAAACTTGGTAAATGGCTTCTTCTAGTTCAGATATATTAAATATTGAATTAAAACCAACAAATTTTAATATATCCATAGCAGCAAACCTGCATACCGGTACTCATTCCCCATGTTTATCTTATGGAGTTTACAAAAACATGTCAAATCTCGCTATGTTGGATTGAAATACGTTGTTTTGCATTTGAAATTCGCGGAGTATGCAGGTCTGCTGCAACGGGGGTATTTAATCAGTTAATCCTTAAAATTTCTGCACCAATGTTAAATCTTACTGGTAGAAACGTGCTGCTCAGCAGCTGTTAAGTGCTGCTAAAGGGCAAATTACATAAAAAAATTAATATTTTTCTTTAAATTTTTTAAACAAGGCTATACTGTTATTTAAGAATAGGGTTTATGGGTGTCAGGGTTATGGTTTTCTCAAAAGCTCCAGGTAATTTAGGCATTATATATAGATGGACAAATACAAAACTTTAAGGATGTCTAGGGCTCTTCTGTTTAATCTAACCTTCATAAATTTTATTTCCTGCAAAACTTCACGCCGAGCTCTTTCCAGTGACACCTAAATTATTAAAATCGGTTCAGTACTGTAGGATGAGTCTTGATCACAAAAACCTTCAAAGTCTGGAAATTAGGGGTGTGCGAATAGTGATTTTTGAACTCGAGCCGAGCCGAGCCGAGCTTTTTCAAAAGTTTTCGAGCTCGAGCTTTTTCGAGCCGAGCTTTTTAACAACCACAAAATTATGAAGCTTGATTTTAATTTTAAAAGATACAATAGACTAATGTTTGCATCCCTTAAGTTAACGTCAGCTCAAAACTAGAAAGCTCATCTCCAAAACAAGTTAATGATCTGATAAGTTCATCAATATTTTGTATCATTTTACATAAAATTGAACAAACTGGCTCAAAAAATAATTTATGTAGAAAAATAACCAATTTAAAATCTAAATTTATAATTTAACTCCCCAATTATTCCACGATAGTTTCACTTTAAAATAAATAGTTAAACTTACATGATCATTCTAGTTACATACTACAACATTTCTTTCAAGAGTAGAAAGGAGTTAATTGGAAAGGTTTTAAAATGGTTGTATCTTAAAAAAAATAACATATTTACATTTAGTCAAACTCAAACACAAGACTGATTTTCTTAATGTTCACAAAATAAAGATGATTACAAATAGCAGTCCCAATTGTAGCATAATATTGATGGTTAAATTATTTCAGAATATGAATGAAATAATATAAAAATAATTTATTGTCATCCTAAAATTGATTGCATTCCTAAGCTTTTGTGGAGAAAATAACGTGGGTTAATATAATCAGGAAGAAGAAAGAATCAGAAATTAGGAATAGAGAGAAAGAAAGAAACAGCTACCTCTCTCACTCTCCTTATCAGTGGCCAGGGCGGGGGGTGGAGGTTGTTTACAACAACTCTGTCCCGGTTTTTTGTCATTGTCTGACTCAGTGGAGCTGCGTGGGTTAATTAAGAGATAAGGAATCCTTGCTACAAAATCCGAAAATACAAACTGCATGTCATACAATTATAAATTACGGTTTATATTTTTTGTCTAATTTTTATAATTAAAATGAAACCAAAATGAAGCTTATACAATATACCGTTAAAGAAATAAGCCATGATAAAACAATAGACTTTCTTGCTGTATTTTGCTCTCCAAGGTCAACTAAATATAGCTCCGATTTCCGTCTAAATGGAGATGATATTTCTTGTTACCTGTCAATGTCCTTTCCTTATCACTAGAGAATATTTTTTGTTTGTATTTTTTGTGGGAGGGAAACGCTCTTCCGTTTACCGTGTCCAAAAATAGATCGCAATAATTATCTTTCCGATAAGAACTCTCTTATCAAAAGCTCGGCTCGAGTGTCGAGCTTTTTTGAAAAAAGTCGAGCCGAGCCGAATACTGAAAAGCTCGACCTAAAAGCTCGACCGGTCGAATACTCGCACACCCTACTGGAAATAAGTAATTTATGACTCACAAACGTGTTCTATGCGGATAACTCGGCCGGAAAAAAATCTGATAACGTAATAAAACTAATTTGAAAGTTATAAAATTTTAACATTGGCCTTATGAGTTGCTGTAATAGCAACGAAATAAACAAGGAAAGTGTAAACAAATTAAGTAATCATAAAAGCTGTTTGCAAACTACAGTCATCCAGAGAGAATACAGGTGTGGCATAATTATTGCATAGAGTAATAAAAAGATTTTTATTCATAAATTTTATGACGCTGAAATATTTTATAGTAATTAGGTGAACTGATAAACATGAAAAAACCGAACAAGGCTCGGTCCACCAGGTTCGACATTATTATATGATAAACAAAAAGTATTATTAGAATAAATGAAAATTATTAATAGTTTAGTAATTATCAATAGAATTAGAAAACAATAAACAATAAAAGATTAATTCGCCCATGGAAAAGCTAAATATTTTTCTCCTTTTTACTTCTCACCCTCTTTCTCTTTATCCTATAATTCACAAAAGTTTGTGGAAGGAAATTTCAGAAAGCTGACAAACTTACTTCAAAAAATCATGAATGTGAACAAGAAGAAGCTGGATGGTTTTTTCTTCCAAAGCCGTGTAAGCTAGGACGCCACCAAGCTTAACTGAAAAACACAAAATAAATGTGGAGGTTACATTTCCAAAAAACTATTGGCATTAAAGCCCAAGCAGATTCTATCAAAACAAGGTTTTGAGTTTTAAGTACCACTTCACGCTTTTAACCAATTTGAAATGGCTGCTGTGTTTGTTTTCAAAGCTTGATGCTGTGTTTGTTTTCAAAGCTTGATATTTCAAAAATTATAATTACCTACGACTTATTATTATTAAATTATAGCCTAGAGAAAAGTCTTAAAACAAACTTTAAAAATTGTAAAATTGAATCAAAACTACAATTTCTAGAACATAACCACTGAAGAGACGGCGAATAAAGCCACACAACTAGCTGGCGAGTTTAATTGTACTGAATTAAAAAAGGGGGGAAAGCTACAAGTAATCTTACTCCTCCCTCACAAGCTGCACATGATGCAGCTTTATGTGATGCAAAAAGTATAAGAAGGGAGGTGTTGTCAGAATTGTCCTGTTTTGAGTTATTAGCATTTGAAAATTTTGCTTTAAATGGTAAAGAATTTGACATATTCAAATTCAAATCAACTTTATTCATGAAATTTGTACAAATTGTTAAAATAAAAGTCATTCAAATATAGAATGGCATCAATCAAAATAGTACAGAGCTTATACTATCATAAATAAATGACAAAACAGCTTAAACTAGCCTCAGTAAACTCGCCAAAAGAATACTTTGCTCAGTGCCGGACTGGCTAGGTCGGCAGGTCGGCAAATGCCGAGGGCCCACGGCCCTAAGGGGCCCACTTGCCTCAAAAATACAAAATTATTTAAATACAGTTTTTTTAATCTTACAAATTAAATCCACAATATTTTTATTTGAAAATAAGATTTTTGTTTTTATCTATCAATAAGATAGCTGATAAATTTGACTAATGAACATTATAAGATTACTGTACAGCACACATTTGTTTAGCACAGGCAACACATTTTGTCTTTGGTAATTTGTAATTTGTTATCACCACGTGAGCTGTCTGCTTAGACGCCACTGCCACCAGGATCAGCTGTGAGGCGTTGTCGTCGTGATCGCGAACAGTGGGTGCGTGGTTGTCGTCTGCATGGTGTTTATTAGAGGTTTACTATTGCCGATGTTCTCTTTACTTCACGATCAAGAGTTTATAGGTTAATATTGCTTAGTGGTTAGTGAAATAGTGACAATACATTAGTGAAATAATGTGCTGTGAGTGATTGCTTACAATGAATAAACAGTCTAGGCCAAGTGGTGCTTTTAAGCGAAAACTTAAAAAGGAACGGGAGGTCAACTTAAAGAAAACCAATAAGGTTTTAGATTCATACTTTGCCAGTACCAGTAGTTTAGGCCTACAGCCGCCTCAAACTTCTCAAGATAACTTAGAATGTGAAGTAACAACAAGTAAGTTTATCGCATATGTATTCAAATATTACAATAAATATTTTAGTTTCCTGGCTCAGAGTTTGTCTCACACAACTCTTATACTAAAAACTCACTTCATGTCAGGGCCTAATGGTCTAAAATATCTTAATCACGACAGTTTAAGACGATAAGCCTATTGGCTATAAATCAAATTATTACAAAATAGAAAAGTTTAACAATCATCATTTTATTAAAAGAATAAGGTGATTTTTGTGACCGAGATTTCAACCAAACTACTGGCTTAATTTTTATGTTTTTATTTTATTTTTTATGTTTTTATTTTTTATGTTTTTATTTTTTATGTTTTTATTTTTTAATGTTTTATTTGTATATGTTGTTTGAAATTCCTTAGCATGTAGATGTGTCTTTTAAGGGTCTCAAATCTGTGCATATACCCAGAAACCCTTGGAAAGCCCTCAAAGTACGATTTGGCCCATTTAATGAACATTGAATCAAAATCAAAACAAAAGAAGCACACCAGCTGTGATTAAAACCAGCAGACAACTAACTGAAAAAATATTTCTTCTGCAGCAAAACAAAAACATGTGATTGCTCGTAATTTATATGTTGATTATATAAGAAAATAAAATAGAGTTATTAATCCGAGCCTAAATCAGTTATTTATTCACATCATGGCCCTCATTGGTCAGTGGACTAAATTTGAAAATATATTTACATCATTCGTCATCTTAGATCTCTTCAAAGTAACTTCTCCAGTTTATATTTTTTTACAAAGTAAAAATATGGATTATTCTGTTGCATGGAGATTGGTCAAAAGCTTACTTCAACAAATCCGGGAAATGAGAGAAGACAGTCATTTTGATGATATACTAAGAAAGTGTAAAATGTATACTTCATATATATGTGAAAACATGGACGATATAGAAATGGAAGTGGATTTTCCAGAAAAAAGAATGAGGAAAAAAGAAAATGTCAGGAGAACTTGCCGAGGATGAATCTGATTACATGACACCTACCCAAAAGTTAAAAACTCTGTACTTCAATATTTAGATTGTGCTGCAAACAGCATTGAAGAACGCTTTGCAAAGAATGAGAATTTATTACAGGATTGTGCTGTTTTGGATCCTAAAAATTTCAAACAATTGCGCAACATCAATCAATACATTGCTGAGTCTGAGTCTGATGCATTAACTACTGTAGCATGCGTGACAAGAGTTGACAAGTCCAAACTTATTACGGAACTGCAACAGTTTGCTGCAAACTATGATGTATTTAAGCTTTCTTTAGATAAAAATAGTACCAGTAATTTTGATGATCAATTGCTTACTAATAATGATGAGAAACCTCTATGTAAGACCGAAGAGAAGTTACGGTGTGCTCAATGTTTATGTTTAAGAGCTTAAGGAATAGTATATTTCACTACTAGTCACGAAAGTAGCCTATTTGGGGCAAGATAGTGTTTTACTTGCGAGGCGTAAGCCGAGCATGTAAAACACTAACGAGCCCCGAAATGGGACTTTTGTGACGAGTTGTGAACAATACTTTTCATCACGATGCAAATAAGTAACCAAACCTATAATAAATCATCCAACATTTGATAATTAATTCATTTTTCTATAACCAAACACAATACGGCTGAACTGTCTATTTTAGTTTAGAGTCAGCTGGTTGAACTGTCAAAATAGGAAAACCGTTTGTTTGGGTACGGCATAATTTTTTTTTGGTACGGAAATGGTTTGTTTGGGTACGGAAATGCAATATTTGGGTATTGAAAAAGCAGGTGATCAATATTTGTTTTGATGTAAGGAAATTGAGAGTTTTCGTAGATCTCAGCAGTACGGTAACGGACAATCTTCGTGTGCAGAGTGATGAAAATGTTAATAGTGTGGTTTAGTTAGTTATGACCATGGTTTGAGACTCTTTATGTTGCCGTCAGATAGCCTAAATTCAACAATCAACATATTGATAATGTAAGCATATTGTTATGTTATGCACTTAAAAATAATCATATACAGGTTTTTTGAAAATATTAATGTTTTTGAAGAAACTAGTTGTATACAATGTACATCATAATTATGGTCTTTAAGATGTAATCTTATATGTGTTTCTAAGAAATTGACACACATTAACATTTTGTCTTACATAGACTTATTGTTTTTAAATAGCCTTAAATAAATCTAATTCTATGAAATTATACACGCACTACCATATTTATAACCTAATTTCCTAGTGTCAACGGGTACTTATTTTCTTTATTTCGTTGGGCCTTATGTTAATAAATGTATGCTAAATGTATAAGAGAATGATGAGTTTCAAAAAAGTTTTTTATATTACATTGGGTGTAAAACATTCGCAAGGGGGGGCCCACGACAAATTTTTTCCAAGGGCCCACAGAGCAGCCAGTCCGGCACTGACTTTGCTTTTCAATTACAAAAAATGACTAAGTAATTTAATATTATTTTTATTACAAGAACATGATGGAACATGATTTATAAACTTTTTTCCTGCCGAGCTTGGTTTCTTATAATAATTCTGTTAATTTTTTTATAGCTAATTGATTTCTATTTATTGTACTATAATTCTGATTTGATCCTTTGCTAGGTTTACCTGTCACCATCATGCCTTACAAACACGGCTGTCTCAAGGAAGTGCAAGATTTTATTTGAAGCACTAAGATTAATTATTATGCATCCAATCTAGACACTTTTAATGATTTGAGTGCATTCTTAAAGAAATTTAGCAACCTTTTAGATTAATTTATATTCTAACACTGTTATAATATTTTAAAGTCCACATCAAGGAGTGGGTAGAAATTCTGGACACTGTCCGAATTCGGGGATAGTGCGTAAAATATGTATCCGGAATAAAAGAATTGGTGTCTGAACTCACCGAACAGGCGCAGTAGGTGGACAGCTCCGTAGATCTTGCTCATGGGTGTATCCGGATGTGATGCCAATATCTAAAAAAAGTCAGCTAATAAATATTTATACTTTTCAACATAAAAAAATGAACAATGCAGATTTAAAATTTAACTTTAAGAGAAAATATGTTTTTAGATAGATAGATAAGATATCTATATATCTATGTGTCTGTTTGCACGATAGCAGCTGTAAAAATGGTCTTATCATTATAAAATTTGGTACAGAAATGTAAAGTGGTCAATAGGACAAGATCGTAAACCAGCCCGGTCGGAAACAGAAGGGGGGTAAAGGGGGGACTTTTCGTCTGTTGAAACGGTCGTTTCAAACGAAATGTCTGTGCCGGATAACCTTAACGGTGTAAAAATCGACGAAGGCAAACAAAAACATCAAGAAAATAGTTTAGAGACTGTGTTGTTTGCTGATGTAGTTAAAAGCAAGAAAGAAACAACTAGTGAAGTTAATTTAAGTAATGTACCAAGCATGATTGGGCATGAGAACCCAAACGCACCAAAGTCGTCTAACCTAGGCCCTGAAAATTCTGAATGTAATACTAGACTCAGTAGTTCAAATGGTTTTACTGAAAATGACGAGTTTCCACTAAATGGAAACGGAAAAAGTGAAAATGAAGGGGTTGATTGCTAAAAATAAATCTAAGAAAAATAGGTATAGAAGTGATAGGCCTAGGCCTAATCCTGATTTTCAAAAATCCAATGATAGGCCTACAGGAAACAAGTCTGTAAATAGTGGGAAACGTTCAAATTAAAATAGAAATCCAATCCTAGTGGGGACTGGCACAACTGTGTCTCCATCAATCAGCGGAGCCAAAAAGGCTTGGTATCATCTAGGGAAAGTAGCGCAAGGAACTAAAGAAGAGGATGTAAAGAATTTTTTGGCCAAGGAATTCCCTAGCATTGATTTCAATTGTTGAAAAATTAGAAAGGAAAGGTGTGAACGAAAGCTTTAAACTGGGTGTGGATTTTCTCCATAAGGACAAAATATTGGACAGTGCTCGTTGGCCAAGAAATGTGACGCTAAAGCGTTTTTTATTCCTAAGAACATTGAAGACAAATGTGAGCTAGGCCTAGGCCTTAATATATCTGGGCCTGTGGCAAGCTTAAATCATTGGCCCATATCAAATCCTTGTGCTGTCAAGGAAAATGAAAAAAAAAAACAGTCTAGTGGTGGCATCATTAAATGTGCAGTGCCTTAGGACTAAATTAGCTGTTTTATCAATATTTTTAGATGATATTAATCCTAGTGTTCTTTGTATCTCCGAACACTGGCTTGCACAAGAAGAAACTAAGTTTTACGACAAAATTGAGGATATGACTCTGGCAAGTACATTTTGTCGGCAGGTATGTAAAAACGGTGGCACCGCCATCTATGTAAATAGCTCTATTAGTTTTAAAGAAATTGACTTATGACAGTTTAGTGAAGAATTTACCCTGGAGCTCGCTGCTGTCAAAATCTTAGACGTAAATTCCATAGGCCAAGGCCCAATTATTGTTTCTTTGTACCGTTCACCGGATGGTGATTTGAACAATTTTATTGAATGCTTAGAGCAGTGCTTGGTTGTTCTTTCACTTAGTAATAAGAAATTGATTGTTTGTGGTGATTTTAATATTCATCTTGAAATTGAGTCTGACGGGGAGAGAAATTTTACAAATTTACTACTTAGTTGTGGACTTTTTATTACAAATAGATTACCGACCAGAGGGATACATTGTTTGGATTCTATTGTGACCAATTTTGATTCTTGGAACTGTAAAACATGTGTAGTAATACCTATGATTAGAGGTCTGCGGGTAGTGATTTTTCAAACCGGGTCGGGTTCGGGTATGTAAGTTGAAAAAAAAAATTCGGGTCGGGTTCGGGTATCTTAAATAAAATTCGGGTCGGCTTCGGGTATCATTTGTCAGAAAAATATTGACCTCATTAAATTTTGATGGGCCTACCAAGCAGTACTAATACAAAGTAAGTAAAAATCTAACATAACATTCACCAACTTATTTTACTTACATCTATACAGTCAATAGATATTCACATTAATGTCTAAACTTATTACTTCAGAATATATAAATGAAATAGTATTTATATTTTATAACAACAATAATCAACAACAATCATTTATTTTCATCATAAAATTAGTTCTATTCTAAAACTTCTGTGAAGAAAATAGGAAGAGGCAGAAACCAGAAATCACCAGAATAGAAGGAAGGAAAGAGAAGGGGGGAGAGAGTGAGAAATAGCTTAAAAAACAGCTGTCTCCATCTCCTTATCAGGGGGAAGGGGGGGGGGGGAAGTGGGGGAGTTGTTTACTCGTCAATTAAGTCTGTCCGCCAGTCCGCTCTTATCTGCGTGTGTGCGTGCGTCCGTCCGTCTGAGTTCTGAGAATTAGGATATAAAGATTCCTGACTACGAAATGCGAAAATCTAAACTACTTGTCCTACAACATATGACGGCTAATATTTGTTGTCTAATTTTTATAAATCAATTGAGACAAAAATGAAACTTATCTCTTGCCGTTCAAGAGAAAATCTATGATCAAACAATAGACTGATGTATATTTTGTCGTTCTCCAAGGTCAACTAAATATAGGAGAAACTTTCCGAATTCCATCTAATTGGAGACAATATTTTTTCACCTGTCAACGCCCTTTCCTTATCACTCCAAGGATTATTGTTTGCGTATGTTTTTCGTGGGAAGGACACGCTCTTCCGGTTTAACGTGTCCAAAAATAGATCGCAAAAAATATTTTCTTGATAAGACTTCTCGTATCACAAGCTCGGTTAGAAATTCAACCTTATCCAAAGCTGTTTAGTGTTGGTACGACTATTTCATTGCAAAAAATTGTCAAAAGGAGCAACGGTTCCCTAATCCTTTATGTTGTTATACGAGGATACGATATTACGCAGTCAGCATACGATAATTTTGAGCCGGCAAGGGGACGGCTGGTTGTCTGACTGAGACGTACGGTGAAGATTGCTTCGAAGTTTGACATCGCGATCGCGACCATCTTTGTTCGTCTCGTTATAATTGCGTGGACGCCATTAGTCAGAAGCTTGGCGCAAATTAATTATTGTTAAACATTTTTTAAGTTTCGGGTAGTGTGTGTCGGGTATCTTCAACCCGACTTTTTTCGGGTAGTAGGTACCCGCCCGACCCGACGTGTGATAAAAACCCGCCCGAATTAAGCCCGAGACGTGTCGAACCCGCCCGACCACTCGGGTTCACGTAATTACCCGAAGCTACCCGAATTTTCGGGTACCCGCAGACCTCTACCTATGATAGCTGACCACTGTGCTGTAGTTATGGAGGTAAATTGTGGCCTACCTTCTTCCAGTAACCAAGCCCCTCCCTCTTGGCATACTGAATACTGTTTCTTAACTAGGCTATAAGAGAGGATAGGCTGCCGCTATTGCGCAGAGCGCTTGAAGCTATTGATTGGGAAACTATGATGTCAGTTAAGCAAAATGCAAATGACTGCTTTGAATTTTTCTTTTCTTCATTTACTTTTGAGTTTGATAAACTGTTTCCAGCAAAAACAATCAATGTTAAAAATAAAGTAGGGAATAAGCGTTCACGAACTGCATGTGATAAATCCTGGTATACATTTGACTTAAATTTGCCACTTGTTACCCAGGACCCGCTGGATATTGATATAAATATTGCTTGTAGGCCTACTCTGCTGCACTGGAAAGAAGTTACCCCTACAGATATTGTTAGGGTGGTTAAAAACTTCAGTCCTCAAATAGCCAGGACATTTACGGGGTTTCTTGTAGCGTTTTAAAGGCGGTCATTGATGTGATTGCAATTCCTCTGTGTTGTATGATTAACAGGTGTCTTAGGCAAGGTGTCTTTCCGGATGCCCTGAAGGTGGCAAAAACAGTCCCAATTCACAAAAAGGGAAATAGTGATGATATGTCAAACTTCCGACCCATTTCGGTACTCCCTGTCATGTCCAAAGTGTTAGAAACTGTAATGAAACTTCAGTTAAATGACTTTTTTGAAACACATCACCTGCTAAATGAAAACCAACATGGTTTTAGATCTGGGCGCTCTACAACTACTGCCTTATTGTCACTTGCCTCGGAAATTACAGATGCTTTTGAAAATGAAAATTCCATGGTCTTAACTATGTGTGATTTAAGTAAGGCCTTCGATTGCGTGCCTCATAAAATCCTTCTCGATAAGTTGAAAATCTATGGCATCGAAGGTGTTGCTCACCAAACCCTTACTAATTACTTAAGCAACAGGAAGCAGGCGGTGTCAGTTGCAGGTGCAGTGTCAAGTCGCAGAGATGTGCTGCATGGTGTCCCACAGGGCTCGGTGCTCGGGCCCCTGCTTTTTCTTATCCTAATCAATGACCTAAACTTAAATGGCCAAACCTTGCTCTTGGCAGACGACACTACCCTGGTGGCTCAAGGGGGAACCATAAACAATGTCATTGAAGTGGCAGACAACCTGCTACTAGCTGCAAAAAACTGATTCACAGCAAACAAACTTGGTATAAATGAGAATAAGACTCAACGTATCTTGTGTACTCTCAAGCGTGATGTCACTGAGGATAATGCCGAAGCAGTCAAACTTCTAGGTTTTTGGTTGGATCCCAAGTTAAACTGGAACCACCATATTTCACAAATCTGCACCAAGCTCTCTCGAGTAATCTTTTTGCTCAATAAACTTAGGTATGTAGTTACAGAACCCTATCTAGTCACAGTCTACCACACAATGTTTCATAGCCATTTGACATACGGTATACTTCTATGGGGTCATTGTGCAGGTTGTTTAAAAATCTTACTGCTTCAAAAGAAGGCAGTGCGGATTGTTGCATCTGCCGGGCACTTGGATCATTGCTGGCCTATATTCCAACGTTTAGGCATATTAACAGTCTTCGGCCAGTATATCTTCAATTCCTTAGTCTATATCAGAGCAAATATACCCTCTTATGCAAAACGTCAAGATATGCACTTACAGCACCCGAAGAGCTGGGGATATCAACATACCACGGTGCAGGTTGTCAAAAACTTTAAACAGTTTCCCAGTGGCTGCTATGAAATTTTTCAATAGCCTACCAGAAGATGTGAAAAAACTGGATATAAAAATTTTCAAAAATACTATTCAGCGGAGACTGGTGGACAGGCCTATTTACTCACTTGGTGAACTGGATGTGAAGCCACTGTTCTGACTGCCGCCACAAAGATTATATGACGCAATCTATCTGGGAAATCCAGTCATTGATGAAGACATCAAGTATCAAGTATAAAGTAAGTAAGTATCAAGATAAACCCCCCCCCCCCCCAAAAGTGGGTTTTTTAGCGAATTTCCCCATGTAGAGAAGTTAGTTATTACCGTAGGAGGCTTGATAAGACTTAAGCACAGGACCACCATAACTTTTCATTTTGATGCCCCTAGACCCCAAAACACTGTTCGTTCGTTTTCATATAAATGCTATATATGTAAACCTGTACGTAGCCATGATAACTTTTGCAAAAAAGTTCTGATCGCGATGAAATTTGGCACATACATGTAGAGCGACATTTAATACTTTAAGATATAGATTTATTTTAGTTGCATATTCAGCTTACAAAGCCATACAAAGATTTTAATGTATTTTTTAATTTTTTGAAATTCACTGGCGTTCCCTGCGGGCACCCATGTTTGTTGGGACCATTTTTAGAAAAGTTATCATGCTAACAAACATTTTATATAGTGAAAGGTTATCATGGATGTGGGTTGAAGTCTTAACATGATACATTAGGTGATAGATACATCCCTATTGGGAAAGTTCGCTAATAAGCTCTCAAATTTTAAAACTATAAATTTACCTTGGCATACTGCATTCTTTCAAACTTGTAGAGTAATTGGGTGCCAAGCATTACATTGAAGTATTCCCGAATTCCATTTACCACTTCCAAAATAGCTGTCTCTCTGAAACATATTGAGATATAAAATTAATTAAACAAGGACAAATGGAATATTAATTTCACTTCACGTTTTACATTCAAGTGTCTCTTACAACTTATACAAAATATAGACTTATTTAGCGACTAAGACCTCTTTGCCTTGGACCTCTTTGCAAGAGAGACACCTAGGCACACCTAAAGACCTCTTTGCTTGGGAGATTACTGCACTAACGACAACCATTCAGCCCCCTTCCTACAGCCCAATGCCTTGCAAACAACCTTCCGTATTGTATTGATTTCTTCAGCATCTCACGGGATGTTTTACAGAAATGTGTGGTCAGATCAAAGCAGTGTAGTGAAGGCTTGTGTCAGTGATATCTAGCGAAAGCTTGCTTTTATATGATATCCACCCTTTCAATCTAGCTTATGTCCCATCACCTATGTCTCTGCTTTTTCATGCATTCTGTGCATGTGCCTTCCAGACAAATGGTCCTTGCAGTTAAAGTTTCTATTTTTGCTCATATTGTTTTTCTTCCGTTTTTACTGATGATTTCTCGTTAATTTTTCAATCTTAGTACTAACTTAATTATTAGTGCCACTATTGTATCTTTTCAGTGTAATCTTTTTAGTGAATTTCCCCTGTAGGGAAGAAGCTATTACCGTAGGTCTCATGGTAAAAAGACCTAAACACAAGACCATCCTACCTTTTCGTTTTGTGGCCCCCAGATATAAAAAAACACCATGTCTGTCAGCACGATAGCGCTGGCAAAAATGGTCCGATCGGAATGAAATGTGGCACAGGCGTGTAAAGAAGTGATTATTAGGGTGAATTTAAAAACCAGCCAGATCGGACCATCAGAAGGAGAGTTAAGGGAAAAAACCCCTCAAGAAATGATTTTTGAATTTTTTACATAGAAAAATTAATTTTATCTAATTTTGGCTTACACCGTTGAATTTAGCTTGAAAAAAATTTAGTATATTGAATCATTGCTCTATGTTAATTGGTTATCAAGATATTGAAACTGGTAAACACAGTACATCCCCAATGTTAACCTTATGGGAAATAAGTAAAATTCTATATCTCGATTATTTTTCAATATATCTTAATAAAACTTGGTTTGTGGCTTATTCTAAATGACATCTGATGTATTTTTTTTTTTTTTTTTTTTTGGGTCATGAGGTCCAATGTTTACTTTGTTCAACTTTAAAACTCACTTTATTATGTTATTACATTTTCACTGGCCAAGTAACCTACATGAAACTTGTTTTTGAGTCAGAAATTAATCATTTCCAAACTTTCAAGGAAATTCTCAGAGCCGTTTATGAGATAATTGTGCAAGCAAGCAAGACAACATTGCTCATATAAGAGTATAGGATAATTCACTTGCACTGCACTTTCATCTTACACGAATTATGTATTATAACTTGTTACTCCTGTATGTATATATTGAAAATTGTTGTACCCTAGTTCTTTTTGATTTGGTAACTTTTTATTTTTTTTCCTTTCAAGTGTTTATCATGCTGTTGTTGATGTAATAATGACATTGCTGATATGTAAACTTTTGTAAAATGTAAAATGCAGAATTATTTATCTGACAGTTGTGATACAATAATGTATTGTCACATGTGTAATAAATTTACACTTAATTTCTAAGGACACAAACTTACTTGTTAGGCGTTGTGCTTTTGCTGGATATTTTTGTATTGTAGTAGTCATCTAGAATCTGGTCGACAGTCACTGCCGCTGGTAGATTCAACAACTAGAAGAAATGTAAAATTCAATAATATGTTAAACTAAATTAATGGAATAAATAATACCTCTAAATAGTGTATTTAATTTATAATAATTTTAATTTTTAAAGGTTGGTTTTATTTTTTGCCCACGACCAGTTACCTTTTTGCTTTAATGTTAAATATAATACTGCAATCAATAAAACTTAAAGTTAGTTTTAACTAAGTTTTTCTATAGGTATGACTTATTATGAAGATTTACTAGCAAGACCTTTGCGGAATCCTACATAAGTGATCAGGTTTTTTTTTACATTTTCTCTTCCGTCCAAACAAATTCTATTATTTGTCTTTACCAGCTTTTCACACTTTTTTCGAGTTTTACCGCCTAAATTAAAATCTAAAGCCAGTTTGCACATCTGCACACATAAACGTGTAAATTAATGTATAATATGTGGGGTAAATCTTAAAACAAAAAGCCTTATTGATTGCGAAATTTCCATAAAGCATATTATTATTTATGTTAACTAGATAACCTACTGCTCAAAATCGAGCAAAACAAAAATCATAGCTTAAACGATTAAAAAAATGAACAATTTACTAATATACTTTTAAAGTGTAATCAAAAGGTAAAAATTAATAACAAAATTATGGCAAATTACTGGAAATTTTAAAGTTTATTTGATTTGCCACAGGCGTTCCTGCTAAACGATATTTTTTGTTGTCAACACTTGTCAACAACAGTTTTCTTCATTTTCCCTTGTTCTCTTTTTTTTCTCTGAAATGTATATTTTAATACCGGCAAAATATTGTGCTCTGCTAAAGCAACAGTTGTTGAGTGTTTTCCCAAAAGTTTCTGGATTCAAGCCTAACAGCCCAAGGCCAAACTTTGGGCTCTGTTCTCAGACCGAGAGTTTTCTCTAAGATCTAGAAAATACAGCAAAATCCCCAAATTAGACAGATGGACCTTTCCTTTGAGGCAGCAAAGGGTTAATAATGCACTATCTCTACCAGTCTTTTTATTCTTGAAATGCAAGCTGCCGCAATGTAAACATTTTAAGTTCATTGGTCCGGAAGGAGCACCACGACAATCTAGTGAGACCGCTCTGTACCCATCAAATGCATTGGGAGGGTGATGCTAGCGGTTTCGTTTGTGCTGAAATGTATTTTAATATCGTAAACTACATTGTAAAACGATAAACTGGTAATTGCACCAAATAAGCAATTAAAACAACACTTGTGACGGGTGTTAAATTCATAATAAATAAAAAAATAAATAAATAAAGGATTATGATTAGTAAATAAATAAATGTCAGTCGAAGAATAAAATTAAACTCAAAATTTCAAGTTGAAAATAAGATTGCGCAGTAGATGTCAAAGAACGGTCCAAAATGTTGGCAACAAGATATTTGTTTCCCTCGAAAACTGGGCATTGCAGGCGGACGGAAGTCGCCGAGTTATTTTTAGACCGTGTGAACAAGCCTGGAGTCATTTCTCAGGGGAAAGGATTCCATGACATCACTGGGGTTGCAACAAAGCGCAACATGATCAGTTCAAATCGTGGTCGGTAGAGAGCAGCACCGCGCAAGAATTGCTGGAGGCCACACCCAATTTCAGTTCCAAATTCACTCACCCGGAGCGCCACAAACTGTAAATTGAATGTTCATTGGTCGGTCGGTATGTTTCGCGAATTCGCCACCAAAGGCAACAAGGAGGGTTGCTGACAAAACCACTGGCGACGGCCGATTCGCTCTCAGTTCTCAGTTCTCATACCGCCGTCACTTAAGTCCGCGCCTTTTGTATTAGTTGTCGTTTACAAGATGCTCATTCTCCTTTGTTGAAGGGCAGTCCGAACTTAATTCTGATCTCATTCTGATGCGACTTAAGACATTCTATTAGACTGCGCGTTCCAATTACCACCGTTGCGGTGACGCCATCATCGGAATCTCAGAAAGACTTTGGTTAATCGTGATCGGTGATTGTGCAATTGTCGTTTAAATTTGGAGACATTGTTGCAACATCTCTTGTATTTGAAAAACTATGTTCGTGCCCGTGATGAAGTTGACCCAAGCAGATGACATTTAATCGTGCCCGCGGTGAGTTATTTCAACATCGGAGGAACGGTCCGCGAGCCCTAGCCTGGAGACAAGATTGCGACTTCGATGCGAGTAAAGGACTACGGCCTGTGCTGCAGAACACTACAACAAATTCAACCTTTTCACGATAAGTACTAGGCTTAGCAGTTTAAATTTTATCCATTTTTGTTTAGGACTTCTGTTTAATAAGAAAAATTATAAGACTGTCAAAATAATACAAATAAGTCTATGGATATAAAATCTGTGAGTTTTAAAAGAATCATGTAATAAAATCATCTCACTATAACTATATAAATTTTTTTTATTTCCATTAACGTCAATTTCAAAGTGTAGACTAATATAGTATTCACAATCACAATTCTTTGGATTTAATAGTTCAGTATTAATAATTGAAGAAATATTATATACTTTATAAAAATTTTAAAAGCATTCAAGAAAACCCAAGCATTCAAGTGTTGAAATCAATGATCCATTATTCTAAGTCTAAATAACTTGATCTATTAAAAGAGATACCGTTGCACACTTCATTATGTGGTAATCAAGGCCAATATCATGGTCAACATTACCTAAAAAAACGATAATAAACAAACTAAATCTGTTGAAAACAATTTCTTGTCACGTCTCAGAGTAGACAAATCAGCTGTAAAAATAAAAAAAACAGCTCTTTTCAAAAAATAAATCATAAGTGCTGCAATCTGTGACTTACCTGTAGAATTACTTCAAAGCATGATCATATGTTCAGTTGTAAACATAGTAAACTGAACTTTGTCAAACGTCAATAGATAGAGCCACTGTTCCGAAACTTAAGTCCTTTGCTGTACTTTAGGGACGCCCTTTTTAAATACCCCCGTTGCAGCAGGCCTGCATACTCAGCGAATTTCAAATGCAAAACAACATATTTAAATCCAACATAGCGACATTTGACATGTTTTTGTAAGCTCCATAAGAATAACATGGGGAATGAGTATGCAGGTTTGCTGCTACAGGTATATTAAAACTAGGTGGTTTTAATTCATTTTTTAGTAGATCTGAACTAGAAGAAGCCATTTACCAAGTTTTATCAAGATATGTCGAGAAATAAGCGAGATATAGAATTTTACTTATTTCCCATAAGGTTAACATTGGGACAACGTACTGTGTTTACCACTTTCAATATCTCGGTAACCAATGGACATAGAGCTATGATTCAAGATACTAAATTGTTTGTTTTTTGGGCTGAATTCAATGGTGCCAATAATAATTCGAAAAATTTTATTTTTCTATGTAAAAATCTCAAAAAACCCATTTTTGGGGGGGTTTACCCCCCTTAACCCCCCCTTCCGGTGGTCCGATCGGGCTGGTTTACGAACTCGTCCGAATAATTACTACTTTACACGTCTATGCCAAATTTCATTCCGATTGGACCATTTTTGCGCAAGTTATCGTGCTTAAAGACACATATATATATATATATATAGATATATATATAGATATATATATATATAGATATATAGATATATATATATATATTTATGAAAGTGAACGAATGGTGTTTTTGGCATCTGAGGACCTCAAAAAGAAAAGTTATGATGGTTTTAGGCTTAGGTCTTACCATGAGACCTACGGTAACAGCTTCTTCCCTATAGGGGAAATTCGCTAAAATTCGGAGACATATTGACAGATATACATAAAAATCCCTTTAATTTAACACCTCAAGCGTTAAAATCCGTCAAGTCGTTATTGAGGTTTGACTGTGAAAAGAAAACCGCTTGCATATTGATTAGAGGTGTGCGGATAGTGAATTTTTGGATCGGATTGGATTCGGATCGGATAGCTTATGTTCGGATTGGTTTCGGATCGGATAACAACAGGTTCGGATCAGATAATACCGGATTCGGATATTTACGGCGCGGCGTAATGAGCAGATTTAAGTTTTCTCATAAAAAATAAGGTAATTGCAAGGAACTACCACATTATCCTAATGTGTAAGGTAAGATTTGCCTTGATAGGGTTGTGTTATTGATTGCTGTGATATATTGTTTCCAATGTAGGCCAAATGTCAATTATTAAAGTATGCAAAGGTTCATCTAAATATCTGTTAAGAATTTAGAAATTCATTGATTCCCCTTAAGCATAGGTAGTATATAATTGAATAAGCTTATTAGGCCTAAATCAATTTCAGGATTTGCAACTTAAAAAATCCTTTTTCATGCAACCTAAATTTGTCCACTATTAGGCCTCTGTCTTTTTTGTTCTTTTCCTTATTTGATCAGGGACTAGGCCTAAGTGACTAGACACAAGAATTAAATATAAAACTTGATACACCAATCACCTCATATTTGAAGAAAGCTTTACATTTTTATTTATGCATTGATGCCTGACAACCTAGATTTTGATTCACTACCCAATAATACTAAAAAAACAAAATAAGTCTGAGCAGTAAACTTAACCAAAATTTCAAGATAAGTTTCAAATGTTGTAAGTTTCAGTATTAGAGCTTGGTCATTTAATTAGAACAAAGGTCTATTTGTTTTATATCACAAACAACAAGCAAACTCACTAATTATTTTCATAGACGTAGGTTGTCAAGTCGCATTGTACTGTTATCTAAGAATGTCCATTTTAATCACGTATTGAAAATACGGCCGGCCGGCTTTGAAGAGGCTTAAATCGTCAAAGATTATACATTATACATTATACATTCATTAAACATTAGCTGAAATGGCGACCTACCCAGGTAGGTATTTTAAGCCAAGTATGAATGACAGATGAGTGAAGGATGATTGTGGCGCGATCTTGTATTACAGCAAAATAAAAACTTATTTGTGATCGTTCAACTCTCTATTTCTAGGTAGGTAATTGTTTAATTGATAAATAAAGTAATCTGGCGATTGAATAAAAGACGTTCTTGAGTTAATTCAGCTTTTAAGCAGACGACATTCAAAAATGAGGTGAGATGGAACGACAAAACAATGAATGAACAGGTTCCCCAAATCTTTGACAGCCCAAAATTATTGTAGGCTTTTTATTTTATCGTATCAACAGGCCACTTAAGATATTTACGGCGTCAAATAGTCATACGAAACATCAACACGACTATTTATTTATGGGGTATTTACGGGATATTTCGTTTTCGAAATTCAAGACGACTGTTGGATACTGTCGACACTGCCGGTCAATGGCGAACACTGATTTGTCTTGATTGTGATTCTCCCTCATACCAATCGATGTTTCTTTCGGTAACGAATACTAATCGAGACAGAACTATTACAGGATGTACTACTATTTGTTAACTGATTTAATGCTAAGATACAAGAATTTATCTTAAGAAAATATTTGTTATCGTGTCGGGTATTGCGCAGTAATCTGATCATATACAACGATCTCGATCTGATCACGAGTATTCACGAGTCGCAATATCGGCAACCGAAATACATCGCTTGATGCATACCACTACATAATTGCATCGCGTTGAGGCGTTGTTCTAGCC
Source organism: Flexamia atlantica (assembly GCA_035578135.1). NCBI lineage: Eukaryota > Metazoa > Arthropoda > Insecta > Hemiptera > Cicadellidae > Flexamia > Flexamia atlantica. The sequence goes on along the minus strand of JAQJVK010000005.1, from coordinate 45,151,010 downwards.
GCTATCGCAACCGTCGCATTTCAAAGCGTCGTCTTTGCTCCGTGATGTTTTCTGTCACTAATGTACTTTCGTCGGCAGTGACTTCTTTTGTTTGGAAGACTTTCCTTACTTGAAAATTTGATCTTTCTTTACAATTTACCCCAAAAAATGTAGTCTATCCGATAGAGTCGGATATCTAGTCAGTCTTACCGGATAGTTATTAAACCCTCGGATCGGATTCGGATATCCGATCCGATCCGAATCCGATCCGAGTTTTCGGATATCCGCACACTTCTAATATTAATACATAGATATTAATTGTTTACTGTTATTAACTCCTATGTTTAGGTCTGCCCTCGTTTTTATGTATGTAACCTTGTCAAGTGTCACTACACCGTATTTTAGTTCTAGTTTTGATCATCTGTTTTGTACTTTTGGTATCTAGTGACACTAAAGCCCCCTGGTTCTTGATTCTTATGTACCAAAATCTCTTGACAATGATGGTTAATTGAATAATAAAACATAAATAACTGAAATTGGTAAAATTGCACAAATAATATGTACAATACAGAATAAAAATTCATTATTATGTAAATCTTACCTTTCTCTGTCTAGAAATCAATTCCCAATCATCAACCAGCCATGGTTTTAACTCGTCAGGGATTTTAACCTTGATTTCCACTTTAGATAAAAATTGCTCCTCCTATGGAATGACGATAAAATTAAGTTATTTGTTAATAAAATAGTATTTTTTACATATATATTTTTTGTAATTAACTGTAGTAAGTTGAATTTCAATGAATCTCATAGGTTATGCTATTTTTAAAATAAACAGTGTGTTCGATTTAGTTTGTTAGTCAATTCAAATATCAGTAATTGTTTTTCAATGTATTATGTATTATCACAGTTTCACATTTAGATGCTTTATGATTGTAAATAGAACAATTAGTAAATATAATAATTTGTCTTGGATAGCTAAAAAACGTTCTCAAATGTCCCTCTTTGAAGGGAAAGTGATAATTGGGAATGTCACGGTGCCCATCTGGCGTTCTTTCACTTTTTTACGGCCTCAACCCTTGATGTGAGGGAGGGCATCGCACAGTCAGTTGCTAGCAGAACTCATCCTAGGACGGAGGGAACCATCACTCTCTCCGTATTTCATTCAATTTAGTTTAAGTAGTTTTCATTGCAGTCACATTCATTAAAGTTTTCTATTCAATTTCATCTTAAAATACAGCCCACTTTGTAACTAACAGTTTTTACAGTTTATTAAATCATAGTTTTTTATCCAAGTATATTTTTATTTATTTTATAACACCAAAACTTTGACGCCATAAACACGCGACGCGACACAATGAAATACAGTAGTTACTTATAGCCTGTTTTTTATTTTTTAGCTGACTTAATTTATTACTGCTCTTAGAAGACTATATTAATGGGTCAAACTATCTTTAGATAAACTGTATTATAAAACTAAGCACACAATCACATTAACTTTGTTGACTATCACCAACGACCACTGACTCTTGACTGATGATGGGTCAAAAAAGAAACTCAAATCTCAAACCGCCAAATCTTCAAAAAGTTTTGGTTTTGATATTCAGTAAATGAATTTTGACAATCGATTATCAAAACTACAGGGGCAACGTGACTCGATTGTAAGATTCATTTGCGGGGTGGCAAATAATAAAGAAGATATCCATCACCACGAAGACGATATGTGTCAGGGCGGATCAGTGACAATATTCATTGGCAGTGAAACGAAGACAATATTTGTTGGTATGACAATGATTTTTGTCAGCTACCAAACAACAACAATTTTCGGCGGATGCAAAGATGACAATATTCATTTCCTGCAGAACGAAGATGATATTTATATGTCAGCCGTAGAACAAAGACAAGATTTGTTTACTATGAGGCAATGATGTTGACGTTTACTGCTAGAGTTATTGTCACAACAACTATGTTTAAGTCTATTGACTATGTTATTGTCAACGACAACATTGTTGATTGTGACAAACACTAAATAGTAATTTTAAAAAATTAGCTTAAATACTTTAAGAGTAGCAGAAACTGACTTTTTAGCCTATTCTGTTTAACTTGAGACTAAGAATTTTATATATTTGGGATCCTCGATTCAATTTTTTTAGGTTTCGGTTTCGAGATTGGAAATTTCTGGTTTTGACCTGATGATGCTTAATCAAAATAATATGACTTCAATTTGAATCCAAATATCTTTATTTGTCAATTAACATATAACATGATGTATAATAAATAGCATCACAAAGTTAGCAATACATTGATGTAACGGTGTAAAGTTTTTTAAATCGGCCAACATGAAATTTGTAAAACAAGCTCTATATTATCAGAAGAATTACAAACTTTATTTACACTGTAAATTAATTACTCAAAAGAATACACTACCTTGCTGATGAGATTTTATTTTTTCCTTTAGAAATTACCTCTACGTAATTTCTAAAGGAAGTTTGTTGTAAAATGTTGACCCAGCATGTATAGTTTCTTTTTAAAAGGTTTTAAATTGTGAAGACAAGTTGCTAAATTCTCTCAATTCTCAGTAAAGTAATCGTGATTATCACCTACGAGCTCTTTAACTTGCAACCTGTTTTCGACAGATATGATTGTTTCAAAAATATACATGCTTTGAACAGGCGTAATTTGTTTAGACTTGAAATAGGCTACTCTTTGACTTTTACCGAGAAAAGCATAAAGATATCTTTACTTTTTCCAAATTCTAAATTAAATTTAGTTGACGGACAGCTTTAGTCTTATTCACAGATCAATTCAAATAAGCTGTGATTTCCTCATCCGATAAGTATACAGCAAAAAAACTCAACAAAAAATTATGGGTTACTGGCAACACAACTTTTGTGAACAATAATTCATCTATCTTAATAAAATAATTTACTCCAACTGGTTTTAGTCCCTTAGCTGGCTCACCCAAGTTTTCACTCACAAAACAAAGTAGTGAGCACACTGAGCAAATGAAAGTTACCGTCTCCACCGCTGGGTCTGTCCTGGCCTTCTTCTTCTTCGGCACGTCGCTCGCTGAGTCCTGTGAGGACGACTGCGTGGCCGCGGCCGCCGCTGAGGCCAAGGCTGCCTTCTTCTCCTTATCACTAACTGCCTTCTTCTCCTTATCACTAGCTGTCACCTTCTCCTTATCATTGACAGGTGTAGAGGACCGGCTGTCAGGGCCCCCCAAGCTGTCCGGCCCTCCAATCACATTCTTCTTCTTGTTCTTTTTGTTTTTCCTGTTTTTAAAAGTATTTGATCAGTTATAAGACTCTTAGAAAGGAGGTATGAAATTTACAAAAAAATTATTTTGTACAAGAGTCTGGGTGAATGTTCACTTTATTTTCTGACTTAGATGTAACATGTCAACTAAATTTGTTTGTACTATAGAGGTCTGAGGTGAACCAAAAAATCAGTAATGATAAACTTCCATACTTCATACTTGTAATGGTACAGCACCAATTTGGAAAGCTGGTTTGATAATATATAATAGATAAAGAAAATAAAGTAAAAACTATTCTCTGTTACTTAAGTTCTATTACTTTTGACTGGTTTCCTACATGATTCAAAAACTCAAAATAAAACGTTAGAAAATTCTTATATTTGCTGTCCTATCATTATTTTTGAATGAAAACTGATTCAAGTGGTCAGTGTTTCTACATTTTGAAACTACCATCATGCTACCAAAATCATCATAATTTACAACCTGACCACAAAATGAACTGACAAAACAATAACTTATAAGCCTTTTTTTCCTTAAATAAGTCTATGTATAGTTGAATTGAGTCCCTGTATAAATTATTAATCTAAGCATTTGAAATTCACAGTTGATGCAGGTCTGGTGCAACAAAGGTATTAAATTTTACAAAATTTTATTGGATGTTGGCGAAATAGTAGAATCACAGCTATTTCCCTGGGAAAAACTTACACTTCTCCGCAGCATCGGCTTTCCTGAAAATTTTACTTTGAGCGCTGTTGTGCTTTTCTTTACAGAACAGACAAAATTATTTGTTATGATACAATTTATTGTCATTTGTGGAGTATTTCAATACTGGTTTTGTCTATAAATTCTTGCAGGTCGAACTGCCTGGATGGGGTCAGAAGTAGGCTGTATCTTTATTATTGAGAACTGATCCTCTAACCAACTACAGAAGTTTTTCAGGTTGGGTTTACATAAGGGTAAAGAACTTACATGTTGAGCCCATTACTGTTCAAGGCTAAAGGGTAATCTGTCTAGTAACTCCATCAAGAGTGATGATTTGTCATAGAGTCATCCATTTTATAAAATTCAGCTGTTGTTTTAAGGTTAAGGACGTTTGTGGTAAATTCTACAAGATTGTTGATGTCTTCCTGAAGGCAACATTCTGATCTATTTTTTTTTATTCTAAAATGTTATGGCTGATCAAACGGTATTTGTAAGGTTTTCATATCTGCATTTAAATTTGTACCAGAAATAAACAAAGGCCTTATCATTCTGACATCATTTCCTACAAGAGAGTTTTGTATCCTGATTAGGTTGTACTTATTTTGAAAGGACTCCTCTGTTCTTTTGTAAGCTGAATAGAAGGGCCAATCCTCAGACTTTCAATCAAAAGAAGGAAGGTGTTGGAGTAAAGAATGGAAATTAGGTATATGTTTGAATTGATAGCCAGTCAGAATGAATGCGCTCCCTTCTTTACAGCTGGGAGAACAATTGCTGATAATGACATTGAAACAACTGACCTTTGCTCTTTCTCGTGTAGTCAATACTCAATTTTGTTTTGGAATTTATATTTTAAGTTATCACTTATAAATATAATATAGCATAACTCTAAAATAGCCATGTCCACTAAAGACCAATACAGACTTAAGTTCTGCTCTCATTTTCGACAATTTTTTTTTCCGGCTACCAAATCGCACAGCTCTATATTTCTTTGATGTTCAGTTCTCCCTCCTGACACTCCACCTCTTCAAGTTTCTCCTGGCGCCCTATCTTATTGAGTTTACTCTGATGTTCCACTTCATGCTTCCAATGCTTTACCTATGACGGGATCCTGTGATGCTTGATACCTTCAAGTTTCAGCATATGTTTTATCTCTTTCAGCTCTATTTCTTTGCCTTGACAACTGTCAAGTGAACTCACTTCTACCATTTCCTCCAGTTCAATCTTTAGTTGGCTTCTACGGCTCCATTAATTATATCCAGCAAATCTTTCATTCAACAACTATCGCAAACCCTGTTGCTTGGGTCATTGGTTGTTAGCTAGTTCCTGGGATTGATAACTAATTTTGTTGGAGACCTTGGAATCGTGTTAATGGTCTGAGCCCCATAAACCCCGCTGCACCTGCTTGTTGAGGTGTGGTTAGCACATGTTCCCTATCAATAAACCCGAATTCCAATATATTTTTAATGGTATGGATTCCAGTGACGTCACACAATTTAGTAAAGCTACTGCCCCCTATTTTTACAGTAAAATTTACTTCGTCTGATAGTTTTATGTAGGGAAAAATTTACTAAACAGTATCATTTAGATGAACACCTTCCACATTAAAAAACTTTTAGGTAGGTCTAGTCAGTACGGCATTTATACTTACGGCTCGTTTTTCTGTGCTTTATGAAGGTCCTTTTGTTTTTGAAGATTCGCATCATTGAATTTTAACACTCGGCTTTCTGGCACCCATTCATCCCAACTGCAAATTACAAACAATAGGTGTCGACAAAATATTGTAGCTAGACAAATAGTTTTGTTGGATAAAAACCCTTTCCAAATTTACTCACATGGATATCATATCAGTGCCTAGTAATTACCAAAGGGGTAATTTCATCAATGTCAAATCCATATAAAAGTACCAGTACAGTGTAATTAATTGGTTTTGACTATCCGTGACGTCAAGGTCCAGACAAAGACTGTGGCGAAGTATCTGGGAATCGTGCTCAGCTGTCACCTCATAAGGTGGGACTGCATCAAGACTTTCTGCGACAAGGCGATGAGGGATGTTCTGTCGCTCAGCCACAACACAATGTAATGTTGTATGAACGTCATCTACCTTACACTTATATTACTAATTTTTCAATAAATTACCATTATAAAGAAGGAAAAAATTATGAAATTTAAAAATTACTGCAAAAGTTATTAAGAGAAAAGGCTTTTACAGTGTGAAAGAAATATTGCCAGTGAATTTTATACTGAAAGGAAAATTAGCACCATCTAGTAGGCCTATCAGATAGATTAGAAGAAAAAGGTTTTTTTTAATTTTAAACTAAGGAAAATTTGTAATTGCTAATGCAACACTGTAGGTTATTTTGTTAAAAGAAATAAAGTTATTGTTATCATTATTATTAACAGATGAAAATATCATACCAACTTCATGTATGCATTATTGTAATCACGGGCACCAAATAGGGCGGGTGAGTGAGTGCGCTGCTGGCAAAATTATTGTTTATTATTTGGTAGTTAATCAACTATATATGATCATATGTTAAAATAAACTAATTTAACGTAAAAGGCATAGGCGTGCGCACGGTGGGTGCCGTGGGTGCCCTGGCACCCAAGGCTGACCTAAGGGGGTGCCAAAATGGCAAAAAATGTATTTTATATTTTAAAAAATATAGGAGTAAAAATAAAAAAATTAAGCCAGTCATTTAATAAAAATTATGGCCTGGTAAAAAATATATATTTTATAATAATACAAACTATAGAAATATTAGTATTTTGTGGGCAGCATGCTCACAGCCGGCGCGGCGCCGGCGCCGGTGTTATCATTTCAGTCGAGTCTTTTAGGCTCGTTCACACGCTAATCGCGATTTCTTAGAAACACAAGGCCAGATGTAAGAACATAATGTGTACCCCTTCTCTCTCCAAAACATAAATATTATGATTGTAGTATCTCGGTTGTCATTTTCGAGATAATAGATTAATTATAGTCTGTTCTTGACATTTATAGAGAGCACACCCACGTAAATTTAGTCAGCGCATAACATTATCTTCTGTTAAGGATGATAACTGTTTATTCATTTCATATCATTTAGTTATTATTTAGTGATTAGTTAGCTACAGGAAATAGTCTAATTTTAATATGTCAAAAAGAGGTCAGGTTCTGGCTTTCGGAAAAAGGCCAAGGAAAGTTTACGGACAACTCAACGTTCTTCTAATTTACTTGCTTTGTGCGGCTTAAAGTAAGGAAGAGGAAGTCAACAAAGATAGAACCATAGGTAAGTCACAAAGAGTGTTTTTTGTTTTTGTTGAAAACGATTACATATTAAATATTTTTTTACAGTAAAATGATAGTCCAAAATGTTTTCAGTATGCGCACTTTTTTAAATGATATCACCGAGAATCTCTGTGGTTTATCTTTTATTTGTTACGGAGCGATTCACGTTAATGCGCGACCTAAATCGCCCCCGTTATTTTATAGTCACACGTTGGGAACTTACTAAACAAAACTTGAGTCGCTCCCGCTTTTCGAATTCGCTGTGTCCGGGTCAAGGGTTTATTTTTCACGTACATGTGAGTAACCAACATTATGATATTTTGACTAAAATATAATTTATCAAAATCCATAATTTACATTGGTATAGTATTGACTTTGACAGCTGTAAGATTTCTTGTTGTTACGCATCACAACTGATTAATCACCTAATTTGCCACAAACCCAATGTTGAAGATTTTTATGTTCGTTAATAGAGTATTTGTTTCATGACTATCCGATACTTATTAAGCTTGCCTGTAGAACATTAATAGTAATATTCAAAACATAAAAAGTAAGCTAATAATAGAAAATAAGGTTTCTTGAATTCAATTTAGAAAAAAGGCCCTATTACCAGATCTTTATTCAGTCAGTCTGTCTGTACCTACAGGGTTTGAAACATAATTTAACACTCATTTTGAACCTTTTAAGGAATCAACCTTAAACCTCGCCAATGTATGGGGTCTTCAAGGAACTCTTAATAATTGAGTATCAATTTTCTTTTTCTGTTATTTGGTCAACGTTGAACTATTTTTGAAATGGAAGCCACTTTATTTTTCACTCTAGCTCATGAAAAACAATGAACCTTATTAAGTATTTTTCTGAGACAATATTATTAGTAGCCCTGATATTAATGCTGTTGTGGCCGACTTGTATAGACTAAATGGATAAAAATATGGTTTTGTTTTGAGTAAATATCAAAGTGAATAAATCTGTAAAATATTTAAAATATTCCATTATTCTCAGACATCCTGTGCACAGCCATCGCTGCACATATAACTCTCTAATCATCTAGTCAAAAATCTGATTTTACTATACTATACTCCTGTTTTTAGTCTGCAGTGTGAATTTGTATTGAATAGAATTTGCTAATTATAGCATGCAAAGAATGCTTAACAATAATAGAAACATAAATTTATAACATACACAAATATTTCAGTTGTTATTCTAGGCCTATGTATAACGAAGGAAAGATTTTGTATTTTTTGTATTTTGTGTCTTTCTACGCCAGTGGCATTTTTTAACGTTTTGATCGGGAACGGTCCAAACCCGGGTCTTGTTACTATCTAACGGCGACCTTTTGTTAGATAGCATCATTAATTCATAGCCCAATGACAAATGGCAACTGGACCCAGTTTCGATCCTGTCAGGAATCGAACCGGCGACCCTCAGGTTATGATTGCCTACGGGCGCACTTTTTGTGCCCGGCACCCATGGTGACCGCACCCTGCGCACGCCTATGGTAAAAGGCCCTGAAAAATGTAAACTAAGTTTTGACAGTTCAACAAAAACATTTCATTTTGTCATTTCAGCTGAGTTTTAGCAGACAATTTGATGAGTTTAAAGTTTTTGCCGCCCACCCTATTTCTTGCACTCTACTCTAGAAAGCCAGTTTTCCAAGCAGCCGAGCAGTTTTTGGATAGAGTAGAACCCCTCATAACCGGCCACCACAGGACCAAGCCTAGGCTGAATAATGACTTGTTCCAATAATACATTCTATAGTGAAAACGATTATTACCTAATTAACAATACATAGCTAATGAATTAAGTCCTATGTAAAGCTTTAAGTGTACTTTGGGTTGTTTAAAAAATACACAGGTCAGTAAAACCAACACAACACTTCACATGAACACTGATTAATCTAGTGCCACCCATTGTATTCATTTGATTTTAAACTAGCCTATATCATATTTTCCTATTCAGTAGTATGCTATTCGCTGCTGCCACAGCTTTCATAGGCGTTCGTATACCTACCATTCAGGGGGACTTGAAGAAAGACAATTAAAAACCGCACTGGGTTGGATACATATATTGAACAACAGTTTAGTTTACCAGCTCAACTGAGTAAAGACGACTTATTATTGGCTCAAGTTCACTATTGCCGAATCAGAGCAAATCCGACTACCCCAAACGTTTGGCGATTAATCTGCTGCATGAGAACTTATGAGAGTGATGTAGAACGAGTCACGCCAAAAGCACCAGTACATGCTCGCATTTACGTGGATTCGTCCTGATTGTTGGTAGTAAATAGGGGCCAAAACAAGAAGATATAATGCAACACAAACAAACATAGAGATACACAAGAGATTTTAGAGAGATTACGCATCTGCAAACTGAGGGAAATACGTTTTCATATTGGCTTCTCAGAAGTGGCCGGATAAAAAGTGGACCGGTAAAACTGAGGCAGGACATGATGGGCTTTACTGTAAATTTAAATGACAATGATTGTTTTATTGGTACATCTAATCACCTCAATATTGATTAGTTTGGTTGTTTTTATTGTAAGAACAACAGTATTGGCAAAGTATGCAATTTTCATAGCATCACAGTTTAATGAGACTTAAATAACATCGAGCATGAGCTGCCCAACAATGCCAACTAATCAAAGGATGGGCTACTCTTATGGCTTAGGCTAGGGCTCAGCCGGGTTAAGGCTACACCAGGTAACTTTTAGCCAGTTATTCCTATGTCAACTAGCAATAACAAATCATCTTCTCTAGCTATCAGTAAATTTATACCCCCCTACAAATTTGACCCGTTCCAGCCCCATCTTACTTCAGCAAACAAAAATATAAATACAATAAAAATAAAAAAGAGTGAACACTTTGGGGTTAAACGTGCAATCAAGTGGCCACAAACAAATAGCCACTCACAACACACCCCAGAGAAATGTCTCAATCTCCGATCACATATGCACCCTAATCCTAGGTTTCAGTCACCTGAGGGGTTTCAGGCCCTAGCGATCAGCCATCACAGATGACTATTTTCATTGCAGGTTTGAGGTCGCTGACAAAAGCTTTAATTGCAGCTCACATGCTACACCTCTTTAACCTCATTGAGGTACACACCTCGAGAGTCACTAGGTCGTGGTGTCTCAGAAACAATACACGGGCCTTTGGAACCTCGGGCCTTTGGAACCTCGGGAGATCCTAGCCCAATTTGTTTAGTCACCTGAGGGGTTTCAGGCCCTATCGATCAGTCATCACAGATGACAACCTTCATTACAGGTTTGAGGTCGCTGACAAAAGCTTTAATTGCAGCTCACATGCTACACCTCTTTAACCTCATTGAGGTCCACACCTCGAGTGTCACTAGGTCCTGGTGTCTCAGAAACAAAACACGGGCCATGGAACCACGGAATATCCTAGCCCAAGAATTCAAACAGCTGGGACATCTCCTCCAACAGGGGGGGGGGGGGTCTCCATCGCATTCACTTCGTGTTCAGGTTTGCTGATGGGATCAGGAGGTAAATCACCCTATGGCCAAATCAGACCAGGTTCATTTTCTCCAAGCAACGCATACCCAGAAAGAATTAAGTCATATGACAGACCACCCACTGGTGCCACAATGTCAACCAATCAAAGTATGGGCTAGGCTTATGGCAAGCATAGGCCTAGGCTAAGGCTCAACCTGGTTAAGCCTACACCAGGTAAATTTTACTGAGTTATAGCTAGCAATAAAAAATCACCTTCTCTAGCTATTAATCAGTAAATTTATACCCCTTACACCCCATTACATACTAAATTTTTAGAGTTCAAAAGTTTATATCAAGTTGTACAAAAAATACCTTTTATTCCAGCCAGAGTAATGGATGTGATATTCGGAGACTTTATTCTTCTCATCGTACCTTGTCTGGAGACATTTTGCGACGTATATTAAGGGTCCATGAAAACAAAGTACCTTTTCACCTGCATACAAGAGAGTAAGATTAACGAGGAATTATAATTCAAGTAGGCCCTTAACCCTTTGCGATCGTAAGGCCAGCAAGAGTGGCCACAACGCAGTCAGCAGCCAGTCAGAATTAATTTCCATATGGCTTGGTTCCGACAGTAAGCTCTACTGGCCAAGCCTCATTCTGCGTTAGCTCGGCATTCATCATGGTGGGTGGCTCACTAACTGTTTTTATGCCCGACAGCTCGGAATTGTTTTTATTGAAAACCTGCAATGTTATCGTAAGATATTTTTATGATTCAAAGTTGCAAGCCTGCTGATCATTTAGTTAAATAACTCCTCATTAGGTTGCAGCATTCTACAGTCGTCATGCACAATTTAGAAAAACAATAAAAAACATATGTTATTGGCATTTATTGGCCAGTCCTGCTGGACACACAAGCATTCGTTGAATTTTATATTGGTCAGCCCTGCTGGACGTCCGATCGCTTATGACAACTGCTGTGGAAAAAAATCCGACTTCTGCGCGCTAATGGTGGCGGCTGGAAGAGCTGGCCTCGCGATCGCTACAGAACAGCGGCAAATATCCAATTCGATCGCAAAGGGTTAACCAATATAATGTATTTGGCTAGACTGTGAAAAGTGTGCTTAAAGACAGCAAAGCTTCACACTGCTTATTTGACTTACTTTAAATCCAAACAAAAATATTTGCAAATTACATAACAAAATCGCTTGCAAGCCACAAATACATTTATTTTATTTTATTTTTTATCTAACTTTACATACGTTTAATTATTATTTCATCTCATTTAGTCTCATTGGGAAAAAAATAATTATTTAATATTATTGGTACTAGGCTAGGTATTTAAGGTCTGCTGTTCTGATTAACTTACCTTCAGCAAATTTGAACTTGGGTGGGGACTTAAAATCTTCTTTGTTACTTACTTCCTTAGGTTCTTTTTTAGCAGCAGCCGCCATTGCAACTTACTAGAATAAACCAAAGATTCAAGAATTAGTGGGGACAAACCTGTAAAATGCCCTTATTATTACAGTTAGGTAGCCTACTTAGTGTAGAGAGAACGAAATACGGCGGGCGGCAAAAACTGTAAACTCATAAAATTTTCTGCTAAAAATCAGCTGAAATGACAGAATGAAATGTTTTTGTTGAACTATCAAAGCTTTTTTTATGTTTCTCAAGGTATTGTACGTGTAAATTTGTGTTTACTTTACCATATGATGTTATATTTTATTAAATACCCAAACTAATAACAAACGATAATTCCGCCAACAGCTCACTCACTCACCCGCCGTATTTGCTGCTCGCGATTGTAGTAATTTCAGATATATACTTAAATAAATAATTTACACAAAGCCTTAAAAACACCAATTTACATAAGCATGCAAAAATATTCTTCATGAGAAGAACATTGTAAAAGAGTAAGCAGATTGCTGCCTCAAAAAATTAAGAATACCTTCCTTGCAGCAGACCTGCATTCTCAGAAAATTTCAAAAGCTTAAAACATATTTCAACCTAACAATTTATAAAATAAAAAATCTTACAAATAAGTTAACTTAGTGAGATACAGTAGAGCCTTCATAACATGGCTCTCAAGGGGATTCCCAAAACAGTCTTCTTATCAAGAGGTTCTTCTTCTTCGTGATATCAAGGTTGTTTTGGCTAACAATCACGTTAAAAACTAAGGTTACTTAAATCTCTGGAAACCTTTATAATAAATTAAGTTTATTCTAGTGCAGCCCTTGCTAAAACTTTGGTTACAAGTCAAGTAAGTTTTAGCGTTACAGCGTTAGCGTTTTCCTGTACAGAATTAATTAACAAATTAAATTGGTTTGTAAGTTATGAAAATATATGGATGATAAATTTTTCAAAATTGTGTGAAATGCAGATGACAGGATATAAATTTTCTAGCACTAGGCCTATATATAATTTAGTATTTGTCTTTGATATTTTGGTTTTTTAATCACTTTGTTGAGAGAGAGAGAGAGAGAATCTTTATTACATAAGCATTAAGCTTAGAAATGGTGTCAAATATTACAAAAAATACAGGCATGATGAGGCATATATCAGTCAAAGTCTCTTTCACTGCGGGCAATGAACTCTTCCATGCTGTATATGGGGTCTTCTAGCAGCCAGGTTAGAAGCCTTCTTTTCAGTGTTTTCGGATTTCCACTCTTGATGCTGACTGGGAGGAGATTATAAAGCCTTGCTCCGGCGTATGATGACTTCTTGGAAAATCTGGAGGTCCTGTGCACTGGCAGGTTGAAGTTGTTGGTGTTTCTTGCGCCATGACAATGCACATTTGCATTTCTTGGTATGTCTCTATTGATGGCAAAAGTGACGATCTCAGAAATATAAATGGTCATCAAAGTTGGGATCTGGAGGATCTTGAAGACAGCTCTGCAACTTTCACCTTGCTGGAGGCCTCCAAGTGTTCTCATCGCTCGTTTTTGCAACTTGAAAACCCGCTGAACATTTTCTTTGGAGGAGTTTCCCCAAAGAACTATTCCATACCTGATATGTGATTCGACAAGGGCATGATATGCAGCACGTGTAATGGCAGGTGATGTTACACTACTAATACGTCTCAGTGTGAATAGTGATGAGCTGAGTTTCCTACAGAGTGAGTCGACGTGAGCATCCCAGCGAAGGTCGTTGTCCAAAACCAATCCCAGATGCTTAGTGGAGTCTGCTTCTTGGATACTCGGAGGGCTTGAGACTTCATCCTTGAATCTTCCAAAAAAGAGCTGCTGTGTTTTACTCTCATTAAACACCAGGTCGTTGTTTGCGCAGTATTCCATTGCTTTATTGATAGCAATGAAATTGTCGATTTCAAGATGCTCTGAATGTTTTCCGCTGGTTAAAAGGACCGAGTCATCCGCAAACATGACAGTGTGGCTAAAGATCTCCATGAAGATAGGTAGGTCGGCAGCAAAAAGTGCAAATATGACAGGGCCCAGCACAGACCCCTGTGGTACTCCCCTAACTACGTTCCTCGGTTCTGATCTTATTTCGGTTGTTTTGCCTTTAACAGTTTGCTTGATCTCAACTAGCTGGCATCGACCATTGAGGTAGGATCGGAACCAGGCTTGCACACCAATTCCAATGCCAAAGTTCTTGAGTTTTGTTAATATGAGCTGATGATCTAGACAATCGATCGCCTTGCTTAGGTCTAAGAAGTCTCCTGCAACAGTATTGCCAGCTTCCAAATTGTCAATCACATGCTCCACTACGTCTGTGACGGCCGTGATGGTGGACCTTCCCGGTAGGAAGCCATGTTGTCCCTTCGGTAGGAGGTTGTTTGCTGTCAAGTGTTTCATCAACTGAATCAAAACTATCTTCTCTAATATCTTGGAAAAGGTAGGGACCAGAGATATTGGCCTGAAGTTACCCAAATCTTCTTTGGAACCTTTCTTGTGGAGGGGATATACCTTGGCAATTTTTAGATTGGAGGGAACGGATGCCTGATACAGGAATTTGTTCACAATATCGGTGAGTGGGGAACAGAGTTCCTCCATACAAAACTTAAGGAGTCTGGAGGAAATCTCGTCTACGCGAGTCGAGGAGGTCGGTTTCATGGCCCTTATGACCTCTTGGACTTCATTAGTAGTAACAGGTGAAAATGAAGCCAGCTCATGGTCTGGAATGGTATAAACAGAAATTGGTCTCTTGCAGCTCAGAATGTTGTTGGTTTTAAGTGTTTCATAGGCAATAGAAACATAGTAGTTGTTGAAACTGTTTGCTATAATGATCGGATCGTCAACGGTTTTGTTAGCGATAGTCATTTTCCATGTTGTGTCCTTTAGCTCTTCGTACGCCCTTCTTTCTGCATTCACCACGCTCCACATGGCTCTACTTTTGTTGATGGACCTTGTCACTTGCCTCTCGCCTGATGGTTTTAAGCTTTAAATCGTAGACCTTTTTCTTCTGAGCAGCTTCAAACTTGTCTTCTTCTCTCCCGGTCAGTATAAATCTATCCTGGGCTTGAAGAAAATCTACTTTCAATTGATATACGTCCGAGCCATAATGTATTGTTCTCTTGTCGGGACGTTTACATCGTAAGGTTTTGCGTGGGCATGTTGCATCCAGTGCAGAAGTAAGTAATCCCCATAAAAGTCAAATAGGCTTCATTTACATCAGCCTCTCGATAGACTTCATCCCATTACAGATCTCTAAAGAAAGCCTTCAGATGCAATAGGTTATTATTGCTTAGCTGTCTGCGAGTTGCGATTGGTTGCAATTTTGCTTTGACAGGGATTTTGAGAGTACTCAGCTGCCCAGAATGGTCGGAGATGTGTTCATGTTCAACTCTGACATTCAGGTTCGTTGGACTGAGATTGCTACACACCACATCAATAGACGACTTTGAAGCAGGAGTAATTCTAGTGGCTGGAAGTTCGACTCTTCGTATATTAAAAGATGCTAGCAAGTTGTTTAATGCGTTGTTGTCATTTTCTTTTGCAGGGTCAAGGCTATTTATATTGAGATCACCCACCAAGCACACTGGACTATTATTAGTAGGCAATTTTTCTAAAAGACCAGAAAGTTTTTCAAAGGAGTCAACAGTTGTGTTTCCTGGTGGTCTGTAGGCGCCAATGATGTATATATATTTCCCTCTTCTTAAGGACATTTTAATGCAGGCCACCTCACAAATGAGTTCAGAGCAAAAACATTTAGTGTCAATTTCCTCGATTTTATTGCCTAGAGAGGTATGAATATAAATTGTGACACCGCCTTTTTGGTGATCTTTCCTGCAAAATGCTGTGATAAGATTATAGTCAACGAGTCGAGCATTAGTGATCTCGGACTCTTTGAGCCCATGTTCAGTTATGACGACAATATCAGGCTGTTTGCCATAAAACGCCATAAAATACAGAGTGTTCCATAAGAAAAATCAAAGTTGTCCACCATATTGGAAAATGGCGGCCACATTTTAAAATTTCGAAGTCATTCCAAAAAGTAACTTTAAAAATAAAGGGAAGTCCCCCATAAGAAGTTCTTTGTCAGATTTATAATAAAAAAAGTTAGCTAGGCCTATTGGTTCAGTTTAGGTGAGACACCCGGTATATACACTTTTCTGCATGTATACAGGGATTGCATGTTTTTGATTGCATGTGTACATCCTATACATAGGGTAGTGTATATTTAATTATGATTTATTATGTTTATTAAGAAATAATTTATAATTTTGTTTCATTGCGCATACTTATCATACTTCATGTTAAATCTAGATGGTAGTAAGTGACATGCAATCTCACTTAAATAGCAAACCGCTGTTAAGTATTTTTACCACAACTGCTGATCCCATTGTCATCCCACTCTGAAATTTTCAACATATGTTGTCCACATTGCAATGAAAAATATATGTAATTTTCAAATTTTTCAAAAATCACTATCTCAAAAAAGATTTTGAAATCATTTTTTGAAATTTTTGAAAAAAGATTTTTTTAAATCAAAATTGGTCAAGTGTGGTATCATATGAAAGCCCTTGAAATCCTCTTTAAAATGAGCCTTTGATCAGCTTGATAGGCCTAATAGAACTTGAGTTATAGCACATTATAGGTTTGAGCGCATGTCAAAAACAGTGGAAATTTCTGATTTTTAAAAAAACATAGCAAAAAAAGTATAAGGTAGAATTAAAAAAAAATTATTTTTGGATTTTGCACCCAAAAGAACACAAACAAGTAAAGTTTCATCAAAATCTAGGATGGTCGGGTTGAGTGCCTTGTTGGTTTTACATGGAATGATCCACTACTGACCTGTCACTTTTCAGACAAATGTCTATGAGGGTAGGAAAGGGAAAGCAGGGTTTCGAAGTTGGGACATGTATTCAAACAGATAGGCCTATACGTTTGTTCATCCAAAAATATCTGTTCTAGTGATTCACTCACTGTAAGAACCATTGTCCATAAAAGGGTGAGAACTGCAATATGAAGTTTGAGTCGCCTTATAGAGGTTAATTCATTGATAAGGCAGTTTACAGTAGGAGTATGCTGGTTTGCTGCCGAAAAAATGGAAATATCGGGGATTTTGGACTAATATGCATTAAATTTTATCTAGATGAAGCCACAAACCAAGTTTTATAGAGATATGTTGAGAAATAAGCGGGATATAGAATTTTACTTTTTTCCCATAAGTTTCACTTTGGAACAGCGTACTGGGTTTACCACTCAATAGCTCTGTAACCAATGGACATAGAGTAATGGTTCAAAATACAAAATTGTTTGTTTTTTTTTATAGCTGAATTCAATGGTGCTAATGAAAATTGGATTATTTTCATTTTCCATGTAAAAAAACTCAAAAAAGCTATTTTTAAGGAAGTTTATCCCCTTTAACCCTTTCTTCCAGTGGTCCGATCAGGGATGGTTTATGAACTTCGTCCGAGTCATTACCACTTTACATGTTCGTACCATATTTCATAAAGATCAGACCATATTTACAGCCGCTATCTTGTTATCAGACATATATATTTCTCCTATAGCCTACGGAAGAAGCTGTTATTGTAGTACTCATGGTAAGACCTAAGCCCGAGACCTTGAAAACTTTTCGTTTTGGGGTCCCCAGAAGCAAAAAACACCATTTGCTTGAATGTTCATGTCCTATACTCTTTTATAAGCAATGTTATTGTGTGTGCTTGCTTGCACAATTATCTCAAAAACGGTTCCAAGGATTTCCTTCAAAGTCTGGAAATAAGTAATTTATGACTCAAAAACGTGTTCTATGCAGATTACTTGGCCAGAGAAAATCTAATAACATAATTAATATGAATTTTAAAGTTGTAAAATTTTAACATTGGTCCTATAAGTTGTGTTGACAGCAACGAAATTAATAAGGAAGGTGTAAACAAATAGCCTAAAGTAATCATAACTACTGAGTATGAAGGTCTGCTGTATCGGGGGTATTTTAATCACCTTATACACAATCTAAAGTCAAAGCTCTGACGTAAGATCAATGAGAATAAAACACTCATTTAGTATTGGGTAGGCCTAGGTCTAAATTAATATTGAAGAACCCACATTAAGATAGAGTGTAGGAATAACCATCACATATATGGCTCCCATATTAAGTTTCACTCAAAAACAAATAAATGCAAATCTTATTTCAATAAAACTGTCGGAAAAGTTGAAAAAAATATTGTCCAAAATATATTATGTGTGTAGAATTAAGCAGAATTGCAAGCTCTAACCAAACATCACCTAACCTAACTTATCAAAACTTTACCTTATCCCAGTCGTTCATGGGACCATCCTCATAAGTTAATTAAACCAGTTCGTAAATTGTAAACCGAGGCGAAAATGTGGTTCAGATCCCACGTTAAAGGTGCAACTTCCGCAGAAGGGTTAGGCCTACACCATTTACTATATTGGTATAGGATGTCACTTTCGGTTTTTTTCATGATTAACAATTTGTACTTACAACCTTAAAGACCTTAAAAGTGCTAAAATGATGTGTCAGAAATTTAATTTACTAACTTAGATGCTGAATCAAAGTGTGGACAAAATGCTTTTTGCCAATATCATTCTAATATATAGAAACTTTATTATTATGAAAATAAACTTATTCCAAACTATAGAACATTTATAAAATAAGTTAAAGGTTTGTTAAATTTTAATTCTTCTAGTTTGAATTTAACTATTGTTTAATGAAAATAAGTAATAACTGAACTATAGGCTAACTGAAATACCAACCACCTAAATTCCATCTCAACATTGGTAGCTGATTATGTGGTTAATGAACTTTAAAATAGTTAATAATTTTAAAGGGTAGGCCTAAACCCTTTAACATTGTTAATTAAGGTTCAGACAAATTTATTTTGTATTTTGGTAATGATAATTACAGCCTTTCTCTCCTGGCATTACAGGTTCCCACTGACTTCCGAAATTAGGTGTAACCCTTCTGCAGAAGTACGGTATAACCGGCCTTGAGTCAGTAACAATACTACAAGATCGTGCCAGAATCATCCTACACTCATATTCCGGTTAAAATACGCAGCCAGTGCTGCGTCCCGGACTTAAGATAGGTATGAGTGTAGGTATTTAGGTTGACAGTTAATATTGGATTAACACAACCTAAACAAAGTACACTTATGCAGAAACGAAGCTGGTCTTCGTCCATGTTGAATTATATTGAGAAGTTCAGTTACTAAACCTGAGCAAAATATATGAACAATAATAATTAATTACCTAACTATAGCATAAACATAAACTGTAAAGGCAGAAGAAATGAAACTCGCGCTAGCAAATCATGGATGAAAAGTTAATTTGATCACATTCCTATCCAATGAAACAAGTTAAAGAAAAAGACATTAAAATTAGCCTAATAGCAAGAAGGTTTACCGGCCTACTAAGTTCCATGATGTTAGTTGGCGTCAAGATATCAAATTTGCTAAGATACCTAATTATTGAAATAAAAATGAAAATATGCCCAACGAGGGTAAAGAGGGGTATTGCTATATTTACTTTAAGGCTTTGTGAATTTAACTTGATAAAAATACGACGTTACTTACCTAAATCCACGGCGGCCGACAAGGACGACAATAAACACAAATTAATTAAGTTAAGTTGTTGTTTGGTTAAGTTATAACCAAAACAACAGTGTTGCCAACTCAAACAATAATTATTTCCGGCATTTCCCCTGAAGTATTTGTTGTTAATTTTTATTTGCTTTTTCAACGATTCTTCCGACAAATATTATAAAATTCAACTTAGAATTTTTCCACAATATACTACTTATTATTGAGGCTATTTGTTCATCCTATTATTAACTACTAAAATTCATTGTATAGTACTTATGTTAGCGTAGACTAGAGAATTTATTCAGTGTAGGCATGGATAAAGACATCCTAAATGAATACAGCCTTTGAATGTTTTTGTCTATGGCAACACTAATGGGAAATTTTTCCCAAAAAGTGCAGTGTTGGTAATTCGAGGGTAATTACCCTTTTCGAGGGTAATTCCACTAGTTGAGGGTATTTTTGAGGGTAATTGTTTTTCGAGGGTAATTTCGAATAACCAGGTTTATTTCCCAATTTTGCCCATTTAAGTTAAATTCTATAACGGCCTGGTGCTTTTTGAATTTTTATATTGTTCGTAGACCTAATTATTCTGCATTATGAATTTTACTTAAGTCAATGATAAAGTAATTTTACAATGTTCTTAATGCATTTTCTGCATGCTTAAGTTCTACGGCTACAAATTTCCCATGTAGGCCTACAGATTCAATTAATTGTCAGGTCGAGGGTAATTTTCGGGTAAAAAGGGTAATTTCACCAGGAGCTGAGGGTAATTAGTAGTAGTCGAACGGTCGAACAACACTGCTTGTTTGTTTGTCAATTCTTCTCTCGTCGTTCGCTCGCTGATGAACCCACGTAAGTTGTCCGTGTAGTAAAGAAAATCCTGTCCAATAATATGAGTTTGGCTTAGTGTTTTTTCCCACAGATCTAATATTTTTAATTACTTGAATATCTATAGTGTCGGAACACTATCAGTATATATTGGAACTGTGTTTAGTATCTAATACAGAAAATAGATAAAAAATCTAAACCTCTACTTTCCCCTTATGCCTGTTTAGGCTAAGTTTATTTTACACCTTTTGTAATATAGTTTCGTGTAAGATCGTCGTAATTATCTGGAGGAAAAGTCTATTCGGTAATAAGCCCACGAGATCAGGAACTTTTAATCGACTCAAAACTTTGTTCTTTCAGTTAAATCTGAGTAGGCCATGGTTACACCGGCGGCTTCGAGATTTGCTATCTTGCCTGTAGACGACGATGGTGACACATCTAGAAGAATCAAAATCAAGAAAAAAGATGAACAGCCCAACACTGGAAAGCAAAATAATTCAGCCCCTAAAAAAACTGATTCTAAAAAGAAACAGAATGGGAAGAAGAAACCTGACCCTCAGGTAAGGTAGCCTAGTCAATAAATTATTGGAGTAACTCAACATATTCATGGCGGAATGGAAGTGATCACTCCCACACTGGACCCAAACGCCATCCTGGTAAGTGCAATCACACCCAACCTGCAAAGTGTTAACAGGCCCGGTGACAGGATTTTCGGGCCCCTGTGCAATCTTCAACCCTGGGCCCCTGACGACCTTTTTTTTACTTATTTTGTGTACCTTTGGGGCCCTTTTTCGGCCTCTCCGGGCCCCCTGCGAGCCCAGGCCCCTATGCATTTGCCCCCCTGTCGTCAGCCCTGAGTGTTAACCCTTTTAGTGCCGGAAAAAAAATTAATGTAGGTGCAAGAAGTGCCGGACATTTTTTCATTGTTATCTGCAAGAAGTGCCAGGCCTTTTTTAGCAAAAATGTAAGGGTTTGGGAAAAAATTCACTAAAAATTTATTTATTAACATTTTTTAACAAATAATTTTTTTATTTGTTTCTAATTACTTCTATTATTTATAAATGACATGAAGAAAGACAAATTTCAAGTTTCTGGTAAAAATAAATGTTAATAAATTTAAAAAAAATTTTGCATCATATTCATTTTTTATGTTTACACTAAAAAAACATATTTACGTTTTTCTCTGATGCAATTTTTATTAGTTTTATATGAAACTACGTTAAAAAACAAGTAAAAACCATGTATAAAACATCAATTTACTGTAATAGGTTATGAATTAACAAAATAAAACGATAACCTTGCAACAATGCAGAGTTGAACAACGTCACTAAGCAACCTACTCAAAACAGTATTCGTATTCCATATTTACACTAGAAACATCATTTAACATTTAAAAAGATCCACAATAACAAAATACAAACTATATTTCAATTATAACCCTATAGGTATAACAAAAACATAGCCTAAAAATTACACAATCGAAGTTGCATCACCGCCATATGAAATGCATGGTTATTTGTCTGCCAACAGCTGTTTGCATTTCAGTATGTCATTCCAGCTAACCATAAAGACAGTTCAGGAGAAAAGTCATATGAAACGAAAGATTTGATTATAGAAAGGCATTTGGCACGAATTCCAGCCAGTAAAAACGAAAAAATATATTTTATATGTATAAAAATGTAAACGTCTCGCTACGAGATCCTGGCATACTATGCAGTTAGAGACAGGATCTCGCTAAGAGATCCCGGCACTAGCGGTAGTTAGTGTGCGCGTCTCGCTACGAGATCCTGGCACTAAAAGGGTTAAATTGAAATTTATTTTTAACCAGGGTCTGAAACTTGAAATCTGAAACTTTAAAAAGCACTGCTCAATAGTACATTGTACTAAGTGATCACAATGTACTACACGGTTTTCACTGGACAGTGGTGCTATGCTATGGTAGGTGTCGCGGTTTCAGTAGTTATAAATCATTGTCTAGGAGCACCAGGATGGTGGTAAGGAACATGGAAAAATGTGCCGCCGAGAAATGTGTGAAATACAGGCTTGTTCACGGTTGGAAAATTTTCGCTTATCACTTGAAGCATCCATAAATGCTGTCTTACTGCGGTGCTCCTTTGCACTTTCTTGTGATTGTATTTATAAATGTAGTGAGGCTTTTTAGCCCTGGTATTTTAGACCGTGACTCCAGCTCTGTGCCAGATCATGCTCCATCCCCACTACACCACTGTTTGTAAGCTTACAGGCCTAAGCCTTAGGTCTGTGGTTGGCCTGGTTAATTATGTATTTGTGTTCCTAGCAAAGAAATTATATTTTCAAACTATGGGTATGTTAAGGGAAATGAAGGCTGTTGTTGCTGTTAATGGCACAGGAAATCATGCTATAAGAAGTAGGCAGAAGTGATGAAGGTTAAAAAATAAAGGACTAAGTTACATGCTAAACACGCAGAGATATACTCTTAAGACTCTTAAGAATCATGTCATTGTACCGCATAGTCTGGCAAGTGACGTGCTGGTCATTGTAGGAGTCATTCCCATCAACCTGCTGACACAAGAGTAGATCAGATGGACCTATTGGCACAGTGACTATTGGAACTGGAGATTTATTTATTTAGCCTACTTATTTATTTATTTAACGGGAAACCCTTTACAAAAATGATCATAATACATTAGAGTAACAACAAAAATACAAAATTGTGATTTAACACATGACATGGTTTCATATTCATCTATAAATAGTTGCTTAGCTAGTAAACAGTACAAAGTTCATGCAGTGCATAAAAAGCTACTAATACAATCAGCAATAAATAACAACTTTAGGAGTGACAGTAACAATAGCATTAACAAAGACAAGATGTTGGCAACAAGAAGCATTAACAATAGCAATAAATATCATTCAAACAAAAAGGCTAATGAGATTAGTAGAAGATTATGTAACAACAACAATAAAAAAAAAACAACAAAGCTATAACAGTAGATAAATAATCTAACCTAGGATAACAAAAACAAATAAAAAAATAAAAAAATTACACTGTTTAACCAATAGTAAACAATCGAGATAGATTGGTAGAAGGCTGCCAAGCTAGCTTGTGGCAAACAATAACCTGTAAACTAAATCATTCTCATGTTGTGGGGTTCATGCGTTTGTATCCTCTATTGATTTTGATTTTAGTAGACATTTTTGCTATTGCTGATTGGTAAAAACAAGTTTCACATTCACAAGAACACTGGCTGACTACGTTATGTCCATGTTGCACAGATGAAGAGAGATGAGTGTCTGTAGTGACTTCGAACTGGAGGACAGGAAGAGGTTCGCCAACCAAAGAATCCCATAAGGGACAGAGGCATTGTTGTAGTGCTGAACTAAGCTCTGTCCGAGAGGTATAGTAGCGCAGAAACGGCCTTACAAGAGTCATGAAGATTGGGTGATAGGAGGGGTTATCATTTATAGTTTGAACTAATCAATAAATTACTAATGGGTCAAATGTAAATCAAACAAACCTGAGATCTTGAAACTGCCGAAGAGACAAACGGCAATCCAAGATACATACAACGACGAGTGTGCTGTGTCGGTTACATGTGACGACAAGACGTTAACCACAACCCGAAGACAAGAGTTTACCGAAACTCAAAACTCCATGTCGACTTAGTTTACAACAGTGATGCGGCGAGTTGCTTTGATTACCACGACACGATTAGTTTGTTTCAAGGCTTATTTTCTTAATGTCAGAGGAATTGTATTGGACTAGTAGCACAATTACAGCAACAAAATAGACTGCAGCATTCAAAGTCTGAAGCAAGACCGGACCGGGACAGTCCCGGTATTTTGCTCTTGTCCCGGTGTCCCGGCCGGTTTTCCTGATGTCCCGGTAAGTTTTTAAAGAGGGGTTTCCAATAACGCGGACGCAGAAATTGCTCTATTGTCTTTTGAAATTCATTCTACAGTTGTTTAGGAAAATTGCGACATGGCAACGATTTTGTTCAACACAATGCGACAAAGTTATGCCATCGATTAAAGTACTTAGTTTATCTATATGATGAAGCTTTTTAGTTCTGGTTTTTAGTCCTTGCCAGACTAAACCGTGGCAGAGTGGCGCTTCGGCTCTATAAGCTGAGCTGAAGCGTCGCTTCAGGCTGCTGCAGGGCCCCACCAGGGGCGGATCTAGGAAGTTGTTCAGGGGGGGGGGGGGCGCATTCCGGGAGGCCTGGGGGGTGTGGAATACCCTCAGACAATAGGGGGGTCAGGGGGTTCCCCCCAGGAAATTTTTAAAATTTAGACCTAAATGATATGGGTTTTTAAGCATTTAAGGCACTAAATTTAGAGTTTAGTTAATCATAATACAGTACGTTATTTTCTTCAGCTTACAGTATTGGAAACGTTTTAGTTCATCGCGATCGCGGGGGTTAGTGAGGTTCATTATATGTGATACGGAAAGTGAAAAGGGACATCAAGTCGGAATTTTCCGGTTTTGAGTTATTAACATCCTGAAATTCAGCATTAAATTACAAACAATTTGACATAAAATTAATAGTGCTTTGATTTTTTGTCTTTGAGTTATTGGCATTTTAATTTTAACTAGTTAAAACGGGTATTTTAGGAAATAAGAGCCCGGAACTTCAAACGTTCACAGAATACTTATTATTAGTATTTAAGAAATGAATTAGGTGTCAAAGTAAAGCTGAAAACTAGATCTTTAAAACTAAACAAAAAGAGACGTGATACACTTACAATTTGATTGTTTAAAAAACAAAAAAGTGAGAAGTTAGAAAAGGGACCTCAAGTCGGAAGGCAGAATACCAAAGGAATAAAATAGAAATACACTGTCAAGACGGTGATTTTCGGACTTAGACAATATTCTTTTACAACGAAAAACTTGAAGTAGTTCACTTATCCGCCGATAGATGTCAGGAGAGACTAGTTTTGTAGGCTAATGTGCCTGACGACTCTGTCAGTGTGGGCTTGCACATTTGGGAAATGGGACCTGAAGTCGCCCGCCATGTTATTTCCCATTTAAGCGACTTGAGGTTCCTTTCCGTATGCACGACATAGACTGCTAAATCGATTATTTTTAATATTTCTCGGATTCCTGTCGCTAAAATAACTGAATGAGCCGAACCGTACACAAAACAACTGCGTTGTGTTTCGTCAAATTGCCGATTAAAGATAGAGCACAATGCCGGAACGAAATTACCCCTCCGCGCACTACCACGTTTAGCTCCAGAATTTAGTAGGAATGCAGACAGTTATTTAGTTAAAATATATAACCTTAATTAGACAATGTTGAAATGGGATGGTTGTATTGTATATTAACCCATTGGCTCACAACCCCGAGTATACTCGGGGCCGCCGAAAATGGCCCGGATGTGCAACCCCGAGTATTCCCGTGATTGCGTATTAGTATAAATGAAGCCCGATTGCTCCAATATTATTGCGTTTTATGAAGCCTAAAAGTGTCTGTATTGTTTAAAAACATAAAATATAGTGTCCAAACAAGTTTTATCCTTTATTTTGCGTTGTAATATAATATTATATTGCGTCTGAAAAACAGCTGACCAGCTGACGCGACGTTTTGCGTAGTACTCTGTGTTGTTATTGTTTACGTCTTAGTTTCGCCGTAACCTCAACTCGAGTTATCGTGTGATCGATGTTGTTTGGTGTTTATATTTTAGTGAAATGAGTAATTTTGAGGATTATGACACTTTATTACTTTTTGAAAGTGAATCGGAGGGTGATTTGGACGAAAATGAAAACTATGACGACGAAAGTGAAACAATTGTGGAACGGCACCTTCGTGATTGCAACTCTGAAGACGACTCAGATGAAAGTGATAGTGACACTGAAAATATTAATACTTATAATTTAGATGTAGATGTAAACTATGGACAGATTTACTATGGATTAGAAAATAAGACAGAACAAAAGTTTCCTTCTCAGTCTAAGCCTCATCTAACCTATAATGATAGTATTTTGGTTTCTGTGCCTAGCACTAGCACCAACACTGAACAAGATTTACAAGCCCTATTTCAAAGGGGAAATGAATCCACTGAAGGACAAAATGACTTTTTTTCTCAGGAACTAGACCTATCTAGTCCTAATGGTGAGGATCACAATCCGGTACTCTGTGCCAGTGGTAGAGAGAAACCAAAAGTAGGCCTAGGTTTACGTAAAACCCTTGGCAAATGTGGGCCTAAGAAAAGGCTAATTATTGAAAATAATGAAGGCCCAGGGCAGAAAAAAAGACCTAGAGGTAGGCCTAAGCCAAATAAAAGTAAACCTAATGAAAGCGTAGCTTCACAAGTACCGGTTAGCGTAGACCAAATCCTAAATGATCCAGTGACTGAAGATGTTTGGGAGTGGGTTGACTGTAACAATGAAGTGAAAAATATAAGGTACATTGACAATTCTGGCGTAGATCGGTATTACAGTCGAAGGATAGGGACAAACCCTACACCTTATGAAACTTTCAGTCAATTTGTCGGAGAAGAATTTTGGCAGATGATTGTTTTGGAAACAAATGATTATGCTGCGCATCAACTTGCCGATAATGAGAGGAAAAAACTGAAATCAGATGCGGACTGGAAACCTGTGACTACTGAAGAAATCAAAGCATATTTTGCTCTATATGTTCTTATGGGCCAGGTTAAAAAACCCTCACTAAACCTATATTGGTCGACTCGTAAAATTCTAGAGACAAGGATATACACCGAAACAATGTCGTACAAACGATTTCTAAACATTTCAAGATTCCTTCATTTTTCAGATGACAATCTTAGTGATCCCAATGACAAACTAAGAAAACTAAGACCTGTGATTGAGTATCTTCGTTCTAAATTTTTAACAATTTTCAATCCAGGAAAAGATATTGCTATAGATGAGAGCCTAGTAAAATTACGCGCTAGGTTAGGCTATATCCAGTTTAATCCTTCCAAGAGAGCAAGGTTTGGCATCAAAGTGTATAAGATATGTGACTCAAACTCTGGGTATTGTATGGACTTTAAAATTTATACAGGTAAAGAGAGTAATACTGCTAACGAGACTCCAGCAAGTGAAGCAGTGGTAATGGAGTTAGCTGAACCTTTTATGGACAAAGGGCACGTCGTATACGTCGACAACTGGTACTCATCGCCCAGTCTTTTTCATAAACTGTTAGAAAACAATACACATGCTGTAGGGACAGTCAGATTAAAGAGGAAAAACATGCCTGAGACTTTCAAGGAAAAGAAGATGGAAAAAGGAGAAGCTGAAAGATTGTGTAGCAAAAATATTCTTGCGGTCAGATGGAGGGATAAAAAGTATGTGCACATGCTGTCAACCCTGCATGAAGACATTGATTTCCAGACAGCCAAAGTCACCAGGAAAAGGGGAAAGCAAGAAGAAATCAAAAAACCAAAATGTATTATTGACTATAATAAGGGCATGAACGGCGTTGATCGCCAGGACCAAGTCCTAGCATCTCATCCTATTATGCGAAGATCCTTGAAAGCTTATAAAAAGATATTTTTTTACCTAATGGACCTAACTATTTTCAATTCTCTTGTGGTTTGGAGAACAATCACTGGCAAGTCGTGCCACATGAGTGAATATCGTTTGAATTTGGTGGAGCAAATGCTGTTGTCAGTTGAAAGGCCTGTGAAATTCTCTCCTCGTGGCGGAAACTATGGGGAAAATGCTCTCCGCCTCCAAGCAAAGTCTGGAGGACACTTTCCAGAAGTAATTCCTCCAAATGAAAAGAAGAAGAATCCTACAAGACTGTGCAAAGTTTGTACTAAACATGGCAAACGTTCGGAGACAAGATACATATGCAAGGCCTGTAGAGTTCCGTTGCATGTTGACTCGTGCTTCGCCATGTATCACACTGTGATAAATTACTAAGTTTCTCTGAATCTTCGTACATTAACTGTGTAAATATGTAGTGTAAATATGAAGTGAAGAGATTATTGTTTTACTATTTCTTTGAATTGTGTTTTTTATTGTGTGCAATATGAGAGTGAATAATATCGTGTGACAATGATTCTCTGGATTACCTCGCCGGAGTTCAGTTTGAAAACTCGGTGAGTAGAACAAATAAAAATTGTTTACAAATTATTAGTCCTATAGGAGTGACATTTGTAGGTCTAATTGTTTTTTATGTCATGAACAATAATTTTGTGGAATTTTTTACACACACAAGCTTATACTCGGGGAAACTTGGTAAAATCCGCAGAAAACAAGACTTTGTTTTTTTTTTTTGTATAACTAGGCCAAATGTTCATATATCACCATAATATTTTATTCTCACGTAAAAAAATAAATAACCTACAAGAAAATAATAATAGTTTGACTGAAAATTTTTTTTTTGTTTCTTAGATATAAGGAGCTTTTGAAAATTATTCTAGTTTTTATGTGACACTACATAAAAAGTATATATATATAGGTTTTACCATGTATAATTTCTGACAAAAGTATTTTTTTCTTGTAGATAATTTATTTCTCTAAAAACCAGTGCAAAAATCAAGCAAATTAAGCAATATTTGTTGCTGTAGTGACCGTTTTATTAAAAGTCTACATTTTTGTTATTTTTCCATGGAAACTGGATGGTTTGTCAGGTGGCTAATTTTAAGTGAGCCAATGGGTTAAGAAATAACTCTAATACATTAATCTATGAATAAGTGCAAGCCCTATGCATTTTTCTGTAAGTGAATCCCATTTCAGGCCCCAACTATTAAAAGTTAATACAAACTCTGGATCTAAGGGGGGGGTGGGGACGATCGCCCCCTTCTCTGGATCCGCCACTGGGCCCCCCACTACACCTACAGAGGCCACAAAACTGATGTGATGGCAGCGTGCACACAGGTCTTTTCTTGTAGCATCTAACTGGGGGGGGGGGGGGTACGTGCTAAGTGGTTGTGCTAGTGTGACTTTTTTGCACTAGCTTTATACCTCAACATCCCTCACGCTGTCATGATGTCATGAGGCTGGTGGCAGATTTTTGCCACATGTGACATTTCAACTGGAAGGCTTGCACGGAAATGTGTATGTAAGAACTATTTCTCCCTCCTACAAGGGGTAAAAATATTGCAAAGATAGTGGTGTTAACCAGTCTTGTGATTGTGGTTCTGAAACTCGGCTGTTTAAAATTTTTTTCTATTTTTTAGGGAAGCTTATCTTGGCTACCGGTATTTTAAATGTTGTCTTTTATTTTTAGGGAGGCATACCTAAAAAAGCAAAACCTAAGGGTGAAACTAATAAAAAGAAAGCTTCACAAGATCAGTGGGAGCAGTGGAAAGAGAAGGATGCACAAGTATGTAAAAAAATTACTCTTCATGTATACAGTCGACTCTCGCTAACTTTATATAGCGGCTTAGGATTTTTCTTTGAGTAACATATAGCTCGACTTAGGCAAAGTTCAAGCTATAGAGGTAATTCTTGTTAATTTTGGCTCATAGAGGTAAATTCGAAATATAGAGGTAAATCAAATGAAAATTTGAGTTAGGGGTAACAAATATTCTTGTGGGACCGAATATGAGTCATTGACACATTGCAACCTGTACGACCGCTTATAGATAGGGCTGCCATACGTCCCGGGTTGACCGGACCGGGACAGTCCCGGTATTTTGCTCTTGTCCCGGTGTCCCGGCCGGTTTTCCTGATGTCCCGGTAAGTTTTTAAATTGCGTAATATGTTAGTATTAAATAATGAACTAAACCTGTAGTTTAACAAGTTTGCTACGGCAAACGAAGAAAAGATTCTTAACTTAAACAGTACACCTCGGATTATCCGGATTAATGTGGCGGAACACTGATCCGGATAGCAAAATATCCGGATAATTCGAGGTCATTACAATATCACCTAAATAATGATCGCGTCTCTTAGCCCCTGCTAAATTTATGCTGCAATCAAAGTATCAAGACTGTAAAACATGTTAGTCTTTCAATTTTTATGGGAGTTTAATTTTGAATCAAATTTAAGAACTAAACATCATTATTAATCATACGAATATAGTGTTAGCTTTTACCTTACGGTTTTGGATTTGGAATAAAATGACAGGTTAAAATAGTTAATTTATCAAGATTAAGTAACCATAACTCAAACTTAAAATAATCATGACGAAACTTAAAATAACTCTTCTAAACGTAATACAGCATCTCTTCTTAAGAAATTAAGTATCAAATGACAGCAATAAACATACTTGCAAAATTGCCGTACGCCTTTGTTGATTAATGCCAGCGCTCCAAGTAGCAATCCAGAATACTAAGTTCACGAAAATGCTGTAATAAACTGTTCAGGCAATGTGATTCCTTTAATTATTGAGATTCCAAATGCGTACGATAATGCATAACATTTGCATTTTACTTTTAGAAGACGAATTCACCCATAAACTCGCTAAAATCATGTTTTTGTCGTGATTTTATTTTTTTATTTTTCGGATGGGCCGGGATCCGGATAATGTGCGGTCCGGATAATCCGAGGTGTACTGTATAATATATGTATTTTTGTCTTTAAGTTGTATTTCATTCACATAAAATACATTTGTATTTTTCACTGTAGTAAAATAAATTAATTGTAAGTTTTGTTCCATGTAATGAATTACCATCCAAATTTACCATGGCAAAAATTGCATTGTCACAACACAAAAAAAAATTCTCAAATTATTAAAATTCAAAATTTAGCTCTAAAACTTTTATAAATTTTCACCAGATTATAGGCCTAAGTTTGTTCAAAAGTAAATTTTACCTCAGTATATTTACCTAAAACTTATTAGTTTGACTCAATAATCTGGACGCAAAATAGGTCTGCTTGAAGTTAATTTTTACTGCAAAAATTAACTAGAATTAACTCTTTTCCTCCAAAATTTCTGAAAACTTCCGGGGGAGGTGTGTCACACACTGGAACATCCTTGGATAGTTGTCCCGTTTTGACCGCTTAAAAATGTGGCAGGCCTACTTATAGAGGTAATTTTTGCGTTACTTGGACTTGTGAAGACAAAGTTTCAACGTAAAATTCTTTCAAGTTAAGCGCGGTTTTTATTTCGACAGACAGATTTTTCCAAGGAGAATCAAAAATAATTTGAGGTATCGAGGATTTTGAGTGATTGAGGTTGAGTTATCGAGAGTCAACTGTAACTGAAAAATTCAAGTTCAGATAAGATGTTTTCCTATAAAAGAATTTCACAAACTAATTTCTTCAGTTTTTCAATGTTATTCAAGTTAAGGTTCAATCATGATTGCTTTGAGTTTAAATTAATTTAGTCCTTAAATAGGCAAGTTAGACTAGAAAACAATTATGATTCTGGTAGAACTAATTAACTAATTTTTATTTGGCTTTCTAGTGAAGCAAAATCGTTTTAAAAACTTGTTAATTACCATAATAGCCTTATTGCTTTGGCACAGTTTATTTCAAATTGTTTAAATATCCTAATTTTGTATTGAATTCTAAGATGCTTCCTTAAAAGAAATCAACAAAATGCTTTTTTATACATGTCTTTTGAAGACTGACAGTGACAAAAATTATATTTCAATTGGTGTTCACTGTACTGCAGTGAACTAAAGGGTGGGTCTGAGATTTTAAGTCGATAGGCAGCAGCGAATGCTATCGTTACAAGGGTGCTCTGCTGGTAGTGTCTTTTTGGTCCCACAAACATGTGCTCACTAAAATTTAGACCCCTATTGTATGAAAAGTTCCCAATGGACTGTCTTACTTTCTACGAAAAAAATGACTGACTCATTGAAAAAACAAGTTTTCTTCGTAAGGATATTGCAATATTGGCTGCTGCAGTTGAAGTTTGTGTACTCTTGGAAATCAGATTGAGGGTTGATTTAAGTTCAGTATGAGAATTTCCACTGGAAAATGCTCTCACCTCATAGTTGCATTTCAATGCCACTTTGAAAGCTGCAGCACCAGGATATATTTCAACTTACAATGTTGTAAAGTTATATTAAAGTTCCTTTCTTCTGCAGCAATATTGCAAATTAATAACTTCCCTCTCTCTGATTTGTATCTCTCAGTGATAGGACTTCCATGAGGACTAAGATTAACAGCCTTCAAGCTGTCCACTCAGTGGTTTATCCACGCTCAAAAGTTAAGTATTTATGTTTGTGCCTTGATAAACCACTTTTTTACCTTCAGTTTGTAGATTGTCATTATGAAGATGAACTCCAGCAAGCAATGCTACTGTCTAAGCTTGATTATGAAGAAAACAAAGATTATTATAACCAGATTAAGAAATCTGCTGAAGAAGAGAAGAAGGCAGCAACAAAGAAAAACAAAAAGTCAAATAAAGCTCAACCTATGAGTTTAAGCCAGTTCAATCAGCTAGGAGAAACTGACAATCAGGTAGGCTATGCTGTTTTGATAAAAAAATTTTGGAATATGTAAAAATCACATCGAGACTACTTTAGACTAAATTAGACTACTTTTTTACCAATGGCAGGGTGTCTACCAGTCGGGAATTCGGAAAAAATTCAGAAAATGTCGGGGATTTTATAAGGTCGGGAATAGTCGGGAAAAAGTAATGTATTTCGAACTTTGGTCAGGAAATTCTAATTTGGCTGTATTACTAAATAAAATAGCCGTTTTCTTCGTTATTACCGTCGTCTCGGCCGGCAAATTTCGGGCGGGATCGAATCGCGGCAGACAAATTTTTATTCATCATCGCGACTGGGATATCTGTCGTTTATATCGCTGCCGCAAGTTTCTCGGTCCTATTACAGCTATAAAATCGCTCGCGGCCGACAAGTCTCTCGCTCTCTCTACGCGGCTGTCACGTCTCTCGGTCTTATTGCTCGTCGCCGTCACATCTATTGGCCACATGAAGGCCATAAAATCTGTCGTTTATACCGCGGCCAGCAAATCCCTCCGTCATTGGAGTCGTCAAATATCTTGCTTTCTTAGCGGCTGTCAAGTCTGTCGCTCTTTTCGCGGTTATCATATATTTCGATCTTATTACAGCCGGAAACCTTTTGCTTGTTTTGCGGCCAGCAAATCTCTAGGTCGTATCGCAGCCAACGAGTTCCTAATTCTTTTCGCAAGCGTTAGACCTCTCGGTCGTGTTGCACCCGGAAAATCGCTCGCTTCCTTTTGGGACCGAAACATTTTTCGATCGCTTTGAGGCAGACGAATTCCTTGCTCTTTTTGCGGCCGTTACATCTCTCGGTCATATTGCAACAAGAAAATCAATCTCTTCGCGGATGGAATATTCTATTCAGTAGAGCGCCGATTATCTGAACGTCGGTCATCTGAACCGTCGGTTAACCGAACGCCGTAATAATTCATACCGTAATTTTGGACATGATTCTCAAGCAATTCAAATTTTCGCGCCAAAAAAGTGTTAGGGCTAAAGCAAAAACAAATTTTGGACTTTTTCTCTGAATAAAAAGTATACAGTGTACTGTATCTGTGTATGATAAATTGGTCTTTAAAGATTTATACCCATGTATTCTGATTGATTTCATAATAAAATTAAATGAATAATTTTTGTTTGATAATTTTTAGCCTTTTTACTAGTAAGAATTACATTACATATATAATTTTTAAGTTTTGTCTTTTCATGTTCGATTATTCGAATATTCAGTTATCTGAAACTCCCTTGTCCCCAATTAGTTCGAATAATCGGCGCTCTAATGTATTTATACCGTGGCCGGCAAATCACTCGGTCTTGTTGCGGTTGGATTTATTTCGCATGTTTTGAGGCCGGCAAATCTCTTGGTCGCAACGTGGCCGACGAGTGTCTTTTAGACCTCTCGGTTGTATTGCAGCCGGAAAATCTCTCGCTCGTTTTGGGAACGAAACATTTTTCGGTCGATTCGCGGCAGACGAATTCCTTGCTCTTTTAGCGGCCGTCACATCTCTCGGTCGTATTGCAACAAGAAAATCGTTAAATTTTTTCGCGGCCACAATTTTTCTCATTCATACCCTGGCTGGCAAATCTCTCGACCCTATTACAGCTGGAAATATTTAGCCGATTGTTTCTCGATTGTTTTTTCGTTATGGAAAATCGCTTACTCTTTCATAGCCGTTACATGATTCAATCGTAT
Organism: Flexamia atlantica; assembly: GCA_035578135.1. Classification (NCBI taxonomy): domain Eukaryota; kingdom Metazoa; phylum Arthropoda; class Insecta; order Hemiptera; family Cicadellidae; genus Flexamia; species Flexamia atlantica. The sequence goes on along the minus strand of JAQJVK010000005.1, from coordinate 45,116,513 downwards.
TGCGGCCTGAAAATCCCTCTGTCGAATCGTAGCTGTCAAATCTCGGTCATTTATACCGTGGATGGGGAATCTCTTGGTTATATTGTGGCTGGAATATCGCTCGGTCTTTCCGTGGCTGGAAATCTAGGTCGCGTTGTGGCTGGCAAATCTTATGGACTTTCGCGGCTGTCAAACCTTGTTGCATTGCAGTCGTCAAAATATATTAATTTACAAAGATTGTGCTTAAGTCTTTGTTATAGGAGGCATTGGCCATGTTTCCAATGGTCGGGAAATTTTTTGAAAATGGTCGGGAAAAGTCGGAAAAAAGTAGGGAATTTCATAAATGAAATTCGGTAGACACCCTGAATGGGTATAACTGGAAAGGAGTGAAAATTTTTGTTCATGCCCTTTTTGAAAAAACATTTGCAAAATTTTTTTCCTTTTTTTCAAATTGTTTTTGATTTTTTTAATCAATTGAAATTTGAAGATTCATAGATTAGCCAAGGTAACACAAAATCTTGTGTGCATATTCAATGATACAGCAACTTTCATGAAAGAACATGAATTTTTGTCACTGGCCGTAACCAACATAAAAATGAAGATTAAAAATATTCAATGCGGTTTGATAAATATGTTTTGCTGTAAATAGATATATTTTTAAGGCAATATTGCAATTAGCAGCTCATTAAGCCTTTAGTAAACTTGGTATTTCTAAAAAAAAAATTTAAAAAAATAAAAAATCTCTTAAAGTTTGTCTAGCTCCAAGCAGTCGTTCCTGATATATGAAAACCCTTTATGTCCTGATAGGGGCCGTCTTTTTTGTGTGTGATTATAGTTTTATATGATGATATATCAATTTTTGTATTTTTTATAACACAAATCATGAAAGATACGGTCAGGGACAAGGGGTACGGTCTGGAAAAAACAAGAATCGCCGGTCGATTTACTCAATTTTTTTAATGCCTTTGTTTCAGATTATCATTTTAAATTATCCGTGGCACTTAAATGGGCCAATACCCTGGTTATTTGGGAGTTGACTGTACTCTATTCCACACAGATTTATAATAATATATAAGCATTACCTTCAATATTTACATATTTCAAAAACTACAATTTTACTTTTTCATAAATCCTTCAATTGTACTTTTATAAGATAAAATTGTGTTTAACTTCAATTCAATAGTGCAATTTACAATGAAATTCATAATGATTTTCACAACCGTACCCCTGTACAATCGATAAGGCTATCGTGGTCGTGACAAAAATGGTTTTGTTCTAAATGCGGTCGTGAAATCACAATTATTTGTCCTTGTCTGGTAGTAGCCCTGCACCTCGTGTTTGAGAAGACAAAGTGGACTTCTAGGTTAGCGTAGCAATTAAAATATCATATCAACAAAAATTAACACCATGTCTACTGTAACAAACGACTACGTACGGTTTGGTCACATAAAAATTACCAAAAACACAAACTTACCTTTATTAATCTTGATATACTTGAAAAGAAAGAAAAATCAGTGGAGCAACGACAAGCATACCTGTTCACATCTGTCTTTTCAAACCAACTGACTCTATCGTCACCAGGCTCGCCACTGTCGTGTTCCAAAGTTCTAAATTTTGCCGTTACGGTCGGGACTTAAAATCGAGGGACAGACTTATTTTGTCATAATTACTCAGTTCGCAATAAATAACAAATTAACTTTTTTGTAAGTTTAATAATTTGTGATGATATAAAAAAATAGCATTATTTGTTTTAGCACGCATAATTGTTCTAAAAATAGCATTATTTATTTTAGCACTCATATTTGTTCTAAAAATAGGATGAAGTTGAAGAATGGACCCTAGGGACAAGTAACGGTCGTGAGATTCGTAACTTTGAAAATCCAGAAAAAATACCTAGAACCCATTAACAACCAAATAAATATTTGCAAAATGTTGCCCCCGTCCCAAAAAATATTAAAACACATAATATGATACCATAAAAACAGTATCTACGAAATAAGAGGCCAGGGACATTAAAGGGCACGATAAAAAATTTTCACTCAAAGATTCTTTTGACGAATAAATTGTAGTTTTGCTGTCTGTAAAAAGCAAAATTCATATACGTTTACTTCCATCATAAAGCCAGCAGGCATGCATTACTACTTGAACAAGTAAACTTATGTCAGCCTAGCACAGTATCTAAAAGTGTTAAACATTGCTCAGTTTTAAAAAAATCATATTTTTTATCTTTTTTGTTACTTTGCCTCATTTTACACTTTCCAAGCATTTTATCTTGCTAAAATTGACTTGAAATTTGACAGTTTCCAAAGTTTAGTTTACTTATTTTAGAATTATTTCGTCTGATATTCATTATACAGGGTGTCTACTGATACTGGAAATCCTGGAATTATTGATACTGGAATTTTATTTTGATAGGTACTGGAAATACTGGAATTATACTGGAATTTCTTATTTGGTACTGGAATTTTGTTGAAATACAAGTGATGAAATCCGTTAAAAATAGTTTTGTCCAATACATTCAGATATAAAAAGCTCGACAACACCTTTTTAGCAATTTGTGTTTGCAAACCTAAAGTAAACCACCTGTAATTCAGTTCAATCACCAAACATCCTTAATCAGTTTTGCAGTTTTATATCGTAATTTTTTTAGGATTGGAGATGTTCTTAACATTTCCTAAATTCATATATAATATTCGCATATTTATATTATTTTTCATAAAACAAATTATGTTATATAAAATTATTAATGGTGCTCCTTAGTTAGATAAATGTTTAGCGATACTGGAATTTTGAAAAAATCTTAGGCTCCTTTAAATACTGGAAATATACTGGAATTTTGAAATCAGATGTCAGTAGACACCCTATTCAGTATCCTAAACTTAAAAAGACCACATTTTCCAACCTAAGTATGTTGGTGTTTTGATTAATTAAATCTTCTTTAACCCTTTGACGCCCGAGTTTTTTTTTATTTCTCAAGTTTTAGTTGACATGCTTTTTGTCCATATTGTGTAGATTTTCTTGGTTATGACCTTTGTAATTGCCCACATTGTTGAAAATGTGCTACAATGAATTTAAAATTGAAATAAAACGTGCCCCCCCCCCTCCTTATACAAGAGTAAAAAGAAGCAAAACAGGTGTCCTCTGCGATCCCTATTAAACGTACAATAGCCGTCAACTTCGACCCAAGCTGGTCACCGTTTGTTTAAGGACGGCCCTCCCGCCAGCAGCACCACACTACAGTAGACACCCTCTAGTTCGGCCACCTCAGGACCGGACCACCGGACTACAAAATGGCCAGACTATTCAAATTCAAATTTTGTTTATTCCAAAAAAATACAACATGTGATTGACAAATATAAAGACATAATATACATATTTTAGGCTACTTACAACTAATAACAAACAAAATCGTGGAAATAAGCCTACATGGGCAGATTGCCTGTGCGTAGGCTTAGTCGCTATTAGAAAGCCTATGATTAATTTAATAAGTGCAATGTTATGTTATGTATTCATTATTTTAATATGTATTTTATTAAAGGAGAAAAAAAATTTAAGGAGAAAAAAGGTTTTGCAGAAAGGTTTGGGCATGCGTAGAATGAAGGTCATGCTATTTGAAACACTGGGAAGGGCGGTTAAGCATTATCTATCTGTTGGTAAAGGAGGGCAGGTGAGGATGAGTGCAGTGGAAGTACAGAGGAAGAGTCAATAGGGTCAGGTCCGCCTGTAAGCTGCTGTGATTAAGAGCTCAGATTCAGAAATCCCTACCTGCAATAACCATTCATTGACACGCTTTTTAAAAGAAGAAATCGAAGGAGAATTAAAAATATTATTCAATTGAGGATTTGACATTAGATTACGATACAAAATGCAAGATATGTAAGAAGAGTTAGTCGTGGAATAAGTTTTTGTTAAATGAATTGTAGATATGCCAATGTTTTGTGAATAACGAGTAATATATGGATGAGTAACGTTGGTAAAAATAGTTCCTTGATACTTATAAATAAAAGTTAATAGGGTTTTTATGAACAACTGTCTAACACTAAGCAAGGAAACATCTTGAAAAAGTGACTCTGTTGGGTAGTGAAAGCCTTTATTAAATGCAACTTTAATAATCAATTTTTGAAGAATAACAAGGGGTTGAAGAACAGATGAAAACGCCCCGCCCCATACAATTATTCCAAAGGATAGCAGAGATTGAACGTAAGCGTAGTATGCTAATTTTATTTCGTTATCATCAAGAATATCTCTTAATTTTCTGAAAACGAAAACATATTTTCTAAGTTTAGAAGTTAGAAATTCAATATGATTTGTCCACTTCATACGGTTGTCAAACACAACTCCCAGATATTTATAAATACTCTCGTCGCAGCAGACCTGCGTACTCAGCGAATTTCCATAGGATTTATTTTGATTATGTGAGCATTCAACTTATTTGAAGGAAAGTATTATTTGAATACGTTAAGTAAATAATATAATAAAAACGTATATTTAATCATTCATGAGCTTTAAACATGAGGAAAATTAACAAAGAGACCACATTGGTTTTTATTAGTGTAATACATTCACTTTTGTATTTTATATGATTCTTAGTCTTTTAATTTTTAATAACTGTAATCTTGTTATAGTATATCAATGTCAACAACATATAATCAATGAACTCAAAACACTCAAAACAAACAAATAACTTAATCTCATGAAAAAATTAAAATCAATCATATGACCAGTTTTACAGTAATTAAAACATCCCTGTTGCAACAGACCTATATCTCGAGCCAATTTCAATAAAACATATTATCAATCCTCATCATTGTAAACATACCATATATTATGCTACATTTTCAGGCAGTTTAGACCAAGACATCCCCCCCTCCAAATGCTCATACTTTCTTTATTAAATTTAAAAATAATTTGTATTTTTTGATATAGTATATATTTTCTACAAGATCTTGATCAATGAACTCTAACTATTTAAAATAAACACAGATAAAATATTCATCACCTGATTATTTAATCATATGTTCAGAATTGTATTTTTTTTTTAACATCTTAAATCAGGATGACTATACTTTTTGGAGGGAAAAATTAAAAATAATATTGGACAACGTACTGTGTTTAGCATATCCAATACTATCCAATATCTAAGCAACGGATTGACGTAGAATAATAATTCAAAATGCTAAATTGTTTGTTTTTTTAAGCTGAATTCAATTTTAACAATTTAGTTTAAAAATAATTAGTAAAAAGGTGTTAAATCATGAAAATAAATTTTATTTTGTCAAAAAAACCTTTTTAGAGTAAACCAATCTTGCTGGTTTTCGAACTCGAAGTCATGAATGACGCTTTACACATTTGTTCCAAATTTCATCAAGATTGGACCTTTTTTACAAAAGTTATCGCGCCTACGGACAGGTATATATATATATATATACATATATATGAAAATGAACGAACGGTGTTTTTGGGGTCTAGGGACCTCAAAATGAAAAAATAACATGGTCCCGGGCTTAAGTCTCACCGTGCCGCCTACGGTAATAGCTACTTCCCTATAGGGGAAATTCGCTAAAAGTTACTTTATCAATAGTATTACAAGAACAGTCATTATTATTGGGGTTGTCACAAGAATGGATAACTAAATTTGGTAAATAGAAATCAGTTGCAGCTCTTAAGGAAATAGGCATGAATTTAGTTTTGGATGTGTTTAAAGAGAGAATTTTCTGGTCAAACCACCTTTTAAGCAATGATAAATCAGAAATTGCGGCTGAGCGAATTTCAGCCCAATTTGAGCCGCTTTCGAAAATAACAGTATCATCAGCAAATAAAAAGGGTCTACCGTTCAATGTCAATTTGTCTAAGTTATTTATGTAAATAAGAAAAAGGACAGGTCCCAACGTACTGCCCTGAATAGCCCCATAATTTACAGGCCGTGTGTCACTAGAAATTCCATTAATTGTTACACTTTGCAATCTTTCCGATAAATAACTTTGAAACCAAGCAAGCGCTTCGCCGCCAATTCCTGTATTTTTGAGTTTGATTAGTAATTTTGATCTATCTACAGAATCAAAGACCTTTTTCAAGTCCAAAAAAATTAGCATATAACGCTTATTATCCGAAAGTTTTTCATTAATTTCTTTACTCAAATCATACAAAGCATCAGAGATATTTTTGTCTCTTCTGAATCCATACTGATTACTACTCAAAATATTATTAAAATGGAGGTATGAAACTAATTGATCTTTAACGATACGCTCCAATGTTTTAGAAAAGACACTAAGCAAAGATATGGGGCGGAAGTTGTTAACATCTGTAAAATCACCAGATTTGTGAAGAGGAAAACCTTTAGCTAATTTAAATACACTGGGGAAAGTACCTGAAGTTAAACTAAGGTTAAATAAGTGAAGTAAAGGGGTTGAAAAAATATAGAGATACTGTTTTAGAAAGTCGGCAGATATATCATCATAGCCAGGGGCGGACCCTCCCCTGAGTTTACTCATGTGGTGTACGACGTCATGTTCGGTAACAGTCTGAAGTGAGAAATGAGTTAAGTGTCGAAATGTTGAGTCGTTCAATATAGGAGCCCCTGCAGCATCAATACCATTTGCTAACTTTTGCGAAGAAGTCATTAAACTTGGTTGCAACTTGTTTTTGAGCTTCATCTCTATTTGAGAAGTTATCGGGAAGGAATTTGTTTACGGGGAAAGGTTCATTTTTGCTTGATTTGCCGGCCAATTCGTTGATAACACCCCATAGCAATTTAGGATTTTTATTCCCCTGGTTAATTTTACTTCTATAATAATTCCGTTTGGCAAGCTTTAAAGATCTACTTAATTCGTTTTTTACATTGTTATAGAAAATTCTCAACGTGTCATTAAATGGTTGTTTCTTTACTTGTTTACTAATTTTATCTCTGATTCTAATATTTTTAATCAATTCGCTAGTATTCCAAGGTTTGATTTTTTTGAATCTAGAATTATTTTTGACAACCTTCGTGCTTTGTCACAATTCGATTTAATGATATTATTGAAAATATAAGTGCATGTGTCTGTATCGTTACAATTTAGAACAGGGCTCCAGTCAGTCTGAGTAAGGTAGTCAGCCAGTAGCGTCTGGTCGATGTAGGTGCGAAGTGAGTTGTTTGACATTCCAGTGTCAGTAGGGTGATTGGTAGTGATAGTCAAGGCAGTACCGTAGTGATCTGTTATGCTTGTCTGGAATATCGCTGAGCTAATATTATTTATATCAGGATATCGAACAAAAAAGTGGTCTAGACAAGACTTAGATACATCAGTTACACGAGTTGGTTTATCTATACATTTAATAAGTCCATTTCCTTCCAAACAATTTAAGTATCTATGTGTGACAGAATCAAATTTGAGAATGTCAATGTTAATATCACCCACATGAACACAGATATACCCTTTGTCATGCTATTATAGTAATTCTCAAGTCCAGTCAGAAAAAGGTCAACGTTACTGTCATGTGTCCTGTATAGTGCTAACAAGTTACAGTGTTTGTTACAAAAACGAAAATCCAAACTTAGTCCAAAAACGTCACCAACTGTAACCTGAGTATAATTAAAAGTAATTCGTTTGCTAAAGTAAATCATAAGTCTGTCGTTTTGGTTTTGTTGTTTCTAAGTAGTCACAAGGTCAAAGCCCTCAATACTCTCCACCCCCCCGCCTCCCCTCAACCAACATTCAGACAAAACAATACAGTCTATCTGTGAAATAAAAGGGTTCAAGCAAACTAAAAGTTCATCCAGATTTTTATGAACGCTACGGATATTTAAATGGAATATTTTCAAATTTTCCTTACCAGCATAACAATTAAAAAAATTTGAGTAACTAATGTCAGAGTCCAATTCCACGTATGCATCAAACAGGAAAAAGTTGTCCTCGTCCACGGATCGCTGCATAGCCCACGCACAGACCCCCTGCCCAGTCAGGAAGTAACAAAGGAGGCATCTAATGACGTAATTAATAATTGAATACTTTAGAAAAATAACAGATGAAAAAAATGGTGGTTGATAAAAATTATGAGGTAAAAATAAATTAAAAATTGTAGATGCTGCAATTTTGAATAATAATCTGAAAATAAAGCTTCCTTAACTAGATAAACCAGATTCTTTTTAATAGTGAATTGAATTAACTCATATAATGACAACTTTTTTCTACCAGGGACTTTAAGCAATAAAACATCAATTAACAATGACTCTCCTTAAGCGAGCGATAAAAAATAGTATAGACTTGGGTACCAATGAACAGGTATACTAAATTAAATTTAACGCTTTATAGAGGTAAAAAAAAAACAAAAAAAACAATTATATGAATAAGTGACTACCGAAAAACTTGAGGATGAAATAGCATGAGCAAGAATGTTTAGGGAACTGAACTGACAATCATTTACAAATGACATAAAATTGTATACATAAAATATAAATGTAAAAAACAATTGATTACAATTAATTGTGGTTACTGAACTTGATTTTTAGAATCAGAATTAATACATACTTAACAAAAATAACCAACTTCCTTCTTTAATTTAATAGTAATTAATCAGGACTACAGAATAGAAGGGCTGCGCCGCGCGGAGTCAAAAAGTGATGCCAGCCGGCAGTGGCTGTGACATCACGGCGATACAGACTCACTACGGCGAACGTGCCGCGCCAGTGTATGACTTGCCTCGTTTACACACTCCTCTATGCTTCTAAAAAATTATGTCTACTCAAACCTCATATATTCATAATCTGCATAAATCGAGGAATCTAACAGTGTAAATATGTTTTATATAAGACTGAAAAATAATTATTTATAAAGAAAAACTTAACTGTACTGTCATAATTGTGACTTGAAAAAGTTAGTCGGCTACTACTTTTTTTATTTTTTGGTCAGGTGAGTTTTGTCTGTACGAAAGTTGTAGCTAATCAGATGAACTTTACACTTTGTATTTAAACTTTTTTTCTAGCACGTCTAGTTTTCCCAGAAACTGAGGTTGAACAAAGGAGACTACTTCGGCTGCGTGCCCGCGACGCGCCTGCCGCCACACCCGACCCGTCATTGGGTCTGGCATAATTAATTAGATGTACATCTAATTATCGTAATTATTTACGATTGTCCATTATGTCTTACAAATAACTACCATCAAACAATTTTAAACCTTTGATGTATAAAAAAAACAAACATGAGTTCTTTGTTTGAAAATTCATTGTTGGTGATGGTGATTTTATATTTTGATTTGGATTTTTGCGGACATTTGCCATCACTGATTTGTTTTTTTACTAATCAGTGATGGCAAATGTCCGCAAAAATCCTAATCGAAATATAAACATGAGTTAATTTGTTTTATATCACACTTTCAATACATAAGTACACATGTAAATCTTTCTTACAAACTAACTAAAAACAATAACTTACAACAGATTGAAATTAGTTTTTTCGTGATTTAGCCCGTTTTTAGAGAATTTCCTTTAAGGAATAAGCTGGTAGTACTCATGGTAGTACCTTTACGGTAGTACTCATGGTAAGACTTAAGTCCGAGACCATGTTAACTTTTCATTTTGGGGTCCCCAGAAGCAAAAAACACCATTCGTTCGAATTTATATATATATATATATATTAGGGGTGGGCGAGTAGTGGATTTTGAAGTCGAGTCGAGTCGAGTAGTTGTGAAAAGTAATGAAATCTTCATTTTTTTAAAGTATTTATGTCTTTGAATTACAGTTAATTAAAGTCTTTCTTCAATTTTACTTATAAAATTGGTCTAATTTATTTAAGCTTATGTTTTTGTATTTTTCTTGGAGAATAAAACTCTGATATTCTAATACCCTACATTGCATAAACCCTACTTTTAAATGAATAATTTGACTATGCTAAATCACTCAAAATAACAATCACTTAATGTAACAAGATCATAAAAAAAATTTATGAAGAATATGCAAAGTTGTAAAATTTAAGGAGTAATAAGATTTAATTATTAGCATATTATCTTAACAGTCAAAAACAGTTTTATATTTTTCCTAAAAATAATTGTTGGCCCTCATTAAAATCTCAGGCAAGAAATTGTGCAAGAAAGAATTAAAAACATCAGGGAGGAGAGCTATGCCTATGCCCAGTTATTTGTTTACTTCTCTAAACCCAACCCCACCCCCTTGCCTGACTGCTGATCTATTGTTTTTTGACATCCAATCACTTGAGCATGAGTGTCATAGCTGCATCCAGATAAGAATAAGATATCCCCCCAATACAAAAATTACAAAACCTTAACTAATTATTTTATGAAGTCCATTTTACCAATTAAATCCACAGTTTTCATTCATTTTTACAAATCAAATGAGACAGAAATGAAGGCTGGTGTATCATTCAAAAGATAAAATATTATTACAAATTTGAAGTTGTTAAGAGTAAGGTCAGAGCTAAATATAGCTGTAAGTTTTCAATTTCCGAATTCTGAGAGGTCATGTTCAATCTCTCAGAATCTGGTATTTCTAGATAACTGTCAAAATCCATTCTCCTATGAGGTAATGAAATGTTGTCGAGGTTATTGTTATGAAAAACTCGTGGACGGCTGCGAAAAATGATATAGCATATCTGTCGGTCGCGGATAAACGGCAGATGTAGCTTTTCAAAACTCGCGATCGCCGAAAATCGGCAATGTAGCATTGCTAAAGTCGCGGACGGCCGCGAAATACGAGCGCGCGTATTTGCCGATCGCCGAAAATCGGCAAATTTAGCGTTCCTAAAGTCGCGGTCGGCCGCGAAATACGACCACGCGTATTTGCCGATCGCCGAAAATCGGCAAATGTAGCGTTGCTATAGTCGCGGTCGGCCGCGAAATACGAGCGCGCGTATTGCTGATCGCCGAAAATCGGCAAATGTAGCCGTGAAAAGTCGCGGTCAGTCGCGAAAAACGATCGCGTGTATTTGCCGATCATAAATAGACGAAATGCAACTTTGCGAAACTAGCGATCGGCCGTAAAAAACAGTCGCGTGTATTTGCCGGCCATAAAAGAACAGAAAATACTGCTTATTGTGAAACTAGCGAGCGGCCGCGATGAACAATCTGCCGATTGCGGTTAAACGGCACAAGTAGCTTTGCGTAACTCGCGATCTGTTGTAAAATTTGATCGCACAAACGTAAATCGCAAGTAAACTCGGGCGCCGCGTAGACGGCGGGAGTAACTACTACTCGACTCGACCTCGAGTAGTAGCAACTACTTGAGTAATTACTCGACTGTCGAGTACTCGCCCACCCCTAATATATATATATATATATATATATGTGTGTGTCTGTTAGCACGATAGCGGCCGCAAAAATGGTCCGATCTTTATGAAATTTGGTACGGACATGTAAAGTGGTAATCAACTGAACGAGTTCATGAACCAGCCTGATCGGACCACCGGAAGGGGGGGTAAAGGGGAATAAACCCCCCAAAAATGGGTTTTTTGAGTTGTTTACATAGAAAAATAAAATTTATCGAATTTTTTGTGGGCACCATAGAATTCAGCTCAAAAAAACAAACAATTTAATATTTTGAATCACTGCTCTATGTCCATTGGTTACTGAGATATTGAAAGTGGTAAATACAGTACGTTGTCCCAATGTTAACCTTATGGGATATAAGTAAAATTCTATATCTCGGTTATTTCTCAACATATTTTGTTAAAACTTGGTATAAAGCTTCTTCTAGTTCAGATCTACTAAATATTGAATTAAAACCACCCAGTTTTAATATACCTGTAGCAGCAAACCTGCATACTCATTCCCCATGTTATTCTTATGGAGCTTACCAAAACATGTCAAATCTTGCTATGTTTGATTGAAATATGTTGTTTTGCACTTGAAATTCGCTGAGTATGCAGGTCTGCTGCAACGGGGGTATTCATTCTTTTGGGCGATTTTCCTCTTGTTCATGTACTGAAATTTGTTGTTTAGATGTCTAATTCTAATAAATATTTAAATAGTAATAGTATTCTAAGTTCGGGAGTCGTTTCTGCAAGAAGCTACACTGCAGGCCACCATTATTTAAACACATTTTAAACTAATAAACAGTTTATCAAACAAAACTTAACATAAATAGGCAAATAATACACTTACATTGACACGAACAACAATTGTTTACAAGATTGTAGGCGCGCGAAACAGCGTGTACGAGCAAAACTCGCTCTCCGGTCTGTTCAACCTGCGATTCTGGGAAAACTAGACGCGCTAGAAAAAAAGTTTATACAAAGTGTAAAGTTAATTTCATTATCTACAACTTTCGTGCAGACGAAACTTACCTGACCAAAAAATAAAAAAAGTAGTAGCCGACTGACTTTTTCAAGTCAAACTTTATGATAATACGTTAAGTTAGTCGTTGTAAAAAATTATTCGTAAGTCTTATTTGGAAAATATTTACACCATAAGATTTTTCAATTTATACAGATTATAAATATCTAAGCTTCCACCCAAATATCTCACTTCTGGACATGAAAAACAGCGATAGAAAAGCCACGCGTATCAGTCAGACAAGTAGCAGCCGCCAACAGCTGTGTATCGCCGCCACGTCACTACAAGGGGGAGGAAGGGGAGTTTGGGAAGTGTCGGCTTTTAGCTGAGATGAAAGGAGTGGCGCAGCCCTTCTATTCTGTAGTCCTGGTAATTAATGATCACTTTAAACTTAGGCTGAGTTTAAAAAACGATAATCAAAAAATTATTATTATTAGGGGAAATTGAACAATCTAAAAAATGAAGTGACTTGAGTGTGTAACAAATTATATGAGTAATTAATATAAATAATAACAGACAAGCTTGTTGCTAAAATTGAATAGTGAAAACGTAATTAAACTGACAAGTTTACAATAATGGCTACTATCCTCTCTAAACAATGGATTATTTTTAGTACGGTAATAGCACTCATAAAGAACGTAATAAAAGATGAAATATAAATAAAGAATATCCCTACGTTGGATCCCAATTCTAAAATAAGTTTTGTGATTGATCGATATAAATTGAATGATTTTTAATGTACTTTAGCATATTTAATTGCTACTAATAGCTTCAAAACCAGTCTAGTAACTAACATCCGGATGTACTATCAGAATGTAAAGCAACCCTATGAAATTCATTACCTATGCTGAAAAATCTATAAAAACACGTTATTTAAACATGTTTGCAGTGTGCTTAATTGTCAAAGAAAATATTTTGACGTCTCTATGTTGAACTGTCATATTGCGTCACTCATAGATAGGTACGTTTTTACCGATACCGTACTGAGGATATCAAAAGTGAACAGAAAAACTCATTATGCGCTGCTGTAAAAACACACATTTAAATGTACACGTATTACTTAATCATAACCTATAAAAATTAAAAGAAATCTGTCACTTTCTTTTGTTATGTAAACGAAATCCCAGATCAAATCTTACTGTACAGTCCGTCTATTGAAAGGATAACATCGTTTTTTAGTTGAGGTCCAGTGTGTCCATAAATTACAAGCTTGCCCGTAAACTAAACTGAAATAATTAGTTTACTTCTAAGGCCGGAAACTAAACTTTCAGGATAAATCCTGTCGAAGGTTATTTCCCCGCAGTGCGGCTAGTTATATGACGGATATCCCCTCCTACGAATGGCCGGCCGGACCATCCGGCGGCCGATCCAACCGAAGCCGAACTAGAGGGTGTCTACTGTATTGCAAGCCTAATAGGGATTGCTCATGGTGCGGGAATCGAACCCGCGCCGCGGCGTATGTCTTCAACATTGACTAGTCAGTCAACGTCTTAGACCACACAACCGCATAGTACCATCAGACCAATGCTCGTTTGACTCTTAAGGCCTACGGCTCTAGCGAACTTGAACCAATTCATTGAACCACTTGAGAAACCGGTCTGGTGGCAATTCATTGAACTAAGTGAGTATTACTCCCGTAAGCTCCACCAGATGCTGCTGACGTGCCGGCACGAGCGTAGACTTCAAGAGATTAAAAAATATAAGCTGGTGTAAGTTAAAGTCAAAATAAACTTTGCCTATTAGTTATTATAATAAATATATACAGTACACCCAAATCTACAGCTTACCAAGGTACAAAAAATGATTGAAGATTCAATAAAAATGACAGTGTGTTTTTTAAGAACTTTTTAATCTCTGTAGAGATTTTTCAGAACATTAGCAATGCTCCCTCTATTTCACTTAAAATCAGTTGACAATTCCTTTTCTATCCATCAGGAGCTCAAAAAATCTATGGACAGACACTTCCATGGACAAAAAAGAACTTTATGGGAACACTGATTGGAATAGTATTTTAGCATTTGGTTTTATTTTCTTTTTATCTCTCAAGTGCAGTATGTTTGGATTTGCGAGCCACCTTGTTGTGTGCAGGTAGAAGATGCAGGAGAGGCTGGTGGGGACCACCTCACAAACGGGAACCAGGAGCCTGATCCTGAGTTTTTCGACCGCATCAAGACAGAGGCCAAGAAAGCTTTACAAACAGAGAAAGCAGAAGAGCAGAGAAAAGCAAGAGAGGTGAATTTTGAACATATTTAATAGGGATGTGCGAATAGTGATTTTCAAAATACTGTCCACTCGAGTATTTTGAAGAGGAGAATAGTCATACATTATATACTGTTTTTGAGATTTTTGGCCACAGTCTTAGTCATGACATCGCTCATCAGTCTCAAGTAAGGCTCCAAAAAACTGAGTATCTAGAGGCACGGTCGTGTCTCGTCGCCAAGTCCACCAGCAGACGACGAATGAACGACGTGAGTGCCTATATTAACAGCGCAGATTAGCAGCCGATTTTTCACTTTTCAAAAAAGAAAATTACAGCCTTGATTTAATATAACTTTGCTTTAACATAATAAACTGGCCAAAAAAACTTCAAAAACACAACAGTTTGTTTTAAATATTTCTAATAAGTTAAGAATAAACGCTAAAAGTCACCAAAAAAGTTACCGGTTTTGCACTTTTGAACGAATCCTCCACCTCGATTTGTTCAGAAAGCCTAGCGACTTTATTTCTCATCAGAATTGAATGAAACTTCACACTCACTCCTATTTTTTCTCGTAGTAGTGCCTTTTGATAGTCTGAACAAAGTCTGAAAGCACTATATATTAAAACTAGTAACTTTTTAAATTTTCATTTCAAATCTTCGTTGACATTTAAAATGTAAACAAGCTTAGTCACGAAGAAACTATTTCGTCAGTAAAACTTTGATCAGCTGGTAAGTTTTAAGCTTGTGGAGAGGACGGTAGGACAGGAGATTGTTTAATTTATTCAAGCTTGATTTGTTTATTCTTTCTTTATATTGTGAATAGGCTTATTTTTTGACGATTATTTCAGGGTTCTGTAACAATGAAACTTATTTATATAGTTTTACAAATACCTATATAAATTATAATGAATGTATGTCTTTTATAATCTATTTTTGTTTTACCTAACCTAAACTTATCTTCAAGATTCGAAACGTTTTAAATTTATGTTAAAAGAATGGTATTTCATTACTAAATTACTAAAGCCTGTCAAAATGAAAGGGCCGGTTTTCATCAACAAAGTTATCGTCACAGTACCTCCAGTAAATACTCTAATCTCCTTGTTTGAACAGAAGCAATATCAGCTGTTTGCGGAGTCAGGTAAACAATACAGATTTACTCACAAACTGGAAAAAGTCAAAGATTGCATAGCACCGAATATTTGATAAGGTCTATCATAAAAAATTTTAATTCAAGAACTATCCAAAGTTTGAGGGTTCACGATTTTGTCACAAAGCATGTCCATTGGTGGTAGAGCGAGTAACGTCGATCCCCAGGATCCTGGGTATCAATCTCGCCAATAAATAATAGCAATTTGTTTTGTGATAATACCGTAACATTTCGGGTTCATGCATATTAAGCTGAATATCTGCAATGCGTGTCCATTGTAACTACTAATCTTGGTCCTAAGAATACCCGAACTGCCAAGGGTTAATTACCGTTTGCATCTAGAGTTTCATTGAATATTGTACTTATAGGTTAAACACATGAACAGCTGTTTCAAGTTATAATTCATTTCAATTCCACTGGCTGTATACTACAGTGCCTTATCAAGGCCACACTGGTGCGGCCTTCTTTATGTCCTTTGTTTGAAATTCATTGTTGGTGATGGTGATTTTATATTTTGATTAGGATTTTTGCGGACATTTGCCATCACTGATTAGTAAATATCACTTTAGCAAATAGTAAATATCATTGCCATCACTTCTTTATGTCATATGCGATCCAGAATCTGGTAAACAATATTTATTTGGTTTTCAAAATTCTGATAATGTATCGTGCTATGCAAATGCAACAATACAGTGTATTTTAAACTGCCAACTTATCACAAACTCCATAACAAACCACGCATTGATTCCCCTTTGATTAAATTGGCCATATCCCACCAAAAAAACGACAAAATTTTAGGTTCAGTAAATATCAGAAATCAGTTAGAACCTTCTTTTAACGCAATCAAACAAGATTGCGCTGAATTTTTCAATCAACTAATAACATTGTTGTATCAACCCCTTGAATTACATTTCAAATATATGCTAAAAATTATAGGACAAAATGTTCAAACTGCAACCACAATGTGGATGTAAATGTGAGTGTCTTTAGTTTTCCAATTTCAATTCCTCACAACACTAAAAAAGCTAAATTTGAAAAATTATTCGACCGTCAGTGTGAAAAATGGCAACCTATTGTGGACTCAACGTGTACCTATTGTTGCAACTGCTTACAAAAAAAAAACAATAATTTCAAGCACAAGTAACTATTTGATTTTTCAATTACAAATTTGGAATTCATTCAACATGAAAATTACTAATATTCTCATACCAGGGCTTCAAAATACAGAAATTCAAATAATTGGAAACACATTCAAAGTGAAAATGCTACATTCAATTTAGGAGAAACTACAAGATGTGGTTATTATATTTCACTAGTAGCTTCAAAGAAGATGGTTTTCAATCAAACATCAGCATCACATGTTTTATGTAAACAAAGCTGACATTTTTACATCCCAGTGCAGATATTTTACGTTATTTCTCGTTTTCTGGTAAATTTCAAGCAATTTCAGTATTTTTCCCTCCATCACGGAATAGGTACCTTTAATTTGAGCCCACTCCCACCTTTCTATGAGTTGCAAAATCTTCCTTCATCTTTACTATTTTTCATCTATATTTTACTATATTTATCTTTTTAAAAACAGTGATATCATACCCAAAAACACAAAGTGTTGAAGGGTCGCCAAGCCCTAAAAATATGTGATATCAAAGAGCATACCAAGTCAATTTAATTTTTCAGTAGTTCAACAATGTTCATTAGAATACATAATTGAATATGTTTGAATACTCTATTGTTCTGAATACAGATTATAATTCTTCTACATGTACTTGGCCAGCAGCTTAACAGATGCTAAATTAGTTATGTTTGTGTTTTCCAAAGTGGCATACATAGAATAAGACTTTTTAACATCAATATATAAATTCATAAGCTGCTGGCCAAGTACATGTAGAAGAATTATAATCTGTATTCAGAACAATAGTATTCAAACAAATTCAATTAAGTATTCTAATGAACATTGTTGAACTACAGAAAAATTAAATTGACTTGGTATGCTCTTTGATATCACATATTTTTAGGGCTTGGCGACCCTTCAACACTTTGTGTTTTTGGGTATGATAGATTAATATCAGAGACCGTAACTGTGGAGTTAATGTCTTTTGCTTGTAAATGTATCATTAATATCCCTAGTTCTAACTTTATTATTAGTGTTAGCAAGTTGCATTTTATTCATAAAACCTTTTTAAATATTATAACTGTCAAATTAGTACTTGAATTGAACCAAAAATATCTTGTGTAGGTCCTAATTTTATAGTAAAAGAAGTAATATTAAAAGTTATAACTCCTTAGAAAATTAAGATCTTGAGTAGAAAAAGCCGTAACTCCAATAGTCTATGTAAATTTTAAAATATTCTCTTGAAATAAAATCAACATTTTTCATTTCTTGGCTGTCAGATCTCTCGCTTGTATTGTGGCCGTCCACACTCGTTCGTTTTGTGACCAGCAGTCCCTCAGTCTTGTTGCGGCTGAAAATCATGGCCTTGAATTCCTCGTCCAATTGCAGCTGAAAAATCGCTCGTTCTTTTTGCCTCTGTTGTATTGAAGTTGCCAATTCTCTTAGTCGCACTGTGACCAGAAAAATTGATTGTTCGATCTGACAATTTGCTGGCTGTCAGATCTCTCACTCATATTTTGGTCATCCAATCTCAGGTTTTTTGTGGCCAGGAATCTCTCAGTCGTATTATGGTTGGAAAATCGCTAGCTCTTTTCATAGACATAATATCTCTTGGTCATATGACAGCCGGAAAATCACTTGCTTGTTTTGCGTCTGTCAATCCCTCAGTTGCAATATAGCTGGAAAATCTTGTATCTTAACTCAGATATGATAGAAATGAGGGGGTAAATAAATGTTTTTACCTATATACCTTTGTGGCTAAGATTTTTGGCTAAGATTGGAGCGATTTGCTGTTTAAATACGATTTGGCTGAGTTAATTAAATAAAGAGAAAATAAACCATCAAATTCTTAGAGAGCTGGGTCAAGAATCAAACCCTCTAAAAATACATCAGGATTTTAGATTCAGTGACCTTTGGATTTGAAAGCAGGTGCAGTAATCTCTAAGCCACCTTGCCAGTCATTGATCGTTAAAAGATATGAAGAAAAGGACCAAAGATAAAAATAAAGTTCTACTCTAAATGAATGAGTTTAAAATCTTCCCTCTAACTTTTTACTCAGAGTCTAGCTTTAAAAAAGTGTATTTGTACTTGTATCGAATGCTATGAAATGAAATAAGATAAACTAGGGGCCCCATGTGCAAATTGTGCATTTTAATATTATTTCCATTTGTGAGAAACTCACCTATGATTAGAAGAAATAGTATGGCCTGAAACTCCATGTTATTAATCAAGTTAACATTTCAAGTGAAATTTAAAGGTCTCACATAAATAAATAAAAGCTTACCTGAACAAAACACACACACAATGTTCATCACCCAGCACTATGTATTTTAATTTGTCTTCTGGCACAACAGTAGTATACCGGAAGGTTTTCATTGTGTATTCATGCCCTAACATCATTTTTAACCCCTTAAGCACCGAGTAATTAGCGCACGCGGTTTTCAGTAGCGCACGCGGTTTTCAGTAGCGCACGCGGTTTTCAGTAGCGCACAGTTTTAATTACACGATCAAAACGAAAATGCCGGGTTTTTGTCTCAACGCGACAAGCGCGATAATGTAGAACTCGTGGTGTAGACGTAGTTCCAGAAAAATCCATTAGAGTGCAGCACCAAACGGTCTGCAATTCGTCAGGGTCAACTGTACAATCTTGGCAGGAAAAAACTTAGCAGAACAGTTGTACCAACATAAATCAGCTGAGAACGTCAAATTCGAGTAATCTTGGGCATGGCGGTCAATGAGCAAGGGTGACGCACGAGATATCTCGTGCGTGGCAGAGCGCGTACAGAATACTACCATGGGCTAATTCGTGCGCGGCGGTTAAGGGGTTAAGTCGCTGCAAATAGATAGGTGGTACTATAAGTTCTATCAGTTGTTCTATCAGTGTTTGATCAGGTGTTCTATCAGTCTTTTCGAGAGAAAAGACTCTAGAACACCTATGAAAAGTTCTAGAAAAGTTCTATGTTCTTGTCAAAAGTATGTTTTTCCCAAATCTCATCGGACTCGGTTTTCTCTTTTCCCTCTACTTCTTTCTTTACCATAGAGAATTATTTCCCTACCTCAATTAGGCTATGATTACCAAAAAAGTTTCCCATTTAAGAATTGATTTTCATACAATAATATAAGGGTCATTATCAAATTAATGGCCAATTTGACAAATATAAAAAAAAATTAATTCAAAAAAACAATTTATTTATTGGTAATGTATAAGAAATATACTAAATAACAAAACCTTATACATAGCAGAGCTTAAAAATTAAATTTAAGAACATTTTTTCCTTTTTAGCGAATTTCCCCTATAGGGAAGAAGCTATTACTGTAGGTCTCATGGTAAGACCTAAGCCCGAGACCATGATAACTTTTTGTTTTAGGGCCACCAGAAGCAAAAAACACCATTCATTCGAATTTTTATATATCTATCTATCTATCTATCTATAGGGTGTCCAACTTAACTGTGCCACCATTGCTATCTCAGAAACTATTGGATCTAGAGAAAACTTAAACGGGGGACTTCACCTACTTTTTTAAGATATTTAAAAATATGAATTCCATTTCCTCCTAAATGGCCGCCATTTTCCAATATGGCGGACAACTTTAATGTTTCTTATGGAACACCCTGTATTTTATGGCATATTTGAATTATACGCTTAATTTTAAGAACTTTTTACTCTTGGGCATTTTTTCCTAAACCCAATGGTTAAGGAGATATAAGCAGTTAAAGTTTGATGTTTCCCCATTTGAAATGCATTGTGTCCATTTTAACTGTGCCATCCCATGCAATCCTTATGGAGTATAAAAATATTCAAAATTATTCATTTCCATGAGTGAATCTCGACTAAAAACTACTTATATGATTGAATCTAAACTAAAATCACATTTTAAAGCACTTTTGTTCTCTGGTATGTTCTAATTGCCCCAACCGTTATTGATATACTGAATACCAACAATAACGCAATGCATTTCTTATGGGGAAAAATCAAACTTTAACTGCTTATATCTCCTTAACCATTGAGTTTAGGAAAAAATGTCAAAAAATAAAAAGTTCTTAAAATTAAGCGTAGAATCCAAATACGCCATAAAATACAGGGTGTTCCATAAGAAAAATCAAAGTTGTCTGCCATATTGGAAAATGGCGGCCATTTAGAATAAAATGGAATTCATATTTTTAAATGTCTTTAAAAATTAGGTGAAGTTCCCCATTTAAAGTCTTCTCTAAATCCAATAGTTTCTGAGATAGCAATGATGGCACAGTTAAGTTGGACACCCTGTATATATATATGTGTCTGTCAGCACGATAGCGGCCGTAAATATTGTCCGATCTTAATTAAATTTGGAACGGACATGTAAAGTGGTAATCGATTGGACGAGTTCGTGAACCAGCCCGATCAGACCACCGGAAGGGGGGGTAAAGGGGGATAACCCTCCAAAAATGGGTTTTTTGTGTTTTTTACATAGAAAAATAAAATTTATCGAATCTTTGTCGGCACCATTGAATTCAGCTCAAAAAAAACAAACAATTTAGTGTTTTGAATCATTGCTCTATGTCCATTGGTTACCGAGATATTGAAAGTGGTAAACACAGTACGTTGTCCCAATGGGGAATAAGTAAACTTCTATATCTCGCTTATTTCTCAACATATCTGGATAAAACTTGGTTTGTGGCTTCATCTAGATGATATCTAATGTATTTTAGTCTAAAATCCGCGAAATTTCAATTTTTGTGGCAGCAAACCTGCATAATCATTCCCCATGTTATCCTTATGGGAAATAAAAAAATTCTATATCTTACTTATTTTTCAATGTTTCTTGACAAAACTTGGTATATGGCTTCTTCTAGGGAAGATCAACTAAATAATGAATTAAAACCAACCAGTTTTAACATATCTGTTGCAGAAAACCTGCATACTCATTCCCTATGTTATTCTTATGGAGATTACAAAAAATGTCAAATCTCGCTAAGTTGGATTGAAATATGTTGTTTTGTATTTGAAATTCGCTGAGAATGCAGGTCTGCTGTATTTGTTTCAGGAAGACTCCAATTTTTTTCCCTCGCTCAAGTTTTTGTTTTTATATTAAAAAGTGATAAAAAATCGTGAAAGTCAAAACTTTTAGTCTGAATGTTGACGATAAATATGATTACTTACACCCTCAAATGTAAAAAGAGGTTTTTATTGATAATTATATTTTTTAGACTTGATATTGTGCCTCATTCCAATAAAAATCTAAAAAAACGTAATAAAACTTCCCTTTATTTGGAAATTTATTATTTTTATATTTAAAATAGAGTAAAATGATGGCAAAAGGTACCATCTTTCAATAAATATAAATTTAAAAATTATTTTTCAAAATTTTCGTTTTTAAAAATTAAAAAGTTACCGTGAGCGAAGGGAATTAGTGTGAGCGAGGGGAAAATCGCCGTGAGCGGGGGCTATGGTGGGTTGTGTGAAAGATTACAAAGTGTTCACCAAAATTTGATATATTTTGGAACAAAACAATAACAAACAAAACAACAAAAGAAAAGGATTATTTATAAATGAAAAAGAAAATTGTTCACGTTTTAAGTGGGGGGACTTTTAAAGATCAATGTCTTGTTTAAACTTATAAAGAATCCTGTTCCCCTTAGTAATGATTTATATATTTTGGAACAAAAGAAAAGAAAAGAAAAACAAACAAAACAAAAGGATCATTCATCAATCAAAAAGAAAATTGATCACGTTTTAAGTGGGGGGACTTTTAAAGATCAATGTCTTGTTTAAACTTATAAAGAATCCTGTTCCCCTTAGTAATGATTTCTGGTGTTGGCAAAATGCCAACAATTTGGTCACACAAAATATAGCTTATGTCCTTTTCATTAGGTTTGAACGTTGATTTTCCTCCATAACACTCCATGAACATGACTTGTATTTCCTGATCAGGCTGCACTTCACCTTGCGTCACTGCCACAAAATTCAATGTCTTATTGGCAGTGGGAAAAGAGACTACCAAATAAACTCCCAACTTCAAATCTTCATATGAGTAAGGAGCTGGTTTTATTATACTGTCTTCTTCCTCGGAACTGAAGATGAGTACACATCTGAAATTTTCAACACATGTTTTTTATTTTTCTTCGCTTGAATGTTTGACGCTGCTGTTTCATCAAAACGTATGTCCATTAGATGAAAGTGGGTGCACTTGTTGCCCTTATCAATTGTGCATTCGAAACATGACAGTTTTCTGCCAAACATGTTTCTAGCTCGCCTATCCCAATAAACTTGTATGACCGACATTATTCCCTTTAAAACTGGAATATCTTTGGGAAGAGATTGTTTTACTTCCTCAACGGAAGATTTACTGATCTCAAGAACTTTAGTTTTGCTCTTTGGGAAGAGAGATACTAAATCACTTGCACATGTGATGTCAATCCCTTGAAGTATTTTTGGTCAGCATTTCTTTTGATAGAACCTCCAACCCCGTCCATGACGCCCTTGCCATGGCCTGGCTCCGAAAAGTTCCATGTAAAGCTCTCCAAATGTTTAAAATGCTTTGGCAGGAGTTCCTGCATCAAAAAACATTGTACCGGTTCCTATATTGTGAAGAAGGGCTATCAGAAAACACATGGATCACTTTTGTATCAGGGAATGTTTGAGAGGCATCTTCTAGGATTGGGTTCATGTGTGCCCACACTCCGTAGGCATGGTGATCTAAATTGTCCGAAGCCGTACAAAAAGTTTTACAAAGAACTTCACCATCTTCACCAACCAAGTACATTGCACCAGTGTGCAGAGATATTTGCCTCTTCGAGGCGCCGAAATGCAACGACTGGATTTCTTTAGCGCATTTTGCAATATAATTTTGTGAAAAGTCTACTTGAAAAAGCAGCTGTCCCACTTGCAAATTCTCTTTTAATTTATTTCTTTAAGCAGCTAGCTTGATGTTTCATTGAGTAAATGTATTTCTTGATTAAAGACAATTCTTTTTTAAACTTTTTTTTAAGATTTGATGTTTTTTCTACCTTTGAAACTTTTACGACTTTCTTGACAACTTTTTCTACTCCTTTTATAATTTTTTTTTTATGAGGTCGATGTCCATTCGTTGTACTCCACATCTTCATCCTCTTCATTAAGGAACTGAATTTCATTTAATTTGCATTTGTTGCATCTACCCATCATGCACTTTTCTTCACTCAAAGAACAAACCACTTCTTTTGCAAGGTTCCTAACTTTGTCATGTTCTAAAGCACCTGACTTTTTTAGGGCAGTTGCAAGAAACTGAAAATTCTCATGCCTTATGCATGCGCAGGTTTCTCGATCCCTTTGTTTTGGGAGTGTCACCCAAAAGGGCCTAGTTCTACAAAATGTAGTATAAGAGATTTTAAAATCGTTTTCTTTCATGAAACGTTGATACAAATTTGATAAACTGTCAAGCAACAATCTCCTTTTTTTTATTTTTCCCTTCCGCACGAAAACCTTTTTTCCGGGCAACATTTTTGACACTGTGTCATATTCAAAAAATTTTGTTATAGCTTTAGCTTCCTTGACTTTCAAAGTATTGTAAGTCCTTTTTGAGGGGGTTACAAATAAATCCATGTCACCAACAATTTCTTTACTTGCTTTGTATGACACAATATCTGCAAGCTGCCTTTGGATTCTGTATTTTTTTATGATCTTGCTTCCAATCACTCTTGTTAAAACCTTTTTTTCATTGGTCTTAGGCTTAACAGACTTAAGTTGGCCCTTTTAAGCTGCTTTTCTAGGGCTAAGCCGACAAAAAGCCTTTTTTTAATGTTAGGTGAAACTTTTTCTCGGCCTATGACTTGTTTCAACTTTTTTGTTGGGGTTGGTGAAGAGATATCAGTGTTCTCCTTCTTCTTTTTCGCCTTCTCTCTTTGCAACCTCTTCTTATACTTCAACAACTTTCGTTTTAATAATTCATTTTCCTCTGTCTTTTTTTCAGATCTCTGTAAACTTTAGCCCTATCTCTTCTAACTATCTTTCTTCCTGCTGCTTTCTGTCTAGATTCTCTCTCACGACTTGTGGGAATACAATCTTCTATGTCTAAGTTTTGTGGAGTGTCTTCCATTAGTTTTCTTTCATCTTATTTCTTTTCCTTCTGTAAAGCATTTTTCTTCTTCCACTTTTTCCTTGCTTCATTTAGTTCCTTGGGTGTCATTTCACTGGCCAGTTTAATTTTTTTTCTGCCTTTAATCTGTAATATCTCTCTTGATCCCTCTGTCTTTTTTTCAAGTTCTTCCTCAGTCATGTTGGCTTTTCGTTTTCTTTGCCTTGCTGCTGCCAACTTTTTCATGCTCATACTTCTCTGTGTCATTTTTTTCTGTTTTTAACCATCAAAAACAGATATTAAGCCTAAAAATAAAATGCAATTTGCAAAACTGTGCAATTATAAAAAATTAATTATTAAATATATATTTATAAAAAAGGTATAAACATTTATGAATGTAAGTTAAAATTATAATAACATTAAAGTTATTATTATAATAGCACAAAGATTCCCTCTTCTATCAGAGAGCGAAGGGAACGTAAGCGAAGACAAAATTCAGGTCTATATAGTATTTGACGTGACTATACCATAAGTATTGCACAAAACTTGGATTGATGTTATGGCGTCTTCACAATCGTATCTAACATTACCGGTAGTTTTGCTGCTATAATAAAAATTTAGTTATATTTGGTGTGCGCGAGGGGAATGGCCATTAATATACACAATATTTCTTACATCAAATCTGTAATTGATGATGTTAAAATTTAAAAAAATCTTTGGAAATGTTATAGAATTTGTATAATGAAAGTTAAAATAATAATGACATGTAATATTATGATTATTTGCGCAAGGATTACCCTCTATTCACGCTCCATCCGTGAGCGGGGAGAAAGTGAGCGAAGATAAAATTCCACCGGTCTATAGTATTTGACGTGACTATACCAGCACTATTGCGCCACTCTTGGTTTAGGTTATGCCGGCTTCACAGTTGTTTCTAATAGTACATCTGTTAGTTTTGCTGATATATTTATAAACAAGTTATGAGGTGTGAGTGGAGGGAACGGCAATTAACATACGCACAATTTCTTACCTGAAATATGTTAATAACTACGTTAAATCTTATGATGATGGAATCATAACATATCATCTACGCATATTACACCGCTCTCAACTGCCATTGGTGGGAGAAACAAAGCTTTCCATACGAATATGGCAGCAAATTCAAACATCGCTACACTTATATTGGACTTCTGGAGACGCGAATATAATGGCAAATAACTCTGAAGTCGTAACTGATTTAAATTAAATTACTTATTTATTTAAAATTGTACTGTTTATTAAATACTATAGACATTATGTCATAATTGTTTAGTAATTTTTTATGACTTTTGTCAATTGTGAACTTAGACACTAGGGCATGGAGACAGTGAGCGAGGGGAAAAATAAGACACACATTGCTATTTTTTAAATATTTATTTTATTTCATTATTTTTTTTAAAGCTGCATCATCTTTGTTAGTATACTTACCATTATTACAAAGCTTTATTTGCATGAAAAAAAAATGTTTAGTCTTTTTTTCCTGCTGAGACTCAAATTGGCCATTAATTTGATACTGACCCAGGATAACATCTTGTTTACAGTTGCAGACTATCTATTTTTGTTTGCAATCTGACTTAAGTTGATAATCTATCTGATAGTCTATCTGAAAATCTATCTGAATCAGCTGTTAAATTGCAATTACATTTTAAAACCGTTATTACGGAAGTTGATCAGCACTATAAATAAATCAAAGTATTAAGGGTCGAAGGCATAAAACAAATACCCATTTTAATTATAAGTTGCTGGATCGCTATATTATAAGCTTTAAAATGACACCTCAGTCATAAAAATAGGTTAAAAAGATTTATCAGAGAAAACCCTTATTGCATTAAGGTTATAGATTTGGTAAGCAGTTTCACATTTTCAGAAGAAGATTCAGCTTTTAAGTTGGAAGTGTACAGACTCAAATTGTACATTAAATATTTACTTTCAGTTTATAGAGTTTATAACTTTTTTTGCAGCCATTGATTGATGAACTTATATCAGTTGCTCAGTTCAAAGACCGTTTGGAGAAGTGTCACGAAGAAATAGAAAGGCTTAAAAAAGAAAATGAAAATTTACAGGAAGATCTCAAGAACGTGAAGACAAGAAATAAAAAGTTGTGTCAGCTTCTGTTACAGGGGGAGAGTAAGTAGCAATCATAGTTTTCAAATTATCACTGCTCTTAGCTTTTTTAAGAACAACTTATATCAATCCACATTTATTTATTTTATTACATATATGTCTTAATTGCCATATGAATATGGTTATGACTGATACATTACAAAATATAACTTAAATGAATTGTATCCATAAATATTAGAGGTGTGCGGATAGTGAATTTTTGGATCGGATCGGATTCGGATCGGATAGCTTATGTTCGGATCGGTTTCGGATCGGATAACAACAGGTTCGGATCGGATAATACTGGATTCGGATATTTACAGCGCGGCATAATGAGCAGATTTAAGTTTTCTCATAAGCCTAAGGTAATTGCAAGGAACTACCATATTATCCTAATGTGTAAGGCAAGATTTGCCTTGATAGGGTTGTGTTATTGATTGTTGTGATATATTGTTTCCAATATAGGCCAAATGTCAATTATTAAAGTATGCAAAGGTTCATCTAAATATCTGTTAAGAATTTAGAAATTCATTGATTCCCCTTAAGCATAGGTAGTATATAATAAGATTATTAGGCCTAAATCAATTTCAGGATTTGCAACTTAAAAAAATCCTTTTTCAATGTAACCTAAATTTGTCCACTATTAGGCCTCTGTCTCTTTTTGTTTTTTTCCTTATTTGATCAGGGACTAGGCCTAAGTGACAAGACAAAAGAATTAAATATAAAACTTGATTCACCAATCGCACCTCATATTTGAAGACAGCTTTACATTTTTATTTATGCATTGATGCCTGACAACCTAGATTTTGATTCACTACCTTTAATATTTAAAAGTAAAAACTATTTTAACATTATGAAAACTTATTTATTCAGAAATTGAACATAACCCAAAACAACATAGGTCAGCTGATTGTAACAAATTTAAATTAATGCAATATAAACATAACAACTCTTCCCCCATAAAATAAAGAACAAAGATTGATCCCAAAAATACCAGCGAAGATAACTTCATAGTTTTCTCAACTGATTCACGTGGCGTCTCCACAGCATGTGTTCAACTTTAACGCTATACATAACTTTCCCAATACGTTTTATAATTTCTCCCCTTGTCCAAACTTTCTTTCCATTTTTTTGGAATTGTGATACTAACACTTTATCTCCCTCCTTAAATTCTCTCTACAATGTTCCTTTGTTTGTGAACTTAGGACTTGCTGTTGGATCTAAATTATCTCTTGCTCGGGTTTTATCCAGTATCATTAAATCCAGTGATGTTCTTATACTTTGCCCCAACATTAGCTCTGCTGGGCTCTTTCCAGTGGAAGTTGAAGGGGTCCGACGATGTACCAACAAAAATCGGGTTAATTTTTCCTTGATAGTACCAACCTCATTTATCACCTTTCTAAGGTT
The DNA here is from genome assembly GCA_035578135.1 of Flexamia atlantica. NCBI lineage: Eukaryota > Metazoa > Arthropoda > Insecta > Hemiptera > Cicadellidae > Flexamia > Flexamia atlantica. The sequence goes on along the minus strand of JAQJVK010000005.1, from coordinate 45,088,232 downwards.
TCTTTTTATTTCTTGAACGTATCGTTCCGCCTGACCGTTACTTTGTGGATTGTATGGTGCAATTGTCTTATGGGAGATTCCATTTCTCTCTAAGTAACTGTGAAAACAGAAGCATTATCACTTATGATAATCTTAGGAAACCCAAATCTTGCGAATATATCATCTAAGAAATCAATGGTTTTCTTTGACGACGTTTGTGTCATAGGGATAACCTCCAACCACTTTGAGAAAGCGTCCACAGCCAAGAATACGTACTGATTTGAGATTGGTCCCAAAAAATCGACATGTAGTCTACTCCACGGAGTATCCTCTGGTTCCCAAGAGTGGTAAACTTTTGCAGGGTTCTTTTGGTTTATTTGACAAGAAAAACAACTCTTCACATGTTGTTCAATGTCCAAATCCATTCCAGGCCACCACACATAACTCCTGGCGAGAGATTTCATTCGAACTATTCCAATGTGGGATGAATGAAGATCCTGTAAAACTTTCTCCTTCAGTGATTGCGGGATAACAACTCGTGTACCTCGTAGTATGCATCCATCCACTAAACTTAATTCATCATTGTGTTTTTTATACTCACAATTCATCAAAGGTTTTCCTTTCATTAAGCAGTCGTATACTTCTTTTAAAACCGCATCCTTTGCAGTTTCTCTTTTAATCTCTTCTATTTTCACTGGTAATACTTCATTCATCTGACGGACTTGGTGTAGACATGCTTTATGTATGTCATCCATGAAGTTTTCCCCCTTTTTTTGCCAAAATTGGTGTTCGTGAGAGGGCATCTGCTGTAGCATTATCCTTAGAAGAAACATGTTGGACTTCATAATCAAATCCCTGCAGAAATATCGCATATCTCAACAGTCTCTGGGTGGTCATTTGTGGTAATTCCTTTGAAGGGTTGAAGATTGATGATAATGGTTTATTGTCCGTTCTCAAAATGAACTTTTTTGAATAAATGTACTGGAAAAATTTATTTACTCCCCAGAATATAGCGGTTGCTTCTTTATCAAATTGAGAGTATGATTGCTCAGCAGCCGAAAGAGTCCGAGAAGCGAAACATATAGGTCTCTCTGATCTATCCGAAAGTACATGAGATAGAGTAGCTCCGATACCTGCCGGGCTCGCATCGACCGCTAAAACAAGTGGCAAGTCAGGATCATATGGAATCAACACCTTATCTGACGAAATTTCCATCTTCGTCTTCAACCAAGATGTCTCACACTCTGTTGACCAAATAAATTTTTTCCCATTTTTTAATAGTTCATACAATGGATGTAATAAGCTTGAAAGTTGATTAACAAACCTGCCATAGTAGTTTACTAAACCTAGCCAACTCCTTAGTTCATCTTTGTTTTTCGGCCTCGGAGATTTACTACTGCCTCTACTTTATCCTTGGATTTATGAACTCCTTTCTCCGAAATTTCATGTCCTAGATAAGCTACCTTAGCCTTAAAAAAATTACATTTGTTACAGTTTACTCTCAGGTTATTAATAGACAATCTTTTAAAAACTTCTTTCAGTCGTGTTTTGTGTTCATCCAAAGTTCTACTCACCACTCTAATATCGTCATAAAAAACTGTGACCCCCGAAATACCCTCAAGAGCTTGGGAGATAAATCTCTGCCATTCAGCTGGAGCATTTTTTGTACCAAACATTAATCTATTAACAGCATACACTCCCTTTTGGGTACTAATTGCTTGTACCTTAGCACTTTCACTATCCATTACAATATTCAAATATGCTTGAGAAATGTCAATGGTAGAGAAAAACTTACAGCCACTCATGCTGGAGAAAATTTCATCCAGGGTCGGTATCGGATAGTGATCTGGTTGTAGGACCTTATTCACGGATACTTTATAGTCAGCACACAGTCTAATATCTCCGTTCGGTTTAACTATCGGAACAATAGGAGTGCCCCATTGACTGTAGGTTAACTTTGAAATAATCCCTTCTTTTTCCAATCGATCTATTTCCTTGTTTTCTTTATCTTTGATTGCAAAAGGTACAGGGCGAGGTGGTAGATATACAGGTTTAGAATTTGGTTTCAAATGTAAATGAGCCTCATAGTTAGGAACTTTCCCTACTCCCGGTAAGAAAACGTTAGGAAACTCTTTCTTGAGTTCATCAACAAAGTCATCACTTTCTCTCTGGGAAGAATCCTTGACTTGATTGAAGGTCGGAAAACATACATTGAACAGCTTTAACCATTCTCTACCAAAGATACTGTCTACATTTCCCCTTATTACATACAAATTACCGACAGAAATTTTGTCCTTGTAACATATTTCAACCGTGGCAAATCCAACTGGTCGAATTATTTCACCCGTGTATGTTCTTAAAGGCAGTTCAGTTTTATTCAGAACCTTTTTTGGAAATAACTTTCCAAATACGTGTTAAGACATCGTACTTACAGCAGCTCCTGTATCAAGCTCGAAAGAAGTCTGCTTGTCATCGATAGTACAGTCTAGCATTATCTTACCAGGTCTGTCGACCATCTCTGGTTTAAAAGCATTATCTGAAAGTTTAGATAAGGAATGTGTGGGTTTACCTGATACAGAGATCATATTTATATAAGAGACATTTTGACCTTCATCGACTCCTTCCTCATCTGACTCACATGACACTTGAGCCGTTTGTCGCATGTTTTGTTTTTTCCCTTTACATACCCTGCTGCAGTGACCCTTTTTATGGCAGTTCCAGCATGTTACGTCTGGTGACATCGCACAATTATTAATATGATGGTTTGCTCCACACCTGAAACAGATTAATCTAGATTTCTGTCCATTGGAAAAGGCGAAATTCTTCTTCCTAATTTGAAAATGCTCTTGTCGAGGACACGTTTGATCTATGGATGTGTTCTGTTTCAGATTTGGCTTGTTCATAGCTACAGGCTATGTCCAAACACTGCTTGAAAGTTTTATTTTCATGACATTCGATCAATTTAGATAATAACCTTTCATCAGAAAGACCTGATATGAACTGTTGTCTCAAGTGTTCATCGGCCGTGGAGGCCTTACATTTGGAACATTTAAATTCACATCTGCTTGATAGCTTTCTTAAATCATTTGTAAAACTAAGTATTGACTCACCCGCCTTTTGAACTCGTTTAGAAAACTTATGCTGTTGTGCTATATTACTACCCCTAGGCTCAAGAATGGTTACGAGTGTTTCACACAGTTCCTCATATGTTTTATCTAATGGATTAGCTGGACTTAAGTTAATTCTAAGATCATGGAAGGTTTTTGGAGCTAGTAAATTCAATAAAAATTGTTTCTTCTTGATCTCACTGTTTATTCCATTTAGGTCAAAAAAATTGTTCAGCCTTACCAGGTAACTGCTCCAACTTTCATGTTCAGCATCAAACTTATCAAATTGAGAATATAAAACAGATCGAATAGGTGGTATGGGTTCCTCCACATCTTCTTGATGCATCCTTCGATTTCCATTTCTCCTTTTCGTCGCCATTTTAATATTTAAAAGTAAAAACTATTTTAACATTATGAAAACTTATTTATTCAGAAATTGAACATAACCCAAAACAACATAGGTCAGCTGATTGTAACAAATTTAAATTAATGCAATATAAACATAACACTACCCAATAATACTAAAAAAATAAGTCTGAGCAGTAAACTTAACCTAAATTTCAAGATAAGTTTCAAATGTTGTAAGTTTCAGTATTAAAGCTTGGTCATTTAATTAGAACAAAGGTCTATTTGCTTTATATCACAAACAACAAGCAAACTCACTAATTATTTTCATAGACGTAGGTTGTCAAGTCGCATTGTACTGTACTGTTATCTAAGAATGTCCATTTTAATCGCGTATTGAAAATACGGCCGGCCGGCTTTGACGAGGCTTAAATCGTCAAAGATTAATATTACAGCAAAATAAAAACTTATTTGTGATCGTTCAACTTTCTATTTCTAGGTAGGTAATTTTTTAATTGATAAATAAAGTAATCTGGCGATTAAATGAAAGACGTTTTTGAGTTAATTCAGCTTTTAAGCAGACGATATTCAAAAATGAAGTGAGATGGAAAGACAAAACAATAAATGAACAGGTTCGCCAAATCTTTGACAGCCCAAAATTATTGTAGGCTTTTTATTTTATTGTATCAACAGGCCACTTAAGATATTTACGGCCTGGAATAGTCGTACGAAACATCAACACGACTATTTATTTATGGGGTATTTACGGGATATTTCGTTTTCGAAATACAAGACGACTGTTGGACACTGTCGACACTGCCGGTCAATGGCGAACACTGATTTGTCTTGATTGCGATTCTTCCTCATACCAATCGATGTTTCGTCGTAACGAATACTAATCGAGACAGAACTATTACAGGATGTACTACTATTTGTTAACTGATTTAATGCTAAGATACAATAATTTATCTTAAGAAAATGTTTGTTATCGTTAGGGGTGTGCGAGTAGTGATTTTTGAAGTCGAATTTTATAATATAATAGTCATCATGTTTCTACATAATGGTAAAAAATTATTATCATTACTCAAATACAAATTACAATTTCGAGGCAATTAAACTTAAAAGAGTTATTGAACTAAGAGCAGATATGCAAATAAATAATACCAAAACAAAAGAAAGAAAACCTTTTACTTAAACTCACAATAATTCTTGATTTGATATATATTTTTCAAGCCTAACTTGTGTTTAAGGCTTACCTGGGGTTTGAAATGAAATGAAAACACTAATTATAAGCCATGACCAATTACATGACTCAATTCACGATTAAAATATTTCCTTTGAGTTATTCACACAGGTACATTTTTATTGATGTAACTGTCAACAAAAAAAACTAAGTTTTTATTTATTTGGAATGGTTTCTAAAATATAACAAAAATAATTTTTTTTACAAGATGTAATAATAAATAACCTCAAACTAGAAAATATAAAGTGATATAAAAATTTATTTGCCTTTAATAACTAAAAATAACTTTTTACTTCAAGTTTATTACAAACGAGGTTTCAGTTATATTCGTTAAAGATGGATTGACATTGTGAAAAATGGCCGTAATATTCTTTCGCACGTGCCGATTTCGGGTAAACGGCGGGAGTAACTACTCGACTCGAACTTTCGAGTAATTTGCAATAAGTCGAGTCGAGCCGAGTAGAGTATACTCGGCTCGAAAAAAGCTCGATTCTCGAGCACTCGCACACCCCTAGTTATCGTGTCGGGTATTGCGCAGTAATCTGATCGTATACAACGATCTCGATCTAATCACGAGTATTCACGAGTCGCAATATCGGCAGCCGAAATACATCGCTTGATGCATACCACTACATAATCGCATCGTGTTGAGGCGTTGTTCTAGCCGCTATCGCAACCGTCGCATTTCAAAGCGTCGTCTTTGCTCCGCGATGTTTTCTGTCACTAATGTACTTTCGTCGGCAGTGACTTCTTTTGTTTGGAAGACTTTCCTTACTTGAAAATTTGATCTTTCTTTACAATTTACCCCAAAAAATGCAGTCTATCCGATAGAGTCGGATATCTAGTCAGTCTTACCGGATAGTTATAAAACCCTTGGATCGGATTCGGATATCCGATCCGATCCGAATCCGATCCGAGTTTTCGGATATCCGCACACCTCTAATAAATATAAAATCTTCTATTTAAAATCTTCATTTAAAAAATCTTCAATTTCTAACATAAAGGAGAAAAGGTTTGATCTCCAAAATTTTACTGTGGAATCTCAGGTCTGCTGAGTTTCAATGCCAAAATGGCCAGATTATAGGAATGTTCTCAAAATGTATGAATGTTTGTAAACATACATCCCTTTATTGTAAATGGGATGAAGATTTAGTTTTAAATAGTATAATTGGCCTGGTTGGTTTGAGGCGATTGTATTGCGTTGGGTTGCAGTGAAGGACAAAGCCGCGGTGTTGGTGGAAGTGGACAAGCTGCAGAAGGTGCGGGACGAACTGTCCAACGAAGTGTCGAGTCTCGTGGCACAGCTGGAGCAGGAGAAGAGCAAGGTCCGAGCCCTGACCGAGGCTAAGGACAAGGTGAGGGCGAAACTCTTTCTCAGCTTTGATGCATTTTGCTGTAGGGCATAGGGGTGGTGGGTGAGATGGTTAAAAATTACTCAAGCACGGTCGAGTAGTTCAGACTAATACAAAATTCGAGTTGAGTAATTAGGAAGCATTTTTCCAGGTTATTTTGGCGGTAAGCTCACAGTTTTGATTCATAATGCTCAAAGAGCACACTTAGTTTTGATAAGTGACTCAGAGTGCAACGTAACAACATTACTTGGTCATCTGATAAGTGAAAGGATGTTGACAAGTTTCAAGATTAAAAACTAGGGATGGGTTGGTACCACTTTTTTCAAAGTCAGTACTGGTTCTTGACGAGATTGGTTATTGGTTCTTAGTACCAGTACCTTCGGTACATTATCACAATGTGTTGAATGTTGTAATGTACTTTCAAACCTATAGGCAATCTGTTATGCTATTGTTTTATAAATGTTTTAATTTTGATGTATAGGCCTAAGTTTCAACAACCTACTATCTTTTTTTTATTTTACTGGATATAAATAAAAAAAATTCTTACAACACTTAAAAATATACACACTATAAGTAGGTTTACGTACCTCCGTCATCAATCCTAAATAATCATAAATGGATTACTGCAGTTTTGAGACTCAAGGTCTCATTGTTAAATCTTCAAAAATGTCAAGAATTACATTTAAACACATATTTTTACACCACAATTCACGAGAACACGAGAAAACATTTAAATAAATTAATCGCATGGCTGGCCAAGACAGTCCTAGACACCGCACACATTGAAGGTTATGACCCGATTATCCGATGCCTGCTTGGTTTCGATGACTTGAATAAGTTTTCTGACTTGAATAAGTTTGCCAACAAAATAATATTTTACAAGCGATATGTGGACGATACTGTTGTAATATTCAATGGGAATTTAAGACAATTAAATCTATTTATCAATTTCCTGAACAGCATCAAACAAAATTTATAGTTCACCCTGGAGACAGAAGAAAACAAATCGATAAATTTTCTGGACTTAGCATTAACGAAAAGTAACAATAGCCTTAATTTCAAAATATATAGAAAACCTACTACCACGGATCACACAATACACGCCGCTTCAAATCACCCCCAATCCCATAAAATGGCCGCATATAATAGTTTTGTTAATAGACTACTAAATGTTCCACTATCACAACCTGACTACAATAATGAATATTTAATACTGAAACAAATTGCAGTCAACAATGGTTATCCCAGTAACATCATAGATTCCATCATTAGTAAACAGATAAATAAAAATCAAACCAGAACGGTAAACAATAGCAATTAATAGAATATGGGCCCCAATTACATTACACACGAGCTAAAGAATCATAACATAGTCTTGGCAAATAATTTTTTAATAAAATGGCAAATAAAACTTCTAATAAAATAGAACAAAACTTGAGCACAGCCCATCATATTAAAGATAACAACAGCTTAGATTGCACTGGCGTGTACAAATTATCCTGCAGCGACTGTCCGAAAGTTTATTTAGAACAAACTGGGCGTTCCTTTCGAGAAAGATGTGGCGAACACCTGCCTAAAAATAAATTAAAAAGTCACCGCTCCAGCTTCGCAGAACATCTAGCTAATGAGAACCATAGCGTAAAGAGCTGCAGTGAGAATATGAGCATTTTACATGAATTGTAAAAAAGGCCCCATCATGAACGAATATGAGAATTACGAAATATACAAAGCCTTGAAAACATCGCCTAGTGACGTCTTAAACGACAAATTAAATTTTGTCTCCAACGTATTATTTGACAGTCTGGAAGCTCTATGTCACCAAAGGATTATCAATAATCACAACAATCAGCTGTTCCCCCCTCCCCAACGTCATCGAAACCAAGCAGGCATCGGATAGTCGGGTCGTAACCTTCAATGTGAGCGGTGTCTGGGACTGTCTTGGCTGGCCACGCGAATAATTTATTTGAATTTTTTTTGTGTTCTCGTGAATTATGATGTAAAACTGAGTTTAAATGTAATTCTTGACGTTTTTGAAGATTTGACAATGAGACCTTGAGTCTCGAAACTGCAGCAATCAATTTATGATTATTTAGGATTGACGACGGAGGTACATAAACGTACTTATAAAGTGTCGATTATCAATCCTGGAGGCAAAAAATGAATAAACTTAAAAATATATTTACACTTATACTGTATTTACATACAAGATGGTAAATATACAAAAATGGTGGAAAGTGGTGATCGATTCGATTGGTCACACCAGTCATCATCAGGCCCAATGAGAGACTCATTGGGAGTCTCTCAGGAACTCTGGGACTCATTTCAGTCTCTCATTGGGCTTGATGATGATTGGTGTGACCAATCGAAATCGATCGCCACTTTCCACCATTTTTGTATATTTACTATCTTGTATGTAAATACAGTATAAGAGTAAATATATTTTTAAGTGTTATAAGACTTTTTTTTTATTTATATCCAGTGAATACAACAACACGTATCACGCTAATCAAGAAATTATTTTTATTTTAATAAAAAGTTATCTCCTGTTAACAGGTAATATAAAAATGATATACTCTGTGAAATAAAAGAACAGAATTAAAGTTTATTTCCTATAATAATTTGACAATTCCTATAGAAAGTAATTCCATTCCAGTTAATTTTGAAAATTTGTGTCAAAAGTATTTTTAGTAATTTTTAGTCGACCTCCAATAATAGTATGCGGCGGCATTTGCAATCGGTGCAATGCCTGTGGCAATCAATGTCTTGAGTGACTGGCAGTTACTCCCACCAATTACCATGGGCACCGAAGTACCAGTACCGACATTTTGACATGGGTTCTCAGTATGTACGGTACTTTTCCAAAGAATCAGTGGTACCAAGAACAGTCTTAAGGTACCAACACACCTCTAACAGTTTATGAAGAGATTTAAAACTTTTTAACACCAAAGAAAGGTATAAAATTACCTGGTATACTGCCAAATGATTCAAATGTTGGTTTCAACGACCGTTTGATTGAAACCTCAAGGGTTCATTTTCAAATTGTAGTCAAGCTAATTTAAATATTTCTCTTCAAGGTTGATGCTGTAGAAAAGACGTCATCACACTTAATACAACATTTATATGAACTGATAAACATTAAACATAAATTTTAAAAAACTGGCCAGTATTTAATAAAACCACACATGTGTCGTTGACTGAAGTTGAATCATTTGGATTTGAAATACATTTGAAATAGTTGAAACCAACGTTTAAATCATTTGGCAGTATACCAGGTAATTTTATACCATACTTTTCTTTGGTAATATTACAATGATTCGGAGGCTATTCAATTATGAAAATTCGGTACATTCATTATTTTAGAAGTATGCTTTGAAAAGTAATTTCAGCTTGTTGTTAAGAGCATAAAAAGATAGCCCAGGATAAAGGAGACAAAGTACCCAATTTTATAATTTGACGAGTAAAATTGATTTAATTATGATTCATTGTATTTCAAAAACTAAATTTCAAACAATGTGAAAATGTTAAATTTTTATTTTACAATTAACCCCTCTACTCGGTATTCAAGCAGTTTGCTCAACACTCGACTCAAATTTCATAAACCACCACTTATCCACCCCTGCAGTTTGGAAAATGTGAGAATTCTTTGTGTATTTTTTTAAACCGTATTGGCAAGTACAGTGGAACCTCTGTTAACCGTCACCCTGGGGACCGAGAATGAGACGGTTAAGAGAATAGATGGCTAACAGAAATTGCATTATAAACCTGTATATAGTAAGTGTAGATTTAAAAGGATTTCGAAGATAATAATACATATATGTTATTAAATAACATACATACAAGAGTATAACAGAATGCTAAACTAAGTAGTAATTGTTAATTTTTTTTACGGCGTCTATTATGACACATTTAAAGTGCAGTAGTGGTGACGGATAATCGAGGTTCTACTGTAACAGCAGCTCTACCACTGTAGTTAAATTAGGAGCAATAAAATTTTCAAGGTCACTAGTTTTTTTGAAACATTTGGTTTTTGCTGATTACTTCTCATTATAAATTAACCAAAATAATATGGCCTTGAAGCATCTTGAAGCATCTTTTGATTCTAACTTTAAGGCCTCGGGGGCCCCTCTGCACTAAGCTCATTTGGTGCCCACTATAATTATTTCTTAGCACTAATTTGGGGATAAGATTTCTAATCATCAGTTTTGAGGTAATTTTAATGGAGGACCAGCCGTGGAACGTACTCAGCAGAGAAATATTACTGAGTCTATAAAAGGGTAGTTCACAGAGCAAATTCTTCATATTAAACACAGGTTTAAACTGAACTTAAAAATGAGTTAGTAACAGTACCTTGTATTTAATCATCACTGGAAGAGAGTTTGTCCCTCGGTGTAGCCTACAAGTGGCGGCGTGCGACGTCGGCCTGGGAGGGAAATGAAGTCTCGTGTGATCTAGAGCCCTTGATGAACGGAAATCGAGCGAATGTTCGAATCACTTTTGTCTTGATGTCACGAACGCGGACGCGCGATTGAAGACGATTTCTTAGTCTATATCAATCTTGCCACAACAACCGCACAACTAAGTTTTTTTTGTAAAACTTGTTTTTGACACCTGGCAACAAATTTTACTAGAAGAACACAATTTGATGTCTACCCTGATGAAGCTTCCCCAGGAATCGAAACTGCAGTAGCCGTATTCTGACTACTTTTGATCACTAGATATCCAAACCATTTCTTTGTCTAGTGATCCAGTGGCTAACATTATGAAAGTTGTCAACACCCTGGACTCAGGAGTCCCATGACCCTGGGACACAGTCTCAGCAACGAATTGAGCATGACTATAATTTATTCAGTTAATTTAGCATTTTCTAAAATTTTTGTCTCAGGTTTTATTTCTGTATTTTAATGCACTTAAATTCACAGCCAACAAATAAGAAGAACGTTCGTTTCAATGCATCTAGTGAAGCAACCAGAAGCAAATGAATCTAAGAAGGCTGATTGGTAATTATTTATTTTAATTGTATTTTGGTGGAGGTTAATAAAAGAATTTAGTGCCTAATCGGGAAAGGAGGAACTGATCAGTTTAACATAATCAAAATCTATATCAAAGCGTTTCGCTGGTGTTATAGGGTAGGTGCACTCTCAAAATCTCATTTGTTATTTATATTTTGAAATACGTCTTAATCTGTTAATTTCAAAGCTGTCGTTATTTGAACTTAAACTTAACCCAATTCACAAGTTGGGGTGAGTTTATTTTCATGTCCCTTCCACAAACATCCCTGTTGAGATTCTCCAGGGCACACTACATGATTGCAGTTATCCCAGCTTGAAATAATATGGGGGGGCACTTCATAGAAAAGTGAAAATCATCCCTGACACTCCAGCGCTTGTATCATCCCTTACCTCCATCCTTGTATCATTCAAGATCAAAAGGCAGAAGAGACCGAAAAAGGCATATTAAACACCTAATGAGGCTCATCAAAGATTTAAAAAGGCACATCAGACTTACCAAAGGCATAGATGGTTAACATGTGTTCTGTTAGCATCCAGAAGCTCTCATACTGAAGACGATATGCACCACTTACTGGCAGTTGCCCTGATGTGGATGTCAGTCGGTGTGAGGTCCAAGGGGCAGTCCAAGGAGGCCCCATGTCTGCTACTCAGGGCTCCAGACATGATGAGGCTGCTGATTTTGATCCAAATTGGTTCACCAGACAGTTGTCTTAAACACCAAAGTAGGGCCGACCACTGACACCTGCAGAATAACCACAAGCCTTGGTCGATAAGCCTCTGTATTAGGGTTTCCTACTGAACTGTCTGGTCCAGAATGACGCCTAGAAGCTTCCCCTGATCCTGAAGACCATTAATGGGTCTCAGCAGTGTCAGAGGTCCATTCCCTGTCAGGTACCTTCTCCTTGTGAAAAGGACCACCTCAAAGTTTGAAGGGTTGAGAGACCAAACTCAGTGCACCCTCTTGCCATTAACCCCATGAGGTCAGTGAGTGTGTAATTGAATCGTTTATTTCAGAAACAGCATAACCAACATTTTTTTGGAATTTGACTTTTTAGTATTTTCAGTATCTACAACATGAAATACATCGTTTGGTGCAGACACATCACAACTGCGACTAACCGTAGGGCTTCAAACTGGGCATTGAATCAGTCGTTTAGTGCAGAAACCACTCAAGTGACTGCCAGTTGTGTTGTTTCTGCAACAAACTCAGGGTAATATTTTTTTTTGTGTAGAGCGATGTTGACAACCCGGCTGTTATCGTGCCCATGTGCTCTTAACTTCCTTTCTGTAGGTCAGTGGAGTACAGTTGTTTACATAATAATAGTTAATGTAAGCAAATATTAAAAGTTTTCACTTAAGTTGTTTCTGCAATAAACGCTGTTTTCAAAATAAATTATATTGGTTTACTAATTTTCTGAGGTTTGTTTGTTAATAATTTCTATCAATAAATAGTTTCATTTATATTTTTGTTTTTTTTAGTAAGTCCAAGCCTGCAATCTGTCAGAAAATTAGTAAACCAATATAATTTGTTTTGAAAACAGCGTTTATTGCAAAAACAACAAAAGTGAAAAAATTTTAATAATTTTTTTTTTTCGGTGGTATGTCAACATTGATGATTAAGACCAACATCCAGGACTTTAAAAACCTCGGTAGTTAACAATAAAAATATACTAAATTAAAATGTTTGTTACTTAAAAAATAAACAGTTTTTTTTAATTTCCATAAAATTTAAAAAATGTTAGTGTTGCTGTTTTTGAAATAAACAATTCAATTGAACTACCAAACACTGGCATTGTATGTTAACCTGGGATCGTCATTGTATCCTTGAGCAAACACCCGTTGTCGTTTAGTCTCCTGATGAGATCGTCAGCAACCAGATTCCACTGAAACTCACCCTGGACATCCTCTTGTGGTCTGTGGTACCATCTCCTCTCCCTGAAGAGGGAGCTTTTACCTTCCTGCTGCAGAGCAGATTGTCAATCCAGCTGCAGGTAGACTCACTGAACCCATGAGATCTGGCAGCCCTTGTGTTTACTTAATAAGAGGTTTTTCTTTATGACTATCAGATTGGTTTTTCGTATATAGAGTCTTTTCTTTATTTCTGTTCCAGAGGTTTTACACAACAGGTAAGGTGTATAAAAAAACTGTTTGTGAAACTTAGCATGAATATAAGTGACATTTATTTCAACAAAGAAAAGAGTGCCTAGTGATTTGGAGGGGTTGGAGTACCTTTTTATAGGGGTTGGAGTTTGAGGAGGGTAGTAATACTAAGAAACATTTGTATCTATGGTATACCAATAAACATTACTCGAGAATTAGACTTGTGACCACCGCCGATAATTTTTAGAAGTTAAGGTCACCATCTTGGAACTGCCATATTGGATGTGACAACCTGTAAGTCGGTTTTTAACGATTTTGAGATTTTGGTATCAATGGATGCCGAAAAAGAAATACATCTTTCTAGTGAGAACTCGTATCTCCCAAAAATGATACAATATTGATTATAGGGTCACCTCGTAAGTCTGTATTTTTTAAGGCAGTTTTACTTTTTATAGCGAGACCTCGTATGTGTGTGCAACACCTCATATATAAGATTTTTCCCATAGGATTTTCCCACATAAACAACTTTTATTTTATATAATGAGATAAAGAGTTATCACAGTTCAGAAGACAGATTCGGTTTGTTGGCTCTCCTGAAAAAGTTGTAAAAATCATCTTACGTGATATCACTTCTTAAGCTAGATTTTCCAAACTAGATTTTCTTGCTGATTAATATAAAATGAGCTGTTTCTAAAAATATTGTTTTGTTTTCAATATCTACTGGAATAAAAATCGGTTCATTCCTCTTGGACACTTCCAGGTCAAAATATTTTTAAGATGGTTTTTCTTGTATCTCTGATTCTAATCAAAGAAACAAAGTATGACGTTTGTTTTGGTCTTCCTTTAGTGATTTAACCTCTTCAATTTCAACTATTGATCATCTAAATCTGATGAGTCAGAGTTTAGGTATAAAGCTCCAGTCGGCTTAAAATTTATTTCCAAAATTAATTTTTATTTTTACCAAGAGACATAACTTTTAAATTGTCTGTTCTGGTCTTAAATAATTCATACATTCTTGGCTGTTATTTGATAATTAATCATGAAAATCGGGCTGTTTTAAATTATGATTCCGATGATCATAAAATTGATACTTTTATCTTAAGAAGCTGAAAAGAAGATATCTTGGGTTTTAAACTAGATAAAACGTTCGTCCATGTCTTAAAGTATTCAAAATATCTTTAGCTCACCATTTAGTCAGTCTTTACCACCCAACAGTTATCTGAAGAGGACCCTGAAGAATATCTCAAGTTGTTTTGATACAATCTATACAAATTTTTCTCGGTATTACTACGCTCCGCAAACTCACCCTTCCCCCCCTTAAAATGGCAGTCTCACCCTCCAAATATTTAAAGGCCTTTTCAATATTGAAATAAATGTCACATAAAACATTCATGCAAAGTTTCAAAAACAGAGTAAATTATTACAGTGTAAAACTATCAAGTATAGGCTAGTTAATCCGAGCAATTAAGTTAAACTCTATTCCGATTATGATAGTTTTGCTCTACTATTATTCTAACAGTGTTAATAGATTATTTTTTAGTCCATGCATTAAAATCGATGACTACTAAAATACATCCCTTTGCATGATAATAATTAATTAATTAACTATCTTGACTTGCCATTCCTGCCTCATAGTATTCACTAGTGCTTTGGGAATCAGACATGGTCTTCTATCTTGGTCCTCAAAAGTCTTTTAGTGCTTTCATTCACTTTCTTACCTAAATGTTAAAAAATAACTTTGGTTTGACTTAAGTCTAGGAAATCACCTACGACTTGAGCAAGATGACTATCAAGCCGACTTCCTCCATTAGTTGAGTTTTAACGGCATTGGGGCTATAATTCAAAGCTTGTATAGTTCAAGACTATAATTTTAAAGTTCACAAAGTTTTAGAGTGACGTTCCCTATTAAGTATGTCATCTCATTGCAAACTTCCATTTTACTCCTGTTTTGGCAGTTAAAAGTTCACATAGTTCTAGAGTGATGTTTTCTATTAAGAATGTCAATTCATTGCAGACTTGTATTTTACTCCTGTTTTGGCAGTTAGTGTTGATTTCATCATTTAAATTTTATTTGGGGACACTCGCTGCTCAGCAGCTTTTAAGTTTTTGTTTAGTAGCTGTTAAATCAATTTTTATATGCAGGGGGGTTAACTTTGGGGGCCCTGGGGCAAGAATGGCCAGCGGGGCCCCCCATATCTTACTCAAGCATGTGTGAAACTTTAAAAAAAATTGTTTTCCTTTTCAATTTTTTACAGGCCATAAGACTTAATTATTTTAATAAACATAATTTATGAATAATTAATAAAATTTAAATAGTGTAGAGAGTTAATTGATAGTAAGGTACAGTAAAAGCATGTAATATTTTTACAATCTTTTTATCATTTATATACAACACACAGTTACCGAAACATTATTTCATTACAGAAACATTTGATCCCTTCTTTGTGTCTTCTAGCAGGAAAAGTCGTCATCTACTTATACATTTTTTCAACACTGTCATTTTCAATTGAGTGTAGAGCTAAGCTACTTAGTTATTTTGAATTATTGTGCTTCTTAAATAGCTTTTTATAATATTTAAGAAAGTTCTGCCTTTTCAACGTTTAATGAAACATTTAAGTACATAATGCACACTATGCACACATCAAGATAACTGGAAGACATTCCCAAGTGTTGTTATTGCCGTAACATGAACAGAAATTAGCCAGCCAATGTAAAACTAATGCAGAGTGTCTACCAGATTTCACATATGAAATTTACGTTTCTCTTTTGCCTTTCCCGATTATTCCAAAAATTCCCTATCAGTGAAATCGCCATATTGCCACATAAAACAAATTCTTAAACACAATATTTTTTGTAAAATACAATATTTTTTTACGGCTGCAATGCAACCACGAGACTTGCTGGCCGTGGAAACACTGAGAGATTTTCCGGCTGTAATATGACCAAGAGATTTTAATAAACGACTGCGCTTTGACAGCCGCGATGCAATCAAAACATGCAATAGCTACGAAAAGAGCAAGCGCTTCTCCCCAATGCGATCGAGAGATTTGCCAGCCTTAGTATAAATTACAGATTTTCCGGCCGCAACGTGGCCAATAGATATGACGACCTCGAAAAGAGCGAGAGACTTGTCGGCCTCAATATATTAAAAAATGCCACTGACGTAGAAAGACAATGAACAAAAAGATACATCAGTCGCCCGCGAAACGGTACCAGCGAGAGACTTGTCAGCCGCGGAACGACCGGGAAATATGCCTGACAGCCAGTGAATAAATGACAGTTTTTTTGGCCTCGATGTGGTTGTCGTCCGCGATGCAATCAAGAGATCTGTCGGCCGTGAAAAAACAAGTGATTTTCCGGACACGAAACAAGCGAGTCATTTTCCGGCCGCGGGACGTGCGAGCAACTCTCCGGCCAGGAAGCGATTTTCTGGCGTTAATCTGACCGATATATGTGACGGCCACGAAAAGAGAGAAAGACTTGACGGCATCAATGATACCGAGAGATTAGCCAGCCGTGAAAATTGAGTGAATTTCTGCGGCAATGCAGCCGAGAGATTTTCTAGCCACAAATTAAATAAATCATTCAGGTTTAGTTAATAAATTATAATCCCAAATTATTGGATACCTAGCAAAGGCTCCCAATCCCTTATAACACAGTTTCTGTAACCTTTGATTCTAAAACAGTTATTACATTATTAAAAACTACGGTAACATGGTCAAATAAAAACAGTTGTAGAAAAAAATTCAAGTCTCAAAGCTGTTCAAACTAATCACCTTTTTACTGATTTAAACCTAAGAAATATCATGTTTTCTGAAAATAGTACGGTCGCATCAAGGTCGGGGTCGGGTCCGGTTTTATGCTCCCTCGGCCAGGGCATGAGTAATAATGAACTTCGTAAAGAGATGGCACTCCCATGTTAACTCGGTGGTAAGGGAACAGCAGTGCTATCTGAATAAAGTGCTACGAACTAAAAAGATCGATGCGATATATCGATGGTCATCGATGCGACATATCGATCGTCGTCGATGCGACATATCGATCGTCGTCGTCTGCTTTGTTTATATTTTCGTTTTCTTGTTTTGTTTGCTAGACTTTCAATTTTAATGACTTTACCAGTTTGTTTAGATTAAGTGCGTTTGCCGCTAGGGCAAGTTGTTTCGCGAAATACTGTACTGAGTGATTCTTATTGTGCTTAAATTTGTTTGTTTTGAAAGGAGGGATACACAGCTAACTCACCTGAAGATCTGGTGTAGGAGGACATAAAGGAACACAAAACACATAATATTTCGTCCCTACTAGGGACTTCCTCAGATGAGGTGGAGAGAAGAATTGTCAGTTATAACACAGTTTTGAATATTCACAGTTCAGTGTTGCCAACACTATATCACTTAAAAATGATTTGTAGATTTTTTATACATATATACATGATCCTTCCCAACGACTTCATTCTTAACCAGTCTAATAAAATTCATTCTGGAAAAGAACAATTTTCAATTTCAAGACAAACATTACCTCCAGATCAAGGGCACCGCCATGGGGACAAGGATGGCCCCATCTTATGCAAACCTTTTTATGGGAAAGTTTGAAGAGAATTTCTTGAAGAAACACAGTCATCAACCCATCTGCTGGTTCAGATACATCGATGACATATTTATGATATGGACCCATGGCGAAGAGAACTTGAAGACTTTCTTGGAAGACCTCAACAGCTTTGGACCACTAAAAATTCACCTGGGAGTACTCTAGATCCACTGTAAATTTCCTGGACCTCACCCTTAATGTTTGCAATAACAACATCACAACCTCCATATACATAAAACCCACCAATCGCCAACAATACCTTCACTTCACCAGCTGCCATCCGAACAACACCAAAAGGTCCATCCCCTACAGTCTGGCCTTAAGAGGTAACAGACTCATTTCCAGTAATGAAAACCGGCAACACTACAACCACCAACTCCAAAAAGCCCTAGAGAAAAGAGGTTACCCTAAAAACCTCATAAAAACCCAAATGACAGCTGCTGAGAAACCAAAACCTCAGATGAAGAACAATAAAACAGAACATTTAAATCTAATCACCACTTACCACCCGGGCCTACAGCAACTTAACAATCTTCTTAAAACAGGCTTCAAAATTCTTGAATCATCTAGTGTTACCAAAAATCTTCTTCAAAAACCCCCCTCCTTGGTTTACAGACAACCCCCCAACCTCAGAAACATCTTAGTACATCCAAAACTACCAGAATCTTCATCTCCACCTTCAGAAAGACCTCCCCCTGGCTCATATCCGTGTAACGAAAGCAGATGTAAATCCTGTAAAATAAATCCTCCAGTTGAATTCTTCTCAAGCACTTTCCATAAAAAGGACTATAAAATCCAAGGCCACCACACTTGCTCCTCAGAAAATCTTATCTATCAGTTAGAATGTACACAATGCCCTGCACAGTATATAGGCCTAACAACGGAGACTTTAAGAAAACGCATGAATGGACACCGCCACGATGTTAAAACAAGCAAAGATAAACCAGTGGCACAGCATGCTCTGACTCATAAACTTCAATTTGATGACTGCTACACAACCAAAGCCATTAGATCTTTCCCCAAAAATCAGTGTAACAGTTCTATGCTCAGGAGGTGGGAATTAGCCTACCAGTTTGTCACAAACTCCAGAGCCCCACCAAACCTCAACATTAGATAAATACCCCAATTTCCATTCCATATCCGTTCACCACATTCCCACTCACAGCTAACTCAGAGCTCAAAATAGTGCAATAACTCAATAGTGTCAATCATGTATATATATGTATATAAAATCTACAAATCATTTTTAAGTGATATAGTGTTGGCAACACTGAACTGTGAATATTCAAAACTGTGTTATAACTGACAATTCCTCTCTCCACCTCATCTGAGGAAGTCCCTAGTAGGGACGAAATATTATGTGTTTTGTGTTCCTTTATGTGTTCTGTGCTACTTCACACCAGATCTTCAGGTGAGTTAGCTGTGTATCCCTCCTTTCAAAACAAACAAATCCTAGCCAAGAGCTTTTCTTTCACCAACATAACCTTATTGTGCTTAAAGTGATTGATAGAAAATAAATACATAGATCTTTACATAAAAGCACTTAATAAAAATTAACTTAGTCAATTTTTATTAAGTGCTTTTATGTAAACATCTACGTATTTATTTTCCATCAATAGCTTTAAGCACAACATGGATCACGCAGTACAGTATTTCGCAAATCAACTTACACTAGAACAACTTTCTGCAAACGTACCTTAGGTATTTTCCCACACTCAAATTAATTCCAGCTCGTTATGGTTGTGTACACGTCGCGTCGTGACAGAAAATCAGGGAAAACGGAACGGGAAGTTAGCAGATCGTTATCGTCGTTCTGATTGGCTGAATCAGTGAAGAAGAAGAAAGTCATGTTTTTACAACGCCATCTGAATAAAGTGCATCGAACTAACCCGCTCCAATAAGCTTACCACTTGGCTCCATTTAAGTGTCAGACCGGTGGCCAGGGGCCCCTCCGGGTTGCGCCCCGGTGGTCGTTACGGCCCTGTTTATATGGCAAATACGAAACTTTAAGGGTGTCTAGGGTTTGACTGGGGCTCTTTCCTTTACTTTAGACCTCATTAATTTTATTTCCGGGAAAACTTTACGTTTAGCTCTTTCTTACAACACCTAAATTATTAAAATCGGTATAGAACTACACGACGAATCTTAATCACAAAAAACCCCTAGCGTATTAAAAAAGTATAGATGATTAAAATAATTGACAGGTGATCAAGCGGAAACATAGCAACATGAGGGAAGCAGAGAGTGAATAGTTGTTTTGTTGCCATTTGTATTGGGCTATGAATTAATGATGCTATCTAACAAAAGGTCGCTGTTAGATTGTAAAAAGACCCGAGTTTGGACCGTTCCCGATCAAAACTTTAAAAAATACCACTGGTGCTGAAAAACACAAAAATACACAAAATAGATTTTTAATATTAAAGCTTGCCATAATGTAATGTGAGGTATAATCAGATTTGTCATGTCAGAGACTGAAAAGTTTTGGTTTTAATTGAAAGGTAAATAAAATAAAACAGTTTAGTTTTAACTTTTTTATATGTGGTAGAAAACAAACAGCAATTATAATATAAGAAAAAGATTTGAGGTTAGGAAGGCTCTAGGCCAGGTTACATTTGGTAATTGAGGAAAGGATTGCCAGAGAACTTACCCATCTGGATGACTAGGAGTCCCACTAGCACAAAGATACACAGAAAGAACACATTAACTTGAAAATTTTCGGGACAACATGCCCCTTTCTCAATCAGTTGAGAAGTGAGGAGTTTGAACTGTAGCAGGTTTGCCAACTTAACTGTCAAAACACTTAATAAAACTATGACTGTTCACACTTATACAACAATATGTACACTATATACAATTTAACTTAGTTCTCTGGCTGGAAAGGGTGGGGGTGTGTTTATGGGTTGGTTATCTAAGGTTTAATTCAGAATTTCTCAGATTCTCAAACATCTTATTGGCATTGGTTATGGTTCTGTTTATTTCAGAGAGAAAGTGTGGGCAGGTGTCCAGAAGTAGGCTGTAGGTGGAGGCTAGGCCCTCTCTGACATTGGTTTCTTCTAAACTGTAAATATGAATCATGTGGGCCATGGTATCTCTAATTTGTGCTTTGAATAGGTTATCAATTGGTTGCTTCATATAATTAGGTAAGCCTGAATTTATTGGTCTGTAGAGCCCATTTGGGCTTAGGCCTAGGCTTAAGCAAGCATTCAAGAACCAAATATGAGTTTTAATCTTGGGCAATTTGTAGGCAAAATTTTTGAACTGTTTCAACCATTTCAATTGGAAGTTCATTGTAGGAAGAAGGAAAAGGAAAAGAAAAAGAAAAAGAAAAAGGATAGCAGGAAAGGAACACAATAAAAATGAAGAGATGAAAGTGAAGGGAATTTGCTGTACTGTAGATTTGAGGTTAGGAAGGCTCTATGTCAGGTTACATTTGGTAATTGAGGAAAGGATTGCCAGAGAACTTACCCATCTGGATGACTAGGAGTCCCACAAGCACAAAGATACACAGAAAGAACACATTAACTTGAAAATTTTCGGGACAACATGCCCCTTTCTCAATCAGTTGAGAAGTGAGGAGTTTGAACTGTAGCAGGTTTGCCAACTTAACTGTCAAAACATTAAATAAAACTATGACTGTTCACACTTAAACAATATGTACACTATATACAATTTAACTTTAGTTCTCTGGCTGGAAAGGGTGGGGATGTGTTTATGGGTTGGTTAACTAAGGTTTAATTTAGAATTTCTCAGATTCTCAAACATCTTATTGGCATTGGTGATGGTTCTGTTTATTTCAGAGAGAAAGTGTGGGCAGGTGTCCAGAAGTAGGCTGTAGGTGGAGGCCCTCTCTGACATTGGTTTCTTCTAAACTGTAAATATGAATCATGTGGGCCATGGTATCTCTAATTTGTGCTTTGTATAGGTTATCAATTGGTTGCTTCATATAATTAGGTAAGCCGGAGTTTATTGGTCTGTAGAGGCCATTTGGGCTTAGGCCTAGGCTTAAGCAAGCATCCAAGAACCAAATATGAGTTTTAATCTTGGGCAATTTGTAGGCAAAATTTTTGAACTGTTTCAACCAAGCCAAAAATGTCAACAAATTTTTGGCTTGGTGAATTCAAGAAAGCCGGGGAGGTCCTTCAAATATTAGTGAACTAAAATTAACTTTCCAGCCAGAGAACTAAAGTTAAATTGTATATAGTGTACATATTGTTTAAGTGTGAACAGTCATAGTTTTATTTAGTGTTTTGACAGTTAAGTTGGCAAACCTGCTACAGTTCAAATTCCTCACTTCTCAACTGATTGAGAAAGGGGCATGTTGTCCCGAAAATTTTCAAGTTAATGTGTTCTTTCTGTGTATCTTTGTGCTAGTGGGACTCCTAGTCATCCAGATGGGTAAGTTCTCTGGCAACCCTTTCCTCAATTACCAAATGTAATATAAGAAAAAGTAATCTAATCAATGTAAATTAATGTATTTCACAAAACACAGAGTATAAAATAACTATTCTAAAAAATAATTGTTAAACATCGGAGCGGAGCGCCCCCTAAATTTAAATTTAGTCCCAGTTATAGAACAACTATTTTTGTAACTTTTTAATTTACTTTAGATTTAGATCTTGAAATTCATTCTCTTGTTCCAGAATAAAAGGCGAACTGATTCAAAGTGAAGACGTCAATGGACAGATACAATATCTACTTTTGAGGATTTCTCCATTGAGGTTTGAATTCCTCACTGTCTGAGACTGATTTTTATGCATAAGTGGATTGATTGATCCCATTTGTATGATGGATTAAGCATTTTATATGAAGTGTAGTTTGTCGGAGGTAATTATTTTCCACATCATGATCTGTGGCATTTTAATGTTAGGTTTGTTCATTCTTTCCATCGGTGTCTAATGTGGATAGTATTTTTTGTTAAGCTAGTATTAAGAGGATAAAATTTATTTAGGAGTGTCTAGGATAAAGACTTCATTTTTTTAAACCCGGTTGAGATAAGTTAATGGATTAATTATGTTTCCCCGCAAGTCAAAAATTGGGATTTTTCCTCTTAGTGTCTGGATTTGATTTGATAAATTAAATTTTTTCCTTTTTCATAAGATCATTTATTTGTACTACCCAAATTTACTGGTTTGAGCCAGCTGTAGGAAAGATATCAGCAAAATGTTTTGGAACTAATCTACTTAAGTTTTACGTTTTGAGTTAAGCCGGGGAGGTCCTTCAAATATTAGTGAACTAAAATTAACTTTAAAAAATCCACAAAAAATTTCAAACTACTAATTTTTTATTTATAGGCAATATATTGGCCAAATTTTATAACATTGCAGGTTTATTTAAAACTGATCACATATTTATTTAAGTTCATATCACCTTCTCTGATGAAAGTGTGATTACATTCTATTTATAACTCTTGTTATTTCTACTTGTAATTTTATGAAATGTTTGTCTAATTAAATTTATATTTATAGATTTCTTTGTTTATTTTCCAACCCTCGACGAGAAATTAAAGAGTTATGACTTTAAAGGTTAATTACCTGCTTGTCAGCCTCTTTATCCATCTTGTAATTTTTTATAGATTATGCGTTTTTACAAAGCATGTTGTCATCTTCAGAAATTTCCACTCATTTGCTTAGACTAAATTCAAATTTGATTCAGTGATATGAATATTAACATAAATAACACAATGTGAAATACCCCTGTTGCAGCAGACCTGCATACTCAGCGAATTTCAAGTGTGCAAAACCATATTTAGATCGAACATAGCAAGATATGACATGTTTTTGAAATCTCCATCAGAATAACATGGGGAATGAGTATGCAGGTTTGATGAGACAGGTATGTTAAAATTGGGTGGTTTTAATTCAATATTTAATAGATCTTAACTAGATGAAACCGTATACTAAGTTTTATCGAGATATGTCAAGAAATAAGGAAGAAATCGATTTTTTTATTTCCCATAAGAATAACATGGGGAATGAGTATGCAGGTTTGCTGCCACGAAAATGGAACTATAGAGGATTTTAGACTAAAATAAATTAGATTTCATCTAGATGAAGTCAAAAACTAAGATATGTTTTATTAAGATATGTTGAGAAATATGCAAGATATAGAATTTCACTTATTTCCCATAAGGTTAACATTGGGCAACGTACTGTGTTTACCACTTACAATATCTCGGTAACCAATGGTTATAGAGCAATGATTCAAAATACTAAATTGTTTGTTTTTTCGAGCTGAGTTCAATGGTGCTAACTAAAATTGGATTATTTTTATTTTTATATGTGTAAACCCAAAAAAAACTCATTTTTGGGGGGGTTTATCCCCCTTTACCCCCCCTTCCAGCGGTCCGATTGGACTGGTTTTCGAACTCATCCGAATAATTACTACTTAACACACCCATGCCAAATTTCATTCCGATCGGACCATTTTTGCGAGCGCTATCGTGCTTACAGACACATATATAGTTATATATATATATAAATTTGAACGAATGGTGTTTCTGGTATCTGGGGGCACCAAAACGAAAAGTTATGATGGTCCCGCGCTTAGGTCTTACCATGAGACCTACGGTAATAGCGTCTTCCCTATAGGGGAAATTCGCTAAAATGAACATTCAAATTAATTTTTAAACGTTTCTGTTTTGTTTCTTATGTTAGGTGTCTTAATGTCATTTTTAAATTATGATGAAACCTATAAGTGCCAATGTGAGTGAGTTTTGTACAGATATGAAGGTGACAAAATAATTAGTCAAAATGTAATGAAGGGTGAATGTACCAGTGGATGCCCGATTAAGGACGTAGTCTCATGTTAATTCAACTTCCTTATTTCATCTTAGTGAAATTCCTCTTTAGAGATTAGCAAATTTCCACTATAGGAAAGAAGACATTACTGTAGGTGTCATGGTAAGACCTAAGCCCAAGACCATGATAACTTGTTGTTTTGGGGCCCCCATTCTCCATATCACCATCAGTATTCTGATTGAAAATGTATTTTTACTGATAAATCTTAATCCTTGAATGGCAAATGAACTTTGTAAAGTGTAATGGAAAACTGTAAAATAGATATATGTATATAAATTTGAACGAATAGTGTTTTTTGCTTCTAGGGGCCCCAAAATGAAAAGTTAACATGGTCTCAGGCTTAGGTCTTACCATGAGACCTATGGTAATAGCTTATTCCTCTTGAGAAATTCAGGAAAAATATTTAAAATATCCCCATTGCAACAGACCTGCGTACTCAGACAATTTCAAATCCATAGAAACATTTTTTCAATCCAATATAAGCAATATGAATTGAATTTAAAATATGATTCTACTTTAACAACTTATTGCGATTGTGCGGCAGTAAAAACATTCCTATTTAAAACGCTGTAGAAACGTAACAAACGCTGTTAAAAATTTGCAGTCGACTTTATTCCAATGGCCAGTTAATTACGTTACCAGCACTGTTTTCAAATAATTTTTAACGCACATCGTTTAGTTTATACTGTGAGTTATATTACTAAAAACACTATTTACGAATTAAAAAAGTAAATTCTTTGTGTTTGATTTATGATAACTCTGCTTAGAAGCATCGGGGGAAAAATTCCTATAGAGAACCTTTAGTCGACTTTCTTGGGAACAATATATCAAAATTAGAGAGTCTTGTGATTAATATTTACGTCGTTATTAATTTATTTCTAAAGTACTGTTATCTCAGCTATTAAACTACTTTGATGAATGTAATTCAGTAAACAATGTCTTTGAATGAAATATAGGTTAATTCCATCGCAGCTTTACGTTTTTATTGGAATGGTTTCTCATAATTGATTAATATATAAACGATAGTATCGCTGCGAGGCAGAGCGCAACAATGACTGTTGAAGTACAGTCTGGATCTAGTGGACCCATTTTATTCGCGTGTCACTGCATGTCTTAGTTTTTCTCTTACAAACAATGCCTGCTTCCAGATGTAGAATTCATTGTAAAAACAATGCCGATTTACAAACATTGAACAATAAGGAACCTTTCAGTTCCTCCGAACTGCATGTGCAGTGTGTGTTCGAAGCATGTGCTCCGTTGTTGGCCAGTTGCTGTACCTCGTCTGAATCGCGCTCGCCCAAGCAATGTTGATAATTAATTTCAATTATCAACTGATTACGGATTTATCTAGTAGTATTGAAGTAATTTATTAACTGAATATTGATTGTGGAAACTATCTAATGTCATTAAGGAAAAATGAAATGAAAATCTCAATTAACAAAAGAGTTAACAGTTCTTTAGAAATAAATTAATTACGACGTAAATATTAATCACAAGACTCTCAAATTTGGATAAATTGTTCCCAAGAAAGTCGACTAAAGGTCTCTATAGGAATTTTTTCCCCGATGCTTCTAAGCAGAGTTATCATAAATCAAACACAAAGAATAGACTTTTTTAATTCGTAAATCATGTTTTTAGTAATATAACTCACAGAATAAACTAAACGATAAATGTTAAAAATTACTTGAAAACATGCTGATAAGGTAATAAACTGGTCATTGGAATAAAGTGGACTGCAAATGTTTAACAGCGTTTGTTACGTTTCTACAGCGTTTTAAATAGGAATGTTTTTACTGCCACGCGCTCGCTCCGCAGCCGCTGCGCCGCTCACCTTCTTTCGATAATCAGGGTATAACAACTAATCTAATAACTTTGTGAACCCAATATCTATGTTAACTTTCAACTTAAACTACCCCCTGGCCGGTCTAAGTTGACACCTAAATCTATTAATCGTTAGGTGCTGGTTGTCATTTTAAGCTTGAACTAGGGATCTGAAATCCACCAAGTTTAACTTTTAGACGTGGGCGTATCTCGATGGTGGACCTGAAGCACAATTTAGGCTCAAGTTCATCCTTGCCAGATTTAAACCGAGGATAACTAAACTCAAGATCTGAAATCTGATTTTTAAACTGTAGTCTAAATCCTGGACATAACCAGTTCTTAGGCCAAGTCCAGTGTTAAAGCTGGGACCTGAAACCGCCTCTAACGGTACGTCCTGAGTGCACGGCTGTTCCGATTCCAATTCAGTTTCAGATTATCGGGGCCTGTTTAGGCTGAATCAGATTATTTGTAGGTGGCCATAATGGAGGCTTGAAAGGCTTCGCTGACTCGGCGAGCAGGCAATAGAGTTGCCAATGTTGTGTACATTATTTCACCATTGATTGTGCAGCTAAAGTAATAAATAATTAATTTAATACATGTCATTAATTACTTTACACGGCATATTGGTAATTTAGGAGGGCTCAGAGAAAATGATTGGAAAGTGGTAAAAAAACACTAAGCACTTAATTGTTTTATAATGGTAAACAGCAGCAAAGCAAGCTTAACAACAAAGATAATTTACGCTCGCAACTTCGACATAGTCAGGATTTAATTTGCGTACTTTATCTCAAGTCTTTCTAGTTCATGGAAATCAACAAAAAATATATTAAGATAGTGCGACGAGCAGATAAGGAAAAAACAATGGATTTACAAAAATTGGAGGCGCGTATATAAGGAATATTTTAACTCTCATTTTAGCTGACTGATATAACCTATCATTTCAAATTTGACCTTTAGTTCCTGTGACTTGAAACGGACCATTACATTCTTTCTTTTAACTTTGAATAAGCTGCTTTATTTGTAAGAAAATCCTTATTTTCTCTTATCCTCTAGGCCTACAGTCATTGAACATAAAACAAGTATTGTATAAATGATCTTGCACAAATAGGTTGTTTCACTAACCTTAAATGCCGAGCTCCAATGAAATTTTTTTGCAACATTTATCTACTATATCTCTGTTTGAATATTCTATGAGTATTTAATCCTAGATTGGTGGGTTTCTTACAATATGAGAGATTATAGCTGGTAAATCCATTAAACTGCTGAATCAATTAAATTTCAAAATTAAATGTTGCTATTAAAAATGGCGGCTGGAGCAATCGGAATATGGAATCCGCAACCGGAATGAATAATACATTCCGGTGAGCTGTTTAAGCTCTGCTTCCGGCTGCCACAATGGCCACTTCAGTTAAAATACAAGTGACATTCCTGTCGCCGAAAATCTGAATCTGAGTCGGAATCGGAACCAGCGTGCACTCAGGACGTATCACAAGGGTTAGAAGAACACACTCTGTCATGGCTCCATGTGTTGTTTATTTTAAATCAGCTGACTCTGAGGAGAGGGTTTTCTGTGTTTACACCCCTTGCAACGCAACACTGCCAGATTTAAGGCTTCAGCCTTATTACTTTAAAGGCTCTAGGCCTGAATTGTAAGGTACTAGAGTTGGATAGGAGAATCAAGAGGATAGGAGCAATGTTAACCACCAGGAAGGGGTGGTTAACATTGCTGGACAGCACAGATACATAAAAATAACGTGTTTCATACAGTAATCTATAACAAAGATATTTCACTCTTCATATCTTAATTTACATTTGGTTTAAAAGACAACATAGTACAAAAGTGTTACTAAAGTTATCGCTGGTGACGATCAAACTCTCCACTGAACCTGGGTCTCGTGAGTCTATACTCCCTGGGGTCGACCAATGTGTACTTCTCGGTGGAGCCGCCTTTGGCCAGGAGTTCCCTGATCAGCTGCAGCGCAGACTTCTGCTTGAACACGCAGACATGTTGCGTGGAGACCACGTCATCTGGCCTCGCGCTCGGGTGCCGCGGGCCAAACAACCGCCACCACAGATTCATCTTGTTTGCCATTCTGTAAACGGTTTACAATTCTTGTAATCTTAGGTTAAAAACTGATATTCATTCAAGTAAATAAAAGAAAAAGTATGGATTACATGTGCCTGAGAGTTCTCTAGAGATAAAATACACCTGAAATCACACTTCTGGTCATGTTAATCAAAATACATAATTTTTAACCCTCGAGCAGGCACATTGGAGTTTTCCTTCGCAAGTTTTTTTTATTAAAATAAACAGGCATAATGTGGTGTCGGCAGTCGTGTCCAGCTCTGTACCTCACGTGCCTCATTCCAGGAACCCCCTAAAGCTGTTTATACCTCCCCAAACCATTTGGTACCTTCTTATTTGCAATTCAGTGATGCCGTGTCAGTTTGCAGAGCGCCCTCTCCCGTAACACCGACAGTGACACCTATTCTATATTAGAAAATTAATTACTATGTTCAATTGAATTATTACACTTATTAAGTTGAATAATTAATTGTATCAACAATGAAATGTGGTTCCTAATTAAATTTGTCAACATGTAAATACAATATTTCGTTATAAGACAAGTACAATTGGTTAACTTTGTACGGTCTAGGGTTACCGGGTAAAACTCCCCTTACGCCCGCTGCCGTTTTACCGGTGAAGCGCCTTAAGGGTTAAGAGGACTCAAGTTTACCTTAAAAGTCTTGTAAAAACGATAAAGAATTAAAACCAACAAACAAGAAAAATACGCTAAGCAGCCAGTTACAAATCCAAGGAAGGGGCCATGCCCCCGGTTCAAACAAATAATGTATAAATTTGTGTTTCAAAAATATTGAAAAAATTTGAGGTTTTCAGTACTTTGCTAAATTTCAAACCTCCAACAACCCCCCCCCCCCCTCCCATGATTCTCTTCAGAAATGTTCTTTATTTTTAAAAATGTATACAGTAATATAAAAATTCACTCTTGATTATGGGCTTTATCTTCTTGATAAAAAACAGATTTATCAAAATAATTTAGATGTATTTTTGAATTTTTAGGTCACTAGAGTCAGTTTTGAGTTATGCAAACGACAAGCTAACTGATATTTGGGAGAGGCCTTCCAAATAACTTAAAGCAACCGTATTTCTGATCTAGTTCAAAATTATTGTAAGCTTTTTGTTTTGTCATAACCCAGAGCTTGTAACACGTTATTTTTTTGTTATTTTTTTCGCTCTTGGTTATTTTTTGTTATTTTTTTCAACCTCAAGAACTGCTACAAGCCTTGTTCACACTATTCGTCGGTCAGACGATCTCATAGCAACATCGCGGCAGACGAATCTCGTCATCCTACATTGCGTGAAAACCAAGTCTTGTTGTGTGAAAACCAAGTCTCGCCGTCAAATCTAGGCAGATTTGTGATTAGTCTGTCGAGATTTTCTTTTTTACCAAGGTTAAGAATGTATTATCCCCTATATAACGCCGGTTTTCCAATTTTTAGCAACATTTTTTGTGTACAAAAGGTTATTTTTTTTCTTATTTTAGTTATTTTTTTATTTTTTTCAACCTCAAGAACTGTTACAAGCCCTGATAACCGCATATTGCAATTGATAGGTATCAGGGGAGTTGGCTTTAGATATTTATTCCCTGAATTTCGGTGGAGGTGTAAGTGAAATGTGGGGGATATTTTGATTTTTGCAGTGGAAGATGCCATCAGCCTGATTGGTCTTTAATGCTATTTTTTTTTACCATTCAATGTTTTGTCAGTAAAAGAATACAGGTCGATATTTAACTAATATGTATCAACTGTTAAGTAAATATATTTTTATGATTAAACAGGGTTTCATTGAAAATTGTTTTATAAAGATAAAAACAAGTTGTAATTTCAAAAAATCCACAGAAACTTTAAATTTATAAATTACAACTTCTCTGGCGCATTAGTGCACATGTTTTCTACCCACTTCCCTGACAACATATATTAAGGATATTTTCCCTGACTTTCCCTCACCTTACCTTACCTCCCAGGTCTTTGAAAACTTAGTTAAATTGCTACAAAACGTTAATTTTTCTATGTAAATTTTTTGGTAATGTGCATTATATCAATGTCAGGCCTAGGAAATATGATTCAAGTTATATTAGCACAATTTCAAACTGGCCGTGAATTACAATCCAACAAACCAAATGTATCGCATACATCGCCAAAAATGTATCGCATCTTGTTACAGCACTCTACCATTGTTCCAATTGTTCTTTGCTTTACGACATTAATATGGTAGTAATCTGCACCAGAGTACCCCACCTCTAAACCAACTGATTTGTTGTTTCCATTCAACTGACAACCCATTCCTAGGGATTCTCAGAAAAAAATTAATTCTTATTGTATTTGTGTTGTTATACTATATTTATTTATTTATTTATTTATTTATTTGGAAATGTTACAAAACAGGCCAAGCCCAATTACATTGCAACATTAATATTTTTACAAGCATTATAAATCTAAATATATGAGTGGTGAAGATTAAAATGTCCAACAGTCTTTCACTTGCAGAATAAATATCAGTAACAACAGTTCTCGAGACCTTCAGCCTAAACACTTTTTCACATGCCCAAATATAATGAGAAACACTTACTAATTACTCTACTGAATGCAAAACATTACAATATACAATACTAACACTATAAACACTTAAATAAATTAACATAGACGATAAAAAATAGTTTATCAATGATAGTTTAGCGTAACACTGGAATTATAACATGAACTAATTAATTACCGGATATTAATTGAAATTGTTGCAACTGACGGACGAACGGAAAGAATTTATGGATGAACTAAAAATATCTACATCTGCATTCGTTGAAATTTCATTATACAATTTTATCATTGTATTGAGAGGCGCATTGGCACCAATGTTAGTGCGAGAAAACCGGGGGGTGAACAGCAAGCGGGACCGGGAATTATGGCGAGGAACCGTGAAATTGAGATAAGATAGAGCGACAAATCGTCCAGCAAACCAGATGCCAGCCTGTGAAGATAAGATAGGGAAGCTACTTTTCGTCTTTTATCTAATGAATCTATTTTGAAGATTTGAAGCAACTCTGAGTAAGGTGCAACTTCAGTATAATGACCAAACGCTTTGTAGTATAAATATCTCAGAAATCTTTTTTGGACACTTTCAACATTTTTAATTTGATATGTGTGATGAGGATACCATATCACCGATCCAAACTCAAGCCGTGATCGTACCAAAGAAGAGTAAAGAAGCTTAATTGCATTGACATTATTCAAAAATTTCCCTGATCGTCTTATAAAGCCAAGAATTTTGTAAGCACTCTTACAGATGGAATCTATATGTCCATTAAAATTAAATTTTGAATCGTTGACAATGCCCAGGTCACGTACAGATGACTTTACATTGAGGGAAGTACCACCCAAGTTATACTTAAAACGAAGAATATTTTCATCGGACTTCTTTGTAAATGGTATTACAGCACATTTATCTATATGAAATTTGAGATTGTCTCTACTCCACATGTACAATCGGTCAATGTCATCCTGTAAAGACTGGCAGTCAGACAAACTACCTACAGCCCTAAACAACTGCAAGTCATCGGCATATAAAAGAAATTTACTATTCAAAACACATGATTTTATGTCATCAATGAACAATAGGAACAATAAAGGTCCAAGATTTGACCCCTGTGGGACACCTGATTCAGCGTAAAAATCATTTGATGAAAACGCCTCAAAAAAACACATATTGTTTTCGGTCGCGCAAAATAAGAACAGAATAATTTTATGAGTGGAGTAGACAAACCAAAATAATTTAATTTGCAAAGTAAAGAGGCATGATTAACTTTATCAAAAGCTTTCTCGAAATCAGTATATATGACATCAACTTGACCCCCTTAGTCCAAGATTGGAATGCAGTATTCAGAAAAATTCAGTAAGTTGGAGTTGATGGATCTGTTAGTAAAGAAACCATGTTGATGAGGACTAATAAGTGAACTGACATGCCTAAATAAATGCTTATAGATGATCGACTCAAAAATGTTAGCAGGAGCAGATAATATTGTTGCGGGCCTGAAATTCAGAACATTTGCTCGGTCCCCTTTTTTGAAGGTAGGTACTAATTTACCACGCCGCCAAGCAGAGGGAAAATAGTCTTGTTGTAACGAGAGATTGAATATGAATGACAAAGGACAAACGAATGACTCAGGACACACTTTGAAAATATATGGAGGTATGTCGTCAGGACCACACGATCGCTTGGGTTTGAGATCTTTAATTGCAGCCAACACTTCCGTTTCAGTTACAGACGTGAGCGACAGGCAAGACACGTTAGGCATGGTCGGTGATTGAAGCGCGCGGCGGCAGAGTTCACCGTTGTCCAGGCCACATGGTTCGTAAACAGAACTGAAATATGAGGAAAACTTGTCCGCTATCGCCTCACCCCCCTCCGCCTCCTCGCCATCAAGCATCATGACAGTCGGGGTATTGTTAACATTACTAATCTTCTTGATAATACCCCAAAAGGATAGCGGATCATTAAATATTTGGTTTTCTATCACATTAATATGGTTATTATAACCTGGCTTAATACTTAACTTAATTCTACTTCTAATTTCTTTATACTCAGTCAACACATGATCCATTTTTAACTTATTGAATTGCCTCCGCAATTTTTCTTTCCGTTTTATCATTGAAATTATAGCTTGATTAAACCACGGTGGGTATTTAGATTTTTTGGGCTTATTAACAGGAACGCACTGCCTAATTACACCATGCAATGCAGTATAAAAAAAACCTACAGCACAATCTATATTTTTACATTTATTAATTTCACCCCAGTTATAATTTCTAAAACAATTACGGTATATAGTTCCAAAAAATTTGCCTTCCAGTAGTTATACAAATTATTTGTAATGGAAACATTCTTTTTATGACAACCGGTAAGCTCAAAAGCAATCCCTAAAGGCGGATGATATTTATCCATTTTAACAATCGGGCATGGTTCTTCAAAAACATGCAAACTATCAATATCAGTTAAAACTAAGTCAAGTGTCTTGCCATGCTCATTCTTAACATCATTCTTTAAAAGTAGCTTGTACATTCCATTAAAATATAACAATTCTTTGCAGATTGAGTTACCTAAACTGAAATCTAAATTTTTTTCGAAAATTGGTAAATTGAAGTCACCTAAGATTATTACATTTTCATTCCTGAAATGATAAGAATCAAGTTTATCAAAAAAATTACTGTACGACTCTGCATGAGAATTTGGAGAAAAATAAACAACACAAATAATGACAGTGAGCTTGTTAGGAAATTCGAGTTTAACCCATAAGTCCTCTACATCAGTTTCTAAATATTGAAGTCTGGTAGCTTTAATTTTATTTGAGACTGATAAGATAGCCCCCCCTCCCCTACTGTGACCAGTGCGTGCAACATTCCTATCTCGCCGGAAAACGTGATAATAAGGCAGGAAAAGTTCGCCATTTGAAATAGAATCAACAAGCCACGTCTCAGTTATAGCAATAATGTCCCAGTTACCAGTTAATACACTCAAATAAAAAGGCACTGTTTTGGACCGTAATCCCCTCACATTTTGGTAATAGATATTTACAAAACTATTAGCCATACTACATTTGCTTTAAATCTTATACCTATTAAATAACTGTAATAAATATCTATATGCCATTTCTATACAAAAATATTTAAAATGAACAGGCAAGTAAAAAAAGTAGATATACATGCATGACATGTAAAATAAATACTATATACAGGCATACTTTCACATAAAGTACATGCATACAGACGGAATCAGTTAATACGGTCCAAGTCCGAGACATCCGAAACAAGAATTGCGGCTTCCCCCTCTCTTTTACGAAGAAATATTTTGCCGGCGTTCGTAATCCAGGAGTATTTGAAGTTTTTGCGTGCTTTGAAGGATTGCACAGCTGCCCACAATATACGAGTGTCTTTCGTTAAGGAAAGATTCACGGTGACTTTATTTTCAGTCTGAAAACCTAGTTCTGAAGCGCTGAAAGCCCTCTTGACCCGCGCCTTCCTCCGCATCTCCTCCATATCGAGTCGTCTGCAGAATCGTAGGATGATTCCCCGTGATTCACCGGGTTTGTTCGGGTTCATAGACAATCTATGTACAGCATCTATCATTCCATCCTCGAGTTTGAAGTTAAGTGCGACCACGACTTGCTTACAGATGGACACAATATTCTCGTTTGGCTTCTCAGGAACACCTCTTATTTCCAAACAGTTGTTGCGTGAGTACTGATCTGTGGCTACCGGGCGTCTTTTTAAAGCAACAATTTCCTTTCTTAAGGCGACATCCTCGCTTTTCAAAGAATCTATGTTTTCACTACAGTTCTTGAAGTCTGTTCTGAACTGATTTCTTTTTCCAAATATGGAGCAGGTTTCAAGTGGAATCGGTTCCTTCTTGTCGTTCTTTGATCAGTTTCTATAACATATGACCGAGGGTTATTTAAAATCTTCACAACTTTCCCATGTCTTCTTAAGTCAATAATCCA
Organism: Flexamia atlantica; assembly: GCA_035578135.1. Classification (NCBI taxonomy): domain Eukaryota; kingdom Metazoa; phylum Arthropoda; class Insecta; order Hemiptera; family Cicadellidae; genus Flexamia; species Flexamia atlantica. The sequence goes on along the minus strand of JAQJVK010000005.1, from coordinate 45,053,325 downwards.
GACTGGATATTGACCTTAAGACCTTAAGAGGCTCAAGGTGTTTCACTCTGTGTCTTTGGTCGTAATTGTGTTTATACTTCTTGCGGTACCCTTCCTCTCTCTCAGCAAGGTCCTCCAGATTGGGAGATTCATTGAGTAGATCTGCTGTTTGAGGCAGAGTACTTCTTAACATCCTGTTCATCAGCAGTTGAGAGGGACTGTAACCATTTTGAAGGGGAGTTGTACGGTAGGTCAAGAGTGCTAAATAAGGGTCTTCCACATTTTTCTTTAATATTACTTTAGCAATTTTCACCGCCGCCTCTGCCTCAACATTACTTTGGGAAAACTTCGGACTTGTTGTTGTGTGTTTAAAACCATACAATTTAGAAAATTTCCTAAACTCTGAGTTCTCAAGAATTTGAAATTGTGATCCAGAATCTGATCTTTCTTCCTCAGGTATACCATGACAACAAAAGAAGGCTTTACACTTCATGATAACCTCTTGAGATGTCAGTGATTGCAGTTCCGCAATCTCAAAATATCTTGAGAAGTAGTCTGTTACGGTAAAAAACCAGACCCCCCCCAAGTTTGAACAAATCCATTGCTAAGGCTTTCCACGGTCTGTCTGGAAATTGTGTAGGAATCAATGGTTCATGCTTATTTGTTGAGTGTCTTATACATGTAGGGCAATACCTAACCATGTTCTCAATCGCTGCTGATATTCCCGGCCACCATACTGACTCTTTAGCGCGTAGTCGGCATTTAGTGATCCCAAAATGACCCTCATGAATCCTTTGAAGTGCCCAAGGCTGTAGGTTGGGTGGAATGACCATACGAACACCACGGAGAATAATACCATTATCCACACTAAGTTCATCTTTAACGGAGTAATACGGTTTCAAGTTTGTTTTTATGGATTTTTGTGATGGCCATCCTTCTGTTATCAATCGTTTCAACTCGTTCAAAGTTGGATCTTTATTTTGTTCTTCTAGAACTTTGGCGACTAAGCAGTCATTTATATCAATGCTCGACAGAACCATCTGGACAAAAGCTTGTGTTTCTTCTTCCATTCGTGGTCATTTGATCCCAAAAATGAAGAGGTGCTCTGGAAAGTGTGTCAGCAACATGGAGTTGTTTTCCAGGAACATAGGCCATAACAAAATCAAATCTCATCAAACAAAGACGGATTCTTTGAATTCGTGGGGACAGTTCATCGAGATGTTTGGATTTCAAGGTCTGCAGTAGAGGTTTGTGATGAGTTTGTATTATTCTTTTACCAATAATAAATTCTTTAAATTTATCGCATGCCCAAGCAACAGCAGTAGCCTCACGTTCGATGTTTGCATAGTTCTTCTCAGCAGGAAGTAAACTTCTAGATGCAAATGAAATGGGTCGAATCGTTCCATCATCCTGTACTTGGGACAGTGTTGAACCTAAACTCTTGGTTGACGCATCACAAGATATTAGTGTTTCACGCTTAGCATCATATATAGCCAAGCACGGGGATTTAGTTAGAACTGATTTTATTTTGTCAAACGCCTTTTGTTGTTCAACACCCCAACTCCGTTTAACATTAGCTTGTAACAACAAATTAATAGGTGCCATAATCTTCCCTTTATCAGGTACAAACTTTGCAAGAAAGTTTACCATGCCATTGAATCTCTGTAGGTCTTTTACATTTTTAGGGCATTCCATTTCAAGTATGGACGAAACCTTTTCAGGATCAACAGATACTCCTTCAGGAGACAGGTAATGACCAAGAAATTTGATATTTGTTTTACCAAACTCAGTTTTCTCCTTGTTAAGTGTCATACCAACACTTTTAAGCTTATCAAGGACTTGATGAACCACTTAATCATGTTCTTCTCTAGACTTACCCCAGATGAGAATGTCATCCATGTGAACTGCTACATTCGATTGATTACCTGAAATTTTATTCATGCATCTTTGAAAATGTTCAGGTGCAGATGTTATACCAAAAGGACGTTTGAGGAATTTAAACCAGCCAAATGGTGTGAGGAAAGTCGTGAAATCTTGAGAGTCAGGATTTAAAGGAATTTGCCAAAACCCACTGTTTGCGTCTAGTTTTGTAAACAATTTTGCCCCAGGTATAGTGCTAAGAGAGGTTTCAATTTTTGGAATAGGATGGTATGGTCGCTGTACACATTCATTTAGTTTGGTCAAATCAACAGAAATACGAATATTGCCATTAGCTTTAGGGACTACTACCATTGGTGAACACCATTGAGTAGCGTGTTCAACGGGAGTGATTACTTTGTTTTGCACCATGCATTCTAGTTCCGCTTTGACTTTATCCATTAAAGGTAAAGGTACTGATCTTGGGGTTGTGATTGCGTATGGTTTTGCATCATCTTTCAAAGCAATTGTATAAGGGTATGGTATGACACCCAGACCATTGAACATTTCATGATATTCAGTGTAAAAGTCACATTGATCTTTAGATATTGAATCAACAAATGTTAATACCTTTAAGTCCTGTATAGCTGGATGGCCCAATAAGGGAGTCACTATACCGTTAACCACGTGTAGGGGGTGGTTAATATTTATACCTTTATAAGAAAGATTGGCTCGAGTACACCCCAAAGTTTCCAGTTTAACTCTACCAGCCCCATACAATTTGATTAATGTTGGCTGAATCCTGTTTTCAGGAATTATACCAGGAGGAATAACAGTTACATCAGCTCCTGAATCTACTTTAAATGTTAAAGGTTTTCCCTCAAACAATAACTCTACATTCTATGGCTTGCAGTTTTTTCTACCCCCAGTTGATCCTAATAGGGAACCTATAAATATTTTATTATTTGTATGTGTTACATCATTACTCTGATTAGCATTTACCTCACTAGCTCCTCTGGACCAACAGACTTTAGCAAAGTGTCCCAACTTCTTACAAATGTTGCACGTAGCCTTGTTTGCTGGACACGAACTCCTAGGATGGGATGGTCTACTGCCACAGCAGGAACATTGGGTTGTGTATTCATATTTTCTCTGATGAAATAGCCGACCTTGTTGTTGAACAGACGTCTTATTTTGAGAACCTATTTGACTGACAGGTGATACTGTAGTTTCAACTGTATAATCCTTTGATTCATTTAAGTCTTCCTTCTCTCTCTTCACACCCTCTGTATGACGGATTACTGTTATAGCTTTATCCAAATTCATATCCATGTCCATCAGTAAGCGATCACTGAGCTTGTTGTCATTTAAACCAAGCAACAAAACCGTCAATACCATGTCATCATTAAGAGAAGCCCAATCACAAGTTTTTCCTAACAAATGAAGGTTGATTATAAAATCTTCAATTGGTTCATCGGCTTTTTGTTTTCGTCTTAAAAATTTCGATCTTTCAAAAATCAAGTTTCGCCGGGGAAAAAAATGTTTCTCAAACAAACGAACAATATCTTCATAAGTAGTCTTTGACTCATCACTTATGCCAAAAGAAGCATAAATATCATCAACTTTTTCTCCAAGTGTGTATATCAAAGTGTTGATTTGTTTACTGTCTGATTGCTCACATACACCACTTGCTAAACGATATCTCTCAAATCTTATCTTCCACCTTGGCCATTCCGCCGGAATAAATGAGAAATTTTTTGGTGGTTCCATCGTAGATTGGTTTTTACCTACCTGAATAACATATTTCGACTTGCATTTATTTCAACTTGAAATATAGTAGCATTTTCAAGAGCGTATTTTTGCTTCTGTTTGTTCTTATTACTTAAGTCCTCATCTTGATCCTCATCATAGTCTACTTGTTTTCTTCAAGATTTTTTATTAAGAGGCATATTGGTTCGAGTACGCTGCCACCACGTGTTGTTATACTATATTTAATATGAGAGATGATAAAAAGACAACTTTTATACATAAAACCAAACCAAGAACTGTTTATTTACTTATCAACATTGTTTACAAACATTTAACATCTGGTAATAGGTAATTAAAATTGAATATGTGATCATACACAGAGTACTCTTACAACAGTATTGTACTTACTACATCCTTCAAAATCTTATTCAACTTTCGAAGGAAAAAGAAAATGGCAATGGGTGCAAACCACTTTTTTAAAAGAAACACAAAACAGATGGTCCAGATGTCAGGTATTCTGGCTGTGAAAGTATATATAAACTATGTTTTCTATTTACTAATACTACCTATTATTATATTTATATCATAGGATGGCTTCAGCTGGAGGATGTTTTTAAGCTGAGAACTCAATCTTAATCAAATTTGAAATTGTTTCTTTATCATACCTTATGACTCTCTCCTACATTGTGTACCAGATTTATTTAATTTTTAATAATATTCGTTTTAAATAAAAATTGTCATTACAAGTCAGCATGCCGGTATAGAAGTCTGTCATGTCCATTTCCAGTAGGTTCCACAATCTTTCTTGTTCTAATGTGAACGTTGTCGAACACTCCTCCTATTGGTTTAAATTCGAGACTCACGTGACTTGCACGTATTTCCGTCAAAGTTAATAAATAGAGCGTGTAGGCCTTCCGCCGCCGCATTCTGTACTGTAATTCGATCTTGGACCATGTGAAAATTAATTTAGTTTTTTTAGTTCCCCATTTTGGGTAAGTTTTCCAAATATTTATTACAACTGTATTTAATGTGTTCCACAATGGCTATTTTTGTTTGTTTAACTAATTTTTGCAGCTTTAATGTATTTTTATAAACTGGTTTAGTAATTGAATTGTATTTTTTTTAGGGCTTATGAATTTACGTAAAAGTTGATTAAAAACAATGTAAGAAGAAAAAACTATTAAAATCAAAGTCTTAACCGGCATGCTTTTTAAATATAAAGATAACTAAGATTGATGAATGAAAACTTGAAATAAGACCAAATAAATATAATTTTGAAAAATTGTGAGTTTCATTATTATTCAAGAAGGGTTAAAATTATTCAAATCTGTCAATGTGTCAAGTATGGGTACAATTGAGAAACAGGAAAATTTTTTATTGATTAAATCCGCTGAGATCCCTCAAAAGTATGACTCCCAACAGTCCCAATACTCAATTTAGTATTTGCTCAATAAAAGAACACATTAATTATTGGTGTGTGAACAGAAATACTTACTCTACAACTAGGACCCTTTCCATATAAGAGAAATCGGTTGCCAAAAAGTATATGTCTTCCAGATCTGATGACATGAACATTTTGAACATCATTTCAACTGTATATCGAGCCAGTGGTGTCCCAGGGTCCATGTTCTGAATTATCCTGAAAAAAAAATTATAGATAGTTAAAATGAGTCATATAGTAATAAGGATAGATTTAAATCTCAACTAATATTCCAAACTGTAGCATTCTCTTCCTAACCTAACCTTTGTCGCATGATAATGGGGGCAGGAGGTGATATTGGGTTGGAATTAATTCAGAATAGGGCCCTCTCTAAATTATATTGATATTCCAATAATAAGATGGCACTGAACTTTCGTATAAACCCCAGAAAATACAGTTTGATCTGAATAGGGAGGTAGTTGAGGGCAATACTATCAAAATGCTGGGCTTTCCCTGGACTCTTGAGTTTCGGTGGGGGTATCAGTTTGATGCGCTGCGTAAAACTTAAAGTGATATATGTTCTTAGGAGGCCGATGAGTGAATTGCCCTTCAATTTTGTTAGGCTTGCATTTTTGTTGTTTTTTTAGACTCATGTGCAATATGGTACAAGGCTCTGGGGTCACTCCCCCCAGGATTAGAGAATCATGTCATGGCAAAAGAAGGCTTTGCATATAATATGTGGTGTTCATTATTTGACTCACTGTAGATATTTTTCAATGTCTGTTGGCCATTAAATCAATGGAAAATAATCTTGATCTGAACAGATATGTTCATTCACATGAGACTAGAAACTGCCATAATGTACATGTATAGTTCTGGGCAGTCTTACTGGCGGGTGAGTGAGTGCGCTGTATTCGGAATTGGCGTGAAACAACTGTGTTGTGTTGGCAATCAATCATATGATCACATGTTTAAGTAAAGACGCACTTACAATATGAAAGTTTATGCTGCAAGCTCATATGCAATAAATATTAAATCTAAACAAAGTCTCGTTGAAATCTATTTCAAACTTACTTGTAAAATGACGGTAAAAGTTCTCGCAGAGCTTTCCGCAAGTCTAAGAAGAGGTTTTATTCTCATTAGTAGTGGTAGTAATAATATTATGTTTTGTATTGCGCAAGACAACTTTCGGTAAATATTGCAAGACAAATTTCATATTGTTGATGTGTCTTAAAAATAAAAACAGTGTTTTGGCAGATTGACACAATCATGAGTTTTAGCAGATGATTTGTAGAGTTTCCACATTTTGCCACCTGCCAGTCAAAAACTATATCTCTGTAGCCTATATGTGCATACTAGCTGATCAACACGGGTTTACCTGTGGAAAACAGAAAAATCTCCTTGGATTTCAGATTTAATGTTAAGGTTGCCATGACTACATGAGCTTCCCTATACTTTAACATTGGGTGCCTATGCCCTGAGGGCAACGTTTATGCAAAGTTTCAAGGTTCTAGGTCAAGTAGTTTGGGCTATGCGATGATAGGTCTGTGGTATTTGACAAATATATAGGAGATAAATTTGTACATCTAGGCTAGGCAAAACTCAGAAATGTTTCAGGAATTGCATTCTTTCATTGCCTCCCTATCAATGTACGGTCTCTGAGTGCTACTAAATTGTTTATGTGTCAAAAATTGGCTCATATCGAATCCCTTTTACACATTATAAGAATTTTTTGAGACCATGAGGTGAGTCCCAATCATGTTTTAACCCATGCTTGTAGAGTTGGGTAAGTTTGCATAACACGTTTTGCATGGCTGACTGTGTTTCACCATAAATTGTTAAATTATTTAAGATAGTTAACTCCTTGCTCAAGGTATGTATGCATTTTTCTTAGTAAGTTTGTTTTTCTTCCATGGTTTGCTATGTGAGTTTGCAGTGCTGTTTTGATTTTTTTGCAATATGATTCTGGTAAAGTTGTTTTAGATTTAAGTCACAAATGTAATGTTGACATAGCCTATTGTATTGTATATACTTAATGGCCAAATAAATCGTTTAATGAACGTCCCTAAGGTGAGGGGGGGGGGGGGGCGGTTTAGCCGCATAATATCCACCATTTAAGACAGGGGGGAGGGGTATGCAGCATCAGAAAATAATTAAACTTCAAAAATTCATTTCTAGAATTTTTCAAAAATTGTCTGCTTATTTTTAACCTGAAATTTTAAATGTTTTTAAAGATTAATTCTTGGGGGTATACCAAATTTCCTGAATCCGCCCAAAGGTCAGCCATGTGCTTAAGATTTATAGAGTTGCAAAGTACATTTTATTGACTCTGGATTGGTTAATAACACGATTTCACAGTTCCAACATCCATACGTTTCCCATGGACAAACGCATCCACTGTAGATGACATAACATAAGACCTGGTGAACATTTTTTTCCATTGAGTTTTAAAATTCAATTTAATTAATCATAATACATTTTCTTCATATGTACAATCTATAAACTGCTGTTCAGCAGCTTTATGTTAACGAGATGTTGTGATGACGTCAAGTGAATAGAGAGTAAAGGTTGACCTTAATACTCACTCATAGACTGAAGTCTTCATAGGGCTCTTTCTCACAATGAAATCTGGCACCCCACCCTCACAAAAGTACCTATAATTTGGCTGTAACAGACAATAAAAAATAAAAATTTAGATTTATTGTAAGCTATCAAAAACAAAGTAGTATAAAAAGCAGGCTAATAAATAACACATGTCCATAAATCATCTATTTACTTATTTAATACACTAGGGGTTTTTATGATCATTACTCCTCCTAAAGTTGTGGACCGATTTTAATGATTTAGGTGTCGGAAAGAGCTTGGCATGAAGTTTTGCAGGAAATAAAATTTATGAAGATCAGACTAAAGGGAAGAGCCCTAGAAGCCCTTAAAGTTTCATGTTTGTCCATAAGATTTTACATGGGAATAGAGCATTCAAATAAAGCAGCTGACCAGAGTAAACGAAGTTATTCAGCAAAGTCATATGTTATCAATGGAATTGAAAAATTGAATAAATATACTGAAGCAGGACTTTAAGCAATGTATGAACTTGAACTATCTATTATTTAACCTAAATCACATATTTTAAATATGTAACGTTAAATTTTAATCATGTTGTCTATATTATTCATATTATTTATAAAAATAATAGCACCATTATGAAGAGGGCATTTACGAGGAACCCATAAATACTGTATCGACATAATGTCATGAGAATTGTGCGTGAACAAAATCATATTGCTATGGAAATTGAATCATATTAAAGATCTCTCAAGATGTCTGCAGTTGCTCGGCACTTTGTGATCGGGCCCTTGGATAAAAATGTGTTTTAAGGAGCAAAACATTTTAAGGCTGAAGCAACTAAACAAAAACAACACTTCATATAAACTACGCTGTAAAAAAATGGAAGGTAGTTTTGCAAAATTGCGCTCTGTCAAATTATATTCAGATTCTTATTGAAGGCGCAACTTTACCCGATATGGACAAAAAAACCCAAAACTACTTAGAAATAAAACGACCATAGAAATATGCATTTGCAATGGTGAGCTCAAAGCCTCGATGGTGGCCTCGCCTCGATAAGTCTGTAAATCGGTTGGTATTTATAATTTTCATACACATAAAAAATTTTATCGCAGAATTGGTAACTTTATTACAAGTATGAACGTGGCTATGTTGTACATGTATGACGTAAACACAGCAACAGAACAGAGATGACGAGATGAGGTAAAGAACAAACCAAAACTGTGAAAAAAATTTAATTCAGGAAATTAAACTTTATTTAAATGAGGTAAATTATCATATCCGTCTGATAAGAATGATGTCGGACAATATTATGTCATCAGTCAGGAGAAAGGAATTAGGCTGTCTATTACAAATCTAGCGGAATATTGCGTATTTTATGACAATTGCTCGATTTCGAGCAACGGGTTTACTAGTATAATCAAATTAAGGTGGTTTTTGTTTATTTCTACGTCTGCTGTTCTGGGTGAATACAACAACTACTGAACAAACTGGGCTAAAATTTTAAAGCAACGTAGATTCACCCAAAACACTCAATTCTTGTTTTTTATTTATTTAATAACAACTGTAACAACAATAGACACAATATAAAAATGGTGATAGAAACTAAGTTTGTGCAACAGACCTAACACTAACTGGAAAAATTATTGGCAAGTATTCAAACTTGCACTACACATTTATGCAATAAAATATACTACTATTTATTACAATAAATAGGTAGCTATAACTTTGTTGAAAGTAACTAAATTTTTATTAAAAAATATTGATCGGTTTAACCCCCCAATTAAACAGTGTGATTAAATGTTCATTAATTGACAACAGTGCCGGATTTACTGATGTTGAGGCTTAAGCAAAGCTTTCTGTGTATCCCCATATCCAACAATCAGAGCAGTTACTCTGTAATAGTCAACTCTGACATGAAGACAAATTAACTCAAAATAAACTCGTACGTTAAAGAGGATTTATGATGACTCACCTCGATGAGATGACACGTCAGGCCTTCTGCACGGTGTCTACAGCATGGTTGCCTGCGACCCAAGGCCAGGGCCTAGTGGTGCATCTGCCACTGTTTACCACTCACCTCGATGACACGGCAGGCCTTCTGCACGGTGCCTACAGCATGGTTGCCTGCGACCCAAGGCCAGGGCCTAGTGGTGCATCCGCCACTGTTTACCACTCACCTCGATGACACGGCAGGCCTTCTGCACGGTGCCTACAGCATGGTTGCCTGCGACCCAAGGCCAGGGCCTAGTGGTGCATCCGCCACTGTTTACCACTCACCTCGATGACACGGCAGGCCTTCTGCACGGTGTCCACGGCGTGGTTGGCGGCTCGACGGCTGGCCTCCCGCTCAGTGCGAGCCATCCCCTCCCCCACAAGCGGGTGGATGTTGGCGTCGTCTGTTATCAGCTCCACGCTCACGTACCACTCATCTCTGGCGAGCAGAGTACAATTCAATCAACAGGTTTACCAAGAGAAGATGATAGCAGTAGTCAAATTATCTATAGGCTTAATCCAAATATCATATATTTGAATAACGATATTTTCAATACAATTCAATGTTATACAAGTTAAAGACAGCTGACATATTTATTTGCAGTTTTATTGATTCTGTTAGCGAATTTCCCCTATAGGGAAGAGGCTGTTACAGTAGGTCTCATGGTAAGACTGAAGCCCGAGCCAACATAACTTTTTGTTTTGAGATCCTCAGATGCCAAAAATAAAATAGGTTCATTTTCATATACAAATATATATACATTATGAGTCTTCTAAGCCGGCCACAGAAGATTGCAGCCAAATGGTTTGACAAACAACATGAGGAAATGTATACTCATTTTAGGATTTAAGATTTTATTTAATTTGAGGCTTCGTCAGAATGATTAATTTGAGCATTTGGAATTCACTGAGTGTGCAGGTCTGTTGCAATGGGGGTTAATACATGCCCTGCATGGTGTTTTCATGAATTTTATTTTGATGTAGAATAAATATCAATACCGCTTGAACATTGAAACAGGGGTTTTTCATTTTAAAGCATATTTCAATCTTCAAACTTAACCAGTGTTAGATTTTTATAGTTTTTATTTTTATTTGTGAGAACAATGACTTCTCAGTAGATAGTAGATATATATACTCCGGGTTCACATATTAACACAAGCATTCTAAACGAGATATTAAAATCTGCCAAGATAAAGAAATACCCCCGTTGCAGCAGACCTGTATACTCAGCGAATTTCAAATGCAAAATAACCATTTTTCAATCCAGCGTAGCGAGATTTTACATGTTTTTGAAAGCCCCATAAGAATAACATGGGGAATGATTATGCAGGTTTGCTGCTACGGGTGTATTAAAAATGGGTGGTTTTAATTCAATATTTAGTAGATCTGAACTAGAAGAAGCCATTTACCAAGTTTTATTAGGATATGTTGAGAAATAAGCGAGATATAGAATTTTACTTATTCCCCATAAGGTTAACATTGGGGCAACGTACTGTGTTTACCACTTTCAATATCTCGGTAACCAATGGACATAGAGCAGTGATTCAAGATACTAAATTGCAGTGTTGGGGAAGCTACTTTTAAAATGTAGCTAGCTACAGCTACTAGCTACAGGTTGTAAAAAGTAGCTTTGCTACAGCTACAGTTACAGGTTTAAAAAAATAGCTAGCTACAGCTACAAAAATCCTGCTAGAGCTACAGCTACTTTTTTAGCTACTTTCATGAAATAATTCCTACTTTCCCTGTCTTTCGCAGTAATCGCAGTGGCGTGTTGACTGAACTGAACACCCATCTGGCTTTTAGACGTATTACGCCAAGTGTAGTTCAAGTAAATAAATAAATAAAAATGAATGAACTTACAAGTGTTTAAAACTATTTGCCATTGTAGGCTTGTTTAAAATATATTGTCTAATTTTTAAATGAAATGTTAGGCATCTAAGTAATAAACACTAACATTAATTTTGTGTTACATCATATTTGTACTATCTTAACATTTAAAATTATACAAATATCTGTTAGATATTCAAACAAAATGTATAGCTAGAACAATATTAGAAGGTCTACTATAGATCACTCCCGTGTATCGAGACCCTTAGGCTGAATCCTTTTTCACATTTTAATATACAGGCTAGAGCTATTTGAGGCTAAACATGACTAAAGACCTAGACTACAGTTTGCGCATTTTATCTCCGGTCTCCGGCTTTGGCACAGCCAGCTGGCAAGGCGCGGGGGGAGAGGGGATACTTTTCTTAAAACATTGTTCTACTGTACCACTGTTTGTCAACGGTTGTACTTACCAAATTCATATGTTTAAAATATCATATGATATGGTTATTATCGTTGTAGCCATAACCGGAGATATTATGCGCGAACTGCACTAGACCCTACTTCTTTTGTTATTTAAATACCTTCTTATAGTGTTATAAGTCGGTTTGACTAATAATTGTTTATTATTTAATGTCCATTAAACAAGTAAACAAACACTTTGCTACAAGCTCCAATTTACGAATAATGCTCGAATTGCGATTGCACGTCGTCGTTTGTTTTTTTCAGATGATGCCGCATCAGTCGTTTTGGCCGCATTGATGGTTAGCGTTGTTTTGATTATTTCAAACTATCGCGTTGTAAGTTCACTATCGTCGAACAAAGGCGGGGCGAATCCAGGTTAATGCGAAATTGTACTGATGCGTTCGCATGACTTGTTTTCAGTCTATGTCGTTCTCACAAGGCCTCATGTTGTAAATAGTTGGCCAAACGTTTAGGCAAGTCAGTTTCGCGCTTGGACGACGCTAGTGAACTCCCACAATCAAATGTTGGTCTTTGGTCAAAGGCAATTGATTACAGGAACAACAAATCATTTCCAATCACGAATCATTACAAAATACATCACGATTTACTCAGAATCTTCGTATGGTTAGAAATGTTAAAATACCGGTTCGTGAAAAATATAAATGTTTGTATTGCGAAAGTAGCGGAAAAGTAGCGTCAAATTCTGCTACTAGCTACTCAATATAGTAGCTCGCTACAGCTACAAGCTACGCATTTTAAAAAGTAGCGGCGCTACGGCTTTCGCTACTAATAAAGTAGCTCGCTACTGTAGCGCCGCTACTTGTAGCGCGCTACTCTCCAACACTGCCAAATTGTTTGTTTTTTTTTAGCTGAATTCAATGGTGCTAACGAAAATTGGGTAATTTTTATTTTTCTATGTAAAAAACTCAAAAAACCCATTTTTGGGGGGGTTTACCCCCCTTTACCCCCCCTTCCGGTAGTCCGATCGGGCTGGTTTTCGAACTCGTCCGAATAATTACTACTTTACATGGCTGTACCAAATTTCATTCAGATTGGGCCATTTTTACGGCCGCTATCGTGCTTAAAGACACATATATATATATATAGATATATATACATATACATATATATAGATATATATATATATGTATATATACGTATACGTATACATATCTATATATATAGATATATATATATATGTATGAAAATGAACGAATAGTGTTTTTTGCTTCTGGGGGCCCCAAAACGAAAAGTTATCATGGTCTCGGGCTTAGGTCTTATTATGAGTACTACGGTAACAGCTTCTTCCCTATAGGGGAAATTCGCTAAAATGACTATTGTGTAATGTTTTTAGATATTGAGAAAGCCTACGATAATATTGGCCATTCACACTTAACCTCAGTTTTAAAATCTCTACCAATCCCCAAAAAACTGACTGAAATAGTAATTCAGCTTCAAATTGGAAATATTACAAAAATAGAAACAAGCAAAGGAAAAACAAAAGACATCTTTATAAAACGGGACGTTATGCAGGGATCTCCATTATCACCAACTCTTTACAACCTTTGTATAGACCATATTCTTTCTGAAATATCACAACAGTCCATTATCGAAGAATTGGGATATAAGTTGTGCAATGACATGCCTCCTCTCAGTATTTTAGGATTCGCTGACGATACAGTTTTAATCGGCAAGAACAAAGAAAGTACGTTACTATTATACAATTCTATCAAAGAGATAGGCTTAACAATAAATATATCAAAAACTAAAATCATTAATATTGAAAAAGACAAATTACAACAGGAAAACTTCGAGTTATTTTCCAACGAAGTTAGGTCTATAGCCCCCAACGAGAAAATAAAATACTTGGGAGTAAATTTCTCCGAGGAAATAGTATTTAATTCTGAAAAAGCTATAAAATCATTGGTAAATAAAATTATAAACTAACAAACACCCCTTTCCTAAAATCAGAGCAGAAGATGTTCGTTTTAACTAATTTTATCTGACCCTCACTTATATACCCATTCCAAACAGCACCGCTAAAAAAAATAAAATTACAATTCTTTGGCGACATTGATAAGATAGTTAGATCAGCAACGAAAGAAATATTAGATCTGCCAAATGACACCCCAACCCCTTTACTCTACTCAAATACAAAATAAAAAAGGTCTAGGTCTCAGTAAGTCAATGTGGGAAGCATCACTCCAACACATTAACATTTGTCGTGTTTTAGAAAAAGCAAAGGACCCCTACCTTGAAAAACTTAGAAATTACAAAATCGAAATATTATTTTGCCTAAAAACTTTAAACCTAAACAAAGATTATTATGAAGCAAAATCCCAGAAATTAAGGGAAATGTTACGAAATATAGAATTTCAATGTTGGTGGTAAGCTACCTCAGAAAGGTAAAGGAATTACTTTATTTGGAGATTGTCCAAAAATAAACAAATCACTTTCAAAAGGTAGAGGACTGACCAAATCTGAATTTAAGTTCTATTTAAAAATGATCGGTGACGTCATACCTTTAAGAAGTCTGTATGGCAGGTCCAGGGACGGAAACCAGTGCAGACATTGCTCTGTAACTGAGAACTTCACCCTTGAGACATTAGCTTACGTCCTTGGACAATGCCCATACAACAGTCTTCTACGGAATGCTCGTCACCACACCATCAGAAAAATGATTGCCAAACAATTTAAAAGGAAAAAATATGAGGTATATGAAGAAGTGATGGGAATTGAAGACAGGGGATCCATTAGACGAAGTAACATAATAGTCATCGACAGAAAAGAAGATTGGGGTCTAATTGTTGATCCAACCGTTAGGTTTGAAGTAAATGAAACACAGCCTAAAGAAGTACACGAAGAAAAGAGTGCCACCTACGAAAAAACTATAAATTACTATTCGGAAACATACAAAATTTCTAAATTTCAAGTATACGGCCTCATGATCGGTGCAAGGCGTACAATACCCAAACTTACTCAAGAATTTTAGACAAAATTTAAGTTAGAAAATCATATACTAAATTTAATTTCACTCACAGCTGTTAAGTATTCTGTTAGTATTATCAGAAGTCATCTATACAAAAATAACTAATTTCAATTAATCAAAATTTATGTACTTTAGTATTCTTTGTCAATAAGCAAATCATGTTGATGATAAGACGATAAATAAAATATCTTTATATATTATTTATATAACCTCCAATGATGACAGTGACATTCTAAATGTATAGAAAGATTTTAAGTACTTCATTACAAGTGTTAAAATTGACAAATATTTTACCAGCAGATGAAAATTGGGCATAAAGTAATAACTTTAAACTAATACCTGACAGCATATATTTACAGCAAGAGGTGGAATAAGTTAAAACAAAAACATCCTAAAAACTGTTGTTCATTGTAATATATCTTGATTGAAAAGGGTCATTTAAAAGGTTGCTTGAAAAATAAACCATGTGGTACATTTTAGCGAATTTCCCCTATAGGGAAGAAGCTATTACCGTAGGCCTCATGGTAAGACCTCAGCTCGGGACCACTATAACTTTTTGTTTTGGGGCCCCCAGAATCAAAAAACACTATTCGTTCGAATTTATATATATATATATATATATATATATATATATATATATATATATATATATATATATATATATAATATATCTATATATATATCTATGTGTCTGTTAGCACGATAGCGGCCGCAAAAATGGTCCGATCTTTATGAAATTTGGTACAGACGTGTAAAGTGGTAATCAATGGGACGAATTCATGAACCAGCCCGATCGGACCATCGCAAGGGGGGGAAAAGGGTAATAAACCCCCCCAAAAATGGGTTTTTTGAGTTTTTTACATAGAAAAATAAAATTTATCGAATTTTTATGGGCACCATTGAATTCAGCTCAAAAAACAAACAATTTAGTATTTTGAATCACTGCTCTATGTCCATTGGTTACCGAGATATTGAAAGTGGTAAACACAGTACGTTGTCCCAATGCTAACCTTATGGGAAATAAGTAAAATTCTATATCTCGGTTATTTCTCAACATATCTTGTTAAAACTTGGTAAATAGCTTCTTCTAGTTCAGATCTACTAAATATTGAATTAAAACCACCCAGTTTTAATATACCTGTAGCAGCAAACCTGCATACTCATTCCCATGTTATTCTTATGGAGCTTACCAAAACATGTCAAATCTTGCTGTTTGATTGAAATATGTTGTTTTGCATTTGAAATTCGCTGAGTATGCAGGTCTGCTGCAACGGGGGTATTTAACAAATCAACTGTTAATTAATTTATGATAAATTTAATAATACAGGGTGTTTTTTTAAACGCAACCCAGTTTTAACGTTGAATAATGCACATATAAATATGAAATAACTATTGTTTTGTCAATATTTATATTTTATATAACCTATTATTTCAGTTTGATCACATTTGGCTTACATTATGTGTTCAAACAATCCACAATTAAACAAAGTTATGCTCTCTCCATCAAATTCCTGAACGTGTTTTGCAAAGTACCTCTTTGAATTTATTGTATTAAATTTGTTTGTTTGTTTTGAAGTGCTGAATATCCTATGAATTGTATCTGTAGCCCTTACTTTTTATGTATTTCCAAATAATATAGTGAAGTCAAATCCGGGGATCTAAGGGGGGAATAATCCTTCACTGATAAAATAAAGATTTGGGTTTCGTTTGAAAAAAAAACACCCTTTATTACGCAATAAATTTGACTTAGTAAATATGCCCTACTTAACTAAAGTAAAATTTGCAGCCATGATCAAGACCTCTGAAGGAGTGTTTTCTTTAAATTAATTATAAATTGATTTACTTTTTAAACACAACTTACATGGCAGTCTGTTCCTTGATGAAGTCAAAGTCAACGTTGAACGAGAGTGATCTAGTGGCCCTTAACAAAGCGTAGGGATCAGTTTCAGTTGTGCTGTCCTGCTTTACATACTTGTACATGAAGATAGATTGGGAATAACGAGCTGGAATGTTGTCCCACAGGTCTCGATATAGTGCAGTTGGACTCGGGCTCCTTTCTAGCCTCCCTTGAGACAAAACAAGAGTTATGTAAACATGACATATTATGTAAACATGACATTTAGCAATTCAAGAAATTATAAAGTGGAGGAAAGAGGAAAAAACCTGTGTGGAGGTTTTGTAAAATTTAAATCCATTAATAAATAGAATTTTTAAAGCTTTCATGAACAAAAGAATGTTTTTGCCTGGTTTGAATAATTCATTTGATTAATACATCTTCGTTACTCACTAAAGCTGTCATATGATGAGAGAATTACTAAATCTGTCAGTTTTTACAAGCTAAATCAACTATCACAGAAGACATCCACCAATTATAAATAATACTAACTTGGTGAAAGCGAACGTGATCTTGATCTAAATCTTCGACTTATAATCCTATTTCGATCATCTCCAATACTCCTTGAGGGGTCGTGGAAGACTCTTCTTTCATGTGAAATATCTCTTTGCCTGATAATCCTCTGTTCCGGTGACCTATCCCTAGACCTCCATCTCTCTCTTGAAATATCTCTACTTCTATTTCTATTTGTAGACATCCTTTGCTGACTGGAATGCGGCGATATTCTCTGATTAGGACCTCTATTAAACTTGTTAGAAATCTGTTCTGGTGACCTCGTTCGCAATCGGTTTTGAAAATTTTTCTGTGGAGGATTAGTTCTAGGCAAGCGTTCTCCAGGACCCGTTTCTCTTGCGGGATCTTTATGTCGCAACTTTTCTCGAAGATCTTGAAAATTAGCTTTGGATTCAGCATCAATCATCTGATCCTCTTCATTGACAGCACCTCCTGGCTCAGCGACAAAAACCTTCCTTGACCATCCATCAGATTCACTTTCTTCTGTGTTGATTATCCTCCTCTCTGTTGTCACATCAAACACTAATCTGTCAGGAGAACTCTTAAGGAGCTCACTGTGCTGATTGTTATCAAAAGGCAAAGTCTTTCTCTGGTTTGCCTGCCGTTTTTTCTCTGCTAACTCTTGCCTTAGGTCAGTTTTTGGTGGACTGTTCTTTATGGTTTTTGTGACAGTTGGTAAATTTTGATTAGCTGCAAGAGCTGGGTTGTTGATTGGTTGATTCATGACCTCCACTTGAGGTACCATCGATGGCATACCCACATCCATAACATGTCCCATGTCACACGGTGGCTGTTGAATGTACACGGGAGGATTGGGCCCAAATTGTAGGGGGGTATCCATGAATGGCTGGCCATATATTGGTGGAGGTGGGACATACAGAGGCTGAGGACCAAAAGGAACTTCTTGGTAAGGCACTTCAGCAAACTGTGGTTGCGGTCCCATCGGTTGATTGAATACAGGCTGTGGACCTAGCATTTGATTTGTATAAAGTTGCACTTCCGTCTGCTGACTTGTTTGAGGCTTTACTCCATATAACTCATTAGTTGGCATTCCAGTTGCAGTGTTGCCTTCTTGATTATTAGTTCTTATTGAAGCATTTTTATTATTCCCTTCAAATTTGTTTACAGAAACATTTTTGCCTTCTGATTTGCTATTGACAATGGCAGTTGGGACGATACTATTGTTTTCTTTTCCCTTATTTTCAATAGCAACTCTATTAATTAGAGATGGAATACGATTAGAATTGGTCTGATCCATTGTTGGGCTTGGTTGTGGAGGTTTTGGTTGTTCTGGTTCTCTTGCATTTGGCTGACTGGAGCTAGTTTGTTTTACAGGTAAGTTTCTTATCGGCTGATCTTTTTCCGAAGGTGAGACATCTTTCTCATTCTCCAATGTGTCAGGCCACAAGTCCCTGAAACATAAAAAAGAGATACAGTATTTGTTTCTATGAAACATACAATGGAAACACCCAACAAATTCCTTTATGATATTTTTCAATGAAAACTGAATAAAAACATCATCAACCATATACCATACATTTGATTTAAGTCATGATTTGCCATGACTCACACCATCATGCCCTCTTCACACTAGTCCCCATAAAAAAACCCTCAAAGTAGACCTGCGTACTCAGCGAATTCACATAGGATTTATTTTGTATATGTGACCAGTCAACATATGCAAGGA
The DNA here is from genome assembly GCA_035578135.1 of Flexamia atlantica. Taxonomy (NCBI): domain Eukaryota; kingdom Metazoa; phylum Arthropoda; class Insecta; order Hemiptera; family Cicadellidae; genus Flexamia; species Flexamia atlantica. Next base: position 45,034,391 of record JAQJVK010000005.1, on the reverse strand, counting down.
AAGGTATTGTTTGAATATGTTTTGTACATAATATACGAAAAACATATTTTTTAATCATTCATGAGCTTTAAACATGAAGAAAATCAACAAGGGGATCAAATTGGTTTCATTAGTAATATACATTTTTAGCGAATTTCCTTAAAGGAATAAGCTATTACGGTAGTACTCATGGTAAGACTTAAGTCCGAGACCATGATAACTTTTCATTTAGGGGTCCCCAGAAGCAAAAAACACCATTCGTTCGAATGTTATATATATATATCTATATAGCTGTATGTCTGTCAACACGATAGCGGCCGTAAATATGGTCCGATCTTAATGAAATTTGGTACAAACAAGTAAAGTGGTAATCACTCGGACGAGTTCATGAACCAGCCCGATCGGACCACCGGAAGGGGGGGTAAAGGGGGATAAACCCCCCCAAAAATGGGTTTTATGAGTTTTTCACATAGAAAAATAAAATTTATAAAATTTTTGTTGGCACCATTGAATTCAGCTCAAAAAAACAAACAATTTAGTATTTTGAATCACTGCTGTATGTCCATTGGTTACCGAGATATTGAAAGTGGTAAACACAGTACATTGTCTCAAATAAGTACCTTATGGGAAATAAATAAAATTCTATATCTCGCTTATTTCTCAACAATCTTGATAAAACTTGGTAAATGGCTTCTTCTAGTTCAGATCTACTAAATATTGAATTAAAACCAACCAGTTTAAACATACCTGTAGCAGCAAACCTGCATACTCATTTCCCATGTTATTCTTATGGAACTTACAAAAAACATGTCAAATCTCGGTATGTTGGATTATAATATGTTGTTTTGCATCCGAAATTCGCTGAGTATGCAGGTCTGCTGCAACAGGGGTATTTGTATTTTATATCATTCTTAGCATTTTAATTTTAATAAATGTAATCTTGTTATAGCATATAAATGTCAACATACTGTAATAAATTAAGTCGAAACACTCAAAACAACAAATTATATAATCTCGTGAACAAATTACATTCAATCAGTATAAGTGGATCATATGGTTAGTTTTATAATTAGAACACCCCTTTTGCAGCAGAAAAATTATATTAAACAACATACTGTGTTTAGCACATTCAATATCTAAGAAACAGATTGACGTAATGTAAAATAATAATTCAAAATGCTAAACTGTTTTTTTTTTCAAGCTGAATCCAATTTGGACAATTAAATTTACGTAAAATTAATAAAAAGGTATTAAATCCTAAAAATAATTTTTTTTTTACCCGCCTTAAAGTTAACCAACTGTGCAGTTTTTTTAACTCGAAGTAATAAATGTGGCTCTACATGTTTGTGCCATATTTCAATCCGATTGGACCTTTTTTACAGAAATTATTGTGCCTACGGACTGATATATACATGTGAAAATAAACTGTGTTTACGGGGTCTAGTGGCATCAAAATGAAAAGTTATGATAGTCCCGTGCTTAAGTCCTACTATGCCGCCTACCATAATAGCTACTTCCCTATAGGGGGAAGTTCGCTAAAAGTGAAAATTACATTTCTTGTTCAGTAAAAATGTTTACATCATACTACACAGAAACGTCTGATTTCTGTGCCTCATTCTTGGCTGGAAAGTTACTTTTTGCCGATCACTACACAGAAAATTTACCACCCAGTGCACATCAAATTTACCGTGCACTAGGAAACGGAAACAATGGAAATCAAGAACCAAAACAATTAGCTCTGGCCGATCATACGCGATCGTCTTTTGCGGCAAATCCTCCGTCCGATTGCATGCGATTGTCTTGTGCGGCAAAGTGACTGTTCGATACACGCGATCCTCTCTTACGACAAATACTCCGGCCGATTACACACGATCCTCTCTCGTGGAATATTCTCTGGCCAATTGTATTTTGAAGCATTACTCATCTGATTACACGCAATCGTCTCTTGCAAAAAATACTCCGGCCGATTACACACTATCGACTCTTGCGGCAGAAAGAGGTCCCAGAACACCCCGTTCCGCCGCAAATCAAGCACTGCCTAAATGAATAAGCATTGTACCACTTCTGATAATGTAGACTATAACTAAGAAAGGGGCCAAGGGGGGGCGGGTGTATTCTGGACAACCAGGGAGCTGCGTAGATGTTGGAACCAGGATACATCTTCACCCCCAGGGCTGCCAGTTTTGGTGCCCAAAACCGTCAGGGAAGAGGCAGTACAAAAGTTAATGATTTGCCCTGTGTAACCGAAGGTTGCACTGTTCACGTTTGTGGCCCTGATATGCTGATCCCGGCAGATCTAGGCTGGAATCCCGAATGATTCCCTGGTAGGGGACAACAAACTTGGGAGTGTATTTGATTGCCTCGTTTTGATTTATTTGTGGAGTATATAACATAGTCTAAGATTAGACTTAATGACGCCATTCATGTACATTATTTGTATTAATGAATAAAGATATTTGAATCTGAATCTGAAACAGCACTACCAGTACCGGAATGAGCCAAAACCGGTTCAGGATGAGCCCTTGCTTCGGTGGAGGTGGCACCTGGACCAGGAGGCTCAAGCTGGATGCCTGGGCATCTGTCATGTAGGTGAGTTGCCTAGGCACTGTGGGCCTTAGACTGAGGTGTTATGCGATCCATGCTGAGAGTCTCATGGCACTGAGGGCCTAATATTCAGTGGTAATGGAGCCTTTTGGGAATCTGGGGGAACCCAGTCATATGTACCCCTTACCTCTCTAATCGGGTCACTGGGGAGGTGGACCTTTAGATACCCGTGTAGGGGGGCATCACCTGGTATACGGATGGCTCGAAAAAGCCATCTGGAACAGGGACAGAGAGGTGTCAGACCCAAGGTGCATTGCTGCATAAGCCTAGGGGAAACTGGCTACCGTATTCCAAGCGGAGGTTGTTGCGTTTGTCTGGGTGTGCCAGAATGTGTGTGGATCGAGGCCTCCAAGGCCCACCAAATACATGAACTCAGACAGCTGAGCTGCACTGATGGCACTTGACAGCTACGACTTCACCTCTAAGGCAGTTTAGGGTTGTCACCAGGCCATGAAAACCCTGGGCGAGAGCAATAAGGTAATACTTAGTTGGGTTCCAGGGCACAAAGAAATTGTGGGCAATGAGGAAGCTGACATGTGGGCAAACAGAGGAGCTGATAGCCCACTCATTGGTCCGGAGCCAACATGCGATGTTGCCTACCTCACAGTATGTAGGACAAGAATATGTGAGGAGAAAGAAACAGCTTTCCACATGCTATTTGAATGCCCAGCTCTACAAGGTCTGCCCACTAGACTCCTTGGCCTACCAGAAGAATAGGTAACCATCGTCAAGAAGATCTCAAGGTTCATTACGGACCTGGGATTTGATTGAGAGTGAGGACCTGTGTCTGAGGGTGCAAAATAAAAGCTAATTTAGCTGTTTTGCAACACCATGGTCAAGTGAAGCCATGGCCCTCTTAAAAAAAATATATATATATAAAAACAACTAAGAAATGGTGTCTGTCTCGATAAAACTTTGATCAATAAAAAAACTTTGTTACATAACAAAAATAACGGAGTTATTTTAAATTTATTCTAAGTTAGTACTGTAGTGTGGGTTATTTTAGCATTTTTTGCATCTAATAACGACAGGAAATTCCCCTCAGTGGCAGGCAGCTTTCTGACTTTACGGGTACCTGGCAAAACTCCAGGTTCCCAAGCACAGCTGCAAGCCATTCCATCTCGCAGTTCTAGAGGTAAGACCTTTACTCTTTCTTTTGGTCTAGATCATCCCCTTTCTATTTTCCTGAGCTAATCTTGAGATATTGTGATTCTAGCTAATTAGATAGATTCTAATAAAATGCTAATTTGACTCAAGTTGTATATTTGCTATTTGAAAAATAAGGGTATTTTGGGAAATTTTTTCTTGTGCATAGCGTTTGAATTTGGTAAATATTTTAAATTGCTCACCCCCATTTCACTTTCCTTACTATTACACATTACTATGCTAGTTTAACCTTCCTTGCATTTTTTACGGTTTACGAGTCCCAATGGTGTGCATGAAAAAATGAACACACTGTGTGTTTGTTTAGGTATAAAATTTCTCTGTAGCTCTATCTTATTGATATCTATAAGAGGTGTCCTGGCTCACTGACTGACTCACTCATCACTATTTCTCCAACTTCCCATGAAGGTAGAGCTGAAATTTTGTAAACTCCTCAGTTTACAAAATTTCTCCTTAGGTCCTAGGTCCCTAATTCCTTTGGTCTAAAATGGGACAACAAAGCAGTTTTCAGTATCTTCATGAGACCCTGCCCTACACAGGGTCAAAGTTTATGTGCTGGAGATTATGGAAAATAGTTTGTTTTGATTTTGTTTGATAGTTGTCTGTGTTTAAAGTAAACCACTAGAGATATCCACTTCAGACTTGGTGAGTATGTGTTGACTAATAGGAACTATTTTGGTGCGGAGTATCAAGTTTCTACTTTGTACCATTAAAAAATGGCATCCAATTTTATATTTTAAGACCGTAAATTTTACAAAAACTGTACAAAAGACAAAAAAATTGTGCGATTTTATTTCTTAACCCTTGAGCGAGCACTTCACCAGTAAAACGGCAGCGGGCGCATGTGGAGTTTTACTCCGCAGCACTAAATCGCACAAATTTAACCCATTTTACTTGTTTTATGACGAAATACTGTATTTTAATGTTGACAAACGTCATTAGGAATCACATTTCATCGTCGATACAATTAATTGTTTACTTAAAGGTGTAATATTTCGATTGAACATTATAAGTAATTTTCTAGTATAAAATATGTATTAATTCTTATTTAATTTTTTTGATCTTATCCTTTCCGTTATTTTTTTTTTTCAAGCGATAGGAAAAGTCCAACAAATTAAATAACAATTACAAATCCTTCGCTATTATGAATTTTTTTAATAGGTGTTTGTTACGGGTGAGGGAGCTCCGCAAACTGACACGGCACCTCTGGGTTGCAAATAATGAGGTACCTAGGGGGGTGGGGGTATAAATAGCTTTAAGAGATTCCTGGAATGAGGGGCGTAAAGTATGGAGCCGGACACTACCGCCGACACCCAATATGTCTGTTTATTTTAACATAAAAACCACGTGCGGAGGAAAACTCCGCATGCGCCCGCTCGAGGGTTAACAAACCATACACAGATTATTAAGATCGAACTACAACTAACGGAGTTACAGTAGAACCCCTCATATCCGGCCACCTCGGAACCGAGCCTTGGCTGGATAACGATTTGGCCAGATAAACCAACCTACTATAATTACGGCCATTTGCACCAAATTAATCTTACGTAACTGATAAATAAAGTCTTAAATAGTGTAAAATACTCGTCTTTAGGGTTATTACGTACACACACTTTGTAAAACCAATAGAAAATTATTTGCTGTAAAACAAAATTAAATTACAGAATAATAGTTCACAAAAATATTCGCTGCAGTACAGTACTGTAGGCTTCATTATAATTGTGGTACATTATGAATAAAGAAAACTCATATTGATGTTAAATAAAGATGAATGTAAAATATTTCTTACAATAAGTCGGTTTTAAAGATTATTAGGCCTTAAAAAAGTCAATAATTTTCAGCTTCACAGGTTACTATCTCAACTAACTAAGTTATTTTCATAAAAATAAAATGTAAACAGATGTACCGTGAGAGCATTAAAATCGCGACGAGTTATCGCGTGCATCTACGCGTACGTAAGCAGTGGGAGATATATTTTAGTATTTACTTCCAGGAAGCGGCCGGATAAACTGAGGACCGGTTAATCCGAGGCCGGATATGAGGGGTTCTACTGTATTGCAATTATTTTTCTAACAGAATTTGCTATAACTGCCATAAACATGCATGTATTCTGTTTTAACCCTTGAGCGGGCGCACGCAGAGTTTTCCTCCGCACGTGTTTTTTATGTTAAAATAATCGGACATAATGGGTGTCGGCGGTCGTTTCGGCTCCGTACTTTATGCCCCTCATTCTAGGAATTTCCTAAAACATTTATACCCCCCACCCCCCCCCCCCTGGTACCTCGTTATATGCAATTCAGAGATGCCGTCAGTTTGCGGAGCGCCCTCTCCCGTTACACAGACACTGATACCTATTTTTAAAATTCATAATAGCAATGGATTTGTAATTATTATTAATTTTTTGGCTTTTCCTTTTGCTTTCGAAAAAAAGAAGCGAAAGGAAAAGTCTAAAAATGTAAATAATAATTAATACATATTTTATACTAGAAAATTACTTACTATGTTTAATTGAAATATTTCACCTATTAAGTTGAACAATTAATTGAATCGACCATGAAATGTGATTCCTAATGAAGTTTGTCAACATTTAAATACAATATTTCGTTATAAAACAAATAAAATGGGTTAAATTTGTGCAATCTGGTGTAGCGGAGTAAAACTCCGCATGCGCCCGCTCGTGTTTTGCCGGTGAAGCGCTCGCTCAAGGGTTAAAAATTAAAATAACTCCATTAATTAAAGTTCAATCTTAATAATCTTTGTTTGCTTTTTTAGAAAATAAAATTGCGTAACTTATTTTCCTTTTGTAAAATTTACGGTTTTTAAGATAATAAGTTTTAAAATATGAAAATGGCTGCCATTTTTATATGGTACACAATAGAAACTTGATGCTCCGCACCAAAAGAGGCCCTTAAGGTCAACTAAGGGCACTAAGTAACCCCCCCTACTATTTACTACTACTTACTACTTACTACTTGGGGGGGGGGGGGGGTAACTACGCACTAAGTTTGAAGTTGATAACTCGAGTTATCCCAAAGTTAGGCAAAATCTTGTTAAAATAAAAATACATACATACCGCAGACGGATAACCGAGCATTTTAGGACCCATGTTTACAGGAACTTTTTTCTTAGTTTTGATGTAAGTAACCACATCCCGAAGTCCTGAAGGGATTTTAGTAAACACCCTGTATACTAAAACTTCTATTAAGACACTGAAGGATATAATCTTCTATCAAACCTAAACCTATTCAAACTTAAATAGCTATTCAAACTTATTCAAACTTATACTGGTTTCAGATAAAAAATTTTCCACAATAACAAGTATAAATTCTGTGCAAGCCGTAATATGTGTATTTAGAAGTGTTCAATCTGAGGGCTAAGTGTCTCATACCATTGATTTTACACCTAGGTCCATATTCAATGCTCATACTGCTTTAATATTAGTTCTCAACACCTTTTATTTATGGACAAGGTTTTGGGAAAAAATAATGAAATAAAATATAATATTCTTTATTTCATTACAATCATACATAAAACAAATACAAACTCCCTTATAAATATCAAACAAATAAAAAAACCCTACACACTCTCTGATTCAGTGTTTAAGACGAATGAATAAACTAAAGTTTTGATTACAAAAAAATCTGACAATGACAGCTTTTACATACGTGTCTGGTCAAGCAACCATTTTTGTGTTTTTTTTTTTAACTAAATTTATGTAGTTTTCTTTTTTATGAGGTAAATTGGTACCTGATTATAAATACAAAAAATTAATAGTTAGTCATGCCATTTTTCTACTTATAAAAAATAAAATTTTTCAGGAAACCTACCTGAAATCCTTGTCTTTTTAAGTTTTTTAATTTTATACTCCCCACCTGAGTACAGTAAAATAAATCAATTGAAAAAAACTGGTTCATATTGCAGGTTTGAAACTTTTCATCACTCTGTATACGAAAATTGCCCGTTACCGTACAGCTGAGATCTACGAAAACTCTCGATTTCCTTACGTCAAAACAAATAATGATCAGCAGCTTTTTCGGTACCCAAACATTTCATTCCCGTACCCAAACAAACCATTTCCGTACCAAAACAAAATTTTGCCGTACGCAAATAAACGAATTCCATAATTTGACAGTTCAACCAGCTGACTTTCTTAACTAAAATAGACAGTTCAGCCGTATTGTGTTTACTTATAGAAAAATGACTAAATTATGAAATGTTGGCTCATTTTTTATAAGTTTGGTCACTTATTTGCATCGTGATGAAAAGTACTGTTCACAACTCGTCACAAAAGTACCATTGCGGGGCTCGATACTATCTTGCCCCGAAATGGGCTACTTTCGTGACTAGTAGTGAAATATACTATTTTTGAAGGCATCTTTGACTTCCTTTTATAAAAATGCAATTATAACTATTGTGATGAAATAAACAGAGAAAAATTACATATATAAAAAAACATTTCTAGGCACATGCGAAACCAACTCGTTCATAATTTATTCTCATACACTATGATTTAAAAAATTTACTTAGAAGAGTAATAATTGCTCACATAATTATTTTTTTCTAAATAAGGACAGCTGTCAAAAACTCTATCTCATAGAATATAAATTTAAGAAATAAACAAAATTTAATTACATTGAATGTATAATCTGTACTCATATAATATTCTAGCTGGATGCAGTAAAATTACATCACAATATAAATAAAAGCTACATAATATATCTGAACGAGCCACTTCAAGTAGTCCTTTTTCTGAAAAACATAATTAAATCTACTAAGTATTTACATTTTTTAATATATTAATAACATAAACACAGTCCCTTTAAGAGTTCTGAATCAATAACTAAATAATAAAATAATAACAAAATTTAAAATATAATCCAATGTTTGGGGGTGATGGAGGTTGTGACTTCAGTGGGTATATCTTTGGGTCCAAGAGCTTGTTCAGCTTCTAAAACTTTAGTCATAGAATCAGTCTGAAATCTCTTCATAAGTCTGAATCTGTTTTTCCGGCGATGACATTTCCTTTTAGCTTTCATTGCTTTAACACAACTAAGATTTTGAAATTTAGGTCCGAAATCTATCTCTTTTAAAATCTCCAAGTCATTTTCACTACTACTAGTGTCGTCTTCGTTACTGCTGAGTGTGATAGTGATGGGCTCATCTTTTGCATTGTTGTCATCATCGAGGGTAACAATCTCTGGTTCACAACGACAAGAGTCTGGACAGTTGTAGTTTCTCGAGCTGGAAAGCAATATTAACATGATTGTAAAATTAAAAACATAGTTTGATACATTGTAGGTGGTAGGCTGCACATAAATAAATTAGACTCTTAACATGTTCGCGGCGGCGTGAGAGCGATCGCTCCCAAGCTGTAACACGTTACAATAAAATTTATTTTCAAACCAGGATCTGAGCTTTAAATCTGAAACTTTAACAGCACTACTGAGTAGTATATTATATTCTGTGCACTGGACAGTGCTGCTGCTACGATAGGCGTGGAAGTTACAGTAACTATAAGTCAGAGCACCAGGATGGGGGCAAGGAACACACAAAATCGTGCCGCCGCGAACGTGTTCATAGTTTGACAATCGATACACACTGTTTAGTTCAACACAGTTTGACAGTCAACAAACATTCAAATGACTACCAAATATTTTGTCCAGTGATATTTATTGGGAACTATGTTGCGATAAAAGTTAATAAAAAAAGCTTTGCAGTGATATAGGATGGTGGAATTTAATACATTTAAGCAGGGTGGCCACTCCAAAAGAATTTTTCCATTCCCGGTTTTTTCCCGGTTTTCACGGGCATTTTCGGCCGTATTCCCGGTGGCAGGGACAAACCCAGGGGGGGATAAAGGGGATATATGTCACCGAAATTTTGGAGAACAGAAATTTTGGACGAATAGACAACCATTTTCGGCTAACACGACGCGACTACGATTTTTATGTACCGCGACGCGAAGAATTTCGTTTACCGCGGGTGAAGACGATTTTTGTCTACCGCGACTCGAAGACGAATTTCGTCTACTGCGACGTGACAACGATATATGTGTCTACCGCGACGCGATACTCGGCGACCGTGGCGTTTACCACAACGACGATATTCGTCTACCACGACGACCTTATTTGTCTATCATCACATTAGTACAGGTGTTTGTGAGTACCTAAATCCCCCCTTCCCCCTTCTTACAGGATATCCCCCCCCCCCGAAATTGAATCCTGGGTTCGCCCCTGCCCGGTGGCATATTAACTCCATTATAGTCATCCCAATTAATTGGTGACAACAGAGTAAACAATGTCTTACAGTTATTCTATATTATTACTAAAATCCATCAACCATGTGGAAAAAACAGAATAGCCTGTTAATTAATAGAGTTTAAAAAGGTTTAAACGCAAGAGGCAAGATGAGTTTCCACCGGCCGCTTGTACAATCAGGGTGTTAACGAAATCAGGCTATAATTCCCGTACATTACACGCCGAAATCACGTATTTTATGCTGGGTAATAGATAATGCTTGAGTATACACAAAATAAACCACATTTTCGTAATTTGCATTTTTAAATTTCAGTGACTCGCTGAGGAGTCACGGTTAACCCAATCACGGAACCAATAAGGCCGTAGCAACAACAATGGCCGGCAATATTTTAAAGCAGGCGGTATTCAATTCAACTAGAAATAGGCCTACATCAAAATGAGTCAGAACACGCAAATACAAGGCAACAAAATGTGCAACAGACGGCAAATCAGCATTGATCCTCTACTCACGCGGCAGCAGACTGTTCGCCGTAGAACGGTTAAAAAATACTTGAAAATAAATAGTCCTCAAACGTTTTTGTCAAAACCAACTTTTCATTGTAAAATGTAATCCAAATGCATTTTGTAACGTACCGTACGTTGTATGACACCAAACGGATAATTATTAAATTACTTCCTTGTCGTATTCGATACTTAAGGTAGTAGAACTATGAACCATATAAATTAGATAAGTGGAGCAAGACGCAAAAATATGGATATCGTTCGAAAACTTGACAAAGTAAGGGTACGCACGCGCCGACTATCAGCCTGTCTTGCTTCACATTGCTGTCCGCCCGAATTCACGTTTCACAACGCAGTGGCAGTGGCAGTCGCTAATTGGCCCGACGCAATGACAACACATGGTTACCATGACAACCTGCTATGCGCATTATATTATGCGCCATCCGTGTGGTGGGGGTGGGGGGAGGAGAAAGGAAGGAAGAAAGGATGAAAGGAAGTAAGACAAAAAACTTCGGTAACCAGAAAGACGAAAAAACAAAATTGATATTAGATGTTGACTCTCGCACCCGATTTTGTACTGATTTCCCAATTCTAACCAAAGTTGAACTAAACACCATTTAAAGTCGATATTGAAAAGATAAAACCCAATTCGTGACAATGAATAACTTCTAAACATAAAATTTGCTGGTCTATTAATTAATTAATTTTGATACACTAAATGTACTTTTTGCGAAACGTCATGCCATACACACGGCAGTTGGCAAGGTCACGTACAGATTTTTTTTTAAATTTATTGTTGGTGACTGTGAGTTTGTTGTATCAACTAAACAAGAATCGATACCTAATAAAAACGAATGAAATCGTCTTTTTATGGAGAAGTACGTTATACGAATAAATATTAACCCTTGGCGGTATAAGAGCGACTTTTTTAAGAGTACAGGTACTCATCACTAACGATCCTTGAGTACGTTGACTGTACATAATAAAGTTTCGTAGAAAAAGTTTTATTTTAACCCCAATTCTTCTGCGTAGAAATTTGTTGTTCCATTATCTGCCTACCCCTCCCTCCCCTCGACTGCACTATTGCACCATCCTTACTAAATTAAGTAATCTATTGTCTAGGTATAGAAACATAAAACAGCGTTAAACCGCGTAGTCTGACAGTGCTCACGTTTCAAAGAACTCGTATTTGATACCATTTACCATTGAGGCTTAAGGTTTAAATTTTGTATGTGAAGAGTCCTTTAGTTTAAAACGGTAATAGTATCAATCATGTGCCAAAAATAATTTATTTTTGTATTTTAAAACATGACAAAAGTAATAAGTTTTTATTAGACTTTAAAACTTGATATGAAAAAATTAGTCGGCTGCTACTTTTTTTATTTGTTGGTCAGGTAAAATAACAAACGGTGAAATTGTTGCTAAAGAGATAAATTTTTGTAATAATATTTTTTTTTAAATATTTTCTGCCGTAGTTTGGTTGATAACTTAGTTTTTGTGAGAGAGTATATCCGTGCGGCAACTGCATGAAAACAAAGTCAATACCAAAATGCTCTTTAAAAAATTATAGTCTTTTTCAAAAATACGACTGTGGTATCAAATTTAAGGTCTGAATCTCACAATCACTATGGTACCAGTTATAAATGGTTTAGAGGCAGTTTACCCATCATACGAACGTTACTAGAGCATTGCGTGGTAACAGCTTCTCTAAAAAAATGTAAGGAAAGCTTCTACGTTATCAGTGTTTACGATGTGTAGATTGCTGTAAACCACTTATATTTGGTACTGTAGTAATTCTGAGATTAATACCTTTGATACCATATTTGTAATTTTTTAGGTAGTTTGTTTTTTCCATGTTTAGGGACTAAGCATAGTATGTTTTAAAAACGTACTAATAAAAATTAAGGAAAGAAAACGGTGATTCGTCCTCATGTATTTTTTTAATGGAGAAATTTTAATTATCACTAAGCTCTTTGATTTTAAAAGATAGTATTTATTTTCATTATGTCCACAAGTCAAAATATGAAAGTATTGGTGGGAACTCTGAGCGCGCGCTTTTTCCCGCGTTTTTGCTGTCGCGTCCTGTGCGGATGCGAATCGATGCGAATGGATGCGAATCGATGCGAATATGTATAGCCACCCCCTTACGGATCGCCGAATTGGCCGTAAGTGGACGTGACGTGTATGTATAGCAGCACCTTCACTGTTGTCTGTCTGCTCCCCTGCAGGTGGACTGGGCAGAGACAACGTCATTCACTATCCTGTCGACCAACAATCTTCACCACAGATTGGCGTTTACGCTGAGGGTGGCGCTAGACACTAGACACTCTTTGCCGTCTTTCGCTTTTTACTGACGCGTATGTGATTCTGCTTCAAGCAGTTGCGCATTAGTAGTTGTATTTGGAAGTTGCTTAGCATAAAGATGACGAAATAATCTTGCATTTTTCGTCAACTATTTTAATATTGATTTGTTTACGATGTTTATTATTGTTCTTTAAAAAATGGCGTTTTCCCGGATTTCGCTCGAGATTCACGGTTATTTCCCGGTTTTTTCACGGTTTGAAAAATTCCCGGCTAATTCCCGGTTTTCCCGAATTCCCTATGCAGTGGCCACCCTGTTAAGACATGTACATGTGCAACCTTTATTTTTTTACGCTATCCGTAAAACTCCATGTAAACTACTTATGTAAAATTCCATACATTCCCCATAGTTTGGCATTTTGAAACTTCGACACCCCTAAAGTCCACTATACCCTGATTATCGAAAGAAGGTGAGCAGCGCGGCGGCGGCGGAGCGAGCGCGCGGCAGTAAAAACATTCTTATTCATAACGCTGTAGAAACGTAAAAAAACGCTGTTAAAAATTTGCAGTCCACTTTATTCCAATGACCAGTTTATCACCTTATCAGCACTGTTTTCAAATCATTTTTAACGTTTATCGTTTAGTTTATACTATGAGTTATATTACTAAAAACACGATTTACGAATTAAAAAAGTAAATTCTTTGTGTTTGATTTATGATAACTCTGCTTAGAAGCATCGGGGAAAAAATTCCTATAGAGAACCTGTAGTCGACTTTCTTGTGAACAATATATCAAAATTTGATAGTCTTGAGATTAATATTTTTCGTCATTAATAATTTATTTCTAAAGAACTATTAACCCTTTTGTTAACTGAGATTTTCATTTCATTTTTCCTTTAATGATATTAGATAGTTTCCACAATCACTATTCAGTTAATAAATTACTTCAATACTACTAGATAATTCCGTAATCAGTTGATAATTGAAATTAATTATCAACATTGCTCAGGAGAGCGCGATTCAGACGAGGTACAGCAACTGGCCAACAACAACGGAGCACATGCTTCCAACACACACTGCACATGCAATTCGGAGGAACTGAAAGGTTCCTTATTGTTCAATGTTGGTAAATCGGCATTGTTTTTACAATGAATTCTACATCTGGAAGCAGGCGTTGTTTATAAGAGAAAAACTGAGACATGCAGAGGCGCGCGAATAAAATGGGTCCACTAGGTCCAAACTGTACTTCAACAGTCATTATTGTTGCGCTCTGCCTTGCAGTGATACTATGTTAATCATTATGAGAAACCATTCCAATAAAAACATAAAGTTGCGACGGAATCAACCTATATTTCATTCGAAGACATTGTTTACTGAATTTCATTCATCAAAGTAGTTTAATAGCTGAGATAACAGTACTTTAGAAATAAATTAATAACGATGTAAATATTAATCAAAAGACTCTCAAATTTTGATATATTGTTCCCAAGAAAGTTGACTAAAGGTTCTCTATGGGAATTTTTTCCCCGATTCTTCTAAGCAGAGTTATCATAAATCAAACACAAAGAATTGACTTTTTTAATTCGCAAATCATGTTTTTAGTAATATAACTCACAGTATAAACTAAAATATGTAAGTTAAAAATTATTTGAAAATAGTGTTGATAACGAAATTAACTGGCACTTGGAATAAAGTCGACTGCAAATTTTTAAGCGTTTATTACGATTCTACAGCGTTTTAAATAGGAATGTTTTTACTGCCGCGCGCTCTCTCCGCCGCTGCCGCGCCGCTCACCTTCTTTCGATAATCAGGGTATAAGTGTTGAACTATTGAGAGTAGAGTCTACTGTACTGGATTATGAATCCTCCCCCACTCCTCCTTTTATCATTATTCCATCATTAATCAGCTGACCCGGCCCTGTCCAGGAGGAACAAATATGTTACCCTTCACAAGGTAATAATGTAGAATAATGTGACCTTCAATCCTTAAACAACCTAAATACAATGTTTTTAAGACTTAGTTTGTTCAATAAACATTAATTTTAGATGTCACAAATTATTAATTTCAATAGAATACAAAAAAATAACTATAAATTACATATCTTTTAACACAGTTCAAAAGGGATTCACTAATACTCCTGGGACGTATGTAAATTCAAATATATTGAATACTGTTTTATCAGATGCAAAATCCAAAAAGAAAAATTGCAGTATTTTATTTTTGGACTTGGAAAAAGCATATGACAACATTGGTCATAAACATATTTCAGCATTACTCAGTTCCCTGAAAATACCAGAAAAACTTTAAAGTAGTATAATTGATTTACAGTATAATAATAAAACTCAAATTGAAACCAGCAATGGTAAAACAAAGGAGATTGCCATTAATCGTGGTATATTACTAGGCGCCCCCCTATCACCAACTATGTTTAATTTAAGTATAGACCATATTCTAGATGAAATTTCTAGTCCAAAAGTTTTGGAATCTTATGGTTATAGATTAGATCCAAGTTTACCTCCTATTGACGTATTGAGTTTTGCTGATGACACAGTTTTAATAGGTGATAGCAAGGAGTCAGTTTTATCATTATATGATAAAGTGGTAAATTTGATTAGTGAAGTGGGCTTAAAACTAAATACCAATAAGACAAAAATCATAAATATTTCTAATGGAAACCTAAATTGTGACGATTTTCAACTTGAAGAAAATATTATCATTAAATCCATTAATGATAAAGACGAACAAATTAAATACTTAGGAATAAACTTCAAAAACGAAATAGTTTTTAATAGTAATGAAGTTATAAGTTCCTTTAACTCAAAGTTAGAACAACTCACAAGTTCACCCTTATTAAAATCATCACAAAAAATGTTTGTTCTGAATAATTTTATCTGGCCAACATTGATTTTTCCACTTCAATGTGCTCCATTAAATATGTTAAGCTTTTCTTTTTTGAATGATGTAGATGTATTAATTCGATCTGCAGCAAAAGAAATTTTGGAGCTACCTAACGATACACCAAACAGTATGTTATATTCACATAAAAAATATAAAGGAGTTCAAATCATAAGGGCTAGGTGGGAGGCCTTCATTCAACAAATAAATATATGCCATGTCCTTAAAATGGTCAATGACCAATACATAGGAAAATTCAAAAACTTTGATGAAGAAATTAAAAAATGCCTGTTAAAACTAGATATAACAGTTGATTATAACAACCTTAAATCAAAACAAATAAGACTAATATTGTATGAAAAAGAATTCCATATTTGGAGCTCAATGAAACATAAGGGAAGGGGTGTTGTCCTATTTAAAGAATGTGAAAAAATTAACAAAATACTAAGCAATTGTTGGGACACACTTACTGAAAGTGAATATAAAGACTACTTAAAGATGGTTGGAGATGTGGCACCAGTTCGGGGCATCCCAGGCAGGTCAAAGGACGGGCACCGGTGTAGAAGATGTTCTACAACCGAGAACTATGTATTTGAAAGTTTGCCCCATGTCCTTGGCCAATGCCCATTTGGGGAATTACTTAGAAATGCCCGCCACCATAAAATACGCTCATTCATAGCTGACGAATTAAGGAAGAAAGGATTTGAAGTATATGAAGAAGTAAGTGCTATAGCAGAAGAAGAATCAACAAGAAGGGTTGACATTATTGCAATCAACAGAAAACTTAAGAAAGGATTCATAATAGACCCTACAATTCGATTTGAAATTAACGAACATCAGCCACAACTCGTACATGAAGAAAAAGTTAAAATATATTCTTCAACATAAAATATTTCCAAAATCAGTATAATATTCAAAATTTAGAAGTAATTGGCATTTTTATTGGTGCAAGAGGAACAATATCAAAATTTTTTATTCATTTTTGGACTCAATTAACATTAAGTCAAAATAAGCTTAGTGAAATAGCATTAATAAGTGTCAAACAGTCCATCAATATATTAAGAAATCATTTATATAATAACAATCAAAATTAATTGTGAAATAGTATTCTTGTTTTTAGCAAGAATTAACAAGTTTTTAGCAATTTGCAATGGCAAAAAGATGTAAATTTTAAATAAAAATTTTCTATATATAAGGACTTTAACGAGATCATGTAACATAACCCTAAACTAACAGAAATACGATAGCAGTCGTAGCAACAGTAACAACTGAGTTCACAATGAATAACAATGTTGCCAACCCAAGTATGATGACATACCAACAACATCCATTTGACAATCTACAATGGAGAGTGTCTTGCCTGCCATTTTAGGTTGGTATAACTGACGCCAAATCTTAAGGCCCAGTGCGGTGGATGCGCTAGTGTGCATACGCGGCAATGCGTCGCCAGAGCGCAGCACTGTCATTCTGGTCTCAGCCGTCAACAATCACTACATGTCGTCCTAAAAATATTGACCGATGGAACATTGACTTTCATTTATGATTAAAGTAAAATACAGCATAAGATTTAAAAATAATATTTCATTAGTATTTATTGAAGCGTCTTGTTACTCTGAATAACGATTGACAGATAAGCAGCAACTATGTACGAGCTGCCAGGCTAGTACACTCGACTGCCGCACCCACGTCTACTCCCCTCTCCTCCCAACCTACCCACTCCCTGCCCCATGCGCGGAATGGGCCTCAAGATTTGGCACCAGTTATAATACTGTACTTATTCCCAGACTCTTTCCTACATAAGTACTTCAAGTTTGTTTTTCTCCGTTTCTATTCTCTATAAACCTTTATATGAATAGATCAAAAGTTTGATTCTACATAAACAGTATTTCATTGCCATGTAGTTAACAAACTAACTTACATAAATATAATTAGTAGTTTGTGGTTATACAGGGTGTTTTTTTTTAATGCAACCCAGTTTTAAGATTGAATAATGCACATATAAATATGTAATGAGTATCGTTTTATTAATCTTTTCATTTTATTCTACCTATTATTTAAGTTTGATCACATTTAGTTTACATTATGTGCTCAAACAGTCCGTCATTGGCATTTGTATAAAGTTAAGCTATCTCCATCAAATTCCCGAACACGTGTTGCAAGGCACCTCTTTGAATTTCTTGCATTAAATTTGTTATGTTTATTTTGAAGTGCTGAATATCTTTGAATTGTTTTCGTAAAATAATACTACTTTACATTCTGTGGCAAATTTCATTCAGATCGGACCACTTTTAAGCGAGTTATCGTGCTTTAAGACACACACATTAAAGACGCGACCCAAAACTTTATTTTATCGGTGAAGATCCCCCAAGATCCCCGGATTTGACCCCAGATAAAAATATTATTTTATTTGGGGATACATAAAAAGTAAGGCCTACAAAAACAATTCAGAGGATTCAGCACTTCAAAACAAACAACAAATTTAATGCAAGAAATTCAAAGAGGTAACTTGCAACACGTGTTTGGGAATTTGATGGAAAGAGCATAACTTTGTACAAATGCCAATGGCGGACTGTTTGAGCATGTAATGTAAACTAAATGTGATCAAACTTAAATAATAGGTTGTATAAAATGTAATGATCAATAAAACAATACTCATTTCATATTTATATGTGCATATTCAATCTTAAAAATGGGTTGCATTTTTAAAAAAACACCCTGTAATTATTTAACCTTATCTCATTAGTAAGCCTACATTCTCACAATCATACTTAGAGACGCACGTGATAAAGTTAACCTGTATGTAGCAAACACCATGTTTTGATCAATTTTCCTCTTGAAAACAACATTTGTGACATAAAAAATTACTATTTCTTTTTCAGATTAAATCTAAAGAACATTTTATTAAGATAGTAAAAAGATTGAAGGTGACTACATTATACTATATTATTACCCTTTACAAAACTAAGTTTCATTTTAAGAAATTCAATATTATTTTTAATAAGAACCAACTGTGCATGGACCTGTGCAGGTAGTTTGATGTCTGTTTTACGTCAGTTCCCCTCTAATATGCTCAGCCACTCCCACTATTGTGCGGTTATAACAAATTTATTTAGTCGAGGAAAGATATGAAAATAACCACCTAACCCTACAAAGATTGCTATAAGGGAGTTATTTGTTTGTTTTTCTGTCACATTTTATGTGCTGAAAAACATACCAAAGTTTGCCAAAGTTAACCCAAGTTTGACCACAGGATGGCATCCAAAATGGTATCAAATAAAATACTTATTTCTCACGCTAGAAAGCTGTCATTTTATTAATTCTTGGCGGTATGTTTTATTTGTGATGGAGTTTTCTAAGTATGCATTATTTTGGCTACTCATCACTATTATAATAAAAACAAAAATCTGATAAAAGGTCGAAATATACTAATCTAAAAAAATAATTTTTTGCTTTTATTACAATAGTGATGAGTAGCCAAAATATTGCATACTTACATGTCATTTTATATGTTTTCTATACCATAAATTACTAAAAAACTGTTAAACATTTAAAAACTATGAATTTTTAATGTTTTTTTTTAGTTTATTATGACAAATTTATTATCTAAGGGCATATTTAGACATTGTAAATAAATAAATTTTTAAAAATGCTGCCATTTAAGTTTAATTCCCTGCCATTCATTGAAAAAGAACCCTCAACGCCGAAAATTCATGGTAAATGTTATCCAAAAAACACAGAAGGAATTTTTCTGAAAAGTAACAGCCCAGAATGTAAATTGGTGAATAGAGAAAGGTATTGTGAAACTTTACTAAAATTGACATGCATCAATCAAATCCGCAACAGTGCACCGTGGGACCAGCAGAGACTGCTGCCCAGCAGCACTGAGTTGACTCGCTCCATGATAATGCTTACTAGATAGCTATAGTAGTACAACATTTAATATTTTTTACAGCAATACTACTTAATATTGTTAGTGGTCATCTAAACTTTTTTATTTTTAAGTTTGATCCAAACGGACATTTTTTTGAAACTTATTTTAACTGAGTAAATTAAATGTACTTTTGATATTAATTTCAATTTGAATCATTTGAAATGAATTTCAAACTTAAAATTTTTTTAACCATAGTGGTATTTTACTACATTGATTTTAAAATAGGCCTTGTACCGGGTGTCCCATAATAGTCCCCCCCCCTAACTTTTTCCTATATTTTTTCAAATATCAATTCCACACCACCCCCAAACATTATTGGGTAGTTAATACTTCATTTTGAGGGGGTACCCAATTTTGACCACCATCTTGGATCCGCCATATTGGATCCAAAATAATTTTTTCAAATGCGAAAGTGGTGTTGTGGCCCATCATTTCGAATTAGATTTTTTTACTGATTACAATGCTGCAATCCGTTTTTTAACATCTCAATTGGTTCTCAAGATGTGAGTACTTTTAATTAAATTATTTTTAACCAATTTAAACATTACAAATTGATAAAATATGCCCATAACCACAAAATAATGCTAGATAGTGACGAATAACCACCATCAGTCATTGTTGAGCGATTTACAGTTAACTTTCACCAATGTTAATTTTTTGGCCGCCATCATGGATCTGCCATTTTGAAATGAGGTCAGGGCCGCCAAGAGCCAAGCGGGGCCCCAAGTCCACACACTGCACGGGCCCTTCGGGAGGGTACGTAATACCCCCTAACGTAAGGGGGGTCCGGGGGCCCTCCCCCGGAAAATTTTAGAAAATTATATCTCTAAACTCGCGTTTTTAGGCAGTCTACAGGTGGAACATCATACATCAAAGAACTCCAAAAATCCAAACCAACTGAGGCTGAATGGTCAGGGTCAGATTTAGAAAACAGTCTACTCTTATATAAAATTACCGCTTTAAGTGATCCCGCACTTCTGGATTTTCCAGTCATTTATCTCTTTGTCATAACTTCCGCGTTCGTTCCACTCACAAAGTTACTCTTCCATTTTTTTCACGATCAGTGCGCACGATTGTTTCCTCCGGCCATCTGCGTTAATTGCAGCACATGTTACTACTCTTGTTGTTTACCATCATGGATAACGTCATCATAACGCATTTGTTTTGTTAAGTTTTTGTCAATATATTTTAATGTGAAAAAATGCATTTGTTTTCACTCTTTTAGTGGTAAAAAATGTTACTTTCATTTAATTAGTTTGTATAAAATCTTGATAAGGATTAAAAAAAAATGTTCTCATTTTAGCTTCACTTTGTTTGAAAGAATTTAAATCTATCTCTATTGTTACAAAAGTAATAATACTTTAACATAACTATTTTAAACAACTTTACAAAGCTACTTTTCTCCTTTTTCATTTGCAAGTGTTTCAATTACATCTTTGAATTTTAATGTTTTAGCTAAATCACTCTATAATACCAACATAGCCTAACTTGTTAACCTGTCTTGCCTCCTACCAAAGCCGTAGCCAGGAAATTTTTTCGGGGGGGGGGGGGGAGAGGTTTGGACAGGGCCGGCGGGAAAATTTTGGGCTCGCGAAAAGTGGTGGCCTTTTTTTTTACTCGCGTGTGTCCTTTTTGACGCCTTTATCATCATTTTTTACCCTTTTCGACTGTTTCCGGACCCCTCTACGTTTGCTCGGGGGGTTTTGGGGGGGGGGGGGTTTCAACTATTTCGGGGGGGGGGGGTTTCACCCCCATTTACTACGTTTTCAATGCTATTTCAACTACCCCTAACCCCCCCCCCCCCCATTGGCTACGGCCTTGCCTCCTACTAAAGCGGAAAAAGAGAGGGAGGTATGAGTTACTCACGCTCACTACTCGCTGGTCGCCACCGCCGCGCCGTAGTGGGCAGTCAGTCGCAAATACAATAGCACAGACAGGCAATAACTTTTGTCTAGACTAAATGTTGTATTATCAAAGTTTCAGACTTGGCTGACATGGCCTCTCGGCGGCCCTGAATGAGGTAAGTTATTTCAAATATGAAGTTCGTATTGTGACCCATCATTTCGAACTAAATTTTTACGCCGAATTTAATGCCGCAATCCGTTTTAATTATCGTGTTTAGTTTTCAAGATATTGACATTTTTCTAATAAAAATCTCAAAAAATATGAATTTTTCAAAAGCTAAGTTTTATAGCAAAAAACGGGTTGCGGCATTGAATTCAGCGTAAAAACCTAGTTTGAAATGATGGGTCACAATACCACTTTCTTATTTGAAATAACTTACCTCATTTCAACATGGCGGATCCAAGATGGCGGCCAAAAAATTTACATTGGTGAAAGTTAAGTGTAAATCGCTAAACAATGACCGATGGTGATTATTCGTCACTATCTAGCATTATTTCGTGGTTATGGGCCTATTTTATCAATTTGTAACGCTTAAATTGGTTGAAAATAAATTAATTAAAAGTACCCATATCTTGAGAACCAATTGAGATATTAAAAAACAGATTGCGGCATTGTAATCAGTAAAAAAATCTAATTCGAAATGATGGGTCACAACACCACGTTTACATTTGAAAAAATTATTTTGGATCCAATATGGCGGATCCAAGATGGCGGCCAAAATTGGGTATCCATTCAAAATGAAGTATTAACTACCCAATAATGTTCAGGGGTGGTTTGGAATTGATATTTTTAAAAAGTATAGGGAAAAGTTAGGAAGGGGGGACTATTATAGGACACCCGGTATATTTTAAAATATTCATCAGCTCCAATTTATAGTATTTAGCTCCAATTAAAGGATAATTTGCTGCTTTAACAATGTTATTACATTCAAAGTTGGTTTGCGGAATCTACATATGCACTAACTTGTGAGACAGATGCCCCACAAAGATTTTCTGAAATGTGACATATGCCCCATTCCATTCAATCACAGATAAATTAAAAGCACCAATAAAATACTTGCCTTTCATTTTCCATGCTTCCTGGAGGGATCAGTCGATACCGCTTGCTCTCTCCTCCGCACTTAAGGAGTCTTCTTTTTATATCTTCAGTATTCTCTTTATATCTACATTCAGATAAAAACTCAATAAACTGATAATGAAATTAAAGACACTTCGTCAAATAAAAAGCTGACATCAATCCATTTCCTCAACCTTTTTCGAAGTGGGTCTAACTAGAGTGTAAGGAAGGTTCTAGTTAACCATAATGAAATGAAAATTGGCTGCTCAATATTGTGTCAGTTTTTTTTATTCATGTCTGAATAGATTTCTTGTGTTATAATGATGTGTTACATATGTTTTCTTTTTTTTATATTACTGAATTTAGGTTACCTTTTCGTTTTGTTTTCAAAATTCATTTAAATGTTCAATATTGTGTTCAATATGTTCAATATTCAATTGTGAGTCGGTGGCGCAGTTGGTAGCGCACTCGGCCCCGGTTCTGCAGCGGCAGCGTCGCAGGATCGAGTCCCGATGATGCTGCATACTTTTAGCAGTACTGTTCATCATTGTACTGTACCGGCTCACTCCTTGGGTTTGCTTGATAACTTCCACGCACAGGCCTGAGGCCCATGTGGGGGGGGCAAATGCAAGGTTAAAAGAGGCCGCCACCCTCTTTTAAATATATATATATATATATATATATATATATATATATATATATATATATATATATATATATATATATAAGTGTGCAGCCAAAAATTTACATCTTAAAAAGTATTTTCTTGTACATATTTTATTTATAATGAGCATTTGAATCATCAACACACAAATTTTTTTATTACAAACCTAATGTTTATCTTTTTCTCTGAAATTCCAATTTAAAGTATTTTCTATTGCACCTAATTATAATACCACCATAAGTATTTCATAAACAGGTCCCTTAATGTCCCTGAAATTTTAGCCATATTATCAACAGTGATATTTTTTGATTGCATATTTTTTTTCATCCAAACTGTTTTAAAATTATCTATTGACCTAACTAACTGTTTATAAATGAAATCAAGGTATATAAATAAAAATAAGAAATAGCCTAATGGGAGTTCATTAAAAAACTAGTAACGCAGGCGAATAACTTTGGGCCTTGTGAAGACTCGACTGCCTTGCCACCTGGCGGATTAGTTTGTCCCTAACGACAGCTGTACAACCACTGTCACAATGTGCAACAAAACTATGTCCTTTTAAACCGCTTTTAAAAAAGGAAAACAGGTGTTTTGCCAATCCATATTAAACTCACTGACATTCATGCAATCCAAACACCATTAATTAACAACGGCATACAAAAACACGTTACATTTGTAACAAGGTCAATGTTTCATAATATAGATTCAGATATGAGCCACAAATAAGCAAGGTTGAGGTATTCCACTCGGACAGGTGTATAGGGGTCTCAATCCCGGACCTAAATTCCGATCCCGAGATTATGGGATTGACAAAAGCCGATCCCAGGATCAGTCCCGAGATTCCCGTTTTCTATATAGGCCTATCTAGAATATATTGCTGTGGAAGAACAACACTTAAGACATTTTTTATTAAAACTAACTATATTTTTATCTTACAAACTTGTCAAATGTGCGCTTTTTGACGGCTGATTACCTGTTGTTCAAATTTTTTAATGGCTTTTATGCTGTGTGTACTTGACAAATGAGTTTACAGCCCATTCGTAGAGCAGTCTAATGTTTTTAAACAAATTTTGCGAACCATACATTGCGCTGCTTTCCCATCCTTTTGTGTAAGACAATAATAACAAACAGATGAAACATCACAATCCTTTTTTTAATGGGCCACAAGAACATTTTCGTTACCAATATTACTTCATATTCACAAATAATTCACAGATCACACATGGTTATTGCTATAAAAATGATTGATGAAACTCACTATTCGCTACACAAAATTTTCCCGACTCGCTCAGATATTCGCTAAATGAAAGCAACTGAAAATGTTGGTGATCAGATATATAGAAAAATTCAGTAAGAAGAAAAATATCAAAATAAAGTCCCCTTTATACCCGTTACCCTTATGATACGTCGAATCATGAGAATTAACTGCAACGGAAGTTCCGAGCGATAAGGAAACTAAGTACTGTCCCAATACATTCCAGGAATAAGGTTTTTGTTGAATTAAAATTTAATTTTGGAGAAAGTAAACATTAGTAGGTAATCACTGGCTATTAATCATTAATATCTATATGCTTAATACAATAAGGTTTTTTTTCTGTTAGATCCCTTTTTCAGCCGTCCTACTAAACCGATTTTTACAATTGAGGTGTCATTTTAAAGCTTATGATGTAGCGCACCTGCGACAGATAGTTCAAAATGGACATTTTTTCTCTTATGGCGTCGACCCCCAAGGCTTTGATTTAATTCTAGAGGGCGCTTTCAACGCTCCACTGCTGACCAACTTGCTAAATGTAAATCGTAATTTAACAGCTGATAACCTTCAGGCGAATTGTCAACCAGGGACATTGTAAACAAAAATAGATATTCTGAAAATGTACGTAAGAGACAAAACAACTTATGAACAGTGAACAGTAATTTTTAGATATGATACTTTTATTGATTTGGTACTAGGTAAATCACTCTTTGATGTGTATATCGACATGTTTCAAATATTGTAAATTATTAATTTTATTCATATGCAAAATTTCAAACAAACATTCAAATTTTCATTTTATTTTCATATATCGATGTTTTTCTTGAATGTTCAAAGTTTTTTTCCAGCTAGGAAGTAAACTTATAACTGTAAAAGGAAATTATTACATTATTCATTAGGCTGGAAGACGATTTATGAATCTTGAAATAGAAAAAAGAGAATCCAAATAGAAAATAGAGAAGACAAGATTTAAGAAATCAGGGAAAACATGCGTAACCTTCGGCAAGAATAGATAACTGCTAAGAGACAACTAAAGATTGAACAGAAGAGAGACATTTAACCACCTATATACTTCCAGCGGCTTAAAGATTATATTAGTGCAAACGTGAAAAACACAGGCGGTATCCTACTGTTTTGCGAAGTTATTTCCAGAAGACAATCAAATTCAAATAAGCTTACATAGTGTCGGGACGATGGACAATGTGTGTGTATGTTTTCTCAGCTAAGCTTCTTAAAAACTTTAACATTTCAATTTCAAGTTTGAACAGGTTAAACTTTTAATAATTGTGAATTTTAGGAAGGTAATTATAATTGGCGCCAAATCTTACAATACTAAGCCATGTTAATTTTAGCATTGGGCTTATGGACAGCGTGGGCCTTAAGATTTGGCGCGAGTTATAATTTTTTCGAATTTTAGGTTATAGTTTCTCACAAACAAACACAATATTAAAATGCATAATTTGCGCTTGGGACCCCTAGTTGAAATATTTATTTTCTAAAAAAACATATTTTTAGGTTTGTATGTTTGAAAGGGCGAATTTTGGTGTAGTTAAAACATTCAAATCACGTAAAAATTGAGAAAAAATTATTCTTTTGCAATCCCATCAATCCCGGGATTGAGAGACTCTAGTCCCGGGATTGTATTCAAAAGCGACCGGGATCCCGAATCCCGGGATTGAGAACCCTACAGGTGTAGCACCTGGGCTTTGTCAAACTACTTCACTGTGTTGGTGCAGCACCTTAATCTGCTTGGTTGTAATGCAACCATAAGCAGATCAGGGGCGGCTCCAGGGGGGGGGGGGCATGGGAGCCATGGCCCCCCCCGAAAGCTCCGAATTTTTTAAAAATTTCAAACAAGATTTTACTAAAATTAATTCTTGTGGATATGAAATTATTTTTAACCTAATATCGGAAAAGCCGTTTCTTATAGAAGATTCTCGAAGACAAAATTTTTTTATTCCTATATATTTTTTATTTATGTATACTTGATTTAAGCATACATTTGTTGTGCAATATTAATAGTACGAGACATTTCAAGTTGTTAGGTTGGCAGCGCGTCACGATTTGCCGCCATAATGAGGTTTGGGTTTGGAAAATATTATCATAGTCAATGATATTATTTGTGACAAAAACATTATTATGAAAGTAGCACTTATTTCTTGGGGGCTGTTTCTAAACGATGTTGGTGAATTAATAAAATTGATTTTGTATTTTGTAATATTCATTCCGTTTCAAAACTGTAATGATAAAATGGAGATGGATTGTAATTAGTGATTAGTAGCTAGTAATTGTGAAACGCGTTTAGAAAGAGCCCCCTGTGTGTATGGATTGAAATTATTTTTATTTTTACCAAGACCATCGAGTAAGTAATTAATTGATCCGTTTTAATACTATCTGGCATTAAATACTTTGGATTATACCATACTACTGTAGTCTCAACTGAACGTACAATCATAACAAAGTTGGAGTTCACTTAGCCTGTCTTAGTCCTATTTAAAAAATGAACAAATTATTCAATTGTTAAATTAGGGGCTGTCCATAAATACGTATGCCCCTACGGGAGGAGGGGGGGGGGGGGTTTCATCAGCATTATGCACCGTTACAATGGAGAGAGGGGGCTTCAACGCAACGTTAAGCACCTATTAAACCTTAATAATCAATTTCATAAATTATTCCAACAAATTCAAATAATCTTCAAAGTAAAAAGTTTTGATTTTTTATGGGAGGGTAGTGTTACGTAACTTTTGAGGGGGGTTAGCGCCAGCGTTACAAGTCCGTTAAAAGGGAGGAGGGGTTTCTGAAAAGGCCAATTTTAGCGTTAAGTAATTTAAGGATGGCCCCTTAAGTACAATTTTTGACAAAGTGTTGATATATCATAGTCAGAGGTGATAATAAACACGTATTTGGGGGGGGGGGGGTGAACCAAAAAAATGAACCAAATTTTTGTCATACTTGCCCCCCCCCCCCGAGAAACTGTCCTGGAGCCGCCCCTGAAGCAGATCAACTTTAAGGCAACACCAGCACCATGAAGCAACCAAAGTAGAAAATAATTCATACTAGTTTACGGACAAATAAAATTCTATTAAATTGCCTTTAAGGATTTAGGTCCGGATTTAAGTTTTCTTTGCTGGTTTTGAGAATATTTAATGAAATTTGATGTGTTACAGTGTATTGGCCCAATACACTGTAACACATCAAATTTCATGTTACAAGACTATTGAGGGGAAAGAATGATTGTCTAAGGAAACGCAGCAAGCAGCAGCAGCAAAACAATCACTTTTTATCACTATTGTTCCAGATCAGCACAGCTTTGCCAGAACATGAGGTTCCTTACAGTGTTTGAACCCGACTGCTCATGTACTTTCCGCAAGTCTAAGAAGAGGTTATATCCTCATTAGTGGAGGTAATACTCAATATTACGTTTTGTGTGGCGAATTATGTACCAAGGTGGTTCGAAAAAAAATTTGGAATTTTGAATCGTAATAGGTCTCAAAACTTGTAAAATAGCATATAGAATACTGAAAAAAATAACTTTAAAAAATCATATAAGATCTTCAGATAACGCAATGACCTTGAAGTTTAAGAGGTAAAACTCCATAAGAGAATTAGAGATTAATCTTAATGTGGTTTATAACCAACTATAATGCTGGACATTGATAATCGTACAAAAATTTTGCTATGAAAAAAGGAAAGAGCTCTTTAAAACTTTTTTAACAAGTTTTTTAATAAGTTAATTCGTTCAATTACACTACAGAATTGTTTTTCATTTTGTGTATTTCAACGCCAGTGACATTTTTTAAAATTTTGATCGGGAACGGTCTAAACCCGTTAATATAAGCCAAAAACTTGAAAAAACACCTTAATAAGATTTTCAGAAGGCCATAGATCAATAATACTGTTGCTTAATTGGACAAATTATACCAATTTTTTAAACGTTTTAAAGAGCTCTTTCCATTTTTCATGGCAAAACTTTTGTAAGATTATCATTGTCCAGCATAAACCAAATTACAATACACCTCGGATTATCCGGACCCCACATTATCCGGATCCCGGATTATCCGGACCGGTCTATTCGAGAAATTTAAAAAATGAAATCACGACAAAAACATGATTTTAGCGAGTTTACGGGTGAAATGCGCCTTCTAAAAGTAAAATGTAAATGTAATACACTACTGCATAAATTTGGAATCACAATAATTGAAGGAATCACATTGCCTAAACAGCACATTACAGCATTATCGTGAAGGTAGTTTTCTGGATTGATTGCTACTTGGGGCGCTAGTAGTAATCAAAAAAATAGTAACCTATAGCAATTTTGCGAGTTTTTTTGTTGCAGTCATTTGATGTGTTACGTTATTTATTGAGAAGCGTTACTGTAATAAGTTTAGATTTGGGTTAGTTTCGCCATGATTAGCCTATTTCAAGTTGAGTTATTTGAGTTATGATTATTTAATCTTAATAACTTAAATATTTTAATATGTAGTTTTATTCCAAACCTAAACCGTAAGTATGGTGAAAGTTAACAATATATTCATATGATTAACAATAAAGTTCAGTTCTTAAATTTGTTTCAAAATTAAACCGCCGTAAAATTTGAAAGACTAACATGAACATTTTTGACACGCCGCCGCCTGCGCCGTTTGCAGCATCAATTAAGCAGAGGCTAAGGTACACGCGATCGCTATTCAGGCGATATTGTAATGACCTCAGATTATCCGGATTTTTTGTTATCCGGATCGGTGTTCCACCACATTAATCCAGATAATCCGAGGTGTACTGAACAAAAATTCACTAAATCTCTTATGGATTTTTACTTTTTAAAAGGTCATTCGAGGTTGATCAAGATCATTCAAGATGGTTGCTCAAGGTCATTGTGCGATCAGAATATCTTATATGATTTTTAGCGAATTTCCTTAAAGGAATAAGCTATTACCGTAGGTCTCATGGTAAGACCTAAGCCCGAGACCATGTTAACTTTTCATTTCGGGGCCCCCAGAAGCAAAAAACACTATTTGTTCGAATTTTTACATATATATCTATATATCTATATATATATCTACTAGAGGTGTGCGGGTAGTGAATTTTTGGATCGGATCGGATTCGGATCGGATAGCTTATGTTCGGATCGGTTTCGGATCGGATAACAACAGGTTCGGATCGGATAATACCGGATTCGGATATTTGCGGCGCGGCGTAATGAGCAGATTTAAGTTTTCTCATAAGCCTAAGGTAATTGCAAGGAACTACCATATTATCCTAATGTGTAAGGTAAGATTTGCCTTGATAGGGTTGTGTTATTGATTGTTGTGATATATTGTTTCCAATATAGGCCAAATGTCAATTATTAAAGTATGCAAAGGTTCATCTAAATATCTGTTAAGAATTTAGAAATTAATTGATTCCCCTTAAGCATAGGTAGTATATAATTGAATAAGCTTATTAGG
Organism: Flexamia atlantica; assembly: GCA_035578135.1. NCBI lineage: Eukaryota > Metazoa > Arthropoda > Insecta > Hemiptera > Cicadellidae > Flexamia > Flexamia atlantica. The sequence goes on along the minus strand of JAQJVK010000005.1, from coordinate 45,004,438 downwards.
CCTAAATCAATTTCAGGATTTGCAACTTAAAAAATCCTTTTTCAATGCAACCTACATTTGTCCACTATTAGGCCTCTGTCTTTTTTGTTCTTTTCCTTATTTGATCAGGGACTAGGCCTAAGTGACTAGACAAAAGAATTAAATATAAAACTGGATACACCAATCACCTCATATTTGAAGAAAGCTTTACATTTTTATTTATGCATTGATGCCTGACAACCTAGATTTTGATTCACTACCCAATAATACTAAAAAAACAAAATAAGTCTGAGCAGTAAACTTAACCAAAATTTCAAGATAAGTTTCAACTGTTGTAAGTTTCAGTATTAAAGCTTGGTCATTTAATTAGAACAAAGGTCTATTTGTTTTATATCACAAACAACAAGCAAACTCACTAATTATTTTCATAGACGTAGGTTGTCAAGTCGCATTGTACCGTTATCTAAGAATGTCCATTTTAATCACGTATTGAAAATACGGCCGGCCGGCTTTAACAGCTTAAATCGTCAAAGATTAATATTACAGCAAAATAAAAACTTATTTGTGATTGTTCAACTCTCTATTTCTAGGTAGGTAATTGTTTAATTGATAAATAAAGTAATCTGGCGATTGAATAAAAGACGTTCTTGAGTTAATTCAGCTTAATTTAGCAGACGACATTCAAAAATGAGGTGAGATGGAACGACAAAACAATGAATGAACAGGTTCGCCAAATCTTTGACAGCCCAAAATTATTGTAGGCTTTTTATTTTATCGTATCAACAGGCCACTTAAGATATTTACGGCCTGAAATTGTCGTACGAAACATCAACACGACTATTTATTTATGGGGTATTTACGGGATATTTCGTTTTCGAAATTCAAGACGACTCGACTGTTGGACACTGTAGACACTGCCGGTCAATGGCGAACACTGATTTGTCTTGATTGCGATTCTCCCTCATACCAATCGATGTTTCTTTCGGTAACGAATACTAATCGAGACAGAACTATTACAGGATGTACTACTACTTGTTAACTGATTTAATGCTAAGATACAAGAATTTATCTTAAGAAAATGTTTGTTATCGTGTCGGGTATTGCGCAGTAATCTGATCGTATACAACGATCTCGATCTGATCACGAGTTCACGAGTCGCAATATCGGCAACCGAAATACATCGCTTGATGCATACCACTACATGATCGCATCGTGTTGAGGCGTTGTTCTAGCCGCTATCGCAACCGTCGCATTTCAAAGCGTCGTCTTTGCTCTGCGATGATTTCTGTCACTAATGTACTTTCGTCGGCAGTGACTTCTTTTGTTTGGAAGACTTTCCTTACTTGAAAATTTGATCTTTCTTTACAATTTACCCCAAAACATGCAGTCTATCCGAAAGAGTCGGATATCTAGTCAGTCTTACCGGATAGTTATTAAACCCTCGGATCAGATTCGGATATCCGATCCGATCCGAATCCGATCCGAGTTTTCGGATATTCGCACACCTCTAATATCTACATATCTATATATATGTCTGTTAACACGATAGCGGCCGTAAATATGGTCCGATCTTAATGAAATTTGGTACAGACGTGTAAAGTGGTAATCACTCGGACAAGTTCGTGAACCAGCCCAATCGGACCACCGGAAGGGGGGGTAAAGAGGGGTAAACCCCCCCAAAAATGGGTTTTATGAGTTTTTCAATTTTTAAAATTTTTGTTGGCACCATTGAATTCAGCTCAAAAAAACAAACAATTTAGTATTTTGAATCACTGTTCTATGTCCATTGGTTTCCGAGATATTGTAAGTGGTAAACACAGTACGTTGTCCCAATGTTAACCTTATGGGAAATAAAGATAATTCTATATCTCGCTTATTTCTCAACATATCTTGATAAAACTTGGTATATGGCTTCTTCTAGTTCAGATAAACTAAATATTGAATTAAAACCACCCAGTTTTGATATACCCGTGGCAGTAAACCTGCATACTCATTCCCCATGTTATTCTTATGGAGCTTACAAAAACATGTTGAATCTCGCTATGTTGGATTGAAATATGTTGTTTTGCATTTGAAATTCGCTGAGTATGCAGGTCTGCTGCAACGGGGGTATTTTAAAGTTATTTTTTTCAGTATTCTACATGCTATTTAGCAATTTATAAGACCTGTTACTATTATGATTAAAAATTCCTAAATTTTGTTTTTTCGAACCACCCTAATGTGTAACTTCCCTTTCGGTACAGTATTGAAGTACAAATTCTGTAGAGTTCATGGGCCTTATAAACACAAACAACATATTGTCAGTCCGACACGGTCATGAGCTTTAGCAGACGAACTGGAGAGTTTCCACTTTTTACCACCTGCTGGAAGGGCTGACCAGAACTATAATACAATTGTTTTCCTACTGAGACCAGTCTAATTCTATTATCACACATAATGCACCAACAATTGCTCGATTTTTCTCCTTGTGTGTTTTGATGAGTATAACTTTAAAGGCCCTGAATAGGGTCTTTTTGTTTTAAAGCAACACCAAACCCTGCATACCTGTTATTTATCAGACAAACTCATGCAAAGGGAAGGCAGTGAGTCTCGCCGGTACCGTGAGTGCACGTGTGCGAAAGAAATAAATTAAATTGACATTGCGCGCCCGCTGACGGTCCGGTTATATGTTTTATGTTACGTGTTGTTTTGTAAATGTGTGCGTCTTTTATAAACTTTCGACAACGCCGTCATCATGGCAGCTTCTCTACTCTTCACTGGTAACGTGATTATGACACAAAAATGTGTTGAAACCTAGGTCGTAAAAAACGGCTAAACATTGGACTGAGACGGAACAGGTAATTTAAAACCATATAGAAGGCAGTGAGCTTACGCCTGGTTGTGCTGGTTGGTGATGACGCCACCAGGAGGCACCAGGCGGTACATGTCGCTCTCCCCGCCTGTCTTCATCAGTTCCGCCTTGATTACAGGCGGGGGCAGCTGGTGGAAGATGGCGATGTGCGTGTGCATGTTCTTGGTGACGGACTGGCACTTGATCAGCCGGTAGCTCAGATTGATCTTGCGACAATGACTGTGAAAGCACAATAAAACATAATCAATTTATAATCACTAAAATCAAAATTCCAGATCAGAGCCCCATAGCAGAACTGCGGGCGACAGTGCGACATTGTCGCAGAAAGAAGACAAGGCCTGCAGAAAGTTCAGCCTGACCGACTTGTTGTTTTTTTAATAGTGGCTGCAGAAAATCCTAACGTAATAAGTCAATAAAATTATTTTTTGCAGAAAAAGTTTCTGTATTAAGTCGACAACATTTTTTTCTGCAGAAAAATTCTCCTTTCTGCAATCTATAATGCTATAAAATGAAAATGCATTTTAAAACGAAAACAGCCAAATCGATAGTCGGTGCATCGATCGTGAGAAACTAAGTATTCCATAGAATAACCGAATTACCAACGCGACACAATGTTATAGTAATAGGCGTATCCGAACCCCATTCGATTGTTTGAAAACTAATATCGATATGCGATCATATTAACTATTGACAGAATGCGAATGCACCGATGCGCGAAGTGCTACTGCGCATCGTCTGCCGGCTTCTGTCAGCTGTCAGCTCACGATCTATCTAACCAAAAGAACGATCTAACCTCAATGTTGTTTTGATGTTTTGGTTGTAATGGTTCGGTCCTTACGTTCGGGCTTATCAGTTTTCGGTGATAAATATTTGACTTGGAAAACATTTTTATGATTGCCTGCTGTGTAAAGTGATGGCTTCATGCGGTGAGCGATTAATTTGCTCGGTTTGTTCAGAGAAAATAATCTTAAACAATCTCAAAACTCGTTATTTGAAAAATCATCCGTCATTGGCGGTCAAATATAAATCGGCCTCAAGCGAAAGCATAAGTGGCCGATGCTAGTATCCGATCACTAGTATCCCAAAGTGATGTTGTTTACTTCACTTTAAGAGGTATAAGTTACTAAATTAAATATATTGGTAAATATTTAGTTTTGATTGATGTAAACATTGGATATTTGACTTTTGAAATATTAATATACAAACAAACATAAGTCAGCCTATGATTAATTTGCTAATAGTATAAAAACTGAACTCATTGAAATTACTCAATAATTTTGTTGAGCATACTTCGGTTTCTCTATTCTAATTTCTTACCTAAAAACTATTTTATGTGTACAGTAGAAAAATTAAAATAACATTAAATGGAATTATTTGTTTGTTTTTTCTCCCTAGAGACCTGATTACTAAATTCTAAGACATTAATGAACTTCTCTACTGAGTCAATGGTAGTAAATACCCACAAAAACTTCTTAAATAAATTCAATTCAACTATAAGTGCACTTTTAACATAAAGTAAGTAATTCCTTCACAAACCACTTTATTGCCAAGAAATATGACACAACAATTGGACAAAAACAATCTAACTTACTCTAAAATATGTTCTCGTTCATCATAGGTAAAATCATCACCAAAGATGACTTCCTCAGGGCAACTATTTCTGGCAAATTCATTGACATAATTTATCATGGCACCTCTATCTTTGAACTTATTTCGCTTCATCACCCTGAAATCAAAAGGTATATGTCAAGACAACCTTACATTGTAATAAAAAATGCAAAATTCATATTAAGTTATGTAAGAGAAACTTTAACAAACATAAAAAGTGATAGTTACACTATCTATAGGAATTATTAGGAAATCTTCAGTTGGTAAGACTCAATTATTATATGACATTGTTTAATATCCTTAAAATTTGTAATAGGCTAAATATATTTAATCATTGGGGACAATTGTAACAATTGAGGGTTTGGGTATAACCACAGTATAAGAAAAATACAGTCCCGACAGTTGGTCACAAAAAGTGTCCCCTATCCTGGTGGCACGCAAGCACAATTACTACATCCATAAGCCAATCACATGTTGTTTCACTATATACTGTCTAACAACAAATGCAGTCTGGTTACTCAAATGAAAAAAGTGTCCTCCCAATGCGATCCTGGTGGCTGGCACATCAGTGCAATTACAATTAGATGGTATCTAATTTTGTTAGTAACTGTGCTTGCGTGCTGCTTGGAACGCTAGTGTCGCCCTGCGGACAACATAATGCATTACAACATATGGCAAGTGTCGGGACTGTATTTTTTCTTAGACTGTGGTATAACAGTACAGATGACATTTTAAATTTTATTTGCCACTGCCTAGAGGTGTGCGGATAGTGAATTTTTGGATCAGATCGGATTCGGATCGGATAGCTTATGTTCGGATCGGTTTCGGATCGGATAACAACAGGTTCGGATCGGATAATACCGGATTCGGATATTTACAGCGCGGCATAATGAGCAGATTTAAGTTTTCTCATAAGCCTAAGGTAATTGCAAGGAACTACCATATTATCCTAATGTGTAAGGTAAGATTTGCCTTGATAGGGTTGTGTTGTTGATTGTTGTGATATATTGTTTCCATTATAGGCCAAATGTCAATTATTAAAGTATGCAAAGGTTCATCTAAATATCTGTTAAGAGTTTAGAAATTCATTGATTCCCCTTAAGCATAGGTAGTATATAATAAGATTACTAGGCCTAAATCAATTTCAGGATTTGCAACTTAAAAAATCCTTTTTCAATGTAACCAAAATTTGTCCACTATTACTATTAGGCCTCTGTCTTTTTTTTGTTCTTTTCCTTATTTGATCAGGGACTAGGCCTAAGTGACTAGACAAAAGAATTAAATATAAAACTTGATTCACCAATCACCTCATATTTGAAGAAAGCTTTACATTTTTATTTATGCATTGATGCCTGACAACCTAGATTTTGATTCACTACCCAATATTACTAAAAAAACAAAATAAGTCTGAGCCATCGATGTAAATAAGAACACTGGATTGGTAACTCAGGCCCCGCGTCGCGAGCCGCCGGCAGTGGTTGCGTTTAAGATTTTGCAGGGGCGATGGGGGAACGCATCTTTTGCCGACCAACTTTTACTGATCGTCTAGTTAAATATTAATTGTAATTACTTATTAGTTATAGCAATACATCTATAAAAGCAATCTTTACCCGTAAAACAGCTCCCAAATCCATGCGGTTTCAATACGGTTATCAATACAGTTTCGCGCATTTCCCCCAACGCCCCTTCAATTAGGCCCGGCTGCAACCCCAACGCACAGCTGTGTTGGCTGGGAAATCACGACACGAGCTTTACGGGAAGCAAGCTATCCAGTAGTATTTATTTACATCGATGGTCTGAGCTGTAAACTTAACCTAAATTTCAAGATAAGTTTAAAATGTTGTAAGTTTCAGTATTAAAGCTTGGTCATTTAATTAGAACAAAGGTCTATTTGTTTTATACCACAAACAACAAGCAAACTCACTAATTATTTTCATAGACGTAGGTTGTAAAGTCGCATTGTACTGTTATCTAAGAATGTCCATTTTAATCACGTATTGAAAATACGGCCGGCCGGCTTTGACGAGGCTTAAATCGTCAAAGATCAATATTAGAGCAAAATAAAAACTTATTTGTGATCGTTCAACCTTCTATTTCAAGGTAGGTAATTGTTTAATTGATAAATAAAGTAATCTGGCGATTGAATGATAGAGGTTCTTGAGTTAATTCAGCTTTTAAGCAGACGACATTCAAAAATGAAGTGAGATGGAAAGACAAAACAATGAATGAACAGGTTCGCCAAATCTTTGACAGCCCAAAATTATTGTTGGCTTTTTATTTTATCGTATCAACAGGCCACTTAAGATATTTACGGCCTGAAATAGTCGTACGAAACATAAACACGACTATTTATTTATGGGGTATTTACGGGATATTTCGTTTTCGAAATTCAAGACGACTGTTGGACACTGTCGACACTGCCGTCAATGGCGAACACTGATTTGTCTTGATTGCGATTCTTCCTCTTACCAATCGATGTTTCGTCGGTAACGAATACTAATCGAGACAGAACTGTTACAGGATGTACTACTCTTTGTTAACTGATTTAATGCTAATATACAAGAATTTATCTTAAGAAAATTTTTGTTATCGTGTCGGGTATTGCGCAGTAATCTGATCGTATACAACGATCTCGATCTAATCACGAGTATTCACGAGTCGCAATATCGGCAACCGAAATACATCGCTTGATGCATACCACTACATAATCGCATCGTGTTGAGGCGTTGTTCTAGCCGTTATCGCAACCGTCGCATTTCAAAGCGTCGTCTTAGCTCCGCGATGTTTTCTGTCACTAATGTACTTTCATTGGCAGTGACTTCTTTTGTTTGGAAGACTTTCCTTACTTGAAAATTTGATCTTTCTTTACAATTTACCCCAAAAAATGCAGTCTATCCGATAGAGTCGGATATCTAGTCAGTCTTACCGGATAGTTATAAAACCCTCAGATCGGATTCGGATATCCGATCCGATCCGAATCCGATCCGAGTTTTCGGATATCCGCACACCTCTACCACTGCCCCTAAAAAGGTTGTAAGCCATTGTGATTGCCGCAACTTTAGTAATCAATAGGCACTAGTTATCACTGGCAAAAAAATCATTTATGGATTAAACGAAATACAGATCTCTTATTTTTCTGACATATACTTTACAAAGTAATCTATTCTATTAAAAAGAAGAGGTATATCCTCTTTGTTTGATATGCATGGTAAATGCAAAACCTACCGAACCGAACAAGGCTGAAATTTTGCACAAAGGCAGATTTTGAATCAATGCAACACATAACCGATTCACTTCCTTAAAATCCTCTCGCGCTTTGCCCCATAGGTTTTTAATGTATATATTTAATACTAACTAGTGGCTTCAAGGGGCTAAAATCCCCTAATGAGGGGAAATTCAAACAATCCTTATTTATTATAGTACAAAATACCTTCCTAGCCAACTTTCTATCTTACAATGATCTAGCCTACCACATGGTTTTCAGTCAAGTGTATCAGCATCACATGTTTTATGTAAACAAAGCAGATGTTTTTAGATCCCAATGCTTTTTAAATGGCATATATTTTACGTTATATCTCTTTTTCTGGTGAATTTCAAGCAATTTCATTATTTTTCCCGCCATCACAGAAAAGAGACCTGTAATTTGAGTCCTCTCCTATCTTTCTATGACTTGCCAGATGCCCACAATTTTGACGCAAAGAATCGCCTTAAGAAATTAAATATGTGATTTAGGGATTTTAGTAGTTTTTTTATTTGGTTTTCATGGGAATTATAGTAAATTTTCCAGTTTAACCATACAGAGAATAAGTACAGCAGCTAGATTATACTAAAACTAACAGTAAATTAATTTCATTAAGCTCAGGTCCTCTTACTTGTAAACATGGGCCTTGGCAGGATCTGGATTGAAGTCATAGGGAGTCGCTTTGCCTTCTTTGAAATAGCTCTCTTTGGCCTAAAAATAAAAAATGGAATTAACTTTCCACATTACTCTTAATCTCTTCAGTATAAAATGCTGTGGTTTCCTAATAAAAATGTAGCAAAAAAATTATCATACAAAAAATTAAAACATGTAAAACGTTAATTGCAACACCAATATTTTTTTATTTTTAACAGTTTTTTACGTTTCAAAATGAAAATATTGATGAAAGTTTGAAGTGTCAGCCGTTACCTGGATAGTGTAGCAGTGTTTCCGCAGCTGCCGCAAGACTTGCAGGGACGCAGAGTTCTTGGCCTCCGTCTTACTCTCCCCCAGCCCCACGGCCAGCACCTTGCGGGTGGCCTTGATTACACACTTCTTCAGCGGCTCCTTTCTCCCCCTGTCAAGAAAAAAAACATTTCATACTATACTCCCAGATTTATGTTTTCGGTCTTACACAAGTTTCCCAGAATGGAATGGTGAGTCCCGTCATTGTTCTTTTAACCGGTATTACTTTTTTTTGTGTTCCAAACTTTGAGTGAAGCATTACTTTACTGGCCACACATAAGACGATTTGTAAACTTTTAAATTGATTTGGGGAATGTTAATTATATCACAAAATCATTATAACAGCTTATTTAAAACCTTAATTGTGACACCAATTTTTTTTAAACATGAGTTTTTCCTTAAAATTCATGAATTATATCTGTTGATCACACTGGTTCATTCTCAATACGTTGATGGTCAAAAATGGCATAAAATTTGTGCCCTCAACTATATCACAGATTATATGTTAAAAAAACAGATGGACATATTATTTAATTTCCTTTGATGACTTATGTTGAATTTTAAAGAATAAGTTACAAATAAATCACAATGTTGATTAAGTTTTGAGAAAATAATCCTCCTATGCTGAGTAGAGAGAGAATTGCTTGGCAATTTGATTCTAAGATGTAAGTGAAGTTAAAAAAAGGATTTTCCTTAAAAAAAACTACCCGTTACCATTGGGGGGGGGGGGGGTTGATAGACCAATAATGGTCACATAGGCTAATCAGAGGTGACAGCTCATGAAAGAACACGAGTCACCCACGGTAGGAAACAACTAGCAACGTTTGACAAACAGTGCCAGAGCTAAATATTTTTTTACTATAAATTTATGCATAAATACATTTTTATAAAAAAATGTGAGTAATAATAGAAGAAAACAATAAAAATGAAGTTGTTTTATAGTGAACAGTACATACCATACACTTTCATCAGATTCTTCGATGAGCAATTCCCCGAATTTGGACAATTTGAATGATTCCAAAAGAATAGCGAAAAGACTTTTCTGCCAGACACTATTTTTACGGATGCCAATCCAAATGATCAGCCCTGGGAAGTCACCCCCGGTATCTTCTGGATAGTCCACCTTATCCACCTGAAATGAGTTAAAATTCATTTTCATAACTCAAGCAGGAACTGTTTGATATTTACAAACGAAATTAGACATTGTTAAAGGTGGTGAGGAACATTAAGCAGCAAGGGTGCTTACAAACAAATTCAGATTAATTTGGATTTTTAGAGGAGGGGAAATAAATAGTTGCAAATGATCAATTGATTCTATAATGATTTTTTTGTGTCAATTATCTGTTACATGCTAAACCAAAAACATTTCACCTGTTTATTGGTTGTTATTCAAAGAGCAAAATATAGTTTTAAACATTAAGCAAAACTTTGTATTGGATTAGTAGTTTTTACCTATCAGACTAGTAGCATAATCAAATGGTTCTGTACACTTCCATGTCATCCCCTACCGAGACCTTAAACTGAAGCGCCAATATGTTGCTCACCAGGTATATTTTCTAATATAAATTTACACCAACTCATATTACATTTAATTTTGAAAATGTAGGCATCCCAGATAGAACACATAATGCACACAGAAAAATGAGGCAAAAAGCCCTTTTCAACCAAGACTAACCTCATATTACATTTAAGTATTCTAAATTTTAAAAGGTTAATTAATAATATACCCAGCACTACTAGAACTATGTTTTATATGTTATGTCATCTTTCTAATCGAGTTGAGTTTCAGTTTTACCTGATTTGAAAATGAGAAAACCAACTCATATCCTCATATTCAAATTATCCTCTGCCACGACTTTACCATGAACATGTAAAATATTTCATAGTTTATGAATGTTATCATTTGTTTTACTTTCATAGTTCAAAAACATTCTTCATTCCAGTTTGTGTTTCCGTTCAATACACTTGCACTTTATTGTATTTTCTAATTATTTTAAAGACACTTTGATCGGCAAGAAGGATTAAACTCAAGTTTGCTATAGTTCAAATTACATTTTCAGATTTGAAAATAGGGAATTTGACATGTACAACCATTTAACTTTAACAACAACAAAATGGACGCCCAATAATTTGGTGTTTTTCTAACAGCAATCAATGAGCATCACAATGAACTGATTTGCAAAATGTTAAACACGTTCCGAGATCAAGTTGAAGTCATTGTTTCAGCAACTAGAGAAAAAGAGGAAAAAAAGATCTAAAGAAAAACATAAACCAACTTCTAACATTTAATGTGAGGTTGTTTTTGAAAACTTTGATGCCAAACAAGACAATTTAAATAAACCCAGCAGCTCAAGGTCAACAGACACTCTGTATTTTAACTCCAGTACTGACAACTTCTTCAGTGACGATTCCTTTTCTAGAGAAATGTAAAATCCGTTTACAAACGTTTGAAGTGTGACTCCTGAGCTGCGTGGGGCTAAAGCTAGTATGAACCAATCTGCATATTAACTCAAAGTACAAGTGAGTTCAGCAAAAGCCCCACCTGAACATTTTTTTTTTTTTCAAGAGGGGGAGAGGGTTCGGTTCGCCTCCACATCAACAATGAGAACGTTAGTGAATTCGTAGAAGTCAGAAAAGAAAATGGGAACTGAAGACTACCTTGTTTCTCTCAAAGAGTCAGAGTGATTTCTATTATGTCAAATAGACCAAAGAAGATTAATTTTGGTTTCAAGAGCAAAAACTGTCACGTTTGACCAGTCTCAAGTACTTGATGTTCCTATGGGTTCAAGACACCAAACTTCCTAGGAGACTTCAATCAAGACCTATTTGCCACAGCCTCAGGTAATTCAGCAGATCCTGGTCCACCACCGGGTTTGAATGTTCCTAATCATGAGAGAATCATGAGAGACCACAGTGATTAAGACATTTGCCCTTGAGTTTTAAGGATTTCCTGCTTCAGTGTTCTCTGAACACGCTTAGATATTGTTATGACTTTACCATGAACATAAAAAATATAATTTCATAGTTTATTATTGTTATCATGTGTTTTTCTATCACAGTTCAAATATACACTTCATTCCAGTTTGTGATTACATTCAAGACATCTGCAATCTGTTTTCTGTTTTTTTTTAATTATTTTACAGACATTTTACCCTCCTTACAAGAGTACGTTATACCGAAGGAAGATATAAGATATTCCTTAAGGTAAATATCGAGACAATTTTAGAGGTTTCAAACATTTTGAAAAAAAAACATTGTGATTCCAAAAGAAACCACAGCTGTAATAGCAAAAATAATCAGTAGTGTTCTATACCTTAAACTTCTTAAGCTTGATCTGAATCTTATTGCTGTCAATTTCTTCCAGCAGAGGCTCTGGTGGTGGTTCTGCTTCTTGTTGCTTTCTTTTCTCAACCACTTTGGCGGGAGGCTTCTTGGCAACAGGAGGAGCAGGAGGCTTTTCCGCTTCTGTGAACAAAGTATATGTGATACAATGGGTTTTATAATGTTATTATCAAAAATTAAGGACAATATTCTTATTTTCAAAAGCTTAGGAATTTCAAATTCCAGAATTATTTTTCATAAGCTATATTTTATTTCAGTACCAACCAAGATTTGAGTTAAAACCTTAAGGTCCAAATTCCAGAATTATTTTTCATAAGCTATATTTTATTTCAGTACCACCCAAGATTTGAGTTAAAACCTTAAGGTAGGCCAGACTATCCATTTTTACCTTTCCTATTCCTGCAGATCCCTTCTTTCTGATGGCTGTATAAAATTTCAAAATAATGGAAGCACTGTGCCAGATTTTCTGGGTTTTCCCAAGGCGATCCCAATCAGGCGATCTTGGAGGAGTCAAAAAGACATCTTTTGCTGATTAAGTCACTCTTAAACCTATTTATAAATGAGTTTCCACACAGCTCGATAATTTAACAATAATATTATAATAAAAAAGTGTCACATACAAAAAGAGATCGAGCAACTAAGATAATTTAACAGTACTAACAAACAACAAACTCTATAATTTATGCAATTACGATTTTTTTAGAACTTCTGCTACATCATCATACATAGCATTCTTAAAACTGAGGTAATGTTGTTTACATTATAATGGAAACAAAAAGAATAAAATTATTCTCAACTAAACATGAATTTAACATGGAGTTAACTTTTATGGTCCCAAAACACGTTACAGTCAGAGAAACACGTTAGCACGTTAGCAAAGAGAAACAATACAGTTTGTGTTCCTTCTATAGAAGGAACACTGTATTGTTTCTCTTTGCTTAACGTTATCGATGTCTAAATGCTTATACGAGGGCTGTCAAGAAAGTAAAGTTCAGTTTGCCACTATCTCTAGCACTGTTACCCCACTCCCATGACCGAATGAGCGGCCAAAAACTCCAGTCTTGGTCTCAACAGGAGCTGAGTCTCCCTGCTGACTGATTCAGTCTTATAGTACAGGAAATCTATAAAAGAACTCCATGGTTTTGAGGAAAAATATTTTAATGAAGTTAAATGTTTAATACATAATTGGAAAGGTTGCATTTTCCAGTTTTTTTAGCAGTTTAATAAAGTTTAGCATGAGCTCCGTCAGTGGCATGGCACACATCGTAACAGTATTCCACCTCTTCCCATGTCCTGCCCTGCATGTCTGGGGGGACAGATGCCACACAATTAAATATTCATTGCCTGAGATGGTCAACATCAACATCAAGAATGTACTCCGCATACAAAAGATTCTTGATATGCCCCCAGAAGAAAAATTCCAACTGAGTCACATCAGGGCTCTTTGGAGGCGATGGAATCGGTCCTTCTCCTCCCATCCATCTGTTGCCGAGTCGAGCGTCAAGCGCCACGCACACGCAAACTGAGGTGTGGTGGCTTATAGGCGGGTCAACACCGTTATTGCATCAAAAGTTATTGTACGTAACAACATATTTAGTTTCTATTAGCCAAATAAAGCATTGAGCATTTTATTGCGGCAAAGTGTTTTAGGCAGCCATGCTACATTGTTTCAAAGTCAACACTCTGCTGTGCTGCTTACTCTTGACAAAATCATTCCCAATAGGTATGAGTAAAACTTGATGAGCTACTTGTTTCAGAGAAATTAACTACATTTTGCTACCTTCTACAGTTACTAAGATATAATTTTTTTAAACCCTGGAGTTCTTTTATACACACCCTGTATTCAAAATGTCTACTGAAATCCTGCCTAATGCGTAAGAACTGACTGTAACGTTTATTGGGACCATAAAAGTTAACTCCATGTTAAATTCATGTTTAGTTGAGAATAATTTTATTCTGAGTCTATTGTGAGGCACTACAACATAACTTTACTTCCCATTTCTAACAAGCAATGTTGGAAAAATCCCATCACAGAAAATAGTTCCTGAATCATGTCAACGCCTACCCTAAAGCAGCAGCAGGAGCAACCTCACACAACTTTGTCGCCCCAAGTGGAACATTTTGGATAAATCCTGTATAGCCTCTATCTGGCCTGAATAAATCATCTCCTTTTTCAAAAGTTAACAGGATTTGTAGACATAAAAGTGTCTGAAAATGATAAGGAACTAGGAGAAGCAACTTTATAAATTCATAAGGAGTTGGCTGGATTTTTAATGGGGCTACCATTTTGAAATGGTGACAAATAAAATACGTGATATGTTGGCAGCGTGACTCGGTAGTTGGGGGCCAAAAGTGCTAGACATAGTGGCAAAACGTCTGTTACTTGCCTGGATAGCACATAGCAGCCTAAGGGTGAGAAAGTGAAAGTGCTCTTAAGAAAAAAAAACTATGAAGCCTGATGGACTCAACCTCCTTGACTCAAGGTGACATCAAAATCTACAATTCATCACAATGTTTGGATCTGTATGAAGTGCTGAGGAGAGGAATTTACACAGTGGCACTTTGTAAACATCCTAGTGTTTGAGTGACAAATCTTCAACAGATGTTAAACATATTTTTTAACTCTACTGACTAGTACCACATGAAAAGGTAACCCTAGATTAGAAATTCTTCCTCTGGACACCTCTACGTACATCTATGGACATCCTAGTGTTTGAGTGATAAATCTTCAACAGATGTTAAACATATTTTTTAACTCTACTGACTAGTACCACAAGAAAAGGTAGCCCTAGATTAGAAATTCTTCCTCTGGACACCTCTACGTACATCTATGGACATCCTAGTGTTTGAGTGATAAATCTTCAACAGATGTTAAACATATTTTTTAACTCTACTGACTAGTACCACAAGAAAAGGTAACCCTTGATTAGAAATTCGTCCTCTTCCTCTTCTACGTATTTAAGCTGCTCTCACAGTTCCATTTGTTAAGTAACAGAAGTTTCCAAAGAGAAGTATTATTGACAGCTCAGCACTGAAGGAAAATGAGAGTTTTGTCAGCTTCTTTAAAAACTGTTGAATGTAGAGTAGCAGAGTAGCATAGTTGGTACTTTGATATTGAACTTAGTTACTTTAGACATGATGTTCCTACTATCTCAAGACTTCCTGAAACACTATTTGCTGAAAAATTGTCTTCATAAAATCATCACCGATGCGATAAAGAACTTGGGACTTGCAAGCCACCAGCTGGTTTTAAAAGAATACTACATACTTCATCAATAGTAGTCAAGTATCCACTGAAGACTTCTTGAATTAAGGGTCAAATAATGGAAGTATTCTGCACATCTTCTGATGAAAAAATATAAATCTTCTTAAGTTTCTAAATGTTTTAATTCTTTTTTTTGCAGCAGGGAAGTAGGCTGCTTTTGAAATTGTTTAGTGCAGCAATCATACCAAGAGTTAATCACTGGATTAACAGATCCAGAATCAGCATCATGCAGTTGTTTGTTTGCCCCAACAATCACGGGCTGCACCACATTTTTCCTTCCTAGCCAAGCCCGCTAAGGAGTCTTGTCTGACTCTGCCATACAAGATGATCAAGATAAAAAATAGGAATGGATGATTAGAAAGAGAAAGCAGCGCAGCGGTAGTCATCTGACAAGCTGGGAGAAAAATCACACTTAACAAAAGCACTCTAATTCTAAATTTTCAAAACATATGACATACTCTTGTGTGACAGCTTGTGATTTTTTTATTCTCATACTGGTTTTTAGAAACAGGTGGTTATGACCTATTACCACTTTTACATTTGTCTATTTCACTGAATTCTGACACAAATCTTATTGTTCCCTGATTCCATAGTTATTCATTCAATTAGTAATTCCAACTACTATCTCTAAATCTTTTTTAAACAAATAGTTTAGTTTAGTTTTGTTAAACAAATAGTTTTTAATGAATCTAGTAGTCAAAAAATACTTTAATTGCCATTGTAAAATGTAACAGAGATGCCAAACATAATCAATATGATAAGGAAAACTTGCCTCTAATAAATTAATTACATATTTTACAAACCATTTTTTAAGTTTACTCTTAGGTAAGTACAGTCTTCTTCAAATAGTAAAATGGAAAAAAGACAATCACAGCATTGACAGATTTTAGGAAGTGCAAAGAAAACATAAAACAATAAAAGAGACATGATGAACACTGGGAAGTAATAGTAAATAACAAGTACAAGAAAACTGGAAAGTGAATATTCTGGTAGTCCAAATATAAAATGCACACATGTTATAATAATTTCCTGAGATCATAATAATTTCTTTAAATTGATTTTACGTTTGAAATATCAATACATTAAGATGACTGATTCATATTCGGGTTGAGTATTCCCTAACCGGCGATAAAAACACAGATTTCACTAATCAACTTTGACACTTTGCTGAAACATTGCAATGCACTCAGCCAAGAAAAGGGTACTAATAATTTTATTCCAGATGCTTGCACCCAACTAAGCATTTCGTAGCGGCTGACATTTAAGGACAGCTAATTTCAGGTACAATCTTCTTGAAACGCACAAAAAAATTGAATTAAAATATTTCCCCTTAATTTGGTGTTTCTAGGCAGTGATACTGTTGAAATTATGCATTTTAAATTCCAGGGACATAGTAACTGTGAACAACAGAACTACAAAAAATTAGGCAAAATTAAATGATAATCAAAATTAATGCAGTTTTTAACTGAAAGCCTTTGAAGGAATTCTTGATATCCTATAGCACCATGACATAAAAATCATACTAACATTCGACTCCTGTTGTTCTCGTGATTTTGTTCAATTTAACACAACTTTTTATAAGTTCACCTTCTAAGAAAGCAACCTCTCATTTAGAAGAACTTTCAAACAGCGACCAAGAGGAAATTCAAAACAGAATTACTTACCCATTAAGAGAATTGTTTAGAGCATTAAGAGGAAATGCTCTTAATGTTTCCCTGAAAATTATATACCAATTTAGAAGTTGAAAACGAGAACAATATGAAGAAGCGCACAAGTATTGGTTGTGGTACATTTAACTAACCAAAATTATAATCTTCAATTTGATTTCTTCTGGTCTCCAAGAGAACTTAATTCCCAGCTGAGCTTGGATTCACAGACACATCAGAACACTGGTTGGAGTAGTGGAACTTCCTAGTGCAACTTCAACTTGTGTGTCATTGATGAAGGACCCTCATCGGGAAGACAACGCCTGCAAGACTGGAGGGTGATTTGACCTGGAGTGGTTAGTACTCTCCACCACCTAGAGGGTTCTTGTTGGCAAGTCTGGGAGGGTCGTTGGAAGGTGAGTTGTATTCCACAGCCCATGTTGGATATGTAAGGGTAGTCCTCTCTCCAGGTGAAGGCAAAGCTGATTGACTAACCATGTCAATCAGCATCCCATGACCTTCTGCATCCCAATAAATTTAATCTTTTCATCGGCTCTAAAATACCTTTAGATTGCCTGGCACTGACAATTAAATTCCGCAGAACCATATTAACTTGGGTAACCGCATGACATCTCACTTCTTCTCTTGAATAGTCACAATCTGTTATGAAATTTAAAGGAGCAATTTTCTTAAGATAACTTGGAATCTTAATGAAAGAAGTGCTCAGCTCTTGGGTCTCGACATGTTCCAGTTTTGAATGGTGAATTTATAATTTCTGAATTTTTGTGTTTTGATTCCAGCTTTTATTGCTTTTACTCCATTTACAGTTATCTGTATGGTTTATGTCCAAGTTCTCCTGGCCGTCTGTTACTAATCTTGTTGTTACGTCCTTTCCCTCTGAAGACGGTGTCAGATTCCATATCCCCAAACAAAGTGAAATTTGTTTTTATCACTGACGGCATATGAATATGAACGCAAAAATCTAAATCAAAACTGGTATTAAGATATTACATTTTCAAAAGTGATGTTTATTGTAGAGTTGATTCTGTTGATTGATTCTGCAATATGAAATCCTTGCTTCATAAAAATTATAACATTTTAATAAACAAGGGTTCCAAGTTCTTCCCTTTATTTTGAAAGATTGATCATCTTAACCATGGAGAATTTATGTTTTTGAAAAGAAAAGTGTCTACTTCACTTATATATACATTATTGATTGCATTGAACTGAAGAACAAATATTTTTACTGTTTATTTTCAACAAATTGATCCTCTCTTATTCATTCCTCATACTAGTATTTCCCCTTCAAGCTTCTTGACTGAAGCTGGATTGTTTCTTCTTCCCTTCTTTTGATTCATTCGACCCTCCATCAACAAGTTGAATTCCATATAAAATCTTGAATCAGATTGCTTTGGAATGGATGTGGTTTCTCTGCTGTTTCTTAGTGTCTCAATGGTGCTGAAATTCATTCAAATCAAAAACTACTAAAACTATTTTTAACCAAGTTTAATACTTACCTCTAAACTTGTTATAATTGATTTTACCTCAAAAAGAAGGTTTAAGTGTATAGCAAGAACCTCTCATTGTGAGTGGCTGGATAGCAGTTGAAGTTCATTTGAGAATAATATTAACACAAAAACACTAATGAAACTCAACCCACCTTTCGAAGACTTCACTTTTGATTCTTCCGAACTCTTGTAACTTATAGGCCTGCAAACAAAGAACAATATAGATTGATCATTTAAATAATAATCACAAACATCCAGAGTTACCCAGGATGAAAACTGAAGAGTTCAAAAATTCTTTTAAACAAATTCATTCAACAGAAACATTGATCTGAAATTCAGGTTTATAAAACGATTAGTGGTCAAATAACTTGACCATGAGACAGTTTTCAGAATGTTACCAAATCAAAAAACCATTCAGAGGAGATCATCATCAACATTTCATTCATTTTTTGCCATTTTGACAATTGTCTTCATCAGGAGTCTTCAACAGTAGATCTCTTCATAACACACAACATTAAATCTTCTTGTCAGGTGGCATAAAACGTCATCATCTGCTAACACACCTTAACATATTTCTCTTCTTAACATAAAGTTGAGGGAAATAACACACCAAACTTCTTCTTCAATATTCTTAAGCTTGCTCTAGCTTTCCGTTAACTTTTTTTCTTATAAGGGGCACATAATGGTTGACAAACTCTGGCTGAAAACATACATCAATATTTTCATAATTGAAAATTATGTAGCTAATATTGAGCTACAGAATCACCTAAATTGAAGTCGGTTACAAATTAAATGCTGAAGCTTTTGTATATTACGTATAAATACTTCAAGAGGAAATACTTCATTGCTATTTAATTCTTAGGCTTCTGGTCTCACCTACAATGTCGTTCCATTCTGTTACATCTTCTACTCTTTGGATTAAGGCATCAATTGACAAGAATCCTCATAATTAGACCAGTTCGTAATCCATTGATGAAATAGAGGTTCAGATCCTATGTTAAACTTTAGGTCCCTTAGTTTCCATTGATTTTTGGGCTATTAACTGTCCTGTCTAAGAGGAGCATGTCAACCTAAGACAGTAACAAGACTACAAAATTGGGCCACAGTCATCCTACACTCATCTGTCATTCATACTTGCCTTAATACCCACCCAGGTAGGTCGTCATTTCAAATAAAAGTATAAAATAAAGTACAATGGGAATATTTAGGAACAAGTTCATCTTGGAGGCAATTGGTCTTGATCATCTTGGTTCTGATTCTTCTTGGCCTGCAAAATAATCTTCTAACCCCCAGGGTTTCTCATGCATACAATCTTGATTGTTTTTACTTCAATCTGCCAAATATCCTACATCAATAAATGTTCCTTACTTAACCCTCTATTATTTTAAATTAAATTTGTTACACAACAGGCATAGGCCATTTTCATTCAAATTTTTTTTGTATAATTCATGAAAATACATAAATGCAGGCTTGATATTCAACTGTAGGATTAAGATGATCCCAGACCTTAAAGGTGGTAGGAAGGAAATATTCTAAAAGTTGATCCTTTGAACTGTGGATCCTAAGGGTAACCTCTAAAGATGTTCTTTCTTTCTTTGGTTGAAACTGAATTCCGCTCCACAGCTGACAACTGGGATAAGTAATACTATTGGCATCATCCTTAAGGCTTATTACTATTTGATAACCAAACCTATCTAGAGGTAATAATTCAATGAGTACCTGGCGGACCGAGCCTTGCTCGGTGTTATTTCATGTTTACCAGTTCATCCAGTTACTATAAAATATTTCAATGTCATAAAATTGATAAATAGAAACCTTTTTTATTGCTCCATGGACTCTTCATCCCACTTGCTGTATTTTCCCTTAATGGCTGTAGATTCCAAACAGCTGTTATGATTACTTCATTTGTTTACACTTTCCTTGTTTATTTTCGTTGCTATCACGGCAACCCATAAGGCCAATGTTAAAATTTTACAACTTTAAAATTCGATTTATTACGATATTAGATTTTCTCTGGCCAAGTAATCTGCATAAAAGACGTTTTTGAGTCATAAATTACTTATTTCCAGACTTTGAAGAAAATCCTCGGAGCCGTTTTTGAGATCGTTGTGCAAGCAAGCAAGCAAGCATACATACATACAAGATAACACTGCTCGTATAAGAGTATAGGATAACACTGCACTAAGGAAATCTTTAAAAAAGGAAACTAAAACTTAAAAAAAGTTTGATCATAGATCCACATGTAAGTCTATTGTATAACATATGTGATGAATTCCTTGAAAATAGCTGATTAGCTCATACTAATTTTATCTGTTATCTGTCCACTATACTTCAACCGCAATTCTTCTGACCATAGTTATCTCCCATATGAATGCTTTGATGGAAATTTTTGAAGGTAGTGAATTCATATTATTTAATTGGAGGTAATGAGTACTTTTATTCATATACTCATGCAACAGAAACTGCAACTGCTCAGTATCTCTTTCTTTATCATACAATTCCTCTCTCAAGTATCAGGAATCTTTTTTTTGTTTTTGAAAGACTGTGTCGTCGGAAATTTTCCTGAAAAGCACTTTTTTTAAATATAGGATAAAACAACTAAGCTTTCTGCAATTCTTGAGGTCTTGAAAAATCTTAATCCTTTTGGATTAAATTTGTTTCTAATATATCAATTCTCTACGACTTAAAGAGCTTTATTCAGCATTTGAATGTTCTTGCTTAAAACATAATTGTTACATTTCATGTAAAAGCAATCATTGATTAGAAACCCATTTTAGGGTCTGTAAACTGCTGCGTCATCTAGTTGATGAAAACAGTGCATGATATAGTCATATGGAGTGCACTATTCCAACCAGCAATCAAACTTCAGTATCAAACTGCCAATTTGAGAGGAGCAATCCAGACCAAATTGAGCAATTCAATTGAGGGTTCAGGTAACTTCTCAGTCAGTCATTAGTGCTGTGATTCGGTCTTGAAGGTCACCTTTTATAACTCCTGAAATGAAAAGGGATGTAAAGGGCTGTATTGGTATTGAATACACAGAGAACAGAGAACACAAATTGCAATGAAAAATCACTGGAGAAATTATGCAAATTTCTGACGATAGAAAAAAAAGGAACAGTTTACAACCATTAAACAAGACAAAGAAACAGGAGGAGAGCTAAATTCAACAAATACTTCAATTGCAAAATATATTTACGTATTGCAATAAGGAAAGAACAAGTGATGATTCTCTACATTTTTTAAATCAGTATCTGAAAAGTGATGAAATTTATATTTTATTCCAGATGTAACAAAACACAAAAATCTTGAGAAAGTTTCCAGTAAAATCCTGAGTAGAGAAAAGAAGCTCTTTTTGAGAAAATTCAAACCTAGTGTAGAACCAAGGACTAATCAGAAAAGGATAGCAAGCTTACCTGGATGAAAGCCTAATCTAGCTTTGATACACACAGAGTATTAACATATTTTGCTTTCACAGACAATATTTTTAACCATGAGAGAATGCACTCTTGATGAGAACAAAATAATAGGTAAAAATCTCAATAGCAATGAAATGTAAAAATGAAAAAATTAAAGAGGTTGACTAGTTGAACTGGTTGAACCCACAATTTTTCCTGTCACTAATTTATTTCACAGCCACAGACACTCATTGTAATCTGGTAACTGATCTTTTAGATAAAATACTTTGAAGTCAGATCTGGGATAGAAAAAAATGTTGCTTGAGAAACAATTGCTGGGCTCCAGAAAACACTACTTGTATACAGCTTTGGGACAAAGACTGTGAAGATCAATGGGACATCACAAAATAGAACTTCATTTATGAAATTGAACTTTATTATTTGAAATTTAATCCAATTTGAAAATACCATGCATATAAGAAAATGAGAAAGCAGGTTCCAAAGCCTCAACATGACAACAATAATATACCATTTTGCTAGGCTATATCATGTGTTATTATGTATTATTTGTTTTAAGTAAATCAACAAAAAATATCACCATCATAACCATCATAGGAAACATCATAAAAGCCACTGAAGAAGGCGACACAACTACCACAGTTTTCCTAGATTATAGCAAAGCTTTTGATTGTATCAGTCATGACTTGCTTCTTAAAAAACTAAAGAACATTGGAGTAAGGGGCAATGTAGGAGAATGGTTCAAAAACTACTTAACTAACAGATCCCAAGCAGTAGAGATCAAGAACTTAAAAAAGACGTCTTTGTGGAAACCATATCCTAACCAGCGATAATCACATCAGGAGTTTCCCAAGGCTCAGACCTGGGGTCTGTCTTGTATATAATCTCCACAAATGACCTTCCTCACTACCTAGAAGACCACTGCAGTACAATCATGTATGATGACATTACCACTCTATTGTTCAAAAATAAAAACTCCATTAATCTGGCAATACAATCTTTTATTGCTTTGGGGATGGCAGAACAATATTGTCATGTTAACAGTCTGGTACTGAAGGAGAAAAAGAGCCAACAGATTACCATTGGGAAGAAACGAGAAGTTGCAGGACTGCAAGATGTGACACAAGTGTCACAAGTAAGATATTTAGGAGTAGTGATAGATGATAAACTACTTACCTGATCTGAACACCTAGATAAGTTTTGCAGTGAGCAGTTTTGCAAACTCAGCTCAGCTCTGTATGTGCTACGGAGGCTAAGACACATATCTAGTGATGAAACTACAAAAGAAGCGTACTTTGCTCTGTTTGAGGCACATGTCTGATATGGGATAATGGTGTTGGGAAATTCCTCTAGAACAAACACAGAGAGGATCCTAGTTCTGTAGAAAAAAAGGCAGTTTGCATTCTAGCTGGCATTAGACCTAGAGAATCATGTCGCACTGCCTATAAATGACTAAAGGTGTAAACTGAATTTAGCCTTTTCATCTTAAAAACTTCCTTAAAATACAAAAACCGCAGAGGATTAGACATACACAATTATAGAACTAGAAGATCCAACGACATAAAAGTTTGACCCATCATCTCACACTCTATGAAAAACAACCGTCATATCTGGGAGCAAAATTCCTCAACATCCTGTCAGAAGAGGTGAAAAGCGTCCAATGTGAGACGAAATTAAGAATAACCCTTACCATATGGCTTCATCAGCGCCCCTTCTACACAGTGGATGAGGGTTAAAAACTGGAGACGGAACCTATAAAAACGCAGACCTTCATATCTTTTGTATTAGTTTTAGTGACGCATTTGCTTTCTTCAATGAATATGATGTAATTTAAGAATTATTGTCTTTTGTCTATTGTGTCTATTGTCTATTACCCTCAAGGCCTGTTACGACTTAATCCAAACCTATTTAGAGGTAATAATTCAATGATAACAATGCACTAGTAAAAACTTAAAAGAAAAGTAACATAAAACTTAAAAAACAGTTTGATCATAGATTCACATGTAAAGTCTATTGTAACACTTATTTGTGTTTAATTTCTTGAGAATAGCTGGTTAGCTTGTTCTAATTTACAGAGTTATCTGTCCTCTATACTTCATCTGACCATTATCCCATATGAATGATTTGATTTCTGGCCATGGAATCACGAGGTAGCTGTTGCCATCATTCCCCAATTCACTTGCATTTCACAACTTCGTTAAATTCTTTACATCTCTTGAGTTTTTCCAAATATGTACACTTTAGTAAGTTCGTAATGTTTCTTACTTTTTCTAGTCCAGCTATTTATTATGCAGTTTTTTTATCAGTCATATCATTAGGATTTTCCTTTCTGTTAGGTCGCAACTCGAAGCCGACGCACAGGCTTATGGGCGCCAGGACGCATGGGCAATAAGCCCATGTCGGCTTATTCCTATGACCTTTGTACAGATGTATTTAACATAAATTTATTTAATAGCACTCATTTTGAAGAATGAAGATTTATATATTAATTCTTCAAAACTTGCATGTCAAGAATCCATCAAACTAATATTTTTATTTCAATTCAAGTACATTAGTATGCACTGCAATGCTCTGTATTTAATTAATGGATTGCATAAAATTTTAATTTTAATTTTACAGGAGAAAATTAAGGGAGAGTTCACAACTAATGAATGAATTTCGAAGCCCACTTTCACTTAAGTGAATCTGCAAACAATCAAAACTTCATCTGTTTGGCTGTAAATAACGCATAAGATTGTCATGAAAACCCTTTTAACAATGAAATCACTCAAAATTGGTTCTCAGTATCATGCCATACATTCAAGAACACTTTTTTAATTATGAAAGAAAACTGCAAATTGTTCTGATGTACCAGGTTTCTAGTACTTGAAATAAAATTGCCGGTTCCCAGTTTTGCATTTCTTAGGATATTTTCCTCCTGTGCTATCTTGAGTTGGATATTTCCCAGGAAACCTTCCATAATCGATATATCACTGTGCATTCATCATGAGTAATGACCCTCCATTGCAGATACTATGAAAGATTGCAAATCACCTCCATTGCAGATTCTGTCTCAGACTGTGACAGTATGTGCTAAACCAAATAATACAGTTTTTCAGCCTACAGACTCCTCATTAAAAAAATAAAACACATTAATCCAATACTTTAGTCTATAATTATCACTCTCTTACAATATTATTTATGGAGAAGCCCATTCACCTCTGTATGGATAATATACACTTTGAGTTTCAATATATAACAAACATTTTAAAATTTCCATACAAATACACAAAACATAAATAGAATAACTCGACATTGGCAAGTTCAGCAAAAGGTCATCCCTTTAATTTTATACATTACACTTAACTAAAACTTTTTCAGCCAAGGTGCGAGCACTATTTTTCATCACACTACACAATGAAATAAACTCTATATGACATTAAAAATCTGAATATTTATTTGAAACTCTTGAAAACAAAACTTTGAGGTTATGAAATATGATACAACTTCTTTGGCATGGTTACCAAGCAACAGTAATGAAAATAATGTGATCGCAACTAGTCTGTTGTTGGAAACTATTGAATGTCAAATAGCACAGAGAAGAATCTAACAGAGGTCGCTTTTAACCCTTAATCGGGCGCATAGCGGAGGTTACCTCCGCACTTGCAGATATTTTGTTTTAAAAAGTGGAAAACGTGCGTTCTGCGGTCTGCGCTGAACCGTACCTCACGCGCCTCTTTCCAGGAACCAAGCCACGTCCGGTTTTATCCGCTTTTCCTATTTACATCAGTGTGGGGTCGAGTTTCGTCAGTGCTTGGAGGTAGCCTCCGCGTGTGCCCGATAACGTGGCTGTCAGTTCGGAGCCAACTTCCGCGTGCGCCCGATCGAGTTTTATAATTAGTGCTTTAGTAAAATATTTTAATTAGATGATTTGTTTGATTTACAAGAATAGTGGAGTGTATATAAGGTTTTATTAGCTTTTTAGTTTGTAACTGTTATTATATTACCATTTCGTGCCCTAGAAACATTATATATTTTCCTCAACCTACTGCTATGAATTGTGAACTTTAAAATGAATTCAGCCGAACGTAATCGAATTGAAAGACTTTTACAAAGTGTAGAAAGGGAAGAAGAGGTTATAGAAACGCCAAGACCTACTGATAGTTTGGTTCGTCAACTTTTTACTGATAGTGATGAAGAAGACAAAAGTGTGGCTGGATCTGTGGATGACGAAGGTGGAGAATCAATGGATATTGATGTTGATGATGGACAAAATGCTTGTCAACAAGAGGAGGAGACTGATGAACAACCAGGTGACACTGGTGAGTTTGATATTCTGGTTTTTGATGATTTTGATGACTTGGAGAATCTTCCAATAAATAGCCGTCTAAATGATGATATTGTAAAAAAAATTGATGGCTCAATAGCTTACATTAGCCGAAACAGAAAAATGTTGTGGGATATTCAATCTAAACACGAACATAGAACTCCTAGGCGTAATATTATTAGAATGAGAGTAGGGTGTGTTCAAGGTGGTGCAAAGGATGCGAAAGAACCAATTGAAGTTTGGAAGCTTTACTTCACTGATGACATGATTTCTGAAATCACACAAAATACTAATATTTGGATAGCTCAAAACAGATGTAAATATAGCCGTGAGAGAGATGCCAAAGAAACAACACCTGATGAAATAAAGTGTGTTATTGGAATTTTGTACATGGCCGGTGTCATAAAATCGTCCCACCAACTTCTTGAAGACCTTTGGAGTACTGATGGATTTGGAATCGACTTTTTTAGGTGTGCAATGTCAATCAAAAGGTTTAAGTTTCTTCTAATAGCCATGCGGTTTGATGACATACGATCAAGGGAGGATAGACGGCTTGTGGACAAGTTAGCTCCGATGTGGGATTTGTTTGAAGAGTTTGTTGCAAACTGTAAGAAGCACTACAGTCTTAGTGAGTTTACTACCGTTGATGAAATGTTAGACGCTTTTCGTGGAAGATGTAGCTTTAGGCAATACATGAAGAGCAAACCGGCAAAATACGGTATCAAGATTTTTGCCTTAGTTTGTGCAAAAACGTTTTACACGTCGAATCTTGAGGTGTACACTGGAAGACAGCCCCCAGGACCATTCCAAGTTGACAACTCGGCTAAATGTGTAGTCGAACGGTTGGTTGAGCCCATTTCAGGTTCAAACAGAAATGTCACTGTTGACAATTGGTTTTCTTCCATACCATTGTGCCTTAGCCTCTTGAACGACCATCGTCTTACTCTAGTTGGGACAATGAGGAAGGATAAAAGGGAGATCCCAAACATATTTTTGGATACAAAACCTAGGAAAGCAAATAGTTCTATGTTTGCATTCAAAGAGAAAATCACAATGGTGTCATATGTTTCACACAGTTGATAAGTATAAAGAAACATACTCAACTGCAAGGATCTGCAATCGTTGGTCAATGAGAATCTTTTATTCTCTGTTGGATATCTGAGCTTTGAATAGCTTTATAGTGCTCAAAGCCAATTTGGGGGTCCCACAAATGAAGAGACGTAAATTTCTCCATGAACTTGCAACGAAGCTATGCCAACCGTATATGCAATCACGTCTAACAATCAAGAGCACTCCTGTTTATGCAAAACAAAGGATCTGCAAGATTTTAGGAATTGAAGACCCTCGCCCCCAGAGAGAAGTCCCAGAAGATGATGTACTGTCGGGCCGATGCTACAGCTGCGATCGCAAGAAGAATCGTTTGTCAAAAACCCGATGTTCTAAATGCAAGAACTTCATATGTAGAGAACACACCGCTCCTGCAGTCTGCTCAACCTGCATTGAAGACAACTCGGAAGAAAGTGACAGTGAGTAGTGGACATGATGGTCTACCGGAACAAAGACTTGGAGGTACTGTACTGAGAACTGTTGTAAGAACATTATTGCGATACAGTAAAAATATTGTTTTTTGACTAATGTTAAATTTACATTTTTTATTTTCTTTATATATTATTTATAGGACCAATTTAAGATTTTTTAAACAATTTCAACCTTATATTTTAATTTTTAGTTTTTTTTTATTGATCGTATAAAATTCAGGGTCAAAATATTTTTATTTCAATAAAAATAGATGTCATTTATCTCTTTATGATGTAAGACTATGTTTATAATAATAAATAATATTTTAAGCAATATTTACTTTTATTTTTCCTAATGCGGAGGTAACCTCCATATGCGCCTGACGGCGTTTCAAAATCAGTGCGCCTGATGAAGGGTTAAATGGGTCTTCTGTTGCGCCCAAGTGCTTGCTAGTTACAGTTAAATCCAGCTACAGTTAAGTTACTAGTTACATCCAGTTACTAGCTGCAGTTAAGTTAAATTAGGAGAGGGCAGCGACGGTGCTGGTCTCTCGCGGCGTTAATGGTGAACTATTTTTTTATAAGTCCTCGACACCACCTGAGCCCAACATTAGAAGATACCTCTGTTTGATTCTCCTCTGTGTAAATAGTTATGTGATGTTCACACGTTGTTTCAAGCAAATAAATGATCAGCTGACTTTTAGAAAAGAGCTGTTTTTAGCTTACATACAAACCAGTGATTTTTGTCTTCGTGTGATAAAATTAATCTTATAAGCCCATTCTTTGGTGGATTAATGACAAACTTTTGTGGGTATTGTACACAACAAACTAGGTATTTTAATGCCTATGACTTCAAAGGTAAACCTCAAACTATCATGTGTACAACACTATCAATCACCAACCACATTTCAACATGTTTTTAGATCGATGAGCAATAGATTTATTTAACTGCACTCCATTATGTCCTTAACAAATAACACAACAAATTCGCGATTGCCCGGATATCAGTTGTACGATCGATGATTTCATGTCCTCAGGTCGGCTAAAGCAGTTTCATTGGAGTTGGAGCTGAAATAGCAGATTCTGAAGAAGAAGCCACCTGGTCCATCATTTCACAAGCCACTAATCACAATCTGGCTAGAGTCTTGATTTTAATAACAGCTAAAGATCCGATTTCACACTAGCAAACTGTGATGTCTTCATGTGTTACGAGTATGATGTCATATGAACTGTGGAACTTGGACTATTCGAACATCATAGAACTTAAAAGAATTCTAATTATTAAAAAAATTAAATTACATAAGTTAGGTTTAAAACCGATAAAAACATAACCTTAAACGCTAAAGTTATTGTTTAAATTTTGACTATTTTACATTATTTATTTAATCAAGAAGATTGTTGGTTAAAAATATTAGGACAAAAACAAAATGTAACATAAGTGATAGTTACAAAAGCTATGATAATGACAAATACATTTGATACCAAAAGACCAAAACTGCAGAAAAAGCAGGACTGAAAACTCCATTGCATAAACAAGCAATATCCTACTACTGTGAGTACCGAGAACAGTGTTGTACTTTATGTTGAGTAGCAAGCTACAGTAGATGTCGATAATGGAGTTAGGGGTGGGAATTAGTCAATTGCATTGACAAAAATATGTATAAACAAAAAGTGTATAGCAGCTAGTTACTTAATGGATATTGGTAGGATAATGTTGATCGGGCGCAGAATCAGTTGGTTTTGTGATAATATCATATGTGTAGACTTTAGACAGTGAATTTTATGTCTTTTCTCTTGAATTACTAGTCCAACAACTGCTAATATTTTGTCATTTTCATATAAAAATTCAAACAGTCCAAGTTTTATTTGAATTAACTAGGAATTTTTAAAACTGTAACATATAAAATGTAAGGGGCCATACACATATTACGTAACACATTTTTTCGTCATTTCAACCCCACCCCCCTCCCCCATGTAACTCACCGTAACGCTTGAGCAAACACCCCCCTCCCCCCCTGCGTTACGTAACTCGATCGTAGTAGGAATGAATACAGCTTAAGCATAATTTTACTAGTGTAATATGGATTTAAATAAATAAATAAACTTGTAATGACTTTTGTTTATTAATAACATTTTTTATAATCAAAACAAAATTGGTGCAAACAAACAAACAAGATTGTTACTAATAATATAAACAACAACAAAAATCTTAGTTAAAACGTAAAGCAAAGCAGAAATTTACTCAACATGTTACATATTTATTTTTAGTTTTACTGTTATTTAAAGTAGTATGACAAACGAATCTTTTAATATAGCTAACTGTAACTTTGATTTAGAAATAAATTTTATTATTTTTGTATTTTTAAAGAGGGACAAAATTTAAGCGTTACGTAAAGTTGAGCCAAACCCCCCCCCCCCCTCCCCATATACGCAGCATAACGCTACGCCATATTCCTTCCACCCCCGTAATATGTGTCTGGCCCCTAAGGAACCAGAAAAAATATTCAAATTAAAGGAAATTTCAGACTGTAGGGCTTTTGATAAACCAGGTTACATTGTATTTTACTCACCTGGGTTACCGTGTCCAAAAAATCGGGAGACCAATGGAGATTTTTTTTTTTAAATTTAAAGACAGAAACACTGTGATGCTTTGAATACAAGTTATTTAAGAAGAAAGACATAATAAAGCTATTAGAACAAAAAGTATAAATACCTAGAAATAAATTTTGAACTAATATTATATAGGTGGGCCCCTACCATTCTAGAACAATTGATATTGAATTGTTCATCAAATTAAAGCTTGATAAGGAAGTAACAAATTTACTATTTAATTTTTAATTTTTACAGAACCTATTTCATTGATTCAACAACAACCGATCAAACAGAAAATAATTATAATTAAAAGCGATGGTTAAGAGGGTTCTTTACCTAACCCAAAATGTGCTTAAAGAAAACAGTATTATTAACGATTTAAAATGTTTACTACAAATCCAAAATCGTTCATGTTAACTAACATATTCTGACGATACACTCCCTTAAAGTTGATTAACGTTAACACCATTTATTTTTGTATTAAATGAGCATAAACAATTCTTAAGAAGCAATAAACACCCTACAACTTATTTTCTTTATTGTGATATAAACAATTAAATTTCTTTTTAGATTGGAGATGATAAATGCACCACGTTAACACCTGCACCGTCTTGCACAGCGAAAGGTGCACAAATTTAACTTGGGGTCTTAAGGAGCTGTAGTTCCAAAAGTTGCGGCTGGTGTCGCAGAAAAACGAAAACAGCTGTATATTGGGAATTCTCTTATGTAAGAGGTTTTTTATTCTCTATCTACTAATCAGGCTGTCTTATATGGATATTTAGGTACATTGATCATTTCTCAAATATAAACATATATATATTATGTTGTCGTGAAGGGCTCTAGGCCTGAGTTGCGTAAGATATCAGGGATGGATAGGAGAATTGGCAGGCTTACCGAGTGGTTAATATTGCTGAACAGGAGAGAAAACACAAAACAAGACATAAATACCCATAGCTACTGGCTCCTACTTCAGATAAGAAGTATTCCTTAAGTACTCGATATGACACACTCCTTGACATAACTTTTTTCAGTCCCTTCAGAATCATTTGATCAAGGTTGTAATGTAATTTTTATCATGAGCAAGGCCACAGGTAATAGATCGTAGTTAACAGATGTAGAAAGATATTGAAAACAAAACTTGTTAAAATGTGACAAATAAACACAAAACATATCTATCGATAGAATATCAAATAAGTATTAAATAAAAGAAGTTAATCTTTAGTGGCAGTCTTCCATAGCCATAATTTAATGAACTACAGTTGACTTTTAATAATTCAACATTAAAAAGAATGGGAGGGTGTTTCATTAAGAGACCCCATGATCAAATACATCATGTTATAAAAAATACCAAAAATAACCTAGAAGTTGTGAAAAGACAATTTGTGATGTTTAATGTTTCATTATGGGTCTGACTATTAAGGGTTAAAATTGATCAATTTAGGCATTATTTTGACTAAAAAGAAATTGTTACTGAATGTAAAATCACAATATCATTATTTAGTTTTAACTCTCAACTGTACAGTTAGTTTATATATCATAGGCATAAATAACATTCATTTAAGCTTAAACCTTAAATTAAATTAGCCATATCTATATAAAAAAATTGAAACGATAATCAAGTCTGTGATTGATTTTTGTTTTTCTTTTTAAAGCAGGCTATAACAACCTTCACGTGAACAGCATGTCACCAGTTTATGTAGCCCTGCTATGTACCTACGTAATTTTATGACAATAAACATGATTTTATTTTAAATAAAAATATTAATTCAGACAAATTAATGTATTTGCAGCCGACATACATAACACGCCTTGGTGCAAGTACGCCCTTGCACGGACAGGGCGAGTGCAACTGTGTACACGGCCTCATTATCCTGCACCAAGCACTCGCCCATGTCGCATTGAGAGTTACTTATACAGAGTGTAATCGCTTTTAAACGGAGTGAAGCCACATAACTCCAGTCAAAAATCAATCAAAATTCAGTATTGTACAGAGGTTAGTCGGCGCATTTAGCACAGCTTCGGATTACCGAGTGCGTCGGGCTATTAAATTTCAGCTCATCAAGGGTCAACTGTACATGTTATTTGTTGAAGGAGCCAGTAGCTTTAAAAATTCATGTTTTGATCTGTGTTTTATGTATTTGTGTACCATTAACAAAATCTTAACCAGTTATGTCTGCTGATTCCCCTATCCAACCCTAATACCTTTTTTTTTTCTTTAGCTCAAGTAATCATAATGAAGTATCTATTAAGTAACTTTTAATTGATCTAAGAAACTAGTCTAAGATGCAGTTAAGTCAGTTGCTTTATATTACAAGATACTGTAAGTCAGTACATAAACATATAGTACAGACATCGTGCTGACTTTCATTCAAAAGTCAGTATGTAATGCAAGTTCCAGAAACTAGCATGGTATAAAGAAATAATATCCCAACTCAGAGACTAACTACTTACTCGGCCTTAGGTGGAGGTATGAGTTTGTACTTCTCGTTCTCTCCCCCGTTCTTCAGTAGATACTCCTTCAAATCTTCGGGTTTGACAGATCGATAAACTGCCATGTGAGTCCAAGGATGCTGATCATCCGTTGTAAAGTAGCGGTGGCCCAGGCCTTTTGCTTGCAAGTATCTGTGGGTTACAAATTTTAATTTCCTAAATATCTTTTTCCAAAATTATGTGAAATAGAAAGAACAGAAGTTTAACAAGACATACATCTAAACCTTTGTAAAATATTGTGGTATTTCTTGGGAGAGTCCTTAAAACCTAACCAGATTAGTTAATGAGGTTAATTAAGAGTTATAAAGATGAAGACTACTTCAATAATAGCCTAAATTCTTGATTGCCACAGGAGCTACACTTGCCACTGATCTACACTCTAGGGCCCTCCACACACCAGAGTGGAGTGACATGGTACGGCGTGGCACCTATGTAATAAACATGGGAGTGGCAGGAAGTGGCGCATCCCCAAATCAGCTGATTTGACATTTGACACAATGTTATTTAACTAAGTTTCTGCCACACCAATCTGAGTGTGGAGTGCATAAACTGTGTGACTTGAGCACCTATGACAGGCAGACTTGGATGCATACTTCTATGTTGAATAGTGGCTACTGTAGTGTAGTAGTGCAAAAAACCTTTCTGCAATTTACCTACTTCAGAGGCCTTCCTGCATGCTTCTTCCTTAATTTTCCCCCTCCAATTGTCTAAACTTTATCTGTTCATGTTTGTATTCTGTTGCAAGTTATTTTTGACTTGTGGAACTTAGAGGAAAATGCCATGCAATGCCACTGTTGTTCATCAGACCGAACTTATTTTCCTAGGGGAAGATTTGGTTGTCTGCAGGCTGGCCACTCAAAACTAATTCTTCCATTCCCGGTTTTCACAAGTATTTTCGTATGTAATCCCAGTGGCATATTAACTCCATAATAACAATCATCCCAATTGGTGGCAATAGAGAAAAATGTTTAACAGTTATTGTATTGTTATTAAATGCATCAATCATGTGGAAAGGAAAAACGGAATAGCCTAACTAGTAATTAACACACAATTGGAACATTTCAGTGCCACTGGCACCATTCTCAACCAGGAAGTAAAAGAACTGGATTACTGGAAATTGTCCTTTACAGTGTTGCCACACTGACAAACATATAACACATCTTGAAAACTATTTCAACTATATGAAGCACAATACACAATGGTAGTTGAAGCCTGCTATTTTGGGTAGGGTTAGTGGTTTGGGGAAAGGAGTTCATCTAAGCCTACCCTGGTTAGGGAACTGAATTTGTTCACTGAAAGATATCTACAACATTGCCTGTCTACAACATTTAATCTAAATCTGAATCGTGACAACTTCTGTTACTTTAACTAGAATTGGTACTTAATCTAG
The DNA here is from genome assembly GCA_035578135.1 of Flexamia atlantica. Lineage (NCBI taxonomy): Eukaryota > Metazoa > Arthropoda > Insecta > Hemiptera > Cicadellidae > Flexamia > Flexamia atlantica. The sequence continues at coordinate 44,970,324 of JAQJVK010000005.1, read as the reverse complement.
TAAAAGCCCGTTAGGATTCCACTTGGGGATTTAAGAACTTAAAATCTTTTGGTCTTCATTTCAGCTTGTGGGAACATTCCCCATTTAATGTGCCATAGGGATCAGGTTACAATATTTACTTACACAGAAATTTCATTCTTAAGTTCCCAGGTAAAGTCAGGCCCAAAAATGATTTCACCATGAGATTGGCTCCGACCAAACTCATCAAGGGTCTGAAATATGGTGTAGTAGCTTGGCAATTCCTTTCGGCTGACAATCCTAAAAAAAACCAAAAAGAAAATTAATTTAAAACTGTTAAATATAACTTAAAAACTTTTTAAGCATCTTTAGTTACTAATTTTTTAAACTTGAAATTATATTTTGTGAAGAACATTTTTTTTATACTGCTTAAAGAGGAAACATCTGGAATAATATGACTTGATCATGATTATGAAGTTCCTGAAGAAAGAGACTTAACCAACACTTAAAATTTACTATTTGTCATATAAAATCACAAAATACAAATTTTGTTACTACCAGTGCTTGCAACAAATATTGTTTCATTCTTATATGTTTCATGAATATAATTATTTGGAAATAAAAATATTGTCATTAGACTGTCTTCATGGATGTTTATAAATTTAAGAAAATTACGAACAATGTTAACTTCTGACGAGTGGATTTCTGGGGGTTCCAGTGGGGCCCACCATCTCCTGATACTTTGTGGTATTTTGACAGGGAAGAAAATTTTATCTAACTTACCTTAATAATTTTTTAAAAATTTTCTTTAAAATAATTAGGATGGAATTTTATAAGGTTAATTTGTTTTTATTCCTACTTTTTTCAACTGAATACTGCTTTAAGTTAATTTATTAAAATAATGTAACTTAATTATTTTTGCCATTTCCATTTTAGATTCTCTAGTTCTTTTCTAATAAAACGGATCATAATTTCAAACATTTTTTCAATTTATTTTACTTTTAATTTTTTCAATTAAAAGTAAAAAGTGCATTTTATAGAACCTCCACCAAGTATTTTCCTTTCAATGTTAGATAATAAGGTTTTGAGAGCCATTTTAATAATCTTACAAATGGATTGGAATTTTCATAGTTCGATTGAGCATTAGCATAAAATGGTAGTTGTTATAACATAAATATTTCCTTGAAATAGGCATCCTCAAAATGGACCATTTCCGTCTATATAGTAGTTCGAGTTTTGAATTTGAGCATATAGGACCTCATATATTAAGTGAGCTGTCGCCCCAACACTATATTGCACTGCACGCTACAACTGCTTTGTTTGTTAATATTCATTTAGTATTTGATTCTTAATCAAATGTTGCAATATAACTATAAACTGATGGCATTCTGAAATATTTTGTATTTTGATTCGTCAGAGTGGTTCTTAATTTACATCTTCTTCATTAGGCTTGACCATAATTTACTTACAGGTTACATTCCTACTCCACATAAAAATAAAATTTCAATAAATATAAACATTGTTTTACTAACCTACAAAAATCACTTTGATTTTGGGCAGGATCTTCTATGAATGGTGGTACCTTTCCGCCACAAAAATATTCCTCTTTTGCCTGGAAAATATAATTTCAGAAAAATATCAGCCTTACTTCATTTTAATATTACATAAGTCTAAGGCAGGGTTTTTTTATTCATTAAGTTAAAGTTATTTAAAAATTACCTACATCAATAACAAATTTGGGGAAGTTTAATAATTTGATAGTTAAATATAAACAAACTGGGGCAATAATCCATATTTTTTATCCTTATATGTGACCCGCCAAGGGAAAAGGGACCTTAACTTCCATTTTTTCAAAATTGAGTTATTAGTATATCCTTAATCTACATTAAACACCAAACAAATTGGTAAAAGGATTTTCAAGACATCTTAAAAAATGCCTGAGTTATAAATTTTTGAAAATGAAATATTAAAAACATTAATTTCAGGAAACCGAGGTCTTAAGTTTTACTTAAATATTTTTGTTACTAATTACATTATTGGTTATGTTTTATATATAATTTTGTCAGAAATTTAAAGCTGAATATGAATCAACCATTGCATCTGTGTCGATTGTTTGTATTTTTGTCACATGTTGCTGAAATAGATGGGAGTAATAAAAAAAAACACAAAGTTATAAAGACAAAATTTCTTGTCGCATGATAAAAACTAGAGGTGTGCGGATAGTGAATTTTTCGATCGGATCGTATTTGGATCAGATAGCTTATGTTCGGATCGGTTTCGGAACGGATAACAACAGGTTCGGAATCAATTGAATATAGCACCGAATCAGACAGATAAGTTTTTGTTAATTTTAAGAATTTGTTTTTGTTTTGTTCTAATTTAATATGCTTAGGCAAACAGTCAAAAAATTGTCTCCCTTTATATCCTGTACTTTTTTCATAAAAAGTTAACCTGTGTCTCTCCACCAAACGATTATTTCTTGTGTTATAATGATGTCTTTTATTTTCTAATGTTGGATTACTATTGGTAAACACAAACTTAATTGTTTCAAATATATATATAAACTATACACTGTTAAAATACTTAATTGTGAAAAAATGTGTTTAACTGATTCGGAATTTTTCAACTTGAAAATAATTCTTAAAGCTTTTTTTTGTTGCACCAGAATTTTATCCATATTTTTATATGTTGTGGCCCCATAAATACTTATTCCATAAGCAATATGTGAATGTATTAAAGAATAATATATTACTTTTAAGCTTTCCAAGTCACAAAGGTTTACCAAACGCCTTAATGCATAGAGACCACTAGATGTTTTACTTAAAATTAAATTTACATGATTGTCCCAAGACAAGTACCAAGATCAATGACCAAGCCTAGAAATTTTGTGTCTTGTACTTGGTCAAGAACCTCATTATCGTCAATAAAAATGTTTGGAAATAATTTATTTTTCGCCTGTTTTGTACAAAAAGATATAAAATTGGATTTATTTGAGTTTCATAATAAATTTTTATCATTCAAAAATTCTTTGATCATTGACAATCCAATATGAGATGAAACCTCAATGCAATTTTGAGTTTGCCCGGAGATAATAATATTTGTATCATCTGCATACAAACACAGAGAGTGGTTATTCCCCCAAACCAGGCCTGGTAAACCTTTTAAATAGCATAAAAACAACAACGGACCTAAAATGGAGCCTTGGGGAACCCCATGGCGTACTGTTAATGTCTGGGACTTAAATTTTTCTTTATACTAGCAGTTGCCCGTGGCTTAGCTCACGATAACAATTTTAACACCCACTGCCTAAATGAAGATGGTGCCACATTCTGAGTTTATCATTAAATAGATAAGGTACAAAAACTATTGGTGACCTCAATATATTAAATATCACCTAAAAAAAAAAAAAAAACAACCATAAAACCAAAAATAAAAGGAATAAAAGGATAAAAGAACCAAACTATAAATCAGCTGTAGAGACCTATCTGAATGTGAAGCTTAAACCGCCTTCTTGATTAAATGAAAATTGACAATTTAATCGAAAGATCATCCATTAAATTATACAGAACGATTTTAGACCGTTGACCCCACCAAAAAACCCTGAAAACTTTGAATTTTGAAAAACCCGTTCTCAGCGGATGCTCACGCCCTATAGGAACGACCATGAAAATTTTCAAGGTTCTAAGTCAAGTTAAAGTAATTTGATGATAGGTCAGTGATATTTGACAAATAATATAAAGTAGATATACTTTCATTAGCCAGAAAGACACAGTACTTTTAGGAATCCGCTAAGAACGCAGGTCTGCTGAGACGGGAGTACTTAAAAATATTACTGTCCCCTCGCACGAAGCACTTTTATTTGGTCTCTCTATACTACACATGCCAGCACATTCCAGCACCCCCGCCGACAAAACCCCTAAGGGTGTCGCTGCCTGGGAAGGCTTATACTCAGTAGGCCTATCGTTGAATCTGTGCTATAGTACAGAGTGACCCTGAGACAGGAAATACCCTTTTCACAGAAGACCGAGCGTACTTAGTGAATCTTGAAGCAGTTTCCTGTTTCATGAAAGTTTATGTACGCAGAGTAGAAAATGCCTTGATTAAAGGCCACCAACGTATTTTCTAATGTTTTTAGGATCTATTTTGAACAACAAAATAACATAGCCGTCCCGCAATTTTTTTAAAATGGTTTACATTATCTCTTTCATTAACAGCTGTTATAAGGAAGGAAGGACTTTTAAGTATCTCGAGTCAGTGATTTATTTTATTTTTTACAGACAGCTGGTTTTACATTCTATGATATGTCTTGCTTTTAACATCTGTTTGAATATAAACATGTCATCACTTATAATTCTGGCATAAGGATATTAATATGTGATCTTTGAGAGGGTCTATGCGTGGCCTTGGTCTGTGGTGGAGTCCAAGGGTCAGATCAGGATGAAAATCCTGATAAATGTAAATGTATAATGAATGGGAAATTATTAACTTTATTTAGTACATGTCAATTGAAAAGAAATATTACACATGCATCCAATGCACATTTAAAACTGAATGAAATCATAAAACATCTGTAACGACGAATCCATCAGTGAAGGTAACTACCATCTGCTTGGAACACTGAAAATGTAAACAAAACGTCATCCCCTTGAATTATGGGGAAATTCAAAATAAACTTGGTCGAAATCAAATAAAACTCGGTTTTAGAAGCTCGCTATTCAATTTCAAAAAGACGTACGCTACTTTTAAGTCGTCTAAAAACTTCTCATATGTGCATACAACACAGGAAAAAAAGTTTCAACCATGACAATACTCTAGTTTTTGCGTGAAAAGCGGTCTAAAGTGTGATGTTGAGCGTTACCAACACACATCGTGACATAAATTGAGATAAGGCTTGAATCAGATTCTCTGACTTTCAAAACGCAAAAATAACAAAAAATTTCATAATTCTAAGCAATGTACAGACAAAACTCTAATTTTATTTATATAGATGTAATTTTAGAGTTTTTGTTTTCCACATAGCAATCCATTTCTACAAATTGTTTCCTACCTTCTAGGTATGATTTGAACCAAGATAGTTCCAAACCATCAACTTGCGGCGGTCATCACCGAACGAAACGCTGAGTTGGCCCAATTGAGGCTGAATCAGGTCATGCGCCTGGTGGAAGGCTGGATGCGCGATCACGGCCTTCAGCTGGCTCTCTCCAACACGGAGATAGTCATGCTGACGAGGAGGCGGATACCCACGACCATTCCGATGCGGGTGGGTACCGAAGTGATCGAGATGCAGAGGACGGCCAGGTACCTGGGGGTGGTGCTGGACAACAAGCTCACCTACTGGGACCACATCAGAAGCGTGTGCGACAAGGCGGCCGAAGTGACGTCCTGCCTCGGAAGACTGATGGCCAACATCAGAGGACCGAGTCAGGGGAAACGGAGGCTGCTGCTGTCGACGGCACAGGCCATCATGCTCTATGGAGCGGAGATCTGGGCAGATGCGACGAAGGTGAAGAAATACCGGACTTGCAAGCTGGCGGTACAGAGACGCGGCGCGCTCAGGGTCGTGTCCTCGTACCGCACGGTCTCGAAGGCGGTGCTGGTCATTGCGGGAGTCATCCCAATCGACCTGCTGGCACAAGAGAAGAAGACCATCTGGGGGCGTGCTCCCGAGATGGATCGGGAAGAGGCTGCCGAGCTGGCCCGTGGCCAAACAATGGCCGCCTGGCAGCGTCGATGGGACGAAGACACGACCGGAAGGTGGACATGGCAACTCATCAGGAACCTGGAGCCGTGGGTTTGCCGCGACCACGGGGAGGTGAACTTTTACCTCACCCAGTTCCTTTCAGATCATGGCTACTTCCGTCTGTACCTCCACCGAATGGGCAAGGTCGACTCGCCCAGGTGCAAGTAATGCGGACACGACGGAGACGACGTGCATCACACTTTCTTCGTGTGCTGTCGCTTTGACGAAGAACGGACTGCCCTCGCCGACTCGGTCGGCGGTCATCTGACCCCGGACAACATCGTGGGGAAGATGCTGCAGGGCAGCGTCAGCTGGAACGCAGTGGCTGACTTTGTCATGTCCGTCCTGCGCCAGAAGAGGACAGACGGGTGTCTGGAGTGACCCCGAGGACAGGAGGACAGCAGAAGATCGGTTGAACACCAACTGAGGAGTCCCGAAAGGGACAGCAGCGTGGAGTCCTGAAAGGGACCAGAGGCCACGCATTGCGATGTCGCAATGAAAAGACGCTCGGGTCGATCGCAATGATGTGGTGACAGCACGCGAGGGGGTTTTTTTAGCAGGTATGCCCAAGGAGACGTACAGACAACTGTACACTCCTAGCCGCCTCGAGGCGGGGCCTCTGACACTGATGCTATCTGTCAGAGGTTGGAGACCCCTGCTCGTCGCTTTGCTCTCTTGGGCGAGTGGCGTAGAGGGCCCGCATTTCGGTGCGGGTAAGGGCTATTTTTAACCTCCCTTCCAGCGTGGATAAAAAAAAAACCATCAACTCCCAAAGAATAGAGAACATCTACTAATTTTTCATGAGCTACGCTGTCAAATGCTCGGGATAGGTCTAAAAAGATCCCAACAACCTTATCTCCTTTGTCTATGGATTCAAGTATGGATTTGATGAACTCAATTCCAGCAGTAATTGTAGATCTGTTTGATCTAAAATCATGCTGTTGTGGCTCAAATAAATTGTCGGTTTCAAGATAGGTAAAAAATTGTTCATACACTACTTTTTCAAATATTTTAGAGAATACAGGTAGGAGAGACACAGGCCTGTAACAAGTCACATCCTCTCTATTTCCTTTTTTGAATATTGGGATTACCCTGGCAATTTTGAGCTTCTCCGGGAATTTGCCACTACTTAAAGAGACATTTATCAGATGTGTCAATGGTTTAATGATATAAGGCAATGCTTTTTTGATAGTTGGAATGGGAATTTCATCGTATCCAAAAGAATTTTTATTACTAAATGAACTAATTATTTTTCCTATTTCTTTCTCTGAAACTAAAATAAATTGAAATTTTGTGGAAACAGAGGGTAGATTAGTTAACGAATCATTTTTAGCTGATTTTGGGCCTAAATTTGGAATCACTAACTCATCAACTGCATGTACAAAAAAGTTATTGAAAGCTTCAGATACATCCGCAAAATTAGTTATATAGCTTCCATTTTGAAACAATGAAATGTTGACATTTGTTTCTGACTGCTTGCCTATTTCAGAGTTTATTTTTTTCCATGTTGTTTTTTTTGTTATCTGATTTTTGAATTTTGTCACTAAAAAATATTCGTTTACTATCACAAATACTTTGCTTAAACTCCCTTTTCTTATCCTTAATTTGTTCTTTTAATATTCTGTTCTTTGGATGTCTGAATTCGGATTCTAAGTTAATGATCTCAGATTTTTTTTCTTTTAAATCATTACCCACCCATTTGTTTTCTTTAAATGCCTTCTCTGTTACATAAGTTTTTGGGAAATCCATATCAAAATAGTACTTAAAATTAGTGTGAAAGATGTCATATTTACAATCAAATTCAGCCTGGTAAACCGCCAACCAGGATTCAGACGCCAAATGACTAAAAAATGTTTTTTTTCTAAGGAAGAGCCAAGGGCTTAGTAGGGCACCTTGAGTTCAAATTTCAACAGTTGAAATTTGAACTCAACAGCCATTCTCTCTTTACTCTGAAGAAGTCCTCCAGAAGGACGAAATATTAGTGATACAAGTGTCTCCTTTAGTGTTTCTATGTGCTGCTACCATGAACATTATTTCTCAGGTAAGCTAGCTGAAAGTCTATCCCTTTCCTCACTTAAAACCTAAAAAATGTTTTTGAATTTTTTTTCCCCCTAGTAAGCCTCTCAAGTTGAAACGCTGCACTTCTACAATTAATTGAAACTCACTTGGTAGAGGAATTTGCTCTGCTAAATTACTTACACGCTGACACTAGGCTTGCAACATCCCAAAAAGATATGTGACCCGCCAAGGAAAATGGGACCTTATCTTCCAAAACAAAATTTTACAGGGCAGCAAGTTTTTGAGGATAGGGTAAAAAAACACATTTTCTGATTTTTATTGTTTCTGACTGTTTATATGTTTCCAAACAATATTAGGTCCATCTTACATGTGAATTTAACTTTTAACATGGTTAAATTAATTTTTTTCGAAACCCTTACAATCTGGAGAAAGGGCACCTTGACTTCCTCGATGCTAATTTAATGCTTTCAAGTGGAGAAAATCTGAGAGTTGTGAGGAATAAATGTAGGACTTGCCAAGCTCTGATCCAGGAATCAGATCATGAAAATCTACAGGATCTTCTAAAAGAATTAGTCGATGACGTAGCTACTGGTCCAAGTGAAGTTTCAAAACAAACAAAAATGGACTAGAGGGTCAACAAATAAAAAAGTAAAAACTTTTGTTATATTTTGTTAACATTTTTTATAATAAATTGTTATTTGTGTATAAAATTAAAATTAACTTAAATTTTTATCAGAGGTGTGCGGATATCCGAAAATTTGGATCAGATTTGGATTGGATCAGATATCCAAATTCGATCCGAGGGTTTTGTAACTATCCGGTAAGACTGACTAGATATCCGACTATCGGATAGACTGTATATTTTGGGATAAATTAAAAAAGGGTCAAATTTTAAAGTTTGGAAGGTCTTCCAAACTAAACAAGTAACTGCCGACGAAAGTACAGTAGTGACTAGCAAAATCGCGGAGCAAAAATGACGCTTTGAAATGCGACGTTTGCGATTGCGACTAGAACAACGCCTCAAAACAATGCGATTATGTAATGGTATGCACCAAGCGATGTATTTCAGTTGCTGATATTGCGACTCGTGATTAGATCGAGATCGTTGTATACGATCAGAGTACTGCGCAATACCTGACGCGATAATGATCATTTTCTTAAGATCAATTGTTGTATCGTAGAATCAAATCAGTTAACAAATAATAGTACATCCTTTATTAGTTCTGTCCCGATCAGAATCCGTTACCGACGAAACATCGATTGTCAATTGGTATGAGAGAGAATCGTAATCAAGGCAAATCAGAGTTCGCCTATGACCGACAGTGTACACAGTCGTCTTCAATTATTGCCAAAACGAAATATCCCGTAAATACCCCTTATATAAATAGTCGTGTTGATGTTTTGTATGACTATTTCAGGCCGTAAATATCTGTAGCGGCCTGTTGATACGATGAAATAAAAAGACTACAATAATTTTGGGCTTCCAAAGAGTTGGCGAACCTGTTAATTGTTCGTCTTTATCTCACTTCGTTTTAAAATGTCATCGTCTGCTTGTAAACTGAAACCTTTTGTAGTATCGCTGGAAGGTAAAAATATACTCAAGAAATGTAACATATGTAATCTATTATAATCATTGCTGTTACAGCCATCTGAATATTGATATCATAATAACAGTTTATATATATTACACCTTTAATACTGAAACCTACAACATTTGAAACTTATCATGAAATTTTGGTTAAGTTTACTGCTCAGACTTATTATTTTATAGTATTATTTAGTGGTGAATCAAAATTGTGGTTGTTAAGCATTAATACATAAATAAAAATGCAAAGCTTTCTTTAAATATGAAGTGATTGGTGAATCAAGGTTTATATTTAATTCTTTCGTCTAATCACTTAGGCCTAGTCACTGATCAAATAATTTATTGATTTATGAAAAGGAAAAGAACAAAAAATACACAGGCCTAAAAGTGAACAAATTAAGGTTGCAGTGAAAAGGGAATTAAGCCTAATCCTGAAATTGATTTAGGCCTAATAAGCTTATTCAATTAAATACTACCTATGCTTAAGGGGAATCAATAAATTTCTAAATTCTTAACAGATAATTAGTTGCACATTTGTATACTTTAATAAAAAATGGTTTAGGTTACCTTATCGTCTATTGATCCTATTTCAGTAGTAAACACTACAGCTGTTTCGTACTGCTTATATGAAGTACATCTTAAGGTAATAATTAAAAACGTCGAAATAAAAACTTGATATTACTCATAGTTGAGTTTGTCAGTTGATGATAAAACAAATGACATGGACACAAACACACACGGAGACAAAAAAACAAACATTTAAAAAACTTGGCCAAGTACTGTTAATTATTGAGAACGTGTGATGCGGCATCGGTAAGTAGCAGGTCATGACTGATGCGTCTCAGAGTTTGTGACCCCCTCCCCCTCACTTCCTTTGTCTGGGCCTTTTCTTCTGTTGTTTTGGTTGAGGATGAGATAGCAGAGTTGTAAATTATATTAGATTCGAAAGACAGCTGTTCGTTTAAAATGTGATTGGGGTGTTGTTTTGACGCTCTGTAAATTTCAAATTCCTCTATCGTGTCCAAATATTTACCTTTATTGCAGAGATGCATTATTTCTAAATTATTGTGGATATCTTTGTAGTTATGGTTTGAGTTCATAATATGATTAGCTTAGGCGGATTTGGAGTTTTTACGTGGCAGGTGTTCTTTAAATCTGGTTACAAAAGACCGTGTAGTTTGTCCTATATAGAAACTGGGACAGTCGTTGCAGTTGACAGGGTGTATACTGTTTTTCAAGAATCAAATTCCAGGTTTTTTCCAGGTTTTTACCAGGATTTTCTGAAATTTTCCAGGTTTTTGTGTATGCGTATTATTATTCACCATATCAACTGCTAGGCACTTCTGCAGTTTTCATCGAATCATTTACATAATTAATTTTACATTTGTCAAGTTTAGTATGCAAAAAACCAATGACAAGGGTTGTGGAAGCAGTCTGTATTTGCATTTACAATTTAAATTTGAGGTGTGCGGATAGTAAATTTTTGGATCGGATCGGAGAGCTTATGTTTGGACCGGATAATACCGGATTCAGATATTTACGGCGCTTCAAGTTTTCTCAAAAGCCTCAGGTAATTGTAAGGAACTAAAATATTAATCCTAATGTGTAAGGTAAGGTTTTTTCTTGATAGGCTTGAGTAGTTGTTCGTTGTTGTGATATAATGATTCTACTATGGGTCAAATGTCAATTATTAAAGTATACAAAGGTACAACTAATTAACTGTTAAGAATTTAGAAATTTATTGATTCCCTCAATTAGGTAGGCCTAATATTGAATTGAATAATCTTATTAGGCCTATTGCAATTTCAAGATCAGGCTGCTTGAAAATCCCTTTTTCACTGCAACCTAAATTTGTTCACTTTTAGGCCTCTGTATCCCTTTGTTATTTTCCTTTTCATGAATAAATAAAGTATTTGATCAGTGACTAGGCTCAGGTGGTTAGGCAAAAGAATTAAATATAAAACTTGATTCCCCAATTACTTCATATTTGAGGGAAGCCTTACATATTTATTTATGCATTAATGCCTGACAGATTCACCTAAAATAATACTATAAAATAATAATAATGTTAGAGCAGTAAACTTAACCTAAATTTCAAGATAAGCTTCAAATGTAGGTTTCAGTATCAAAGCTTTGCCATTTAATGACAACAAAGGTCTACAAACGCACTAATTATTATCTTCGGCGTAAGTTGTCAATACAGCTTTGTACTGTTATCTAAGAAGGTCCATTTAAATCGCGTATTTAAAATTAACACTCGGCTTAATTCGTCAAAGATTGAGATTTAAACTAAATAAAAACCTATTTGTGATCGTTCAACATTTCTATTTTTAGGTAATTGCTTAGTTGAAAAATAAAGAAATCTGAAAGAAAGACGAAAGACGTCAACGAGTTATCAATTAAGTTTTGAAAGCAGACAATGACATTTGAAAACGAAATGAGACTAAAGACAAACACAGGCTCGCCAACTCTTTGCCAGCTCAAAATTATTGTAGGCTTTTTATTTCATCGTATCTACATTGGAAGCGATGGTGATCCCGGAGTCCTCATATGATATTTACGGGCTGAAATAGTCCAACGAAATAACAACACGACTATTTATGACGTATTTACGGGATATTTCGTTTTGGTAGTTGAAGGCGACTCTGGACACTGTCGGTTATTTGGTGAACTCTGATTGGTCTCGATTGCAATTCTCTCTTTTACCAATCGATGTTTTGTCGGTAATGGATACTGATTAAGACAGATCTAATGAGGGATGTACTATTGTTTGTTAATTATTTAATGCTACGATACAAGAATTTATCCTTAGAAAGGTGCGTTATCGCGTCGGGTATTGCGCAGTACTCTGATCGTATACAACGATCTCGATCTAATCGTGATTCAAAACCAGCAAGTACAAGCACATTACTCATTCATTCATTCATACTAACAATTTAATCATTCTTTGCTAGACAAATAACGATTTAACTGTGGACAAACATTGTTTCTTTGTACAATAATTTCTTCCCACGGCAAAATTAATTTTTCTATAATTTAAGAAAAGTCAGTTTAAGTTAAACACGATATTATTCTAGTTGAGTTTATTCTCCTACGCTGGCTGAGATGGCACTCTGGAAACTGAGTGCGCTGTAGTACAGTGACAGCTGGAATCTGCTGTCTATCTGTACCTGATGAGACGAAACAACGTCGAAACAGAGACGGAATGGAAATCACACTCGGACGATCCGTCCGTGATTCCAAGCGTCGTGTGCTTCTTCGCACACCTGACGAGAGACAGACATCTCGAAACGCAACAAAGGAGCAAAGAAATGTGAGCTGACGACATCCCATCTGGGCGTGTTGTAGTCGCAGTAATCTGTGACCGCCGTAGCATTAGCTACAAGGGGTGGTTTTACCATACGAACCTGGTAAATAAATTACTGCTCCAACATTTCTTTACTGACATCACCACTGCTGGGCGAACCAAGTGGTAGTCTCTGCACAGTAAACCCATCGCTGCTGGGCGTACCAAGCGATAAGGTAAACCTGTCGCTGCTGGGCGAACCAAGCGACGTGCATTGACAATGTCTCCTTCGTTTTCCACGCGCAGTTTTCGTACTCCGGTGAAAGACACGGATACGTTGCTCTGCGATACCAAAAGCGAAACCGCCATTCCGGCACGCTAAGGTAGTGTTGGCACCACCACACTGCTATGCAGCCTGCCCTCTTGCGAAAGCTTGGGTGGCAAAGGTGCAGATGCACCGCCAAGTGGAAGCTGTTTCGACGTTGTTTCATCTCATCAGGTACAGATAGACAGCAGATTCCAGCTGTCACTGTACTACAGCGCACTCAGTTTCCAGAGTGCCATCTCAGCCAGCGTAGGAGAATAAACTCAACTACGATAAACTTCCTGGCTAAGAAAGACCATGGACGATTCAACTGACGTCCATCTCTGTGGAAAACGATATTATTGTTTTCAAACACGATAATTTGATCGCCATATCATGATGACAACAGGTAGATCTGGCAAAGCTTTTATTTTGTAATTATTCTCTTTCATTTTCTTTGTTCTTCGTATCAGAAAACTGTTTATTTAACAAAAACATTAAGAGTGCTAACTTAATTATAGCTTTAAATCATTGAGCTTTAAACGAATAGGAGGCAAAAGATATAAATAAAACACAACAATAAACTTTCAAGTGATAAAATATTTTCTTCTTCCTTACTACGTAGTTGACTTCAGACTGCAGACGACACTCAATAGTCATTCTGCTCCTTTAGACGCACAAACTCTGACGAAAAACGTAATCATTTATGGCAATCAAAATCACTGTAAGAGTTTAACAAATTTATAGACTTACATATTCTAAAGATATGTATGATAATACTTTGCTTCATTACGAAAAATAAACATCAACTATATTTTAAATAATTACTAAATTACGTAATAAAATTCCCGGAATGAACACGAAAATCCTGGTTTTTTCCCGGTTTTTTCCTGGTCTGTTCCGATTCCTGGTTTTTTCCAGGTTTTCCTGGTTTTCCCGGTTGGTATACACCCTGAGTTGATCTTATATACGCCAGTGCTGTTTATCTTATCTGATGTATTTTTCTTTCGCTCTTTAAGCAAGCCAGATAATTTATTTGTGGTTTTGTAGGCTACTTGGACTTCATTTTTAGCCATTTCCCTTCTCAAAGTATTGTTTAGTACAACTCCATACACCGCGGGGACGTATTTTTTGGGTTCTGATTCTATATTTTCCTTTATTTTACTTTGTTGTTTTCTAATCAGTTTATTGATGAGTGAGCTCTCATATCCGTTGGAAACAGCGATGTACTTCAAAATTTCTATTTCGTTTTTGTAGTTTTCTGGGCTAAGAGGGATTGATAAAAGTCTGTATACGAAGCTGTTGTAAGCGGCTATTTTGTGGTTATAGGGGTGATGCGAAGTTGAATGTATGGTCTGATCCGTTGTGGTGGGCTTCCTGTAAATATTGTAATCTAGGTGCGAATCTATTCGTGTTATACTAACATCCAGAAAGTTGATGGATTTATTTTTCTCTGTTTCTAGGGTAAACTTCAAGTTGGGGTGGACGTTGTTTAAATACGTGCTTAATAATTTAATTTGTCTTTCGTTGTCACTAAAAACCACAAACGTGTCATCTACGTAGCGGCTGTAATGTATTATTTTGTCTTTATGACGGTTTGAGTCAGACCACAAACAGATATTTCTGTGATCTCATACCCCAAGAAATTAGTCACCGTGAGCAAGACTCGGAATCGCTCAGAAGGAGCTAATTCCAGGGTTCGCTATAATTTCGAAAAAAGTAATCGTGGGACAACTCTCGCAACTACTTCACGCAGGGCTCAGAGCAACCGGATGCAACGATACAGTTCAAAGAACGAGTTGCCTCATCCTCGCCCTCGTAAAATAAAATAATTTTGCCTAGAACGACGAAACGACTAAATCGCGCGAAGATATCGTTCTAACGTTAGCCCCTGTTCCCACCCTCGCTTGCTAAAGGGTTACAATGAACAAGAGGCTCCACCCAACCGTTTTGGGTTACCACGGGCTAGGCTTAAAGCCGTAGCGTGACCCGTGACTCTACACGGAAATCGTGGAAAATCTAAATAAAACTTTCCGAGGTTTATTCGTAGGCGTAAGGCCTAACCGAACGTTGTTCGTAACCACTCAGTGCGTCACCCAATTAATAGTTTATTAATTGGGTTGCCGTGGCGTAGCACGTGCTCCGTAACTTGTCACGACGTGAGTGCAAGTACGGAGTATACGAAAAAATTAAGTTACTGCACTGAGTAAATGCGACTAAATCGTCTAGTATTTAATGCTACGATATTTTCGTAAAGGTGAGAAAGGCCAGGCCTAACAAGAACGTGAATTAATCTATGCGTCTATTCGAGAATAATCGCCTACGACAAACTCGAACAGGTTCGTGAGGACGTAAAGTCGTCTAAAAGTCCGTAATTTCGTCTCTATCGGAATATTCCCGTGAGTCGGGTCGATAAACGTGTTAGTAAAGCTAAACGTTAAACAACGAAACGTAAATGGCGAGGGAATCGTACCTCCGTATCGTGTTTGACCGTCGTCGCGTCGAACGTCGTGTCTCGAGTCGTGTACGTCTCTGCGGCTGGTCCACGAATAATCGCCACGAGGAGCCCAGTCCGGGTCCTCTCCCCTCCTGGATTTCCCAAAGTAGGGGTAGTCAGCTGTTCACCCCGTGACGTAAGAAACAGCTAATCGATGGGTAGCCAGTCGGAGAAAAGAAGCCTCAAGATGGCTACCCTCAATGATTGTCAACAAACGCTATGGGGTTATGTTTGGGTGATGCAAGACGAAGCAAAGTGTTTAGTGGTCTGTAGTAAATTATAGCTGTCATTGTCAACGTAATTAAAGTGATTTTATAGCATACAGTGAATTGGTAAATGTGTTATTACCCAGGATATTTCATAAAGTGGTAATTCAGTGTTGTGCAACTTAGGGTTGTCCTAGGCCTAACCTATAGGCCTTAGGAACCTAGATGTATGGGTGAGTCGAATAGCGTTTGTTTACCAGCTTAGTCGTTTACTTTTACCCCCCCTACAAAAAGGCACCTTACAATTGAATAAAGACTATTTTGATTGATTGATTGATTGACTAAATTGTAGCGAAATCAAGATAGAATTAATATCAGATGCTATTGTAATGTCACATATTTACTTGAATTTGTTTATTCACATTTCATTCTGTTGTAAATGATTAGACCATTTTATCTCAATAAAACCTAAGTTAGTGGTCATAGAATTGGGGGTGACAAAAAATGGAAACTTTGGCAGTTTAAATGACTAGATATTGGAGACAGCTCAGCTCCTTTTCATATGGATGTACGAGGGCCATCCAGAAAGTGGAGAACATTTTGTCACAACGTCTAGCCCTGTTACCCCAACTCCGCGACTGAGTATGCGGTCGAAAGCTCCACTCCAGGACCCAACGTGAGCCGGATCTCACTGCCAACCAATCACGTATTTCATTCTTACAGCATTTCAAAATAGTGGCACCCAATAAGTGGATATGAACGGATAGCCTACACTAGCCTACCCCTGAGCCTACACTAAAATTACACTCACTAACCTGCTTAAATCTATAGTTTAGACCAGTACTATAGTTTAATTCTGGAAAGGTTTATTTCAAACTTGCACATTCAGTATTAACCTATGGATCAGACATAGATTTAAATTGTGTTGCAGTCTTAAATCACTCTCTTTGGAAACACGCTTGCTTTGCTTCAATTACAAGCCACTGTAATATCCAATATCTAATGATGGAAATGTTCAAACCTGAATAATATAGGTAAAAGGCTCCAACTTTGATATAAGCTGCAGTGTTGCTGCCGTTTTTGCTTGGGTTTCAGTCAGTCCCTCGGCACTTGCAAGGGTTTTCTCATTCCACTTGAAAATGCACCTCCTGGAATGACACAACACTTAGTAAATACCAATAGCAGTATAATCAAACTCCGCTTTTCTGAATTGCTTTCATAAATTAGGGACAAAATTTACATCCTGGTATTACAAAAACCTGGTTCTTAAAAATAAATAATGATCCTCATGATAAAATCACAAAGAACAAAATTTACGCTAATAAACTACTTGACAAAGACCTTGACTCGAATTTCGAGTTTTTTTTATGTTTTAAATCGAGCCAAATAATGGCCCCTAACAGCACACCCCTAATTGAAACTAATACTAAACACTGGAAAAATAAATAAATAAATAAAAATGCCTTTATTAGCCAGCGTTTCTCTGATACATCAGCTTTTCAGAACAACTCTTGTCTCTTAAAAACTAATTAACTAAATAAATCACTATTTTCAAGACACATGGCTTTCAGTTGAAGCTTAAAACTATCACAAGACAAATATTTTAGGCTATCAGGGAGCCCGTTATACAATACAGGGCCGAAGTATGAAAAACTCCTCCTTCCCAATTCCAAGTTGACTTTAGGAAAGTGAAGCCTCCCATGGTGACGGGTCCTCTGCTGAGACACCTCACCACGAAAGGAGAGTCTCTCGCAAAGATAGTCGGGTTCACGGGACTTCAATACCCTATGAGTCATGCAGCACGTCAACAGCCTGCATACAGCCTCCATAGGTAGCATATTTACTGCTGTACGATAAGGGGTAACATGGTCAAATTTCTTGAGGCAGAAAACAAAACGGATGGCAGAGTTTTGAAGCCTCTGCACACGACACATGTCTTCCCTTGAAAGGCTGTTACCATATGCATGGAAGCAGTAGTAAAATACTGATAGTATCAGTGACTGCACGAGGTGAAGCTTAGCGGCCTCTAGCAGTAGACCTCTATACCTGTACAGACCTCTCAGTCTTCCTAAAGCACGCTGGGTTGCATGAGTGACATGGTCAGAGAAGGTGAGGTCCTTGTCAAGCACGACACCAAGAGTCCTAGCCGTGTCACATACAGCAACACTCCCACCGTCAAGCCTGACACCCACCCCATCATGCATGAGGGTCTGTACTAGGTTATGAGGTGCAGTGTGAAGAACAGTGCACTTGCCTGGATTTAATTTGAGACCATTGATTAACGACCACTTGGAGATGTTTTCCAAATCGGCGTTTATTAAGTCAATGGCTTTTGCCATGTGACTAGGCTCATAGGACAAGTGCAACTGGGAATCGTCTGCATACAAGTGTGCGGTGCAATTCTTAATACTGCTGGGAAAGTCAGCAGTGTAGAGTGTGTACAGGACTGGCCCCAGGCAACTGCCCTGAGGAACACCTCGCAGTTTGGCGAGCGCTCTGGATGTCTCACTCCCTAGTCTGGTAACCTGCAGCCTGTCATCAAGATAAGATCTAATCCATGCGGTCACCTCAGCGCCAAATCCCAAGTAGTGCATTTTTGCAACCAACATTCTGTGGTCTATGGAATCAAATGCTTTGGAATAATCAAGCATTACTAGGGAACTGAATCTGCCCTTATCTCTGGCATCAATCATGTCACTAAAAATGTGACCAAGATCTGAACCAAGATCAAGAGCGTGAACTCATGGGGCTCAAAGGAGCTTACATAACGGCACTCAATAAAGCAATCCTTACAGGCAATGAAGAAAACAAAAAACAAGCCAATGACAGAAAAAAAAGATTATGATCTTCATTTAAAACACCTAAGAAAGGAAGCTTCCATAACCTATATTGCAAATGCAGAAAATAAGACCCGAGCAGTCTGGCAAATAATAAATAATAACCGCTTCAACAACAAGACCCAAAAAAACTACATTAAAACTCTCAATGTAGAAGACACAACCCTAACAGACCCCCAAGAAATAGCCGAACACTTGAACCACTTCTTTGCTAATGCTGCTGAAGAAGTTCTATTAAACTCAAAACGAGAAGCCTTAAAACTACGTTCAACCTACCCCGAAAGTGAGTTTAAGTCGTTTGAAGAGAACTTTAAACTAACAAATAAAACAGAGGTAGACAAAATAATATCATCCCTAAAATCAAAACCGTCTTCTGGAATGGATGAAATATCATCGGTGGTTCTGAAACACTGCCAAAATGAAGTATTAGTCCCAATGGTTGATGTAATAAACAAGTCTTTTCAGCAGGGTATTTTTCCCTCCTCACTTAAACACTCCATAATCTATCCAAAACACAAGAAAGGACCTACCTTCCTGACCAGCAACTACAGACCTATTTCACTCATCTCCACACTTTCAAAGGTTTTTGAAAAAGTAGTACTGTCAAGGCTGCTTACACACCTTGAAAACAATAGTCTTCTAACGAGCCGTCAGCATGGTTTCAGAAAAGGCAAGTCAACCATCACTGCTGTAATAGACCTTGTGGAAACTGAAGAAGGAGCCACAACAACCGGCATCCTTTTAGACTTTAGTAAAGCTTTTGACAGCCTGAGTCACACACATCTTCTGGACAAACTACAAGCTCTAGGAATAAGAGGAACAGCGCATCAGTGGTTTCGGAGTTACCTCAGCGGAAGGACACAGATTACCGAGATAACTCAGGTCGTAAACAATACATCTAAAAAAATCAGATCTTCACAAGCACAGACAGCAAGAGGAGTTCCACAGGGATCTGTCCTGGGTCCTGCTCTATTCATCTTGTACACTAATGACATTATCTATGTATTACAGGACAACTGTGAGGCATTCCTATACGCTGATGACACAGCCCTTGTTGTATCCCACAAGAATGTTGAGGAGTTAGAAGTCAATACCTATATTGCAGCCAGCATGGCCAAACAATATAGCCAAGAAAATGACCTGGTACTGAATGAAGAGAAGACGCAGCAGCTCTTTTTTGGCCCACAGAGAAAAAATGCTCTCACTGTTATAAATCAGGAAGATTATTTATTTATTAATTATTAATTAATATTCAAGATGTTTTATTTGAGTTCATTATATTGGCTATGCAAGAATCAAAGTTATTTTCAAGTAGTGAAAGTACAAGTCAAGACAAGGCAACCTAAGGAAACAATGTAGACGACCTTTGTACCCTATTGATATGACCTAAGGAACCAGCCGAGAGCGTCAGTCGACTACGAGATCCAGGTATGCTTAGACGTGTTGCATTTCTGCCTGTGATTTATAAATTTATGATAATTCATTATTACGGCTTATTTCTTTCATAACTGTGTCTAAAGTAAAGTCATAGTAATTTGGCGACGAGGCCATTAGTAATTCACGCGAGTTTTCGGTGAAAAGTGTTTAAAAAGTTAATATTTCATCACTTAAGTCGTGGGCTAGGCCTGAAATCGGATTTTCGTGTTTGAACAAAGTTGTGCGTAACAGTGTCTTGTAACGGTTACGGAAGTAACAGTGATTTGCGCTAAACTGTACCTTTCAAGTAATAGGTAATAGGTACTCGTTGGAACAGCGGAACTGATACCTGGAACGGCTACCTCTGGAAAAGTTACTTCAAAGAACGGCATTCCAAAACAGTATTCTGCATGATTGATTTGTGGTTATGTTTGAAATACGTAAACATAGTATATTCTGGATAACTTTCTGTAAGTTCACTATAGTTTTTGACCATGGCAAAACAGCTTATTGGTAAAGTAAGTGAATTTAATGAGGATTTAGAAAAATTTGATAATTATGTGGAACGACTTGAGCATTTTTTCACAATTAATACCTTTGATGACAAAACTAAAGTATCATTCTTTGTGTCTGTTATGGGCCCAACCTTGTACTCAACCCTAAAGGATTTATTACATCCCAAAGTGGTAAAGGATGAGAAATATGAGGATATTATTAAGGTTTTAAAAAATTATTACACACCTAAATGTAACATAACCTATGAAAGGTTTATTTTCAACAGACGCACTCAAAGGGAAGGGGAGAGTATAAGTGATTATTCTATTCAGTTGAAGAAACTGGCTTCCACTTGCAGTTTCAACTCACTTTTAGATGAGGCCTTAAGGGATAAGTTTCTATGTGGATTGAAGTCCACTCACATCCAAAGTAAACTCCTTGCAGAAGGGGATTCGCTCACTTTCACAAAGGCGCTTGAAATAGCCTTGGTTTTAGAAAATGCTGATAAGAATGTTCGATCCTTACATCCAGAAAAGCAAATGACATGCGAAGTAAATTATGTCAAAAATGGTAAGCCTAGTCAGAAGGGCCCCAATGCACCCTCGGCAGTTAGGCCTAAGGGTTTTGATGCTCGAAAGGGTAACAAGCAAAAATGTTACCGGTGTGGAAAGCCACACGATGTTAAAACTTGTCCATATGTAGAGTTCACTTGTTTCTTATGTAAAAAGAAAGGTCACCTATCCAGTGTCTGTAGGTCTAAAAACAAGCAAAAGCCTACCAATAATGGCAAAATAAATTTTTGTGATTCTTTTGATGAAGATGATGTTAGGCCTAGTCAATATGAAGGGGAATTATCTTACCCACTTTATACAATAGCCTATGCTAATGATAACAAACTAAATAGTTTTGTGGTTGATTTGGTTGTCAATCAGGTTCCGATAGAAATGGTCATAGATACGGGTGCAGTTGTCACTTGCATGCCAGATAATATTTACTATCAAAAATTCAAAACAGTTGGGTCTGAGTTGCAAGATTCCAACATTAGGCTGAAAACCTATACTGGTGAAAATATTCCTGTTCTCGGAAAGTTTCAGGCACATGTAACCACATCGAAGGGAGAATATCAGCTTCCAGTTGTCGTCGTCAAGAGCTCCAGAGACAATCAGCCTATCTTGATGGGACGAAACTGGTTGGAGGAACTACAGTTGGATTGGAAGCAAGTAATCCCAGGTGGATCAGAACATGCCAGTAAGGATATGCACCTAGTGAGTGGTAAGTCCGTTCCAGAAAAATATGATGACTTAGTCGCTAAGATAAAGACGAAATTTGCTCCTGTATTTGAGGAAGGGCCTGGTGAAATTAAAGGCAGTTCTGTTAATATAATATTGAAGGAAAATTCCAAACCTGTCTTTTGTAAAGCCAGAAGTGTACCATTCGCCCTTAGAGGGGCAGTTGAGGCTGAACTTGAGAAACTGCAGAAAAATGGGACTATTTACCCCGTGACAAAGTCTTCCTGGGCTACGCCCATTGTTGTTGTGCCTAAAAGTAAGAATGAAGTTAGAATATGCGGGGATTTTAAAGTCACCATTAATCCTTGCTTGCGAACGGATCACTATCCGTTGCCAAATCCTGAAGATATCCTTACCCGGATATCAGGGGCAAAATTTTATTCAAAGTTGGATCTTTCTGCGGCCTACAGTCAATTAAAAGTTAACGAGTCCTCACAAGAGTTGCTCACGATCAATACACATAAGGGACTGTTTCGGTATAAGAAGCTAGCCTATGGTATTACTAGCGCAGGTTCCTTATTTCAAGCGACTATGGATCAAATGTTAAGTGGAATAAATAACACAGTGTGTTATATTGATGACATTTTGGTGTTTTCAAAGACCCTACCAGAAATGGAAATGTTGATTGATTCAGTTCTTAGTAGGCTAATGGAATATGGGGTAAGAATCAACATTGGTAAGAGTGAGTTTTTCAAGACTAGCCTGGTGTTCTTAGGCTATCGCCTCGATGAATTAGGAATTCACCAGAGTGAGGAATTAACTAGGGCCATCTTGAATGCGCCTAAGCCAGAAAATGTAACACAGTTACGGTCATTCTTAGGACTTGTCAACTTTTATGGAAAATTTATTCCTAATTTGGCCACTTTGCTACACCCACTCTATAGACTTTTGAATCATGATGTCAAATGGGTTTGGTCTAAGAAATGTGAATATGCTTATGTTTGGTCTAAGAAATGTGAATATGCTTATGAAGAATGTAAGAGACTATTGGTTAGGGACAATGTCTTAATGCCATATGATCCAAACCTGGAAATCGTGGTCACATGTGATAGCTCAAGCTATGGTATTGGATGCGTCATCGCACACTCTTTACCCGATAAGACAGAGCGGCCAATCGCATTCGCTTCCCGTACGCTGACGAAATGCGAAATTAAGTATAGTCAGATAGAAAAAGAAGCTCTTGCGTTAGTCTATGCTGTGAAAAAGTTTCACAAGTTCTTATATGGGCGGAAATTTACATTGGTCACAGACCATCGTCCTTTGATATTTTTGTTAGGTCCTACCAATGGTATACCAACACTTGCGGCAGCCCGCATTCAAAGATGGGCGCTGACCCTGGCCGCCTACCAGTATGACATCCGCTATCAGAAGGGTGCGGAGATTTCTAACGCAGATGCGTTATCACGGCTACCCTGTGACGAAGGAGACATTGAAGGTGAGATTTCTTTCTTTTCTTATTCTCACCAGCTTCCAATAACGTCGAGAGAAATATCGACAGCTACAAGGTTTGATCCGGTGCTTTCCAAGGTAATGGACTATGTTACGAATGGATGGCCGGGACACAGCGAAGATGAAGGTATGAAACCTTACTTTAGTAAAAACTTGCAGCTCTCAGTTGAACAAGGATGCATCTTATGGGGTAATAGGGTCGTAATACCCGCCCACTCATCAGAAAGAAATTCTTTTGTTGCTCCACTCAGAAAATCCGGGTGAAAGCAGGATGAAGGCCTTGGCCCGCAGTTTTGTCTGGTGGCCTGGATTAGACAAACAGATCGAAGATATGGTGAGTACATGCTCAATCTGTCAGAAAACCCGGAAATCTGTTCCATTAGCTCCTCTCCAAAGCTGGACTTGGCCGAAACACTGTTGGCAAAGGCTACACTTAGATTTTGCCCACTTCGAAGGGAAAGACTTCCTCATATTGGTGGATAGCTGCTCAAAGTGGATCGAGGTATTTTATATGTCTACAACCACGTCCCAGCACACTATTGAAAAACTACGTCACTGTTTTGCTGCATTCGGGTTACCATCCACAGTAGTTACTAGGGGTGTGCGAGTACTCGAGAATCGAGCTTTTTTCGAGCCGAGTATACACTACTCGGCTCGACTCGACTTATTGCAAATTACTCGAAAGTTCGAGTCGAGTAGTTACTCCCGCCGTTTACCCGAAATCGGCACGTGCGAAAGAATATTACGGCCATTTTTCACAATGTCAATCCATCTTTAACGAATGTAACTGAACCCTCGTTTGTTATAAACTTGAAGTAAAAAGTTCTTTTTAGATATTAAAGACACATAAATTTTGATATCACTCTATCTTTTCTAGTTTGAGGTTAGTTATTGTTACATCTTGTAAAATAAATGATTCTTGTTATATTTTAGAAACCATTCCAAATAAATAAAAACTTAGATTTTTGTTGACAGTTACATCAATAAAAATGTACCTGTGAGAATAACTCAAAGGGAATATTTTAATCAGGAATTGAGTCATGTAATTGGTCACGGCTTATAATTAGTGTTTTCATTTCATTTCAAACCCCAGGAAGCATTAAACACAAGTTAGGCTTGAAAAATATATCAAATCAAGAATTGTTGTAAGTTTAAGTAAAAGGTTTTCTTTCTTTTGTTTTTATATCATTTATTTGCATATCTGCTCTTAGTTCAATAACTCTTTTAAGTTTTAACTACCTCGAAATTGTAATTTGTATTTGAGTAATGATAATAATTTTTTACCATTATGTAGAAACATGATGACTATTATATTATAAACTTAAAAAAAACTCGACTCGAAAAAAGCTCGAAACTCGCGGGTATTTTTCAAAACTCGGCTCGGCTCGACTCGACTTAAAAAATCACTACTCGCACACCCCTAGTAGTTACAGACGGAGGACCGCAGTTCAAATCGTCTGAATTTAAGGAGTTTATGGAAAACAATGGTATACATCACATCTTAACACCTCCCTTTCATCCAGCGTCAAACGGCTTGGCCGAAAGAGCAGTACAGACAGTAAAGGACTCATTTCTTAAGCAAATGCTTCATGATGCTAAGGGTAATACCAAACGTTCCACCCAGCACCACATAGACTCATTTTTGTTTACTTACAGAAACACCCCACATTCAATGACAGGTGTGACCCCATCTGAATTAATGTTTAAGTTCAAGCCCAAAACACATCTGAGTCTTTTGAAACCCCACTTAACCAGCCAAATGGAGGTGAAACAAGAAGGCATCTCACAAGCAGCTAATGGTCACCGTGGTAAGCCTAGGAGCTTTTTAGTGAACGATAATGTGTATGTCCGAACAGTTCGGCAAGAAAAGATCAAGTGGCAACCTGGAGTAATAACGAAGGTCGTCAGCCCTGTGACCTACCTAGTAAGAGTTGATGGTCGCATCAGGTTTGTCGATGCCGATCATCTCAGAGCAAGGGTCGGTGAGGAGGAAGAAGATGATATGGTTCGATTTCCAAGAGAAAACTTTCGATTAAGCCCTAAACAAAGTAGTACAACTGAAAGGAGCCCTCAAAAATCACCTTTGAAGAAGCCAATTACTCCCACTTCCATCCCTTCGCCCAAGAAGACATCGGAAGCATCTGCCGGAAATAATGGAGACCAACACAAGGAAAATCACCCGGAAGAGACAACCCTTCGGCGCTCTCAAAGGCCTCGAAGGATACCACAAAGGCTGGACATGTAAAAAAAAAAGAAAATCCTCCCAAGTTTTTTTTGTTGTGTGTTTGTTTTTAAATTAATGTAACAGAAGTACATTCTCTTTTTGGTTGGGAGGAATTGTTATAAATCAGGAAGATTATTTATTTATTAATTATTAATTAATATTCAAGATGTTTTATTTGAGTTCATTATATTGGCTATGCAAGAAGCAAAGTTATTTTCAAGTAGTGAAAGTACAAGTCAAGACAAGGCAACCTAGGGAAACAATGTAGACGACCTTTGTACCCTATTGATATGACCTAAGGAACCAGCCGAGAGCGTCAGTCGACTACGAGATCCAGGTATGCTTAGACGTGTTGCATTTCTGCCTGTGATTTATAAATTTATGATAATTCATTATTACGGCTTATTTCTTTCATAACTGTGTCTAAAGTAAAGTCATAGTACTCACATTACCCGACATCTCAGCATCTAACGAGGCTAAATACCTAGGAATCACAATTGACTGTAACCTCAATTGGAAACCCCATGTAGACCAGCTGTGCAATAAACTTAGCACTGCCCTGTATGTTATCAGACGACTCAAACACATTAGCAACACAGAAACTTCAAGAACAGCTTATTTTGCACTATTTGAGTCGCAAATGCGCTATGGGCTGATTGTTTGGGGGTTCTCATCTCAGGGAAACCTATATAGGGTACTGCTTCTTCAAAAAAAAGCAATCAGAATAATGGCTGACCTGGGTTTTCGTGACTCTTGCCGGGGAGTATTCAAAAGGCTTAAATTGCAAACAGTAGCTAACCTATACATTGCCGAGGTAATAATGCATGTAGTAAATAAGGGACTCACCAACTTTACAGACGCTCATTCATACAACACTAGGAACAAAATTAACTACAGACTTCCTACACATCACCTAACTGCCTACGAAAAAAAACCTACCTACATTGGAGCTAAACTTTTCAACACCCTTCCACCTGAACTGAAACAACAGATATACAACAGGACCTTCAAAAAATCTCTACTGGACTGGCTGCTGCAGAGGGAGTTCTACTCTATTGAAGAATACCTGGAGCAAAGAAGTCAACCTCACTAATGAAACTCAAATGACGCCATTACTGTACTCTACGTATATGTAAATAAAGAGAATTTTGTCTTGTCTTTGTCTTGTTAGTCAATGCAGTGCATGTGCTGTGGTTTTTTCTGAAGCCTGATTGCAGTTTGGGTAACAATTCTTTTTCTCTAATAAATTCGGTGATTTGTAGAATTACTATTTTCTCAATAACTTTAGATATGGCTGGAAGAATAGATATTGGCCTCAGCTCGTCTACCGTAGTTGGCGAAGCTACTTTAGCTAGAGGTTTAACAATGCTTTCCTTCCACGTTCGTGGGAAAATTCCTCTACTCAGTGATTCATTTATGAGGTGTGTAATGGCTTCGATTGCATAAGGACTTACAGATTTGACCATATCGATTGAAATTTCATCACTGCCTATGGCTTTTGACTTGATACTATTCATTACTTTTTTAACAGTCTCTTCAGTGACAGCATGAAACTTAAATTCATCCATTATTCCATGTTTTCTATTTTCAATGAAAAAAGCCAAAGCCTTCTCATCAACTTCAATTCCTGACCCAATTTCAGCAAAATATTTATTGATGTCGTTAACATTGAAATCATGAATTAATTCAGTGTCATTCTTCGTATGTACATTGCACTGCTTTAAGCAAGACCAAAAATCTTTACCATTCCTGGTATTTGACAGATTTTCTGCAAAAAATTTCTTCTTGGCTTGCCAGATCAGCCTATTCAATGTGTTCCTTTTTGATTTATATAAATCCCAGTCTTCGACATTTCTTGACTTCCAGTATTTATTCCTAAGTTTATTCTTTTCTCGTGATAACTGCTTTACTTCATCATTTTTCCAGGGCGCTGGTTTTTTTGTTACCTTTTTGCACACTATTGGTGCATGGATATCATAGACCTTCTTGATATTTGTAGTTATGGCTTCTTCAATGCCATCTACTTCCTTTATTTCCTTTATGCTTTCCCAGTCAATATCTGATAAATCTTTTACTGCTTTTTCAATATTAAACTTTGAAAAGTCTCTGAATCGGATCATCTTTGGCTCTGTTTTTCCTTTTACTAAAACCAGATCACAGTAAATTAACTTGTGATCCGTAATTGCCTTCCCTCTGTGATCTAGTATACTGGGGGTATCGATAACGCCGGTCCTCTTGACTCCAGCCGACCTGTCCACAATAATATGGTCTATCAAGGTGGCTGAAGCTGCTGTCACTCTTGTAGGACATTTAATTAGTTGCATCGCATTTGCTTCTCGTAAGAGCCGGCTTAAATATTTTGTTTCATTACTCGTTTTTTTCAAAAGGTCAATGTTTGTGTCACCTAAACATATCACAGAGTCGACTTCAACTGCTAGATCAACAAACAGGGAATGAAACAAAGAAGCAAGACAAGTATACCTGACATCGGGCGGCCTGTAAGCTACACACACGCCAAGTCTCTGTTTTTCCACCCTCAGAACAACAGATAGGGCCTCAATACCAGGAGTAAGTTGCTCAGCAAATGAATGCTGAACATACTTTAATCCATTTTTTACATACACGGCTACACCTCCTCCAGATTCAACATTATCGGCTGTGAAACTGGTTTGCCGATCACAGCGCAGCATGTTGTAGCCTGGTATGTTGTAGTTGTCTGAGGGGGTACCATGGTGAAGCCACGTCTCGGTCACTCCAAAAACATCGAAATCAAAATCTTTCACCAGCCCACACATTTCTGAGAAACCAGTGTTGAGGGAGCGCATGTTCAAATGACCAATTCTGAGATTGCGCCCATAACCCCCCCCACCGGCTAGTTTCCCGAAACAGTGTCCACTCCAACACCACAGTCAGAGCCGCTTTGGCTAGAACTGTGGGCGGTACCAACCACTGAATCAGAACACAAACCAGAAGAGGGAGAAACCAGGGGCTTCCCTAACTCACCAGGTTCACAAAAATCAGAGACTCGTGCAGAGTCCAGAGACCACAAAGAGTGGGCAATGACATCCACGAGAAATAGCCCGAAACGAGAGACAGCTCTACGGTTGAAATGCACACCGTCCCAGGCAAGATCCCTCCTGCCAAGACAACAGTTAGCCTCCACAAAACAACACCAAAATTGTTGCACATGTTCTCCAACTGAGAATTGAAATCATGAAGAGCTTGATAGCCAATATCTTTCCTAATTAATACACTGTTCAGAACTAATTTAGAATTTGGAAACTGTGTCCTGGCAGTGTACAGGAGGTCCGCCATACTATGGAGGGCCTCACGCTTCCCATGCCCCCCACTGTATCCCGGGCCACCCTGATAGCCACGTCTAAGGTTGTTGCATCCAACATGAATATAAATAAGAGATAAACTTACATCCAAATAACTTAATAATCTATTCTTAATATCTACTATCTTCCCCCCTGGACAACATTCAACAAAAGCACCATTATTTACACATATTTTTGTTGAGTACTTCAAGTGGGAGTCTCCAATCACAAGAACATGCTTGAAAGTTTTCTGATTTTCAAGACTTAAAGTTGGTAGTTCTGATTCACCGGATGAAGTAGGTGCCTTAGGGGGAGATAACTGAGGGCTGACATTCAAAGATTGGTCAACTGTGGTGGTTCTGCGCTTATTTACTGTTTCACCTTTACTGACAATACAATTCTCCGCCTCTGAAAGCTCTTCGAATAAGTTTGTAGACATGTTTGTGGCTATTGAGGATTTTCTTTGTCTTGATCTAGACTCAGCTCGGCTCAATTCACTCCTCAAGCACTTAATATCTGCTTCCAGAACTTCTATTGATGTCAGTAAGCGCTGGCGATCCGCAGTCAAACTAGCTATCTTTTCTTCGCTTTCACGCACCATATTTTCAACATTTTTGTCAAGGTTTATTTTCTGCCTTAGACGTTGGTTCTCAGCTTTACAATCATCCAGTTCAGCTGCCAGGCTAACATCTTCGTCAAGTTGCTCTTCCAGCTCACAGCAAGCCAAAGACTTCTCCTTAAAACTTTTGTTTAGGTCCATGCAGCGGGTCTGGGCTATGGAAAGACTATCCTGAAGGTTATCCACCTCTTTTTTCAAATCAATATTTAATTTGCAAACGTTGTTTAGCTTTTCCATTATGTTGGTGACATGAGGTATAAGTTTCTCAACTGTATCCTCACCGAAGGTAGCAACGGTTGACCGCATCTCAGCATAAAAATCAGAAACAAGATCAATCGCTTCTTGGTCAATAAAAAATAGTCCATCTGTAACACTCAGTAAGTCCCTGGATCGTGTGATTGGAGGCATTTTAATTCAGACTTATCGGTAACTAATAATTTAATAAATTTAATAATTTAATAAGTTACAATAAATTACTACAACAGTTAAAATAAGTTAAAAAGACCTGTATAATAAACAAATATTAATAAATGACAATAATTTAATAAGTTACAATAAGTTACTACAACAGTTCAAATAAGTTAAAAAGATAAAGCAAATAAATTATACACAATAATATATACAACAGTTTATAACAATGTCCACGAATAGTCAACAATGTATGCCTTCAAAAGGTTAAAGTCATTTGCAATGCATCAATGTGAGGATGTTGCATCAGTGAAATTGAAGGCGCCGAAGAAAATCGTCTGTAGTGGCGTCCTCTCAGTAGCCAGCCGAAAGTCCGGGAAAGGCAGCAGTTAGTGGGATATTTGATCCGTGAATGTTGGTAGGTGTCAGGCTGTCTGCCGGCTCGGGCGACATGCAAGATAACAGGTATCAGGCTTGTTCGACTGTTTGCTGCTGCTGAGGTTAGTTACGTTTTTCAACATAAATTACTTACAGTAAAACTTCGTTTAATGTCCTTGTATTGAATCACTCAGCATTTAATAAGAAAAACGTTTAACTGGCACGATATACATAGATGTGACTAAAAACCATATAAAAATGGAAAATAAGTTTGACAGTTAATATAGACGACTTTCAAAGCAGGCTAGGCCTGCCAACCCCCCTAAAAATAGACATAAAAAAAAACCTAAAAAATAGACATCAAAACAACAACACACAAGATTACAATAGGAAACTGACAGTATGATTTACTACAGTGTGTACATTCTAAATAAACTTACGTCCTGAGAGGTCTAACATTTTCAGTGATGACTTCCAGGGGTCCAAACTTTGAAAGCTTAAATGATTCACATAGGGCCGAAAACCAATCATCTTTGTCTATTTCACTTGACTTGTTAGCATCATAAAAGAGAACAAAACCATCCAAAAGTTTTTCTAGGTCATCTTCGCCATCTTGAGGTGTTTTTGACAGATCTTTTTCCATTTTACTTGTATCTTTAACTTTTTCTATTTTACTTGTATATTTTTCTTTATTTTCATTTGTAGTGACGTTAACTTGCTCTTCAGTGGCTTTTTCTCTGATAACTATGTCTTCTCTCTTTTCTGTGGCTTTGATAACTGATGTGTCTGATGGTAATGGTGGTGCACTGTCCAATGGAGTTTGGATTTCTTTTGGTTTTTCACCTAAAAAACAAAAAACAATAAAAATAACAAGAAGATTAATTTATATGAATCACATCAAAGTAATATTAAAATGAGAGAATTAATTGGTAAGTATTTATTTATTTAATTCATTGTTAAATTCAAGGTACCTCATCATTAGAAAAAAGGTGAGGGCTAGTTTTTGCATAATTTAAAAATATGAAATCATTAAATTAAAAAGTAATCCTGGACACTTGGTTGCAGCTATCAATGAAGAGCATATATATATATATATATATATATATATATATATATTTTTTTTTTTTTTTTTCATACATTGATTACATTACACCAAGATATGCAAGAGTGTATGCTAGATACACTCACATTGGCAGGTGATTGGTCAATTCTAGGATTGAATTTCTATTACAAAACTATAAAAAATACTATACAAATTAAGTACAATGAGATTGTCTTAGTTAAGTAAGATTTTTATCATTCAAATAATCTCACACACTGTAAAAACATCTAGTTGAATCAAAAAGGATTGAACATTCCTTGCAAACTAATTATCAGTTTTGGATTCTTTTACTTAATAAGGGAAGTTATTGTACAACCTACCCCTCCTCTTGTAGTTTTAAGTTATTTGCCAAAAGACTCGTATTGTGGATTGGGTAATGCAGCATGTCAATATTTCGGAAACTGTAAGTACAGTTAAATCTATTTTCAAATTTATCAAAATTTGTCCTAACAAAAAAAATTATCTGTAACATAGGTAATTTCGGTAATTAGGTAAACTTCCATTTACCTAAAGTTGGGTTTAGGTAAACCCAACATTTACCTAAACCACCCTATGTCCTCTACAAGCAGACTCCCAACCTCCATTAGAAACTTGTAAAACCCAAACGTTTAGGCAAAACACCCCCTCTTCAAACCAACCACATGGATCATTCCCCTGTGAGCGAACTTCTTGCAAGAACTGCCCTATGCACCAACCAACTCGCATTTTTTTAAATTCTTTAACTTACAAAGAATGCAACATCTTAGGCCACCACACCCGCAGCTCATTGAACCTTATATACCAACTACAATGTACCCTCTGTCCTGCTCAGTATATAGGCTTAACCTACCTTAGGACCCGTACGGGACCCTTTAAGAAACATATAAATGGCCATTGGCATGATTACGAAACAAGAAATCAAGAAAAACCTGCCCCTAAACATGTTGTAGACCACAACACTACATTTGAAGACTGCTTCACTATTAAAATAGTTAAAGCCCTCCCCGAAAGTTGTACCCCCTCACACCTCAGAAGATGGGAGTTAGCTCACCGGTGGATTACTAAATCTAGAGAGCCACTCACTTAAACTTGAGATAAACAACCCATCCACACACCCCCACCCTTTCCAGCCAGAAAACTAAACATAAACTGAATATATTGTACATATTATCATTTACGTATGAACAGTTATAGTGTTATGACAGTTTTAGTTGGCAAACCTGCTACAGTTTAAATCACAAACACTTTCCCTTCACTTCTCAACTGATTGAGAAAGGGACATGTTGTCCCGAAAATTTTCAAGTTTGATGTGTTTTTCTTTGTGTATATTTTTTGCCAGTGAAGTCTTCACATCATCTAGGTGGGTAAGT
Organism: Flexamia atlantica; assembly: GCA_035578135.1. NCBI lineage: Eukaryota > Metazoa > Arthropoda > Insecta > Hemiptera > Cicadellidae > Flexamia > Flexamia atlantica. Next base: position 44,937,843 of record JAQJVK010000005.1, on the reverse strand, counting down.
TCTCTGGCTAATTATTCACCTTATGTAAAGTAGCCTAGAGCTATCCTAACCTCATTTCTATTTTTGAAAGAGTAACAATTACAAGAAAAAATGTATTTAATTTCCCTATCAACTGTACAATGTGTACTTTCCATGTAAATGAAGAATCTAACTTTATTGCCAAAAAAATTGCAAAATTTTGATTGAGGAATTACTTCATTCAGAGGCTCGAACTTTGACTTGAGACTGTTTTTTTTATAATTTGTGTGGAAGTTCAAAATTTGAGTTTTATTTTGGTTGAGGTGGAGATTGTTGGCTGTGAACCATTTTTTTAGGATTTTCAAATCATCAAGCAAGTTTTCTTCCAAATAATTAGAATTCACATTTTGAATAAGGGCTGTTGTATCATTAGCATACATGACGAGTTTTGAGTGAAGATTCATCTTAAGCAAGTCATTTACATGAATAAAAAGAAGAGGGACAAGAATAGACCCTTGAGGAACTCCTCCCAGAATTTCCTGAAACCAGATTCTTCACTTTGGTCAGTTAGTCCAACTTCTTGCTTTCTGTTTTTAAAACAAGATTTTATTAATTTAAACTAGACCCTTTAAAGCCACAGAAAGAAAGCTTTTCCAAAAGAATCTTAAAATTCAGACAATCTAAGGCCTTTGAAAGGTCGCAAAAGAGGCCAACCACATAGTGTGACCTCAATTATATTATTTTACCTAAATTTTATTATGGAAATATATATTTTAACCCTTTTACGTAGCAATTGTTTTATATTTTTCTTTTTTAATTGTAATATGTTTATTTTGTCTGTATTTGGTCTAATATTTTGGTTATGTCCTTTTTGATTGTCCATATGTATTGACAAAAGAAGCAAAACAGGTGTTCACTGCAATCCCTATTGAACGTACAAATGCCGTCAACTTCCACCCAAGCCAGCCACCGTTTATTTTAGGTAGGCTCTTCCACCAGCTTTACCACACATTTGCAAGCCTCATAAGGATGCAAACCTACACACCTCTGAATGGTTTCAACGCTTTACTCGTCGGTATAGCACGTTAACCAACAGAGCTATGGCACCATTGTCGGCCAGGAGAACGATTGGCGCATAAAGCCTATGATTGACCCTAGCAGCAAATCTGTGAACTATTAGGCCAAGCCCTCAGTAACAGCACCCGCATAACCGGCAAGAGCACTTCGTCAAAACGGTGTATCACGTACGGCAAACCACGTTGGAGGGTTAATTGAATATTTCTATGATATAATTATGAAATAATTACCTTATCCAACCTATATGTCTGTAATCTACTCATTAGACTACATGCTTTGTTCCTCAGAACACACTAATATACAATAACAATATAAATAAATATTAAATTAATAATAACCAAGGGTCACAATGAATACTAGCATAATTCTTTTTTGGTATTATTTAAACATATTTTTGGTAATTTTCAAGTTGGTAGCGTGCCGGACTTTGAGGCCATGGTAGTGATTTTGAGGTTAGGAGTCCCCACGCTGCAAGTGCTGAATCTTTTCACAGTACTGAATGAGCTCATTCCTTGCTTTCTTTGATTAAGTCCACCACCGGTCAAACGAAAAACGAACAGGCAAGTACAAAATTAAAAAGAGGCTGCTGGCCTCTTAAAAAATATATATATATAAATATACATATACATATTTACATACATATGCATATACATATACATGCACAAACAAAGTGCACATTTGTGAAGGAAATTTCCTGGTATGAGAGAAGAAGATCAGATGCTCAGGTACTCCGAAACTCAGGAAATCACGTCACGGGTTGTCTCAGGCCTTGGAATCGCTTAGCTCAGTCGCTGGGATAATTCCAGGGGTCGAGGATCGAGGTCACAGTAGTTATCAGATATTCAGATATGAGAGCTCAGTTATGTTCAACCTAGTTTATGTTAAACTCAGAATTGCCTCAAGATAGCCTCAGCTATGAGGCACAGAATTTCAAACAACTCTACCTAGGCTTAATAAATAATTTAGAACAACCTGGTGAGTAGAGATGTGCGGATATCCGAAAACTCGGATCGGATTCGGATCGGATCGGATATCCGAATCCGATCCGAGGGTTTCATGACTATCCGGTAAGACTGAATAGATATCCCGACTCTATCAGATAGACTGCACATTTTGGGGTATATTTTAAAGAAGGATAAAATTTTCAAGTTTGGAAACTCTTCCAAACAAAAGAAGTCACTGCCGACGAAAGTACATTAGTGACAGAAAACATCGCGGAGCAAAAGCGACGCTTTGAAATGCGACAGTTGTGACAGCGGTTACAACAACGCCCCAACATGATGCAATGAAGTAGTGGTATGCGTCAATCGATGTATTTCGGTTGCTGATATTGCGACTCGTGATTAGATCGAGAATTCAAGTCAAAGTCAAAGTCAAAAAAACTTTATTCAAAATTGCATATACAAACTTGTACATGGAATGGGGTCAATGAAAGTTACAAATTATAACTAATACAACAGTTCCTTAGCCAAAATCAATTATCATCTGTACATTTATGTACAACAACATACCAGTCGAGTTTCCACTATTCATTGAAAAATTCCCTTAATGAATAGTATGCTTTCTGTGTAAGGTAATTTTTTAATTGTTTTTTAAATTTGGATGGGTTTAAATTAAGATTTATGATAGTCGAAATTTTATTTAAAAATTTTGATCCAAAATAACTAGGTTTTTTTCAAACATTGCCAATCTGTGCTTGCTGAGTCTATTTTTCCCACTACTTCTGGTGTTATGATGGTGGATTGCATTTCCAGTTTCAGGAATGTTCCCATTTTGTTTTACATATAAGATTGTTTCATAAATATAAAGACTAATTACTGTCATGATCTCTAATTCTTTGAATTTGTCTTTTACGTGTTCATCTATTTTTAGGTTAAGCATTACTCTAATTGATTTTTTCTTTAATTTCAAAATTTTATCTAAGTTGTTTGCAGTTGCCCCTCCATAAATAGAAATATTATAAGCTAAATGGGAATGAATCATACCATAATACACCATTTTTAATGTGGGTAAGTCACAGATTTTTTTCAATGACCTGAGCACATAGAGCCCTGAACTCATTTTGGCAACGACTTTATCCACATGGGAATTCCAACTGAGGCTGCTGTCTACATTTAGCCCTAAGAAAGTTGTGAAATAAATTTTCTCTATAGATGATTCATTTACTTCTATATTTGCTACATTAATATTTGTTTTATTTTTCCCAGAAAATGACATATAATTAGTTTTAGAGATATTTAATACTAAATTATGTATGTTTAAAAAGTTTTGAATATTTTTAAGTTGATTACATGCTGTCACTTCTAAGTCCTCTAAATTTGTGCCGGAGATTTTTAAATTGGAATCATCTGCATACATTATTATTTTATTTTTATCTTGATTTGTTATTGTTTTATTAATATCATTTATATAAATTAGAAAAAGTAGGGGCCCCAAGATAGACCCTTGGGGTACCCCATACCTTATTTTCGCTAGAGGAGACGTTATTTTTGTAATCGTATTAGTTCCTAAATGAGATACTTCAACATATTGTTGTCTATTTGTAACATATGACTTAATCCAGCTATAAGCAACACCCTCGATTCCCAGTCTTTTTATTATTTCTAGTAATTTATTGTGACACACACTATCAAATGCCTTTTTAAGGCCCATAAATATACCAATGCATTTTTCACCTTTGTCAATTGAGTCAATGATTGACTCAACAAATTCTGCAGCAGCAGTCCCAGTTGATCTTCCCCTACGGAATCCATGCTGCGACCCATCTAAAAGCCCCTCTGTCTCTATGAATGTAATTAATCTTTTGTGCATAGCTTTCTCATAAATTTTAGGAAAGGTTGGGAGTAGCGACAATGGCCTATAGTTTGATATATCTTTTCGGCTTCCTTTTTTTAGTGCTGGTATTACTTTAGATATTTTTAATTTATGGGGAAATATTCCAGTTACAAAGGAGGAATTTATCAGATGGACCAAGACCTTGCATATTGCTGTACCCACAAATTTAACAACCTTTATTGGTACCTCATCAAAACCACAAGAGTGTTTGTTTTTTAAACTATTAATTAGTTTTAAACATTCCTTCTCATCTATACCTACAATTTTAAACTTTTTTTGTACTATTAGCCTATAATCATTCATCTGGTTTGTTATAATATCTTCCCAATCGCTTGTAACCGTATTTAAACTACTTATACCATCACTGTGCACATTATTAGCTCCAATTTCAATAAAAAAATTATTAAATTCACATGCTATTTCATATGGGTCTTCTAGCTTCTTACTATTTGTTTCCAATTTCAGGTTTTCAGTTCTTTTAACCATATTTTTACCTGTTTCAGATTTAATCACATCCCATGTTGTTTTAGATATGCATGTAGATTTTGAAATTTTTTTTTTCTAACATAACCTTTTTTTGACTGTATCAGTTTTCTTTTGAGATCATCATTTTTCTGTTTTGCTATATTACCTAGGTTTTTATTTTTTGTTTTCCTCGCTACTTTCAACAATTTAATAACTTCTCTCCTCTCCATTTTTAGTGAATCTGTTATCCAATTCAACTCATTGTTATTTTTTATTCTAGTTTTATGCTTAGGGAATACATTGTTAAAATGGTACATAAAAATATCGAAAAAAACATCAAATTTAATTTCTATATTTGAATTGTAAACTTCATACCAATTTTCACTTTCCAAACATTGTTTGAACATTTCCAGGTTTTTCATTGCAAAATTACGAGTATATATTGTTTTTAAACTGTTATTGTTCTTATCTTTATTATATACCACTTCTAATTTTAGATTTTGTCCATCGTGGTCAGATAGAGCTATGATTAGCCCCTCTACTTCTATTATATGATCATTTAGGTTGCTAATTATGTTATCAATACCAGTACTACTGGTTTCCGTGACCCGAGTAGGGAAATTTACATGATATTTTAACCCATTCTGTTTTAAAACATTAACAAATTCTTTTTTAGGTTTGTCATTGACCAAAATATTAATATTAAAGTCACCAGCAATTATTATATTTTTGTGATGTTTAAGAATTCGAGATCGTTGTATACGATCAGAGTACTGCACAATACCCGACACGATAACAAACATTTTCTCAAGACGAATTCTTGTATCGTAGCATTAAATCAGTTAACAAATAATAATATATCCTTTATTAGTTCTGTCTCGATCAGGATCCGTTACCGACGAAACATTATCGTTTGGTATGAGAGAAAATCGCAACCAAGACGAATCAGAGTTCGCCAATGTCCGACATTCAACAGTGTCCAACAATCGTCTTCAATTGCCAAAATGAAATATCCCGCAAATACCCCATAAATAAATAGACATGTTGATGTTTCGCACGACTATTTCAGGCCGTAAATATCTTAAGCGGCCTGTTGATATGATAAAATAAAAAGCTTTCAATAATTTTGGGCTGCCAAGGAGTTGGCTAACCTGTACATTTCATTGTTTGTCTTTTCATCTCACTTAATTTTTGATTTTGAATGTCGTCGTCTGCCGTCTGCTTAAAAACTGACTAGAACGTCTTTTCAATTGCCAGATTACTTTATTTTTCAGTTAAGCAATTACCTACCTAGAAATTGAAAGTTCAAAATAAGTTTTGATTTTGCTGAAATATTTATCTTTGTCGAATTAAGCCGAGTCAAAAAATGGACATTCTTAGATAACAGTACAATGCTGAGTTGACAACCTACGCCTATGAAAATAATTAGTGAGTTTGCTTGTTGTTTGTTATATAAAACAAATAGACCTATGTTCTAATTAAATGCTCAAGCTTTAATACTGAAACCTACAACATTTGAAACTTATCTTGAAATTTAGGTTAAAGTTTACTACTCAGACTTATTATTTTGTTTTTATAGGAGCCTATTATTGTAGTGAATCAAAATCTTGGTTGTCAGGCATTAGTGCATAAATAAAAATGTAAAGCTTTCTTAAAATATGAAGTGATTGGTGAATTAAGTTTCATATTTAATTCTTTTGTCTTATCACATAGACCTAGTCACTGATCAAATAAGGAAAAGAACATAAAATACAGAGGCCAAATAGTGAACAAATTTAAGGTTGCATTGAAAAAGGAATTTTTAAGTTGCAAATCCTGAAATTGATTTAGGCCTAACAAGCTTATTCAATTAAATACTACCTATGCTTAAGGAAAATCAGTAAATTTCTAAATTCTTAACAGATAATTAATTAGTTGTTGTACCTTTGCATAGTACTTTAATAATTGTCATTTGGCCTAGGCTATATTGGAAACAAGATATCACAATAATCAACAACTCAAGCATATCAAGGCAAACCTTACTTTACACATAAGGATAATACGGTAGTTCCTTGCAATTACCTTAGGCTTATGAGAAAACTTAAATCTGCTCATTACGCCTCGCCGTAAATATCCGAATCCGGTATTATCCGATTCGAACCTGTTGTTATCCGATCCGAAACCAATCCGAACATAAGCTATCCGATCCGAATCCGATCCGATCCAAAAATTCACTATCCGCACACCTCTACTGGTGAGTTTACAAAAAGCCAATGGGAAGACCTCAGGTCAACTGAGATAACTTGAGAAAAGAAATACTAAATTTCAGAACACCTGCTAAGTAAAATACCCTCTGCTGTTTTCCCTAACTCTGTAAGATGTTCAAGGTTAACACTAGTTACCCATAGTTTATGTTTACGCTAACCAAGAAACAACATTAAACTAGTTCACTAGTGACCAGAAATTACAGGATTAGGACAAACCTTACACTCCGGTTGCATAGCAGGATTGGACAAGATTAAGCCTGTTACAACAGCAGGAAAACTAGCAAGCAAGAATAATCCCAATCAGCAAAATCACCAATTACTATAACTTTAAGTTCGTTAAAATGAATTTAGAAAAATAATATTAATCGAAAAGCAATACACGTCGGCACCGAGATAGTTAAACTAATTAGTCTCGGTTCCAGCCATAGTGTGAAGAGAATAGGTCTCAACCCTATCTTGGACTATTTCAAGTCTGAAAACTAGCGTTTAAACTACTGAAAAACTTAGAAGAACGTTGTCGTACCTTTAATACCTCAAAGGTATCGGAAGACGACAAACTGCACAGCTTTTCCACACCGCACGAAAATGGGAAAAGAGAAAATAAGATCACACACCTCGAAGCACCACTCGCTAAAGAGCAAGAACGAAAAGTGAGGTCTCTTATCAGGACTTCGTTGAGCCCACTCCCGCCGGGAGAACCCACCAGCTGTCGACGGAGTCAACGTACCAGATCGAAAAAAGGTTCTTCCGGTTGCATTTTTCCAGCGTCTGTCAGAAAAACAGCTTGGCACGCTCGGTGAGCAGAAGAAGAAGAAGGCGGGCTGTCAACACTGTCGTCCGCCACTCAGAGGTTGGGATCAGCTTTGTTTAAAAAACATTGTTTTTAACGGGAACGGTAAACGAACATCAGAGGTTATATGCTCAGCACATCAATAGAAATATATACATGGGTTTAATGAAGTGTTTATTCGGAGTTATTACCACATATCACGTCCGACGCCAACACTCATCACCCAAATGATGCTACCCAGATAGCGGCAGACTAGGCCTGGGACCACCCAACGACAACCAAGGTTTACTCTTGCCACCCTTCAAGCTGTGTCGTTTTATCAATCCTACCACCTTAACTGAGTGATTAACATAGTGTTCCAGTAGTGTTTCCAGTGGAGCTAAGCCTAGGCCTGGAAGCTCGCAGTGACCTATAGGTTTACTACGTACACCAGGTAACCTTAGCCTAGTTACTCTATGGGTCATACCAATGAGCCGAATATTACCCCCCTTCAAATTAGGCTCATTACAATATATATTTTTATACATCTTTCAAATTGTTTACATTTTAAGATCCCAACAGTCATCCAATTGGTCTCCAATTAAATGAATGGAAATTTCCACTCATTCTTCAAGCTTATTTAAATTTTTTTCAAACTTACGTAGTATATAGAACAGACAACAAATTGCTCCCATAAACTTCTAAGTGCAAAACATGGTTAAAGAAATTAAACTATATTTATTCCTTAAGATCTCAGCGACATTATTTGTGACATTTTTTCTGTATTTGATCGTTACTTTTATCGACAATTTAAGAATCTCTTGCAACAAACTAACATAATGTTTATAACATTTGGTAAGTAAATAACAACAATTATTCAAATTGAAGGAAATTTTCAAGGTTTTAAATTGAGGTTTATCTTACCAGAATCTGCAGTCAAAACTTCTCGAACATTGCTGTCACATGTGCCGGCTCGCCTGCTGTGGAAACAAATAAACTGAATGTAGGCGTACAAGAATTAAATTAACTATTCATAAACATTTTCAGACTAATTTATTGATTTTTTATATTTAAGTTAAGAATAATTCAAGACTATCAATCGTGCTTAACCCGGCAGAACTGACTTTGATTTGAAAACGCAATAACTGACTCATTGTGTTTTAGACCAGGTTTTTTTATAAGGGGCAGTAAATTGAAAAAGTATGAGTTTATATGTACAAAAACTCCACTCAAGTCTTTGACATTAGTTTTTTGACTAATTTATATAAGATATATGTGATGCGGAAAGTGAAAAGGGACCTTAAGTCGGAATTGTCCGGTTTTGAGTTATTAACATCCTGAGATTCAGCATTAAATTGCGAACAATTTGACATATGATTTATAGTGCTATGATTTTTTGTCTTTGAGTTATTGGCATTTGAATTTTAATTAGTAAAAACAGGTATTTTAGGAAATCAAGGCGCAAAACTTCAAACGTTCACAGAATATTTACTATTAATATTTAAGAAAAGAATTTGGTATCAAAATAAAGCTGAAAAATAGATCTTTGTATCTAAAATAAAACAGAGGTAATAAACTTACATTTTCATTGTTAAAATAAATGAGAAAGTGAGAAGTTTGAAAAGGGGCCTCAAGTCGGAAGGCAGAATATCAAGGAATAAAAGATAAATAATACACTGTCAAGACGGTGATTTTTGGACTTAGACAATATTCTTCTACGATGAAAAACTTGAAGTAGTTCACTTATCCGCCGATAGATGTCAGGAGAGTGGAGAGACCAGTTTTATGATGCCCCTGACGACTCAGTCAGTATGGGCCTGCACATTTGGGAAATGGGACCTTAAGTCGCTCGCCATGTCATTTCCCATTTAAGCGACTTGAGGTCCCTTTTCGTATGCATGACATAAGCTGCTAAATCAATTATTTTTTAATATTTCTCGGATTCTTATCGCTAAAATAACCTAATGAATATGTACAGGAAAGATTAAGGGATCATATCCAATCGAAACCTAAAAATCGATAGTTTTGATCCGATTCGACTAAAACGCCCGAACTGTAAAATTTACTCAAGCGACTTGAGGTCCCGTTTCACTTTCCGCATCACATATGTGCAAAAAATAAATTTATTAAACAAAAAATTCTTTCAAACAAAAATTTCTTATAACAAAAATTTAAAAATCTTTTTAATAGCAGAAGGTACTAAACAAATTATTGTGATTGCATTAACGTCTGTATATTGTACAACAATGTGTTTATTTTTACGAGAACTCCATTAAAGTATTGTAAACTAGTGATTTGAATATTTTACATAGGAAATATGTGCTAATAAAATATTTATAATTAACATGAACCCTTATGTGACTCACGGTCAAAAACCCCAGTCCCCTAAAGAATCGTTCATTGAACTGACTGTAAGGGCTGGAGAATGATGTGAAGTGAGTAGTGCTATTCCGGGAAAGAAACACCTGAGGTGCAGTGATTTTAAGCTCTCCGACACCCAACAAATATAATCGTCTTATTAAAAACTATTAACCCGGTCTACTAGACAGGTAAGTTAGTCCTCGTGGGTAAAAGCAGTACACCCTCTGATTTGTTATAGATTACCAAACTGGTTTCAAATTCATATATGGACTTCCATGAGACAATTTTGATTAAGTCTACTTCCAAGAAAGATTTATTGTACCTCATGACAAATCAAGCAAATCAAACATTAAGTGAAGTTTTCCTCTAGCCAAATTCTTAAGTTCAAACATTATCTGACCATTACTAGGATACTTTTTCTAGTTTCTATAATTGAAATTCACTATGTAAAGCCCCCCATAAAATTATTTACATAATTGCAAATTAGAGTTTTCTTAATGAGTTCATTTTAGAACTAAAATACAGAATCAATAGTTTTGAACTACACCTTCATAAGCATAAATTATACGGTCAAACATTTCTAGGCATTTGAACTTTTATAAACTAAACTGTTCATTGCTATGGGCCAAAAAACAGGCTTAAGACAGCTAACATTGCAGCAAACCATAACCTACGTTAATACATATTTTTTTAATAAAAAATGTGATCTGATCAACTACCTGAAAAGAAAACCTTTTATACTTGATGGACAGGATCCACAAATAAAAAGAAATTAAGAATGAAACGATGGATAAACCAACATTATACCTAAATTATATGCTGTTTACTTTACATAGAACGTATTTCTAAAACAAAACATAAAAAAGCCAAAACATGAACTGAATTAAATCATAAGACATCAGAAATGACAGATCCATGTAGAACCTCGGTTACACAACCACCTCTAAACTACTTCTACTTTTCAAATCCCCTTGATATTGCCATAAAACTCAATGTTAAATTAACTTCCAAAACACTACAGTTTTTGTCAAAACAATCTCAATAAAACAGCTCTTTCCCGGTCAAAGCTCTGTAACTCTATAACTTTGACATTATAAGGAATAGACCTAGATGAGGCATCTCGAAACGTCATATTGCACAGTTCTCACGCAATTCTCACGACTGGTCAGTCGCGCATTTGTTGTCAAAACGTATGGGTGATTAGCGATGGTTTTGATATTGTTGATAGTGTGAATTAAGTTAGAGTTGCCTTACCAGAAAAAAAACACAGACTGATGATTTCAACATCCTTGACGAGGCTCGCACTTGCCCTGTCCCAGCGACAGTGTAATTAGACCAAGAGACGAATGAGTGAAGGTTGCTTCAAAGTTTGACATCGTTATCGCAACCATTTTTATTCATGACATAATATTGTGTGAACGTTGTTCAGAAGCCTTGGCCGAATGTTGGAACAACCAATTAAAGTTTTAAAGTTTCGGGTTTGTTTTCAATGTCAAGTTGGGTATCTACAACCCAATTTCTTTCGGGTAGTAGGTACCCACCCGACCCAACATGTAATAAAAGCCCGCCCGAATAAAGCCCGAATGTGTTGAACCCAACCGACCACTTGGGTTCAAGCAATTACCCGAAGTTACCCGAATTTTCGTATACCCGCAGACCTCTACTCTAAACTCCTCACGATTTTGGAAAATTCATCATCCACTTCTGAACATAATTTATAAATCAATTAATTGCTGACTTACTTACAGGAACACTAAAACTAACACCTGTTTTAGTGAAGGCTGCTCCAAAATATACTTGTTATAAAGGGTTTCCAGAGATCCTAATAATGATGATAAAAATGATGATAACATGACTGTAAGCCAAAGTAACCTTGATATCAAGAACCTCAGGTAGAAGAGACCCTTGATGAGAGGACTGTTTTCCCGAACAGAGGTGTATTAGAAAATTTTCCAGTGTGGGAACGCTTAATATATTTGTCGAATTCCCAGCCAAGAAAGATATATATGACAGGGACTTTCCCAGGTTTTTGAAAACCAGTGTGAAAATGCTGTTCAGCACCTGTTCCCGCCCCACAGCACCAATGTTTCCGAATCCCCTTGAGAGTCGTCTCATCAAGGTTCTCTTGTACCATCTGCTTGGAACATTGAAAATATAAACAAAAAATCTTCTAACTGAATTGGATTGATTGGATAACCAAGTGGATAAAGTGCTCACCTCATAACCAGAGGCTCGTGAGGTTGATTTCTAACCAGGATCAAAACTGGTCCAGTTGCCATTTGTCATTGGACTATGAATTAATGATGCTATCTAACAAAAGGTCGATGTTAGATAGTAACAAAACTAAATGTTTGGACTGTTCCCGTTGACAACTTTAAAAAATGCCACTGGCGTAGAAATACACAAAATGAAATAAAAATTATATGGAAAAATTGAAAACCGCTTAGACCTTGACTAGGGGTGAATTTAAAAAATCTAAGTAGCCTAGATCACTCTCAGAAATGTAAGGAATCCAGAAAAAAAGTTTCATTGAATTCCACGATGCGCAGACAAAGAAAGTCAAAGTTTTTGGTTTACCTGAGCAGTTGATAAGTAACAATATATACCAATTATTTCGGCTTCAGAATGGATGAAGAAGTGAAAAAATAACTTTAACAAAAAAGTACACACCATTTTTATACTGGTTTTTAAATTGTTCAAATGTTCATCAAAACTTATTTTTGAGAAAATTGATTTATTATATGGATAATTATTACTTACTGTTTGCCAGGGGGCACCATCCTGTAGCGGTCATTCTCGCCATCAGTTTGTTCCAGCCAACGTCGCAACTCCTCACCGGAACGTATGTGGTAGACAAAAACATAGGATTCACTTTTATTTTTCACTCCTATCTTGGACAGTGTCCGATAAGTGAGTTTTGTAATCCAGTTTTTATCAATATACCTACAATAAAAGAAATTACTGAATAAAAATGTCAAAACACAGGCTGTTAGCTATTTTTTGTATATTTGAAATTAATTAGAGATTTATACATAAATAATTTTGCACTTTAAATTTAAAAATGTGTACAGAAAGACAAAATGTCCAAGCAGGCCGTTATATTTCCAATTCATTAATTATTAAATTTTTAGAGTGTTAATTCTAGACTTATGAAACTTTTGATAACTTACTTAAATTAAACCTGATTGAACCAGGAGGAATTTATATTTTGAGGTTAGCCTTGAAAAGAGGCAAGCCTCTGAAAATACTGATTCAAACACTAAAAGTGTATTTTCAGTTTGCTTTATTCAACTTGTGTGTTATCTCTTCAACTTGTGTCTTTACGCCAGCATTTTGTAATTGCTATATAAAGCTAAAAAATTGAACTATGTAAATTTAAAATCAACTGTATCTCGGACAACTTACTCCATTAATTGTTTTTTCTCCTGATTGCTGAAGTCCATACTAAACGCAACCTCTGCAAAAGAATCTGAGTTTGCAAAAGTATCTATGAAGCTTGTTATTTCTGTCATGTCTCTGAACTGTGACCTTCGCAACACTCTGAAAAGTTTTGAAATGTTAGTGTAATACCATAGTTAAAAATGATTTCAATATTAATAACTTCATAGCTGTGTAGACTTTGGGCTTAACAATATGTCTGTCCGTCTGTCCTTTGATATGGCCTGAGATGGCCTTTGTGGGGAATTATTATCCCAACTCCTGAATAGTGATTTCTTTTTTAGTACTGTTCTTGGGTGGAAATCATTAATTTAATTTAATGATACTGATAATGAATATGCAGGTAAAGAACTCTGTCATGGTTGTAGCGCAAGGTGTCTACCAGAATTTCACTTGAGATATTACCTACTTTTCCCGACTAATTAAAACAATTCCCGACTATTGCAAATATGGACATGATACCTCCACTTAAGAATATTTATTTGAGCACTATCTTTGTAAATTAGTATGTAAGATAAGACCACAATATTTGCTTACCCTGCCATAATTAATATTAATACTACTGCCTGCTATGATTTTAAAAATTTTACCAACATTTTTTGGCCAAAATGCGGCCAAGGATGTTAGACACAAATTTCGGCCATGAGGCGATCAAGGAAGCTAGTCAAAATAAGACGAAGGTTGGATGGACACAATGTAACCGAATTTGTGCACCACAATACGACCAAGAGATTTGAGTAAGGGATACAACCGATATATTTTACGGAGAAGAGATGTGAACAGTTTTGCCAGAGGTAAAACTGGCGTATGACTTTCTGGATGCAATAGAACCGAGATTGTTGGCCACAAAACGACCAAGATTTGATGGACACAATGTGACCTTGAGAACTGAGAGCCGTGAAATGAGAAACATTTTATTTTCACAATTTGATTTAAATATATCAGCCAATTAAACATCGAGAGATTTCCAGACACTAAAATAATTCTAGCTGAAATGAAATAAATGAGAATTTGTCTACTGATATTTGATTAAGAAATTTGCTGACTGCAACGACAATAATTACAATGAAAACAGCTATTTTGCTTGGTTTTATCACCAAATTAAAAATTCCAAACCTAGAAAATTTTCATGACTTTTCCCTTACTACTCCTTACCTTCTAAAATACCAGACATTCACCCAATTTCTCGTGAATTACTGTAAAACACCCTTCAAATTTCAAGCTTCTACAAGTCAGTAACACTCAACGTTAAGGATTCATTCAATTTGTCATTTAGGATAGAACAGTTTTTTTATTTATCAAAGGGACATGTTTTACCCCTATATGTAGCAACTTATCGAACCTTGTTAAAAAAAATAAGGCATCTACTAGGCCTACCCTAAAATTAATTCTTAAAACTTAAACAAACCCAAATATTCTTACCTATAAATGTGGCTTTTCTTTGGGTTTGGATTGTCAAACCTATCTGGCAGCCTTCCATCCCTGTAATAACTCCATTTAGCCTGTGAACAATTAGAAAGATTGGTCGTGAAGTGAATAATCTTAATTAATATAACTTTTAATGCCAAATGTTCAGTACTCAGTTTTCAAATCATTGCTACTAAAAATAGAACTCATTAAGAGAGAGGGGCGAAAACCTGCTCAGTTACTGTATCGGTTTCATTGGTTGTATAACCGAAGTGAAGGACTGACACGATATTCTGCCTGAAAACGGAAAATTTCCGAATTTGGCGGTGTTTAACATTCCAGTTCGAGCAACCACCACCCTTCCCCTTAGGGACTCTTTCACTTTGCTTCTGTCTCTCCCGCAATGCAGATCTATCGCCACTTTATTTGGCCAAATCATCATTTTAGCGAATTTCCCCTATAGGGAAGAAGCTGTTACCATAGTACTCAAGGTAAGACCTAAGCCCAAGACCATGATAACTTTTTGTTTTGGTGCCCCCAGAAACAAAAAACACCATTCGTTCATTTTCAAACATATATATATATATATATATATATATATGTTTCTTTAAGCATGATAACTCGCGCAAAAATGGTCCGATCTTAATTAAATTTGGTATTGACATGTAAAGTAGTATTTATTCGGACGAGTTCGCGAACCAGCCTATTCGGACCACCGGAAGGGGGGGGGGTGGTTAAGGGGGATAAACCCCCTAAAAAATGGGTTTTTTGAGTTTTTTATGTAGCAAAATAAAAATAATCCAATTTTTTATAGCACCATTGAATTCAGCTCAAAAAACAAACAGTTTAATATTTTGAATCACTACTCTATGTCTATTGGATACCGAGATATTGAAAGTGGTAAACACAGTACGTTGTCCCAATGTTATCCTTATGGGAAAATAGGAAAATTCGATATCTCACTTATTCCTAAACATATCTCAATAAAACTTGGTATATGGCTTCATCTAGTTCAGATGTACTAAATATTGAATTAAAACCACCCAGTTTTAACATACCTGTTGCAGCAAACCTGCATCCTCGTTCCCCATGTTATTCTTATGGAGCTTACAAAAACATGTCAAATCTCGCTATGTTGGATTGAAATATGCTATTTCGCATTTGAAATTCACTGAGTATGCAGGTCTGCTGCAACGGGGTATTTTTTATCATTTCCCAGGCATAAAGTCTTAAGTTTATTTTCCCTCTGGTCTGTTTGAGCCTAAGTTTTTTTGTAATTATTTTAAACCCCCTAAGGTAAAATTAGAACCTTCATGTCCATAATCAGGTAAAGAAACAATGTGATCGTTCAAATCGGCTTCCGCGTTCGTGAGCAAGAATTAAAATTGTACAGACTGTGTTCGTATTTCGAACTTCAAGACCTCTAGATATTTTGATTAGGATTTTTGCGGACATTTGCCATCACTGATTAGTAAAAAACAAGTTTCACGACGTTTCGGGATCTGGAATCTGATCCCGTCTTCAGGTGGAAGAAAACCTAGAACATAACAAGATTAGTAACACATGGCCAGGAAAACCTGGACAAAAACACAGCTAAAACAGAGAACTGTAAAAGCAGTCACGAAAACACTAAGCTGAAAAGAAAAACAAAAACTCAAAATAACACAGGAATCACAAGTATCAAGAATCACCAGACAGGAGAGAACACGTCCACACCGAATCAGAGCTGAGCTGAGACTGGTGGGAGGAAAGCAAATGGCGGCGGCGGCGGACATGGCGGCAGCCACGACCAACCAAATCACGGCGCGCTACCGGTGGCGAAAACCTGAAACAGAGACATGTGATATGCAAATTCCGTGTGTCTGTTTGTGTTTTTTAGTTAATTTTTAACCTGATTTTGCCCCTTGGCCTTGCTACGGGTTAACATGTTGTGAGAATTTTTGACTAACAATTCTGTTCAAAATTCTCACAACGTGTTAACCCGTAGCAAGGCCAAGGGACAAAATCAGGTTAAAAATTAACTAAAAAACACAAACAGACACACGGAATTTGCATATCACATGTCTCTGTTTCAGGTTTTCGCCACCGGTAGCGCGCCGTGATTTGGTTGGCCGTGGCTGCCGCTATGTCCGCCGCCGCCGCCATTTGCTTTCCTCCCACCAGTCTCAGCTCAGCTCTGATTCGGTGTGGACGTGTTCTCTCCTGTCTGGTGATTCTTGATACTTGTGATTCCTGTGTGATTTGGAGTTTTTGTTTTTCTTTCCAGCTTAGTGTTTTCGTGACTGCTTTTACAGTTCTCTGTTATAGCTGTGTTTTTGTCCAGGTTTTCCTGGCCATGTGTTACTAATCTTGTTATGTTCTAGGTTTTCTTCCACCTGAAGCGGGATCAGATTCCAGATCCCGAAACGTCGTGAAACTTGTTTTTTACTAATCAGTGATGGCAAATGTCCGTAAAAATCCTAATCAAAATATAAAATCACCATCACCAACAATGAATTTCAAAACAAAGAACCTCTAGATAGTGTCAAGTGAAAATTGTTTCCTTCTTTGTAGTGAACCTCGAACAGACCTGGACTTCTTTATCAAACTGTAAGGTACTCAAATTTTCATTACACAATTCAATTTGATTCCCTGGACGAATAGAACTTTTAATGACCAATTACGATTCAGGAAATAAATAATTTTTTATTACAGTCAATGACTCACCTCGATTCCTGAAGAGAAGTCAGCCATTTTACTCAAGACTGCTTGGGCTAATCTGGTCTTCAAACTCTTCTCGTCCCCACCCACTGCCTCAGCCAATACAATGTTCCTCCACTTCAGAGCCATCCGTCTATAACATGAACATTGATCTGACTTGGTTTGAAATTTCTCTTTCGTTTTATCTTTTCTAAAGGGAAAAGTTTTAAGTTGTTTTGGTGTTTAGAACAAAATCCTTCAATTTATCACATCATTGTGATAAATATTGTATGCTAGATGTAAATAAAAAGTATGGTAGGTCAAAATTTTAGGACAAGAGTAGGCCTACCAAGGTTTATGTATCAATGTTTTGTATGTATCTATGTTTTTATGTTCTTTGTAGTATTATCTGTGATATTTATGTTAGGTAGATTAGTTTAAGTTAAGGACTTAGTAGTACAGCACTGCTGAAATATGACTTTGTCAATGCTTGTAAGCCTGTAAGACAATAAACGAATTCTTATTCTTATTCTTATTCTTGAACTGTTTCTCAAATCTCAAATTTTTCTTCAAGGTCTGAATGGATTTTTTAAGAACCTTCCCTCATGAGAAGATAAATTCAAACTCAGACTAAATCAGCCTGATTATCGAATTCTGAGATTAAAATCTCTATTCATGACAAAACGTTAGATTTTTATCTAAAATGTATTTACCAAAAAACAATATGACGAGATAACTGTAATCAGAAAATACAAAAAACCCACTTACATTGGACATATGTTATTGTGGGTATCATCTTTAGCCCAATGGCACGGCCCATACTTTGATCGCTTGAACGAGTCTTCCAATATGGTGACTTTGTTGTCAATCATGGTGCTTGCTTTCCGTATGTCGTAGATGATGACAAAGCCTTTAAACAGTTCTTTCATCTGTGACTCCATCAACACGTTTGCAATAATGCTCTGATCCACTTGAACGTCCCAGATAGATGAAGACTGGTTTGGCTCTTGGTCATTTTTTGATGACTGACTCCCAGCACCAATTGATACTATGATAAATACAGAAAAATATGGTATTAGTCAAGTGAAATAAACAAGAAAACCAACTGAGATCAGTCAATAATACAGATGATTCTTTAGGCAACACACAAAGATCAGACTAGTATGTCAAAACTAAACTTGATCTATTGTGTGTTCCTTAACACTGACAGGCGGAATCACAAAAAAAATCCCTCTATACAAATCAGCATTGCATACAAATTTCACTTAAAATTTTAAAACCCGACTTAACTTGTCATCATGGGGATATGTTAGACAATGATTTTTTTTATAAAAAAGGAAACTAACATAAAAAAAATAAATGTAGACAAAAAACTCAAGAGGTTTTCACTATTGTCTTAAAAGTTTCATATGCCTGTGTACATAAATTCTATTTTACAGCACAATTTCATTGTGAAAAATATTTGTTATTTAAACTAAAGGCTATAAGTTAGACAATAAATATTTACTTTTGTAAGGTTAGTTTAACCAAATTAAAACTGTAATTTCATTTTTTTATGGATAAGTTGGATATTTATATTTCTTAACTGAATCCCTCGGTAAAAAAAGGAATATTACTGGAGGGTTTAGAGGGTGATTTCCAAAATCCATGCAGTCGATAATATGCGACTAAAAGTGAGAAATTTTGGCGCAATCATTGTGAAAATCAAATATAAAATGTTTAAGACATATTTTTAAACGAGTTCAAGAAGTAATGGAAGTTGGTGAAAACATATTAAAATTTTCTTGAAATCAAAATGGAAGGAATCGTGAGAAAATAATTCACCCAAGATAATAATATCTAAGACCTTATTAAGTTATGATTTTTGCTGGAGCAATGTGTTCATTGCCCCTAGATATTAATTTTTATCTAGGCTTTTTATTGGTCTAACCACACTCCCCATAAAAGCCATTGCTCACAGTCATTTTTAACTGGCAGTTTTAACTGATCTTTGAAAACTGACATGCCGAACTGACGTGTGTATGCCTAATTTGGACTGACCTCACGCCAAAAAAATGAACTAATGGACTGATGAAATTTCATCATTTTTAACTGATTTGCCGAACTGACCTCATGCTGAAATGAGCGTGTGTATGGTCGCGTCAGTTCAGTTGTTCAGTCCAGCCTTCTCGCAGTATTGTTGTCAGCACAGACAAACTGACGTACCAGAATAAAAGTGTGTACGCAAGTAATGAGCTCAGTTAAAAGTGACAGTTAGAACTGACAGTTAAAATGACCATGAGTGACAATTAGTGAGCTCTGTTAAAACTGACAGTTAGAGTTGATAAGTTAAAACTGACTGTCAAAAATGATTGTGTGTAGCGGGGCCTAAGATTATTTAAAAATGAGTCCATACATGTGTAGGTTAAGTATTTTTCTGTTATTTTCATAAAATGCCAACCACACCAACATTGTCAAACTTACATTCAGGAACCACAATGGCAGACTTATTGAATGGATGGTACAAAACTCCAGGGTGAGACCTCAGCACATCATCCAAGACTTCCACAGTCAAAGCATTCACCATTCGTGTGGTCTTGGGATCATAGCTTTAACACAATATTTATAATAGTCAACAAAATGAAAAAACCTATACCTAGTATACCTGTGTTTTTATATGTATGGAGAACAATTTTGTCTAAAAAATTTACAAATTACAATTAGGGAATCCAATCTGAGACAATGTCTTCAACCCTGAACAAAATCAATACCGGAATTGACTTAACTTTATATTCGCCACTACCAAACATTTGAAATATTATTTTACAAGCACATGTGATAAAACTTTGTAGTATTTTATTTGGGACGATGTAAAAGTTGGATGATGACAAACCCAGAAACTTTAGAAAGTTCCGATTCATCATATGCGCCAGGTGACAAAACCCGGACATTTTCTTTTCTGCACAGAAACCACAATGTCAGATGACAACAAACCCGAACAATTTTCTTTTGGATCTTTACTGTACTGGACTCCTCCCCTTTGTTCTCATTGGTTCGCTACAAAGTATATAGCTGTGTAAGCGGCTGTGAAGCAGGCTTAGGAATTTTATTATCTATTTAATTTAGTAAAATGATTATAATCAAATACAGTAATAAAAATTGTTTGACATGATAAAATACCTTAAAACTCACTCAGAAATAAAATCGGTAAACTAGCATGACATCCAAAAAAACCAGATTGCCGTGCTACATCTAATAGGCCTAAAAATTTATTTAATGAAAAACTTTACAAATTTAATTACATCGGAGGGTAGCTAAATGTGTGTAGTATGTAAATGTGTGTGTATGTGGGTGTAGGTGTGTGACAAAACACACCAACCAATGTGAAACCCAGGTGAAAGTGTCCCGATTCATTGGATACATCAGGCACTAAACCCGGGCGGTTTCATTTCTGCAAAGAAACAACGAAGTTGGATGGTGATAAACCAGGTCAGAAAAAGTGTTCGGGTTTGTTGCCATCCGTCTTTAACATCATCTGCCTTTTTAATGCTTCTTTGCAATGTTCCCTTCTACAAATTTAGCTGATTTTAATAGTTAGTGACAGAACTAAAAAATAAAATAATAATTATGTGGTGTGTAAAAATTGTAATTTTTGCTCTCTGTATTCTCTTAAAACATCAACCATCAGAAGAGAAGATGATAAGAGATCAAATAAATGATAGAAACTCAAATTATGATAAATAGATGCAGATGTTTACAGAAGAATAAATGCAAATTGGGAATTAAACACACAGAACAAATCAATTATATAAGTTACAAATATATATATTTGAAGCCACAGCAACTTTGCACAAACTAGTAGTGCACCGAACACCATAATTGGGTCATTCCATGTAAAACCAACAAGGCACTCAACCCGACCATCCTAGATTTTGATGAAACTTTACTTGTTTGTGTTCTTTTGGGTGCAAAATCCAAAAATAATTTTTAAAAAATTCTACCTCTTATACTTTTTTTGCTATGTTTTTTTAAAAATCGGAAATTTCCACTGTTTTTGACATGCGCTCAAACCTATAATGTGCTATAACTCAAGTTCTATTAGGCCTATCAAGCTGATCAAATGCTCATTTTAAAGAGGATTTCAAGGGCTTTCATATGATACCACACTTGACCAATTTTGATTTTAAAAATCATTTTTCAAAAATTTCAAAAAATGATTTCAAAATTTTTTTTGAGATAGTGATTTTTGAAAAATTTGAAAATTACATATATTTTTCATTGCAATGTGGACAACATATGTTGAAAATTTCAGAGTGGGATGACAATGGGATCAGCAGTTATGGTAAAAATACTTAACAGCGGTTTGCTATTTAAGTGAGATTGCATGTCACCTAATACCATCTAGATTTAGCATGAAGTATGATAAGTATGCGTAATAAAACAAAATTATAAACTATTTTATAATAAACATAATATATCATAATTAAATATACACTACCCTATGTATAGGATGTACACATACAATCAAAAACATTCAATCCCTGTATACATGCAGAATAGTGTATATACCGGGTGTCTCACCTAAACTGAACCAGTAGCTAACTTTTTTTATTATAAATCTGACAGAGAACTTCTTATGGGGGACTTCCCTTTATTTTTAAAGTTACTTTTTGGAGTGACTTCGAAATTTTAAAATATGGCCGCCATTTTCCAATATGGTGGACAACTTTGATTTTTCTTATGGAACACCCTGTATTTCATGGCACTTTTGAATTTAACGCTTAATTTTAGGAACTTTTTATTCTTTCTCATTTTTAGCGAATTTCCCCTATAGGGAAGAAGCTATTACCGTAGGTCTCATAGTAAGACCTAAGCCTGAGACCATGATAACTTTTCGTTTTGGGGCCCCCAGAAGCAAAAAACACCATTCGTTCGAATTTCTATATATATATATATCTATATATATATCTATATATATATATATATATATATCTATGTGTCTGTAAGCACGATAGCGCTCGCAAAAATGGTCCGATCTGAATGAAATTTGGCACAGGTGTGTAAAGTAGTAATTATTCGGATGAGTTCGAAAACCAGCCCGATCGGACCACTGGAAGGGGGGGTAAAGGGGGGTAAACCCCCCCAAAAATGGGTTTTTTGGGTTTTTCACATATAAAAATAAAAATAATCCAATTTTGTTTGGCACCATTGAATTCAGCTCGAAAAAACAAACAATTTAATTTTTTGAATCATTGCTCTACGTCCATTGGTTACCGAGTTATTGAAAATGGTAAACACAGTACGTTGTCCCTATGTTAACCTTATGGGAAATAAGTAAAATTCTATATCTCGCTTATTTCACAACATATCTTAATAAAACTTGGTTTGTGGCTTCATTCAGATGAGATCTAATGCATTGTAGTCTAAAATCCCCGATATTTCCATCTTTATGGCAGCAAACCTGCATACTCATTTCCCATGTTATCCTTATGGGAAATAAAAAATTCCATATCTTCCTTATTTCTTAACGTATGTTGATAAAACTTTATATGTGGCTTCATCTAGTTGAACTATACTGGATTATGGCCAAAAATACCCTATTTTTACTTTTTCATGGCAGCAAACCTGCATACTCATTCTCCATGTTAACCTTATGGGCAATAAAAAAAGTTATGTAGTTTGCTCATTTCTCAAAATATCCTAATAAGAAATGTCATGGGGCTTCATACAATTAATATCTACTTGATTATGGTTTAAAATACCCAAATCACCAAATTCCTGAGGCAGCAAACCTCTGTACTCTCTTTCCCAATGTTAACCTTATGAGAGGTAAATAAAATTGGATAGCTTTCTTATTCCTCAACATATCTTGATAAAACATGTTATGTGGCATGATATAGTTTAGATATATTGGATTGTAGCCTATGATAACTCATTTTCAAATTTCTGTGGCAGCAAACCTGCATTTTTCCATACTAATCTTATGGAGAATAATTTATTTTTGAATAGCAATTGTGGGCATTAGGCAAGTCACAGGTTGAGGGGAAAGGGCTCAAATTAAATGTTTTAATGTCAGGGACTCAGGAAAAGTACTGTAATTTCTTAAAGTTTGCTGGAAAACAAAAAATAACATAAAATAACTGCCATTTAAGTAGCATTGGGATCTAAAACGTCTGCTTTGTTTACATTAAAACATGTGAGCTGATGTTTCATTCAAAGCCAGGTGGATACAGACATATGGCTTATTTAAAGGCCAGATAACTAAATATGTCAAATAAATGTACTATATCGAATACAGATTTTTACTGATGATGTTTATGAAATTTTTTACTCAAACTATAACAGCTGGTAATTTCTCTATAGGATTAAATTGGAAAAACCAGCTGTTTTGAAGTTTATAACATTGCATTTTTATGCCAAGTATAGGCTATTATTTTTGTATAGCCTTTTGGTCCTAAAAGCCACTAGGAGAGTATTTTTGCACGCTTACTTTTGAATGCATATTGATTTTACTTGATGCGAGGCTTCATTTAAATAATTTATTTATGCACTTGAAATTCGCTGAGTATGCAGGACTGCTGCAACGGGGGTATTAATATACCCGTAGCAGCAAACTTGCATACTCATTCCCCATGTTATTCTTAAGGAGCTTACAAAAACATGTTGAATCTCGCTATGTTGGATTGAAATATGTTGTTTTACATTTGAAATTCGCTGAGTATGCAGGTCTGCTGCAACGGGGGTATTTTCTAAATCCATTGGTTCAGGTGATATGAGCGGTCAAAGTTTGATTTTTTCCATTTAAAATGCATTGGGAAATTGTTCGTAGTCTATATATCGAAAAAGGTTGGGTTTAATAATACATGCCAAAGAGTAAAAGTGTCTTAAAATGTGAGTTTAGTTGAGATTTAATCATAAAATAATTTTCAGTTGAGATTCACTCATAGAAATGTACTAGAAGAACCCGTGGCTTCGCTCACGATTAAAATTATACATACACTATCACCCATGAATTATATAGTCTTGCTTTCCCATTTATTTTTCTTATTGTAAAATCTAATGTATGTAATGTATCTACTTCTTTGAACATATCAAATGTACTTCCATAAAGCAAAAGTTTTTAGAAATTCGCTCTTAGTACGAAGGTCTGCTACGACGGGGGTATTATATTCCTGCATAAACTGCCTGTACATAAAAAAATGTGACCATATCCAACGCCCCACCGACAAAGCCCCAAATGGTGTTGCTGCCCTGGGTAGGCTCATGCCCAATATCGGTGGTCCTTCCTCTTGCAAGTGCGTTTTGCTTGTGTCGGCTGTCCAGTCGATCGTGCTATCAGGTGAAGAGGATTGCGCTCACACACTCAAGAGGCCAATTTACAGAGACGAACGCCGAGAAGCATTTAATGGTCGTTTCCACGGTACCTGAGCTTGCCCTGATGATGATCATGGGGCACAATATAAGGAACGGCACCCTTGGCTTTTTCGACGGTACTTTAAATCTGCTCGCATATGTTACCCTTAATTAAAACTTTATTATGCACCCCCGTCGCAGCAGACCTGCTTATTAGAAATCCTATTTATTTCCTTCATGAAGGCATACGTGTTAGAGGAATCAAAGAAGTTAGCTTGAAATTTTATTCACTGTAAAAGATCATTTTCTTAAGGTTTTAGGGTCTACCTTGAACAAAAAATTACAATGCCACTCCAGCAACTATTAAAAAGTGCTGTCTTACGTTTTTAGACTCTATATTGAGCAAAACGTTTGAATGAGCCGTCCCGGCAATTTTTTTAAAGTGTTGTAGGTAAAATTAATTCTTTACAGTAGCACACTCTTCCTCTTTAAATAGCAGTTAGTTGTCATAAAAAAAGTCCTTCAAGTATAAGTGATCAGTGATCACTGGAGTCCTTCAGTAATCAGTTATTTATTTTATGTTATACTACATATTATCAGCATTTTATATAGTGTATTGCACTTTGAAAAAATGCAAAAGTCTAATTCATTGACCACCTGGCACCAAGTAACAAATCTTCATTTTAACAAAAATACAGTTAAATAGCAGAAAGAAATGCCATTATAATT
The DNA here is from genome assembly GCA_035578135.1 of Flexamia atlantica. NCBI lineage: Eukaryota > Metazoa > Arthropoda > Insecta > Hemiptera > Cicadellidae > Flexamia > Flexamia atlantica. The sequence goes on along the minus strand of JAQJVK010000005.1, from coordinate 44,912,547 downwards.
TACATCACCTGTTTTAAATTTTACTTTCATATGTTTTGTTAGTAAACAAATCTAACTCAAATTATTTCAAAATCCCTGACATGGGTACCTTTAAGACGGTCCCAGGGCTAAGCCCTGAAAGTTATCACGAAATTGAAGGTGTATAAACCTACTCCATGAAATTCTACATGTATGTACCAAGTTTCGTGGCCATCGGTCCAGCAGTTTTTGTGTTTATCCCTGCCAAATAAATAAATAAATAAATAAATATATATATATATATATACCAACATCCTCTTTTATACTTATAGATTATTTGAATATGCTTTTACTGCATAATGAATACATGGGATGGCACAGCTAAATGGTCACTATGCTTTTTAAATGGGAAAAAATCAAACTTTAACTGCTCATATCTCTTGAACCAATGGGTTTAGAAAAAATGAGAAAGAATAAAAAGTTTCTAAAATTAAGCATTAAATTCAAAAACGCCATAAAATACAGGGTGTTCCATAAGAAAAATCAAAGTTATTCGTCATATTGGAAGATGGCGCCCATATTTTAAAATTTTGAAGTCACTTCAAAAAGTAACTTTAGAAATAAAGGGAAGTCCCCCATAAGAAGTTCTTTGTCAGATTTATAATAAAAAAGTTAGCTATTGGTTCAGTTTAGGTGAGACACCCGGTATATACACTTTTCTGCATGTATACAGGGATTGTATATTTTTGATTGCATGTGTACATCCTATACATAGGGTAGTGTATATTTAATTATGATTTATGTTTATTAGGAAATAGTTCATAATTTTGTTTTATAACGCATACTAATCATACTTCATGTTAAATCTAGATGGTAGTAAGTGACATGCAACCTCACTTAAATAGCAAACCGCTATTAAGTATTTTTTACCATAACTGCTGATCCCATTGTCATCCCACTCTGACATTTTCAACATATGTTGTCCTCATTGCAATGAAAAATATATGTAATTTTCAAATTTTTCAAAAATCACTATCTCAAAAAAAATTTTGAAATCATTTTTTGAAAATTTTGAAAAAATATTTTTAAAACCAAAATTGGTCAAGTGTGGTATTATATGAAAGCCCTTGAAATCCTCTTTAAAATGAGCCTTTGATCAGCTTGATAGGCCTAAAAGAACTTGAGTTATAGCACATTATAGGTTTGAGCGCATGTCAAAAACAGTGGAAATTTCCGATTTAAAAAAAATCATAGCCAAAAAAGTATAAGAGGTAGAATTTTTTAAAAATTATTTTTGAATTTAGCACCCAAAAAAATACAAACAAGTAAAGTTTTACTAAAATCTGAGATACCAAAGTTGAAAATGTTTTTTATTTGGTTGATTTGATGTGGAATGACCCAATTAGTTTGCAAACTCAGGCACCATCAAAGAAAGTGGTAAAATAAAAAGTTTTTAGCTTTTAAAACTTTCCTTGGAAGGCAAGATTTAGAATCAGTGATGGATCTAGGGGGGGGGGGGGGCAGCGGGGGCGCCGGCCAGAAGGGGGCACCAGCGGCACCCCAACTGGCTGGCTCCGGTTAAGTAAAAAGTGAAAAATTTAATTTCACAAATTTTTTGTTTTGTGGCCAGAAAATTTCTCAGTAGTATCACTGCCAGATAATCTCTGTCGCATCGCGGCCATCAAGACTGTCTCTGTTTTCGTGACCGTCACATTTCTCGTTGTTTGATGGCAAGAAAGCTGCTCACTCATTTCGTGGCCGGAAAACCGCCTGCTTGCTTTACGGCCGGCAGATCTCTTGGTCGCATTGTGGGCGACAAGTCTCTCGCTCCTTTCGCGGCCGTCACATCTATTTGCTGTCTTGTCCAGTTAATCAGTCTTTGCTAGCAGGCATTTTTCTTTTTTGTTTTATTTGCTCTTTTCGAGGTCGTCATATTTATTGGGCCAAAAATCTGTTTTTTAGACCACGGCTGGCAAATATCTGTCGCATTGCAACGAAACCGCTTGCCCTTTTCATGGCCGTTACACCTTTCGCGGTCATATCGCGGCTGTCAAATCACGGTCGTGTACTATATCGCGGCCGGTAAATCTCTCGTTCGTATTGTGGCTGGAAAATCGTTCAGTGTTTTTGTGACCAGCAAATCTCTTGGTCTTATTGCAGCCGTTACATATGTTGGACATTTCGCGGCCGTAAAATCTTTCGGTCGCTTTGCAGGCGTCAAATAATATTATATTTTACTTTACATAGATTGGGCTCAAGTATTCGTTTTAAGAGGCAACATGGCCGATTTCATTGGTCGGGAATCGTTTTGAAATTGTCGGGAGAGGTCAGAAAAAAAATCGGAAGTTTCATTTGTGAAATCTGGTAGACACCTTGCTTTGGTTTTACAGCGGCTGGCAAATTTCTCGGTGGTAATATTATGGCAAAAACAGCTCTTGGTAGGCTGTATAGTTGCCTACGAAAATCTGTGTTTTAAAATCATATGAATCCTAAGATAGAAACATATTAAGATATACAAGATAATTGATTGATTATCCATCACATCAAAGACGCATTTAAAATATATTTCTTGTGTTTTGTGCCGGGAGGGGGGGGGAGGCGCCAAACTCCGATTTTGCCCCGGGCGACAGTAAGTGTAGATCCGTCACTGTTTAGAATATTATCATTTTCTTACCTGCTTCCATAAACTCCCATTTGATAAAAAGCTTCTGTGAGATGAACCAGCTTCTGTTCAGGATATTTAGTTTTGTGTGTTTCCATGAAGGCTCTGCACAGACCCCAGTGTTCAGAGTCATAATTGCTTTTATATTTGTCCACATCCCAACGAGAATCAAACAAGGTCTTAGTGCCTGACATATTGGTCACTTTAGTCAATGAAACTTGTTATAAAAACCTGGAAAGGAATAAGCTGCCATCAGTTTTAATCTATGGTCCTAAATTGGGTTCAATTTAGGTTACAGCAAAACTGATAACAAGCCTTTCATAGAACACTTGGTGAGCGGGGAACTAATATTCTGAGAGAATATGGAATAAATACATCCTTCCAATTCCACAATATAACATTGAAATACAAACTTCAACAAATTCCTAAATATAGACTAATGAATTCATTGAAATTAAATTAGGAATCAAGGAATTACAAATTAGTTATATACCTTGACATTATGAATAAATATTAATTGAATTTTGGTTAATACTTTATTGAAATACAGAATCCCAATCAGAACAACCAGGGCAAACCATTGCACATATAAAGCTAACAATGTTGCATGTAAAACCCTCTGGTTCTCTGATAACCTAACCAGGTCTAGCACAACAGCAGCAGCCCACAGTAGGTTATCCTCAATATTATTTCAACTAAAACAGGTTTTTATGTTACGAGGTAAGGATTATAGGTACTGTGGTATTATATGGAGGCCACCCTTACACAGTGCGCTGCGGCGGTTATGTTAGGTTGGGTTATATTAAATATTTTAGAAGGACTGTTTAAATCTAATGATACCAAATGAGTCATACTTTTGCCTGCCAAATCCCTTCCAAGTACGCCAAGGTCAGGTCGTTGACGGGAGCGTGCGCATCATCTGTCACCTCCGAAAGTATGACTCATCTGGTATCGTTTGATTTGTAACAAAAGGAGGAAAGTCCTATTAACATATTTATGATAACCCAACCTTACATAACTGCCGCAACGCGCTGTATAAGGCTTGCCTTACATGTGGCGACCGGGTGTGGCCGCTAGCGAAGGCGACGCGTTCAACTCAATCTCGCCAACATCGCTGTCTTCTGAGAGGCAGAACATAAAGACCGCTCATCGTAATCATGCCGAAATTGGACAGTAAGTCAATTAAAGTAGTATGTTCTTTCCAATGATATGGTTATTTTTGGTATACAGTCAAGGCCGTAGCCAATGGGGGGGGTTAGGGGGTCAGAACCCCCCCCCCCCCGAAATAGTAAGAATAGCATTGGAAACGTAGTAAATGGGGGTGAAAACCCCCCCCGAAATAGTCAAAGCCCCCCCCCCCCCCAAAATCCCCCAAGCAAGCGTAGAGGGGTCCGGAAAGAGTTAAAAAGGGCCCAAAACGACGATAAAGACGGGGAAAAGCACACATGTGAGTAAAAAAAAAAGTCACCACTTTTGCCGAGCCGGAAATTCACCCGCCGGTGCTGTCCAAACCCCCCCCCCCCCCCGAAAAAATTTTCTGGCTACGGCTTTGTATACAGTAAATAAAGTATCTAAAAAAATAGTGGCCACCGTATAATACCAAAGTACGGGATTATATTATCCTTACTTTAAAACTTGATGAATAGATACTCTTCGATTGTTTGAAATAGAAAAACACTTCCACTAAGAAGAACATCCTCGCAAATCTTTGTATAAGGCAAAGTTTAAGGAGTAGGCTATCAGTTTTATATTCCTTTAGTTTTTTAACTTTTTATTTGAGGAGATGGGATGTGCCTATTTCTAAATCATTTAGCCTAGTAATAACTTAACGGTAACTTTAAGTTACATTAAGTTTAGTTACTTAGAGTTATAAGAACATAACTAACCCTTTTAGTGCCAGAATCTCGTAGCGAGACGCGCATACTAACTACTGCTAGTGCCGGGATCTCTTAGCGAGATCCTGTCTCTAACTGCATAGAATGCCAGGATCTCGTAGCGAGACGTTTACATTTTTATACATATAAAATATATTTTTTCGTTTTTATTGGCTGGAATTCGTGCCAAATGCCTTTCAATAATCAAATCTTTCGTTTCTTGTGACTTTTCTCCTGAACTGTCTTTATGGTTAGCTGAAATAACATACTGAAATGCAAACAGCTGTTGGCAGACAAATAACCATGCATTTCTTATGGCAGTGATGCAACTTCGTTTGCGTAAATTTTAGGCTATGTTTTTGTTTTACCTATAGGGTTATAATTGAAATATAGTTTGTATTTTGTTATTGTGGATCTTTTTGTGATGTTTCTAGTGTAAATATGGAATACGAATACTGTTTTAAGTAGGTTGCTTAGTGACGTTGTTCAACTCTGCATTGTTGCAAGGTTATCGTTTTATTTCGTTAATTCATAACCTATTACAGTAAATTGATGTTTTATATATGGTTTTTACTTGTTTTTTACGTAGTTTCACATAAGACTAATAAAAATTGCATCAGAGTAAAACCTAAATATGTTTTTCAGTGTAAACATAAAAAATTAGTATGATGCAAAAATTTTTTAAAATTTATTAACATTTATTTTTACCAGAAACTTGAAATTTGCCTTTCTTCTTGTCATTTATAAATAATAGAAGTAGGCCTATTTAGAAACAAATAAAAAAAAGATTCGCTAAAAAATGTTAATAAATAAATTTTTGGTGATTTTTTCCCAAACCCTTACATTTTTGCTAAAAAGGGCCGGGCACTTCTTGCAGGTAACAATGAAAAAATGTCCGGCACTTCTTGCACCTACATTAAATTTTTTTTCCGGCACTAAAAGGGCTAAAGGCAAAACCTCAAAGTTGAATTTTCCTTTTCCCTCCTCTCTCCTTAAAAAAACTTGATGTTGGCTATGACAAACGAAGCATATATAGGCCTTGTATACCTAGTTAAACTTAGGCCTTGTTTGCATTAGAGCAAAAAGCGAAAATGCAATTGTGAATAGGAAATTCGCCACAGTTGACCAGTGCCACAAGCAGTAGCGAACAGGCCTTTAAGGCCTATTTGACAATGCTCGATAACCAGATACCTATTCGGGTTCGAACGCACTTCAACCAGGGTGGAGCGCCGCCAAAAACATTTGAATCTAAACAATTCATAGTTGTTCATTCCGGGTATGACCACGCTCAATCTTGGGTGTTGAACAGATGTGAATAAGGTGGTACCTACGGGTAGATCTCACAAAATGTATTAATTTCAAGTCAAAAAAAAAAAAATATAAATATAATTTTTTATGGCTAAATTAGCCTAAACTTTATATTGTAGTAGATTCATTTTTATACCAGCAGAGCTAAATTTTTTCATTTACTATTTTTTTCCTTTTTTTTAAATGGAGCAGATACAATCTGGTAACGCTTTTAAAATGAACAAAAACAACAATAAAATATGTAAATAATCAAATATTTAATGTAAATAAGACAATGATTAATTAATCATTAATTAAATACAGTGAAATAACAAATTTATGGTGATAATAATATAATAACAATATTACCATCCAGTAACTCATTTCAGTAACGTTACTGGAGAGGTAAAGGTGTTACCATTTTGTTGAAAATTGAAGTAAAATAAGTCTATCGAGATTTAAGAGTTAAATTTTTTAAATTGTTTTGATAAATACTATTATTTATTGCCATTACTATTACTGTTATTACTTATTTATCACACTTTACCTCTCCTGTAACGTTACTGAAATGATCGTTACAGGATAGTAATTTACAGATGTTATACGTTATATCATCAGAACACGGCATAATGAGAACTTGAGAAATTGAGGTTATGTTTGCGTAACTACAAACTTGAGTCAAACTAAGTTTTAAACAATGTCACTCTTATATTTTCGTTAAAAATTGCGTTACCTGAATGTAAACAATTAAGGTACTAAATGTTTCTGAGCAGAAAATATTTATTTAAAAATAAAAATCGATGTATATTGATGAAAATTTCTGTCACCCAATCTATACTGCACTATCTAAAACTGGACTGCCACTGTTTCGTTCCCGCTAAAAGTCTACGAGTTGGGTTTCGGCGGCATTTTATTTTTAGTTGCCTATTCATTGGGCAGGCTGGGGACCAGTAGAAAAGCCGATATTACTCCCGAAACAAGTTATATTTCATTTATAGGACTTTGGTTTTGCTGAGTTGCTGTCTCGAGCTGTTATATCGATGAAGTTATTTAACTTTTTATTCGATATTGTGGGTCATTCCATGTAAAACCAACAAGGCACTCAACCCGACCATCCTAGATTTTGATGAAACTTTACTTGTTTGTGTTCTTTTGGGTGCAAAATCCAAAAATAATTTTTAAAAAATTCTACCTGTTATACTTTTTTTGCCATGTTTTTTTTTAAATCGGAAATTTCCACTGTTTTTGACATGCGCTCAAACCTATAATGTGCTATAACTCAAGTTCTATTGGGCCTATCAAGCTGATCAAAGGCTCATTTTAAAGAGGATTTCAAGGGCTTTCATATGATACCACGCTTGACCAATTTTGATTTTAAAAATCTTTTTCAAAAATTTCAAAAAATGATTTCAAATTATTTTTGAGATAGTGATTTTTGAAAAATTTGAAAATTACATATATTTTTCATTGCAATGTGGACAACATATGTTGAAAATTTCAGAGTGGGATGACAATGGGATCAGCAGTTATGGTAAAAATACTTAACAGCGGTTTGCTTTTTGAGTGAGATTGCATGTCACTTACTACCATCTAGATTTAACATGTATGATAAGTATGCGTAATGAAACAAAATTATAAACTATTTCCTAATAAACATAATAAATCATAATTAAATATACACTACCCTATGTATAGGATGTACACATGCTATCAAAAACATGCAATCCCTGTATACATGCAGAAAAGTGTATATACCGGGTGTCTCACCTAAACTGAACCAGTAGCCAACTTTTTTTATTATAAATCTGACAAAGAACTTCTTATAGGGGACTTCCCTTTATTTTTAAAGTTACTTTTTGGAGTGACTTCGAAATTTTAAAATATGGCCACCATTTTCCAATATGGTGGACAACTTTGATTTTTCTTATGGAACACCCTGTATTTTATGGCAGTTTTGAATTTAACGCTTAATTTTAGGAACTTTTTATTTTTTCTCATTTTTTTCTAAATCCATTGGTTCAGGTGATATGAGCAGTTAAAGTTTGATTTTTTTCCATTTAAAATGCATTGGGAAATTGATGGTAGTCTATATATCGAAAAAGGTTGGGTTTAATAGCCAAAGAGTAAAAGTGTCTTAAAATGTGAGTTTAGTTGAGATTTAATCATAAAATAATTTTCAGTTGAGATTCACTCATAGAAATGTATTATTTCAAATATGCTTTTACTGCATAATGAATACGTGGGGTGGCACAGCTAAATGGACACAATGCTTTTTAAATGGGAAAAAATCAAACTTTAACTGCTCATATCTCTTGAACCAATGGGTTTAGAAAAAATGAGAAAAAATAAAAAGTTCCTAGAATTAAGTGTTAAATTCAAAAACGCCATAAAATACAGGGTGTTCCATAAGAAAAATCAAAGTTATCCGCCATATTGGAAAATGGCAGCCATATTTTAAAATTTTGAAGTCACTTCAAAAAGTAACTTTCAAAATAAAGGGAAGTCCCCCATAAGAAGTTCTTTGCCGATTTATAATAAAAAAGTTAGCTATTGGTTCAGTTTAGGTGAGACACCCGGTATATACACTTTTCTGCATGTATACAGGGATTGCATGTTTTTGATAGCATGTGTACATCCTATACATAGGGTAGTGTATATTTAATTGTGATTTACGTTTATTAGGAAATAGTTTATAATTTTGTTTTATTACACATACTTATCATACTTCATGTTAAATCTAGATGGTAGTAAGTGACATGCAATCTCACTTAAATAGCAAACCGCTGTTAAGTATTTTTTACCATAACTGCTGATCCCATTGTCATCCCACTCTGAAATTTTCAACATATGTTGTCCACATTGCAATGAAAAATATATGTAATTTTCAAATTTTTCAAAAATCACTATCTCAAAAAAAATTTGAAATCATTTTTTGAAATTTTTGAAAAAATATTTTTAAAATCAAAATTGGTCAAGTGTGGTATCATATGAAAGCCCTTGAAATCCTCTTTAAAATGAGCCTTTGATCAGCTTGATAGGCCCAATAGAACTTGAGTTATAGCACATTATAGGTTTGAGCGCATGTCGAAAACAGTGGAAATTTCCGATTTAAAAAAAATCATAGCAAAAAAAGTTAAGAGGTAGAATTTTTTTTAAATTATTTTTGAATTTAGCACCCAAAAAAAATACAAACAAGTAAAGTTTTACTAAAATCTGAGATACCAAAGTTGAAAATGTTTTTTATTTGGTTGATTTGATAAGGAATGACCCTTGTGAGTTCTGTTTTGAAGTGAACTAGCAGACGATGGTACAGTGACACGTTACCGAATTGTATTTTCATGAAGTAAACTTGATTAATTAAATAAATTAAACACCTTATAGTCTTAAATAGTTATGGGATGAATGAAAAGGGTTGAGGTGAATGAATTAACATAGTTTTATTGAAAATAATTTATATTCATTAAAATTGGCTGGGACTTAATTCCCTAGGTAGTAAGCTGAAGTAAATCAGTGAAATACTTATTGATTGTGAATATTAGGGGTGTGCGAGTACTCGAGAATCGAGCTTTTTTCGAGCTGAGTATACACTACTCGGCTCGACTCGACTTATTGCAAATTACTCGAAAGTTCGAGTAGAGTAGTTACTCCCGCCGTTTACCCAAAATCGGCACGTGCGAAAGAATATTACGGCCATTTTTCACAATGTCAATCCATCTTCAACGAATATAACTGAATCCTCGTTTGTTATAAACTTGAAGTAAAAAGTTCTTTTTAGTTATTAAAGACAATAAATTTTGATATCACTCTATCTTTTCTAGTTTGAGGTTAGTTATTGTTACATCTTGTAAAAAAATTATTTTTGTTATATTTTAGGAACCATTCCAAATAAATAATACCCCCGTTGCAGCAGACCTGCATACTCAGCGAATTTCAAGTGCAAAACAAAATATTTCAATCCTACATAGCGAGATTTTACACGTTTTTGTAAGCTCCATAAGAATAACATGGGGAATGAGTATGCAGGTTTGCTGCTACAGGTATGTTTAAACTGGTTGGTTTTAATTCAATATTTAGTAGATCTGAACTAGAAGAAGCCATTTACCAAGTTTTATCTAGATATGTTGAGAAATAAGCGAAATATAGAATTTTACTTATTTCCCATAAGGTTAACATTGAGACAACGTACTGTGTTTACCACTTTCAATATCTCGGTAACCAATGGACATAGAGCAGTAATTCAAAATACTAAATTGTTTGTTTTTTTGAGCTGAATTCAATGGTGCCACCAAAGATTCGATAAATTTTATTTTTATATGTAAAAAACCCAAAAAACCCATTTTTGGGGGTGTTTATCCCCCCTTACCCCCCTTTCCGGTGGTCCGATCGGGCTGGTTCACGAACTCGTCCATTCGATTACCACTTTACATGTCTGTTCCAAATTTCATTAAGATCGGATCATATTTACGGCCGCTATCGTGCTGACAGACACATATATATATATATATATATATATATAGATAGATAGATAGATAGATAGATAGATATATAAAAATTCGAACGAATGGTGTTTTTTGCTTCTGGTGGCCCTAAAACGAAAAGTTATCATGGTCTCGGGCTTAGGTCTTACCATGAGACCTACGGTAATAGCTTCTTCCCTATAGGGGAAATTCGCTAAAAATTTAGTTTTTTTGTTGACAGTTACATCAATAAAAATGTACCTGTGTGAATAACTCAAAGGAAATATTTTAATCATGAATTGAGTCATGTAATTGGTCACGGCTTATAATCAGTGTTTTTATTTCATTTCAAACCCCAGGTAAGCATTAAACACAAGTTAGGCTTGAAAAATATATCAAATCAAGAATTATTGTAAATTTAAGTAAAAGGTTTTCTTTCTTTTGTTTTGGTATCATTTGTTTGCATATCTGCTCTTAGTTCAATAACTCTTTTAAGTTTAATTACCTCGAAATTGTAATTTGTATTTGAGTAATGATAATAATTTTTTACCATTATGTAGAAACATGATGACTATTATATAATATACTTTAAAAAAACTCGACTCGAAAAAAGCTCGAAACTCGCGGGTATTTTTCAAAACTCGGCTCGGCTCGACTCGACTTCAAAAATCACTACTCGCACACCCCTAGTGAATATCTAAATCGTTCGTATGATGTGGTTGACTAAATATCGATTGTTCCCCACCCAATAACCCCAGTTCCGACCATGGGCCCTATTTTTGAAATGGGTGAGTTGACGGTTGAGTGAGTCACTCATCCCTCAAGTTATTTGTTTCTAATCATAAAATTTATTCTCAGATAAAAATAAAAATATTTCTATCTAACTTTATGAATTCAGCCCTACAATATCTGTGAATATCACTTCAATAGGCACTTATTCTTAAAAATTCATAATTTTAATACAGACATAATATACATTGAGTATTTCACCAATCCAACCATTTTTACTCACCAAGCAATAGGCTGTTGAGTAAAAACGGGTGAGTTGACAGTAAACAAGCTTCTTCTTCTTCCCTTTTGGAGGAATTGATAATAGTAAACTTAGAAAGCCTTCCAATTAGGTTAGGTTTACTTTTTAATGCTAAATATTTAAATGTGTTCGGATAGCCTTTGAAATATTTATAAATTGCCTTACAACTAAATTTACCTATAAATATACCAAGATAGTCTAGTTAAAGCCACGAAAAATGAGGTAATTCCTTAAATTGGTCAATGTTTACATTTGGCTTTCTAGTTTGACAGATGTATAGTTTGAAAACGTTGACATCCCACATGGTGGTTTAAACAATGCTACCATCAGCTGGCAGGTGACTTGACAAGTGACTCACTACTCAACTCTCAACTAGGGGCCTATTTTTGAAACGGTTGAGAGTTGAGTAGTGAGTCACTCGTCAAGTTACCTCCCAGCTGATGGTAGCATTGTTTAAACCACCACGTGGGAAGTCAACGTTTCAGACGATACATCTGTCAAACTAGAAAGCCAAATGTAAACATTGACCAATTTAAGGAATTATCTAATTTTTCGTGGCTTTAACTAAACTATCTTGGAATATTTACAGATCAATTTAGTTATATGCCATTTTATAAACAGTTCAAAGGCTATCCGAACTCATTTAAATATTTAGTATCAAAATGTAAACATAACCTAACTGGAAAGGCTTTCCATGATTACTATTATTACATCCTCCAAAAGAGAAGAAGAAGAAGCTTGTTTCCTGTCAAATCAAACGTTTTTACTCAAAAGCCTATTGCTTGGTGAGTAAAAATGGTTGGATTGGTGAGATACTCAATGTATATGACGTCTATATTTAAATTATGAATTTTTAAGAATAAATGCCTATTCAAATTATATACACAGATGTTGTGGGGCTGAATTCATTAAGTTAGTTAGGGATATTTTTATTTTTATCTATGAATTCATTTTATAACTAGAAACAAATTACTTGAGGGTTGAGTGACTCAATTACTCGCCAACTCAACCATTTCAAAAATAGGGCCCCTGTTTCAAAAATAGGGCCCCATGACCCGTAGATAGCGAGGCGAATTATGACCCTTCTGCGGAATTGTAGCAGCTGGAGAATAACGGCTCACTTGCATTTCCCTCTCAAGTAAACTAGCCTTTAAGCCTAGGGTTAATTTTCTGGTGCAAAGTGAGATAGTTGATGTTAACCCTCAATCCCACTAATTTTCATCAAGAACAGCGAGCCTACTGTATTCATCTTTTTTATCAGGATTAAAGAATTGATGGTTGTCAATTTTAATACTCACGTCTAGAAACTCTGGGCCTCTTTTAAGATTGATCCTTCATGTTAGTGAATACTAACTAATATTCTTGCTATTAAATTACACACTTCAATGTTAAAGAACGCTTACATTGATACTCTAACCAATTCTTCACTTCATTTGAAAAAAATAATAATTGATTGAAGAATAATTGAAGATTAGAACAATCATAGAACGTTGAAGAATATTTACTATTTATTTTACTTACTCTCTCTTGTCTCTTTTTTTCTCTGAGGCTAATGGGCCATAGAGTAGCAAAAAACTTCGGTGTAGCCTTGATATGTCTATCGTCTACATTCTTGAAAACCTTAAAAATACATCCCAAGCAAAGCAATATTAATTTTAAATATTATATCCTATAAATTTACGTTGGAAAGTACTGTTTACCAATTTACCACATTAATTTAACATTACTTTACATTGGGGCTCAGCCGCACTCACCAAAGAGTGATTTATCCGTAACAATGTAAGCGTAAGGAATAAGGAATTATAATCAGATTTATCGCCTGTTCATCTCATGGTCTGGTACACCGTGGTCTGGTAGGCATTAGTCTATGTTCTAAAAGGAAACTATAGGCATTGACTATGAATGTAGAAGCAATTCATGTCATGTATTGATTTCTAAATAAAAATAATTATAGTACAGCACTCTTGAACTATTTTATTAATGAAACAGTTAAACTTCGAAGTCACTTCCGGTAATACTGTCATTATTTACAAAATTTCTTTATAAACAGTATTGTTTGTGAAAGCACTATCATCTATCTGGAGATTATTTGGTTTAGGTCAAATTATAGACCTAAAGTTCAAGTTTACGGAACGTCCTTATTACAACCACAAATCATTACTTAGCACCAAAATAATTGTTAAAATTATATTATTTTAATGAAATAGATTTTTTACACAATTATAACTAACATATGACAGTTGAACAAATTGGTTAAATCGCATAAGGATTATTTCTTCGGAAAATTATCCCTAATCGTTTAATTTTTATAGCAGGTAAAAGTTGTGGTTAAAAACGCACTGGTCTAAAGCTTGATCCGCACTGCTGCCCGCTTTGTTTTAACTATTTTTAAGTATATACGTTTGGTTTTAATTTGTTATTTTCGTAAGTTTATCGTTAATAGGCTATCAATTTTCAAGGTAAAAAATTATATCAATTATCAATACTAATTACTGACTTATTTTAAGTCTACAACAAGCAAACTAATCAATCTGGTTTACAAATAAAATTAAAAAATATATTATTAAGAGCTATATTATAAAGTAACTTGTCATATAGAATTTGTTTGGTATAAAAGTACTTTCTTTTTAATTTTGTTATTCCCATTGACAGTGTTAATCCCGTTTTGGCATTGTTCTTTTGATACTACTGTCTGGAATTACCTTGCTTTTCTCCATTATAGTTTTATTAATATGAGCATACTATGGTATTTTTTATTCTTTGACTAACAATGATTTTTCAAATGATGCCTTTATTTTTAAGCTGTTTAGATCCATGATAATTTTGGTAAGGCAAAAATTTACCAAACTAATATTGTTCAAAAATGTATAGAAAATAACGGGTTCAAAGTATTGAGGAAATAAATTAGGTATTAAAAAGACTGTAGTTGTTTTTTTAACCCTTACATACCATAAAACAACCTTACTGTGTGAATTTCAAACCAATAATAACACCACAATGGTTGAAAAAGTGCTATTTATAAATTCACTTTTAGAGGGTTTAAATGAATTATTATTTCATAAACAAAACTAAAACATGGAGAGTAAAGTAAGAACAACAGTTTGAAATGCAATAACAATATTTAAACCCAATATTAACCGAACAGGGCGCCCTTAAAGTGACGCGTTTTATAATGGCGAGTGCAGAGCAACGGCGGCTTTTGCCATGCGGTGGTCGGGGGAGCAACGGACCGCCGGGCGAACACAGCAGGGCGCAATCCAGAGGTTCTATATTGTTGGTCGTGGATGAGAGCGGTGCGGGAGAGCGGGGGGAGCGGTTGGCTACTACGCCTCCCCCCCTCCCGTGCCGCGCGGCGCCGCGCCGCTGCCGGGCCGCTGCGAGCTGTCGACCACTCGTTCAGAACAGCTTCCGAGCCTCGCCGCTTGGAGCGCCACTCCATAGCGGTTTTCTCGGTGTAGTTCAAGTAAAATTCCGCTTGAGTCGCTAGTGTGCTTACAAAACTGCCACCCACAGGTTTTACAATGGCGGTGAAACGTCTCCTTCTACATTCATAGTCAATGCTATAGGTTTCGTCAACTTTCAAACAGCTGTTTTCGTTTCTGCACTTCAAACCATAGACATAGAGTAATAATGAACTTCGTAAAGAGATGGCACTCCCATGTTAACTCGGTGGTAACGGAACAGCAGCGCTATCTGAATAAAGTGCAACGAACTAAAAAGATCGATGCGATATATCGATGGTCGTCGACGCGACATATCGATCGTCGTCGTCTGCTTTGTTTATATTTTCGTTTTCTTGTTTTGTTTGCTAGACTTTCAATTTTAATGACTTTACCAGTTTGTTTAGATTAAGTGCGTTTGCCGCTAGTGCAAGTTGTTTCGCGAAATACTGTACTGAGTAATTCTTATTGTGCTTAAAGCGATTGATAGAAAATAAATTCGTAGATCTTTACATAAAAACACTTAATAAAAATTAACTTAGTTAATTTTTATTAAGTGCTTTTATGTAAACATCTACGTATTAATTTTCCATCAATAGCTTTAAGCACAACATGAATCACGCAGTACAGTATTTCGCGAAACAACTTACACTAGAACAACTTTCTGCAAACGTACTTTAGGTATTTTCCCACACTCAAATTAATTCCAACTCGTTATGGTTACTTGGATACTTACTTGGATACTTGGTTATCCATCCAGTTGGCTTATGAAGCATTGGATGCCGGTATAAAAAACCGGACATTTCGGTCGCTCCGATGGGTGAGATCGGGGATAGGTTATGTTAGGTCAGTCTTACAAATTCTTCAAAGGGGTGTTCTCTGGCTGCATAATTCAAAAAATTCTCTCAAACTATAAAAACTATTACTAATCAAGAAATCTTTCAGATCATTTTTGAACTTGTTGATTTTGTTTTGTAATTTAATTTGTGCCGGAAGAATTTGGAAAATCTTTCCAAACGACGGTTGTGTACACGTCGCGTCGTGACAGAAAATCAGGGAAACGGAACGGGAAGTTATCAGATCGTTATAGTCGTTCTGATTGGCTGAATCAGTGAAGAAGAAGAAAGTCATGTTTTTACAACGCCATCTGAATAAAGTGCATCGAACTAACCCGCTCCAATAAGCTTACCACTTGGCTCCATTTCAGTGTCAGACCGGTGCCATAGACTTGTCCCTAGTCTAAGTTCAAAGTTCAAACCTGGGAGGTGTTTGCAAACGGGTTTCACAATTTACTAGCTACAAGCAATCTCCGATGTATCTTTACTGAGATAGCTTGTAGCTAGTGAAATGTAAAACCCGTTTAGAAACACCCCCCTGGGGGCTGTTTCTAAACGAGTTTCACAACTACTAGCTACTAATCACGAAACACTACTTACTATAATCTATCTCCATTGTATCTTTACGGTTTTGAAACGGAATCTAGTATTACATAATACAAAGTTAATTTTATTAATTCACCAACATCGTTTATCAACAGCCCCCTGGTTCAAACTAACAAATTGTATAGTAGGATTCACCGAAGCTGGCCAAAGCATGTACTATAATCATCTTATCAAAGATTTTTATACACGTCACATTGAAAACATTGTTGGTTGCACATGGTGTTTGTTTACATTTTCTCCGAACTGTCAAATCGCCACGTTGTTTTTGTTTACAATTTTGTTTTATTGTCATTCGTGGTAACCTTACAGATTACAGATTGTTTACAATATTACCTATGTTTTTCATTAAACCTTATTTTTTACCTAGCGATAGAGTTAATTTGATTGATTTCTTGATTATTATTTATTTTAGTTTGTTTAGGTGCTTGTTTATTTTTTCCTGGATCAATTTTAAAACACAATATGAAACAATCTTAAAACATACTTTTAAAAAATATGAAAGGACTGGGTGGCGTGTCCCAGTGGCGTAGGTACGGGGGGGATAAGGGGGATATATCCCCCCTGGGGCCTTCAGTATGTAAAAAAAATAATCATACTCAAAAAAATTAAAGTTAGGCTTCGACTTTTAACTAGGAAGTAATTCTTTTACCGCAATAAGAAATAAAAAATCTTTGTAAAAATATATAAATAAAGTTATTATTGTTATTATTTATTTAGTAGTTGAAAAACTGCCAAAAATGTTATCTTTGAGGTATTGCGCGCCAAACGAACGCGGCAGGATCGGTGACAGGTGACAAGAGGCTTAAAAATACAATACAGTATTTTGGAATATTAGTGGTAGCGGCGTATGCGTAACTGAAATTGAACTGTTACTGTAACAAAATCAAAGCAAAATTTCGCATTTTCTGTTCCTTAGTCACTGATGGTCCCCGATTTGCAAATACCCTGATGTTATGGAAGAGAGACGATAAATCAGTCTAAGAACGCAACTGAAAACGTGCCATTCACAGCCAAATTGGTATTAGATTAAAATTCGCCGCCTATAATATTACATCTTACAGAAAAATTATAATGTTGTTCATTTTATCCTGAATGTTTTTAGTCCTATATACCGGAAAAACGTTATTTTGAACAATCTAGTATATATTTGTCAAATACCACTCAGTGGAAACATCGTACAGCCCAAACTACTTGACCTAGAACCTTGAAACTTTGCATGGATGTTCCTCTTAGGGCGTAGGCATCCGCTAAGAACGGATTTTACAAAATTCGTAGTATAAAGGGGTTTTTGGCGAGGCCGAAGTTTTCAAATTTTCCCATTTAAAAGTATGTTGGACGATTTTTGTTTACATTTTTAATGTTCATAAAACAATCAGCTGGTAGTTAGCTTCGGAAATGTATACGTTGATACAGATGATAATAAATTGATTCCTTTGATCATGGCTTCATTGATTCTTGTTGATTTGTTTCAAGGGCATAATTATGTACTATATAAAAGTTACATTTAGTTTAGATAAAATCCACCATTAATTAGTTAAGTGGCACCATCTATATTTCGGTAGCGGGAGTTACGCAGTTTTAAACGTGAAGAGCATACTGCCTTTTGTGGCTGAGACTAAATCCCGGTAAGATGGAAAGAGAAAAGAACAGTGGTTTTTCAGTCACAAATAGAATATGCTGAAATGATATGATTCTTTGATCTACTTATGTAAAAATTTATAAATTATACGAATCCCTGATTGTAAGTTATATTTATACTATCTTTTCTACTGTATTTTTGTCAAATACCACTGACCTATCCCTTGGTGGAATTAGTAAGGTGTGCTACAGCGCATCCAGCGTCAGCTGATTGTCGGGCCAGCTGTTGTCATGACGTCAAGTGGGGGCTAGCGGCTACGACAAAAACATGGCGAGAGATTGGGCGAACTCGACGCGCGCTGCTTTGAATTTGAATTATGACCAAACCACAACTTCCATCTCGTCCACCGAGTGCATTTTTCAAAGAAAATAAAATTCTTTATCGATTGGTATGATTTGTTTTACATATAGTCTTTTTTATTAATTATTATAGACGACCAAAGGTAGAAGAGTTATCATTGATTATGAAAACACCATCACTCCATTACTTTATTTTTGGAAAAATAGAAAGTTTTTCCTTAAAAAAACTATTTATTCTTGTTTCTTAAGAAGTTCCCGTAATATCAATGCTAAATTTAGCCATTTTTATTAAATAGTACATAAAATACAAATTAAAAAAATTCTTTTTAAATGCAAATAAATACTGTATTAGTTTACTAAAATTAGGCCAACGGCAAAAATGCAATAAGAGTATGGCAAAATAAATATGTTGTTCTTGTGTCTTAAGGTACACTCGGACTTTCAATGCATTTTTTCTCTATAGCTTTAAAACATTTATGTGTAAGGCAAACAATTATGATAGGAAAGTTTTAAAAAATATACCAAGATACGCAAACTTAATTACATTTGCGTCCGTTATACTCAAATGAAAACAATATAAAGTAAAGGACTGCGTCGCCGATTAAATGCTTGAATTTTTAATAAGTTTAGCGAGTTTTGAAGTGTGTGATGGCTGATTTGTGTTGGCTGTGTTGGTTCAATCAGTTAAGTTTGGGGGGGGGGGGAGATATCGGAATATACCCCTCTTCTTCACCGAAACCCTAAAATGTGATGAATATAATGTCAAAATAGGTGAAATTTGGACGTAAATCAATGATATCCCCCCCTACCGAAAACATTCTGGGCACTATACTGGTAAAGTTCACACTACTAAGCCAAATACTTGTTCTTAAATCATAAATGATTTGACTTTAAAGAGTCATACACAATTTGATAGTTTACCCAATGAAAGATGTGAAAGATTGAAACCCAGGTCCGGCAAAATTTCAATTAGTATAACGCCACCGACCAAGCTAAATTTATTACTAAATCGAAATTAGACAATGGTACTTACTTTTAAATAGTCTATATTGCCCCTAATCAAATGACAACCAATGAAATCAGTCAGGGCTGTACACAGCCTTGGCGGGCCCCGGTAAAGATATCAAGCCGGGTGCCTCATGTCCTGGTACTGCACCCGTTTCGCCCAAAGTCGTAGCTGATTTCCGGCTCGTCAAAAGTGGTGACTTTTTTTTACTCGTTTTACTCGCACGTGTCGTTTTTGGCCCTTCTGTTGTCGTTTCTGGTCCTTTGTACCTGTTCCCGGACCTCTATACATTTCGCTGGGGGGGGGGGGTTTCCACTATTTCGGGGGGGGGGTGTTCTGACCCCCCGGGCCCCCCTTAGGCCCGGCCCGGGCCCCCCCTTGACCCCGGGCCCCGGTAAAATTGTCCCGGGAAAACCGGTCTGAGTACGGCCCTGAAATCAGTAGATGTTTTTAAATTGGACAAAATGGACCAATTTTTAATGGAAATATTTAAATATTACATGCTTTCATCTCGATGAATTTTGAAACTTGGACTTAAACTTTTGTGTTAGGGCTATTTTCTTGCAGTATGTTATAAAAATACACAAAAGTGAAATCACATTACTAATGATACTAATAATCAGGACATTCCTAAAAAGCGTTGCTGTCTATGCAGATTCGGATTCTGTGCAAAAAAATAACTAAAAAAGCAGAATTACATTTTTTATTTTTAGTTTATTTTTGCCGTAATCCACCATTTTGTATTTTTAGTGAATTTCGCATAGGGAGCGGATAACCCCCCCTTCAATACGGGTTATTTTAGTTTTTACAAAGAAAAATGAAAATTATCCAATTTTGTTTGCACCGAAAAAACTTTTTCAAATTCAGCTCGAAATAACAAACAATTCAGTATTTTGAACCACTATATCCATTGGTTACCGAGACATTTAAAGTAGTTTACACAGTATGTTGACCCAATCCTTATGGGAAATAAGTAAAATTCTATATCTTGGTTATTTCTCAACATATCTTGTTAAAACTTGGTAAATAGCTTCTTCTAGGTCAGATCTACTAAATATTGAATTAAAACCACCCAGTTTTAATATACCTGTAGCAGCAATCCTGTATACTCATTCCCCATGTTATTCTTATGGAGCTTACCAAAACATGTCAAATCTTGCTATATTTGATTGAAATATGTTGTTTTGCATTTGATATTCGCTGAGTATGCAGTTATGCTGCAAAGGGGGTATTTTATTTACTTTAATTTTATAAATTTATTTTTAGAATAGTTGATTAATTTATGTACCGTACATAAACTTGGAAAATATTCTGGATTATTTACTGGTTATGTATTTTTTAACTGATTATGTAGGCCTACTAGTTATTTTTAATATCTTAAATTCAAATCAAAATACTGCAGGGTAGAAAATCATTTCTTTGAAGACTGTAAATTATGTGAAAGATTTTGTATATTAATAAATTTAATATATTATACAAATTTAAAAATAGGCATTTGTTATGATCAAGCCTCCTCCTAAATTTTTTGAGAGAGTTCAATAATTTCAGTGTTCCAAATAATTACTTTAAGGTTTTTTAGATTTTAGATGTGATTGGCAATAGTCTGGAGTGGAAATGTTGTAAGATTTAACATTTTTCAAGGTAAGAAGGGGGAAAAGCCTTCATCCCGGCCCCTAAAGTTTAGTATTTCTCCATATTTGTCATTAAAAAAAAATAAATAAAATTAAAATAAGACTAAAACAGATGAATACAGCATTATCATTTTCATCAAAAAACAATTAACACACATATACACAGTTCATAAAAATTTATGTTATTTATGTTTATAAACCATTCATACATATACACGGTTGAATTATGTAACTGATACAACCATTGTGGGGGTCCCAGAATAATGGGAGAAGGCTCAAATTAAAGGTCTTGATCCCAGAGACACAACAAAATAGAGACAGCTCTAAAAATTACAATTTGTGCATTACATCTGCGCTATGGCTCCTGCACTACTAACCGGATCAAAACACCCAAACGGTTAGCATAATTTTGATATTGGTAAATACAACATAAGACATGCACCTGGAATGTAGAACAATGTTTGTAGAAAAGTGTACCACCTCTCCTCCCTGTGTCTTGCTATCAGCTAATTTGGCCATAGCCGCAGATATAATATGCAAATTATTCAATATCTATCTGATGTACATTACAGTAGAACTCTAACGATACGAATCACCGATAATCCAAATCAGTATAAGGAGTAATACTGGGAGGCGCAACCTTTACTTCAGGGTGTTTTTTTACGCAACCCCAGTTTAAGATTGAATGGTGCACATATGCAGTTGAAATAATCGTTTTGTTAATTTTTACATTTTATACTACCAACTATTTCAGGTTGTATCACATTTAGGTTACATTAGGTGCCCAAACAATCCGCATGGATGAACAAAGTTGTGCTCTCTTCACTAAATACTTGAACACATTTTGCCAAGTATGTCTTTCAGTATCTTGTATTAAATTTGTTATGTTTATTTTCAGCTGCTGAATATCCTGTGGGTTGTTTTCATAGGCCTTACCACAGATTACACATATCTGTGGCCTTACTTTTTATGTATCCCCAAAGAAATTAATCTAGTGGGGTCAAATCCGGGGACCTTGGGGGGTGTAATCCCTTTACTGATAAATAAAATTAGGGTTGCGCTAAAAAAAACACTTTGTATGTAGGTACCAGGTGGAATTTATTTTAATAAAGTGGAATTTATTAGGTATATTTCTTGTTTTTATGAGGGTGCCAGCCACTGAAATACTTTATTTAAATATTGAAGTGGATTGACTTTCTATAGCCGTTTAATTGATGTACTACCTGATTAGTTTTGCTTTTCTTTTGCAAACAAGATAAAAAGAGGCAACAGAGCATTCTGCCCTCTCCCCCCCAACCTTGAATTAATTATGCTCTAAAGAGGGGATAATACAAGGAAGGGGTGGAGGGTATTTTGGTGAGAGTTTAGTAGCCCATTATTGGCATAGCAAACCTTTATAAATAACACAATGAAATAGTTTACAATAGCAAACTCTGTTAGTGACATAAGTTAAACCACATATATTTTAACTATATTCACCCCACCATGAAATAAGCATGGCTAAAACAAGGTTGATACAATTTGAGTCTTCTTCAGTATAGTCATGCTACAATACAACATATTAATGTTTGCTTTGATTGTGGTTATCTTTATAAACGGTGTTCTAAAGTAAGTGGGTTAACTAGTATGTAAATAAGTGTGTGAACAGTATATACAAATTGTATGTGTTAAATGAAAAAAAGTTATTTCTCTGCACAACTTAAAGTTTTGAGAAATTGTGGACCACCATCTTTTGCATCAGACCTAAACACACCTATGTGTCAAAGTATGGTGTTCAGACCTAAACATACACATCAGACCAATACTTATATCAGGCCTGTTAAGTAGGCTACATCAGACCTAAACAGCATTTACAGAATCTCCTTAAAAAAGTGAGGATGGAATGAATTACATTTAATTCATAAAACCCAGTAGGGATGTTTTAAGGTGAATATGAATATAAAATATTATGATAGAATGTATGATAAACCAGCTGATTCGATCATTTGCAGGATTATTAATTAATAGCCTATTAATCTATGGTAGCTGTGTCCAGATTTGAACTTTTGCAACATTTTCTCAGGATATCTAAATTGCTTGGGTTTTATCTAGCAATCAATTATGATGCATGAGTGGAGTAACTGGAATTTTGACTAATTAGGTAAGTTTTTGTGTAAATTATAACTTATCCACAAAACATGATAAAGCCTTAATCAAGCTAGCTTTTGTAGGCCCCAAATCAAGTATTAACAAATAGGCTGGCAAGCAATAAATGTATAATGTATTCTCTTTAATAGTAATCAAGGAAAGTAAAAAAAAATTAAAAATAACCTTATAAAATTTGAATTTTGGATATAATTTAAAAAGCTTCTCTTGAGAAAATTTGGACAACAAACGGATGCATTTGTTATCTAGTTCGCAAACTTCTAAGCTAAATGTGCTACCTTACTATTTGGAGACACTGACATGTTCAATCAGAGAAATCACATTTGTTTTAATGATAGGGCCTATCACAACAAATAACATGAGTTGATGTTTTAAAATTGAACCTGTATTTTATTGTAAATCCAAACAGATATTTTGGTAATATTTAAATAGTACTATTTTACATTTTAATTCATAGTGAATTTAGAAATTTACTTAAACTAAGGCCTATTCACTTTGAATAGGCTTATTCATTTATAGGCCTAAAGCAAAAATTCATGTGCTTTCTTCTAGTAATAACTTATTCAGAAAAGGTTATGGTGAAATATTTTTGGTAAAAAAGGTTGTCCTGCAAAAAGGGATCTGTTTGTTTTCTAGCACCCTATACAAAAGTTGGTTTAAAACTCATTTGTTAAAGGAACTAGGTTCTTTAATTTGTCATTGCTTAGCTCTAGTGAATTTAATTATTTGGAGATATTAATTATTTAAACATTTGCTAATGTAGTATTAAAAGTTTGAGCATAATGGGCGAGACAATCCTTTACTTATATTGTTTTAATTAGATTACTTTTATTGTTTTAATTAGATTACTTTTATTGTTTTAATTAGATTATAATGGACGCAAATGTAATGAAGTATGCGCGACTTGCTATAGGCCTATTTTTCGAAAATTGTCCTATAATAATTGTTTTCTTCACTCACAAACATCTTAAAAACAAGCGAAAATGTATTGAGAGTCCAAGTGTAACATAAGATACAAACAAATATTCATATCGCCAGACTTTTAATTTACTGTTAGCCTAATTTTAGTAAACTAGTATTTAACTGCATTCAAAACAAATTGTATTTAAAATTGTGTTTGATGTATTTTTCAATAAAAATGGTAAATTTTTGCATTGATATTACGAGCAACTCTTAAAAAACAAGAATAAATAGTTTCTTTTTAAGGAAAAGCTTCCTATTTAAAAAAAAAACGTAAATGGAGTGGTGACATTTTCATACCTAAGGATAACTCTTCTACCTTTGGTCGTCTATAATGATGAATAAAAAAGACTATTCCTAAAAACAAACAACACCAATCGATAGAGAATTTTATTTAGTTTGAAAAATGAACTCGGTAAACGAGATGGAGGCTTTAATTAGGTCACAATTTCAATTCGAAGCGGCGCACGTCGCGTTTGTCCAATATCTCGCCATGTTTTTGACATCGCCGTTAGCCCCCACGTGACGTCATGACGCAACAGCTGATCGAAATGCGCAGAACGGTCCAAAACTCGTTCAGCTGAGTATCACACCTTATTCAATAGTATATTGATATTCCTTCCACCATGACCTATCCTATGTACAGCCAAAACTACTTAACCTAGAACCTTGAATATTTGCATGGACGTTCCTTACAGAGTGTTGACATTCACCAAGAAGGGATTTTTTTAATTCGAGGTTTTTAGAGGTTTCTCGTGCAGCTGAAGCTTTGAAAATGCCCCATGTTAATGTAATGGATGATCTTTTGTTTAAATTTCCAATTTAATTCCATGAAGCATATTAGCTTCACAAACGGATACGTTGTTACAGCTGATTTATAATTTGATTCCTTTTATCATGGTTTTGTGGTTGTTTTGATGATTTTGTTAGGTTATTCGTACTATATAAAAGTTACATTTGGTTTAGTTTCGTACCTTATACGTTCAATCATAAGCTCATTATGTGGTACCATCTTTTTAGGCAGCGGGAGCTATAGTTATTTCCTTAGGCCGTCCTTCATGTTTTTAATTACAATCATGCCAGTTACAATAATCTGGCAAATTCCTTTTTCATCTAATTCGACGGTGTTCCGGCTTTTCACGGAAAAATAAATGCTGCAATCAGTGGTTGATCTTAAATTATTCCTACCCGTCCATATTTTAAGTTAAAAACTAAGTGAATCGAGTTTGAAATACTGCCCACGGATAGCACCATAACTGTTTCGAACATTCAGCCCTTTACTGTAATTAATTGATGCCCTACTAGGCGATCCAGGGACGTAATGGTAAATCTACAAGGAAGAACCTTAAAATTGACACATTTGGTGTTAAAATCGGTCCGGCGGTTTTCGAGTTATAACGGTGAAAAGAAAACCTTCACTATCTACTGTGGTATCCTACATCCTACTGTGGTATCTACATTTTATCCTACATTCCGCCATAAAACAAACATATCTCTACATGACATATTCCTTGATATAAATATTTTCTATTCAGTCCTCTAGATTCTTCATATCAAGGTTAGACGATAATTTTTATGGTGAGGGAAGCCACGGGTTCTGCTAGTTATTTATATTCATCAAAATGAGTGAACCTGTATAGGCTATACAGGCCTACATTATTTCTCGTTGGAACTGAACTAGCCAATAAAAATACATGGATTCACCTACATTTCTATATTCCCTCTAACTGCCAACACCGGAACTAACGCATCTGATCTCACTTTGACGTATAGGATGCGTTTACAACTCGGTCAGTTGGTCCTGTGACCTTGCGTAATTCGCAGCGACGCGGCGCGACGTGACTACAATATGTTGTGATGTCGAAACAGTGCAAAATGACGGGGTTTTTCGCTCCAAAACGAAAAAGTGAGAGTGAACGTGATACTACGGGCGTGAAAAAACTATGAGATTTCTTTGTTGTAACTATGCTGAAACAATATTTCAGTGATCAGTGCTAGCAGAGGATGGAGTGGAGTGGAGTGATGCAGATTCCTGTATTCATTTGTTATCTAGTGATTTTATTATAAAATGAAATAAAAAGTAATTTCTTCAAGCCTGAGTAAAATATATGACAGATGGTATTTTTAATAAAAGCACCAAAACTACGTGAAAGCAACTTAACAAAATTGTGAGAGTGAAGTAAAAACGTATACATACAAAAAAGAATAAAGCAAATGTAAGATCATTATGACATCAAACCACAAACCACTCCCCCTGTGTTCAGCTCGTTCTTTTGGAGAACGAGCCAATGCCCGCTTCCGCGGTATGCGCGCGGCGACCACGTGTCTGCATCAATTATTCCGTATTATATGAGTTCCACTATGCCTCTAGATTGCATAAAAAGCTAGTTTTAGAGTTATAATTTTCAACATTTTTCTGGGGGGTGCCCCCAGACCCCCCCTCCATCTGGGGGGTATTCCATACCCCCCAGTCCCCCAGGTAATATCCCCCCCTTGACCAAAGTCTATCTACGCCACTGGCGTGTCCTGTAATCCAGCAGCTTGGAGGTCACGAATTGTGGATGTCATGAGCGATGGCTTGTGGACGCGGTGTTCCATAGTGGGGATTGACTTCCGCACTATTGAATACAACGTTCATAAGACTGTCCTCATAATTAGACCAGCTCGTAAATTGTAAACCAGGCAAAATTTTGGTTCGGAACCCACGTTAAAATGTAGGTCCCTTAGTTGCCATTGGCTGTTGGGCTTTAACAATCCTGTCTAAGGAACATGTCGGCCTTAGTCAGTTACAAGACTACAAGATCGCGCCACAATTATCCTTCACTCATCTGTCATTCATACTTGCCTTAAAATACCTAGAGTATGATTCACGTAAGTTGGCCAAAGCATATACTAATCATCTCATCAAAACTTTTTATACAAATCACATTGAAAACATTGTTGGTTACACATGGTGTCTGTTTACATTTTCTCAGAACTGTCAAATCGCCACGTTGCGTTTGTTTACAAGTTGTTATAGGTTATAGAATGTTTACAATATCGCTTTTTTTAGAAGTTTTATTTCCATTCAACCTTTTTACATAGCTGCCAAAGTTTAATTTGATTCGATTTCTAGATTTACAAAAATTTTAGTTTGTTTAACTGCTTTTTTATTTTTCCTGGGCCAATTTTAATAAGTTTTGACCGTAATAATGAAACAATCTCTCTTTTCAGTACTGACTTGCAGCAAGTAATACTGGCTATTCAAAAACTCGCCTATATTTCTTTGTAAATATTATTTCATTTCGAAATCTTAGACTATTAACCATGCTCATCCATGACACATCATCTCCCTGTTAATACATAATTTATTTGGAAAAGCCCCTTAGTAATAGGCTATTTTAAGCCGCGCAAGTGAACTTCCAGTTGCAAATTGCATCAGAACTTTCCCTTTATTGCAAGTGCTATACTAAACAGATGTTCGTTGACAATGTTTTCAGCACAGCTGGATTTTATGGTTAAGTTCGTAAGAAGATAATAGTTTGTTTACTTTCGTTTTGGCCAACTTAGGTGAATCCTACTCTACCTGGATAGGTTGCCATTTCAAGCAATGAATCTATTCTTTCTTGTCAGATGGACTTGCAGCAAGTAGTAATGGCTATTCATAAACACCCATGTTTCTTTATACATATCATTTAATAATAAAACCTAAGACTATGTAAGTAAATCATGCCGCATCCATTACACAACCTCTCCGTGTTTATACATTCTTAATTTGAAAAGCCCATCAATAATATTTTAAGTTGCGCAAGAGAACTTCCAGTTGCAATATTGCATCAGAACTTTCCATTTCCTGCAAGTTATACTAAAACAGATGTTCGTTCGCAATGTTTTCAGCACAGCTGCATTTTATGCTTAAGAGTAGGTTGGAGTTGGCCGCCATGTTGGATTTATACTCCTTAAGAACTACTAAAAAATCATCTCTACAATAATTTTAATTGATTATAACATTTATGTATTGGTATTCTTTGTCAATCGGCATTTTACATTGTGTAAAAAGACGTTAATTGAATAAATTATCTTTATATATAATTGGTATGCAGCATTTCTCGTTTACTTTTGGTCGGAAAACTAAAGTTTGCATGTCAAATTAAAGCTCTTTTTAAACACTACCGGATGTAGGAGCTATATTTTCACATAAACTAGCCATTTTTTTGTAAAATTGGAAAAAAACTTTTGATTGTGTTTAAAATACCTTGATTAAATTTTATTTTTGTTAAAATGTTTGCTAACCCCTCCCCCCCAATTGAATCTATTTATTTATAGCCTATACAGAATTTTATGCATTTTGTTAAGGACTGCACTGGGAGTATTGTCTCGTAATTTTGTGAAACAAAAATAGACTAGCTGCAAAAAATAACTTTCTTTTAATTTTAGCGAATTTCCCCTATAGGGAAGAAGCTATTACCGTAGGTCTCATGGTAAGACCTAAGCCCGAGACCATGATAACTTTCCGTTTTGGGGCCACCAGAAGCAGAAAACACCATTTGTTCGAATTTTAGCGAATTTCCACTATAGGGAAGAAGCTATTACCGTAGGTCTCATGGTAAGACCTAAGCCCGAGACCATAATAACTTTTCGTTTTGGAGCCCCCAGAAGCAAAAAACACCATCGAATTTATATATATATATATATATATATATATATATTTATGTGTCTGTGAGCACGATAGTGGCCGTAAAAGTGGTCCGATCTAAATGAAATTTGGTGCAGACATGTAAAGTGGTACTCCCTCGGACGAGTTCGTAAACCAGCCCGATCGGACTACCGGAAGGGGGGGGTAAAGGGGAATAAACCCCCCAAAAATGGGTTTTTTGAGATTTTTACATAGGAAAATAAAATTTTTGTTGGCACCATTGAATTCGGCTCAAAAAAACAAACAATTTTGTATTTGAATCATTGCTCTATGTCCATTGGGTACTGAGATATTGAAAGTGGTAAACACAGTACTGTCCCAATGTTAACCTTATGGGAAATAAGTAAAATTCTACATCTAGGTTATTTCTCAACGTATCTTGATAAAACTTGGTAAATAGCTTCTTCTAGTTCAGATCTATTGAATAATGAATTAAAACCACCCAGTTTTAATATACCCGTAGCAGCAAACCTGCATACTCATTCCCCATGTTATTCTTATGGAGCTTACCAAAACATGTAAAATCTCGCTATGTTGGATTGAAATATATTGTTTTGCATTTAAAATTCGCTGAGTATGCAGGTCTGCAGCAACGGGGGGGGGGGGGGTATTTTAGCGAATTTCCACTATAGGGAAGAAGCTATTACCGTAGGTCTCATGGTAAGACCTAAGCCCGAGACCGTAATAACTTTTCGTTTTGGGGCCCCCAGAAGCAAAAAACACCATCCGTTCGAATTTTTATATATATATATATATATATGTGTGTGTCTGTGAGCACGATAGTGGCCGTAAAAATGGTCCGATCTTAATGAAATTTGGTACAGACATGTAAAGTGGTACTCCCTCGGACGAGTTCGTAAACCAGCCCAATCGGACTACCGGAAGGGGGGGTAAAGGGGAATAAACCCCCCAAAAATGGGTTTTTTGAGATTTTTATATAGGAAAATAAAATTTTTGTTGGCACCATTGAATTCAGCTCAAAAAAACAAACAATTTAGTATTTTGAATCATTGATCTATGTCCATTGGTTACTGAGATATTGAAAGTGGTAAACACAGTACGTTGTCCCAATGTTAACCTTATGGGAAATAAGTAAAATTCTACATCTAGGTTATTTCTCAACGTATCTTGATAAAACTTGGTAAATAGCTTCTTCTAGTTCAGATCTATTGAATAATGAATTAAAACCACCCAGTTTTAATATACTCGTAGCAGCAAACCTGCATACTCATTCCCCATGTTATTCTTATGGAGCTTACCTAAACATGTAAAATCTCGCTATGTTGGATTGAAATATATTGTTTTGCATTTGAGATTCGCTGAGTATGCAGGTCTGCTGCAACGGGGGTATTATTTCTTATACCGCCTCTGAACTCTTGGAAAATAAAATGTCAAATATCTATTTTTCTGAATAAAGAGTTTTTCTAATGTCTCAAAACATTATATGCCTTGAAATGCTATTACAGCTGGAAGCTAGTAACATGGTCACATGGCAAAAAATGTTTGCAGGCCCAACAGAAATCATGTCCCCCGTTTCAGGTCCCTAATGTAAGAGTTTTCTATACCAGTAAGAAATATTCAGAACATCTCAATAACATGACAAGTTGAACAGCTTATGTTAATAGGTGTCATACAAGTAAGACTTTTCCATTGGGTAAGGGTAAATAACCTATGACACATTGTACTCATATATAACATATAATTCTGTCGTTCTATAAATCAATAGTTTTTATACAACAATTATTTCAAAACATAATATATCACTGTAGACTACAATTTTGAAAATCTACCACGTAGAGTACAATCATGTAATAGTAAATGTTTAAAATAATAAGCCTAGAAACAATTCCTTTACTAATATTAAACTAGAACATTTTATGTCATGTTAACATTTTTCAAAGCATCATACAATTTAAGATAGTGATATTTTTTAGTATAATTAGACATAGGGAACTTAAAACTAAATGTGTATAACCGTATTTTATACATTGCTTAAAATAGCTGAATAATATATGCTATGCATAGCGTATTGTGAGTATATAATTTCAAGATGGGTTTTCAGCAGTTTGATATTTTAATTAGATGAACTCATTGAATTCAATGTGGGAGACTATCATGAAGTAGGGTGTGTTGTTTCTATCTTCCACAGATGGTTCATACTTTCATGAATAATTTGTTTTACAATTCATTAAAATAACCTCACATGACATGGAATGTCTTATTTTTACATGGTTTTATGTTGAATCATCAAACCACAAATATTTTTCAAAGTATTAAACTCAGTCTTCATCTTGAACATGGTCACATGGCAAAAAATGTTTGCAGGCCCAACAGAAATCATACAAAAAAACCATAGGGAAATCATAGGGAGGTGGGATTAAATGGAAAAAGTGACCTTTCACGTGGTGGTTTGAATTAGAGCAAACGAAAATCATGGAACACAAAAAAAATGACTGATTACACAAAAAACACCCCTTCATCCTGTTTTAATTTAAAGTTATAAAGTCAATAGAATATATTAATTTTCCTGATGTTGTTTAGGATTCATAATCTTTGGAAACTTTAATACATTCCTAAATTTTATGCATTAATAATATGATTTATATACTCTGCTACAGGAGCGATAGGTAGACATTCAATCAGGTGGGGATCAGATCTACATCTAACACCGAGTCTCGTACAGCCCGCTGCGTCCGATGTAGCGGACCCATTTGATCACATCGTGATCCGAGTAGTTGAGCTTAGGTTCAAACACCTTGAGGTAACGAACTTTGAATCCAGAAGGTGCAAACGGTACCTGTAAAAAACATAAGACTGAAATTCTGCATCCAATCAGTATCTATATATTTAATACGCTAGGCATATTTTTGTGATAATTGTTTTGGAGCGGTGGTGCTACCGATCACCATGTCCAAGGTGTCGTTAGAAAGGTCTTAGCATGTAGTTTTGCCATCAATTAAAAAAGTTTGAAAAGTCACCGTGGTCATGGGAAAACATGGGTCAAAGTCGCGGTTTTCCCCATAAGAATAACATGGGCTTGATTAATGTTTGCATTCTCAGATGATTTGAATTAATCAGAAAACCCTTATGTTAGTATATCAAACCGAACAAAATTAAACCAAGAACACAATATGACATATGTACTATATAAAATACAAAAGTTTAAAATGATGTGGCCGAGTGGAAGGATGCTTAAGGGGGCCGAGGGATCAGTTGCTGAAGGTGGGCGAAAGGGCTAAGGCTGGAGGTGGGCGATCAGGTGGGCGATGGAACAGTTGCTGGGGGTATGCTGGAGGTGGCAGTCATAGAGGTGACCGAGGGGGTAATTGCTGGATGTGCACAAGTGTACGGTTGCTGAAGAGAGCTGAAGAGACAGTTTATAAAGTTGACCAGAGAAAAGGGGGGATGGCAGGTGCTGAATGTAGTTGAGGGGCCGTGGCCCAGGGGGTGGTTGCTAAAGGTGGCTGAGGGGGCAGTTTATAAATTTGGCCGGGGAAGAGGGGTGGGGGTGTGCTGATGGTATCTGAGGAGGCCGTGACCGAGTGGGTGGTTGCTGGAGGTGTGCGATGTGGCGAATCATGGAGGCGGACGAGATATAATTGTTTTGGAGCGGTGGTGCTACCGATCACCATGTCCAAGGTGTCGTTAGAAAGGTCTTAGCATGTAGTTTTGCCATCAATTAAAAAAATTTTGAAAAGTCACCGTGGACATGGGAAAATATGGGGTCAAAGTCGCGATTTTCCCCATAGATATAATATGCAGTTACAAACCAACGATAGAGAAATCAGCTGTTTATTTAAGGAAGTGGTTAAACAAATAAAATCTGACTCTGAAAAATGGTTATTGATCGTACAGCTGGCAACAAAACACCAGTTTTTATTTGTACAAAATCAAAACATAACCAAGGGTTGCTTGAAATACAACACCATAAGTACGTTTTCCAAATGAGTATTATATGGGTTATATTCATGTAAATAACGTTTTGTTTAGCATTATAGGCCTACACATTTTTGTAAATACCAGATGTAATAATGAATACTATACGGCTTACAACTTTTAAGCCGTCGACATAATGGAGACTACAAGACGTCGACCAGGACGGCCAAGAGGAGGAGGCCGACGAACTTTAACTGATAGACGCGAACGAAATACACATAATACTATTGTCGTTAATAGCCGAATACAGCAAGCACCCTTCCGTGTTGGGTTTAAGTGTGCTCTTCAACAGCCGCCTGAAGATTTCACATTCAATTTAGGACTGTTGGATAATCACTGCATAAGCTGTTCCGCATATAATTTCAAAGCCGAACAAACAAGTGGTGATCGCCGAACATTCAGCCTTTGTTGTCATAAAGGAAAAGTTATTCTACCGCCTTTACGTGTTACACCTATAATTCAAAGACTACTTGAAAATCGTGCGTCCACGGACCTCTCCCAAAAGCGGATGTCTGTGAATTATATTGAGAACATAAGATCGTTCAACGCGTCATTTGCAATGGTTAGCTCCGAGATTTTTTAAAATAGCAACACTTAAGATTAACTACCTACACGCATTGGTGGACAGATTTTCTCCTTGACAGCGCACGATTTTGTGCGCCAGGTACACTAGTCATACATTAATATTATAAATTTTTACAGTTTTCCCCAGAAACTGCTATATTTTATAGAACACATTAAAAAACTGAATGTATTTTTTATTTATTTCTTCTGTATAATTAACTAACTTATACAGAACTAACTTATAAGAATAGGATTATTTAGGAAGGATAGCAGGCTTACCTGAATGAAGTTTATTCAAGTTGAAAGAGTACTCTAATATTTGAAACACAATTGGAATATTTCAATGCCACTGGCATAATTCTCAACCAGGAAGTAAATGAACTGGATTACTTGAAATTCAATCCAGTAATCCAGTTCATTTACTTCCTGGTTGAGAATGATGCCAGTGGCATTGAAATATTCCAATTGTGTTTCAAATATTAGTGTACTCTTTCAGCTTAAATAATCTTCATTCAGGTAAGCCTGCTATCCTAAATAATCCTAATATGACCAAGAGTCGAGTCCCTTACCAATGATCTAACTTATAAGAATAGTGAGTTTGGACTACGATTTACGGGCACCGCCCACCATCTCCTTCTAGGAGAATTCCTCTTCATTTTTAGAAGTAGATAACCTCCAGTTAAAATTATGAAATCGTGATACGCAACTCAAAATCCATTATTTAACTGATTGATAAAAATTTTTTAAATGTATCTAACTGGTAATTTCAAGCGATAAGATTAACAAATTTAGAAAACGTTAAGCACAGAAAACCATATTAATCAAAAATTCATATTATTAACATTCTGTAATGGTGTATTACGTTACTAGCCCAGTAAGTACTGTTTTACCGGGTGATGATAGTTTCAAGTATGTTGGTAAATCTTACCACGCAAGTTTCATACAATACTCTAAATCAAAATATACAGTAAAAAAATAACATAATTTTTAATCATAGGGCATTTTTGTCATAAACCTCTAGGTTCAATAATCCTTTAAACCTAAGCTATGACAACAAACATTTCACATGGCATTGTTGCAATCAGCTGTTTACTTAATTGTGTTTCTAAAGGTGGCTCAACACATGTGCCATTTGGCATGCAGCGAGCAGCGACTGGCCGATTCATGAGTGTGGATGGGTGTTGGTATATTTGGTAAATAGTAAATAGCAAACATTTCTATTTCTATTTCATTGCTCGTTCAGTGTCGGTCTTTTCCACACATCAAAGTGAACAAATGTTCGTGAAAAGGTGAACTTTGCTTCATCCACACATTCGGCCTTGTTCGTGCGAGTAAGTGCAAGTAATTACTTATTTATTTATACTTACAAGTAATTTTAAATTGCCAATGTTATGAGTTATTTTGTGAAATAATTGCTTTAAGTTCGTCTTGATTGAAGTGTGCAATCAAATTTCATCTACATTGTACGGTTGTAATTTTAAACGTGTTATAACATAAAATATATAAAAATTTGTATATTCTTAAATGTAGGCTAACTCTCGTGTTATGTGTTTGACTCTTGTTGACTCAAAACATACCACGGAAATTGCCACGATTTTTATTCGAGTTACGTATAGTTTGACTTTTGCTTATTTATACTTACAGAGGTAATTTGCGCTAAAAAAGTGGTATATATCCAACATTACTTGAAATGGCGACCTACCCAGAGGTAAACCAAATTAAAATTACAGAGGTAAAGAATAGTGAGTTTGGACTACAATTTACGGACACCGCCCACCATCTCCTTCTAGGAGAATTCCTCTTCATTTTTAGAAGTAGATAACCTCCAGTTAAAATTATGAAATCGTGATACGCAAAGTCGACATCCATGTTAATGAATATTTGCTATTCCCTGGACAAACTCATGCTCAGAAAACCCCGCATGTGTGGGGACGTCTGCTCGTTAATCGGCAAATAGCAAGGCAACTAGTTCGCCAGACGTCGAACATTCGGTGTGTGCCGAATGATGCATTTGTGGAGGGGCCTTAATCAGAAGTGCACCTTAAATTTACCATACAGTTATCAGCAAATTCTAACTTGCCTGACAACAACTAGGCATACGAAACAGCTTTTGCTGTGTAGTTTGATACAAACATTTTTCATCTACATGCTTAATACAATAAGGGTTTTCTCTGTTACATCCCTTTTTCACCCGTTTTGCTTAACCGATTTTTATGATTGAGGTGTCGTTTTAAAGCTTATGATCCAGCACACCGATAATAATAGGCGACTGATAATATGGAAGGTCATTAATTTTAAGGCCTCGCCGACCTAGCCTTTGATTTATTTCTAGAGGGCGCTTTTAACGCTCCAGTGCTGATCAACTTGCATTATGACAGTTTTAAATGTGATTGTAGTTTATCAGCTGATTACCTGCAGATGGTTTTTAACCTAAGTCAGATTGAAAACAAAAATATATAGTCTGCAACTATAAACAAGATTATATTTGTTTTATTTTATTTTATTTACACGTTTTGATACAGTATGAATACCAATTACATCAAAGCAGTTCATTATAATCTAAAGTTCACTGCGGGGTTTCCTGCAGATTTGATGCATATTCTGAAATTTAATTTTTAAATGGGCAACTTTCATAGGTAAGGTAAAGGTTTTATAGTAAAGATAAAAAATCGACATATTATAAATATTGTGAATTGAACCCTGAAGCAGAAAGAAGGCAAAGAGAAAACCGAGACGAGCAGATCAGGGAAAGCATGCATAGCCTTCAGAAAAAGCAGAGAACTTCCGAGAGACAAAGACTGATAGAACATCAGAGAGACACTGTATCACCTATCTACACAAAATTTTGAAAACAAAAATAGATAGTCTGCAATTATAAACAAGATTTGATGCAGCTTCTGACATTTAATTTTTAAATGGGCAACTTTAATTGGTAATTATAGCCTAACTGAGGTAGGTAGATTAAAATTTATTTTAAAGATTAAAAGAAATATTAATTTACTTTTAATCTACTTGATTAAAAGAAATATTAATTTACTTTTAATCTACTTGCAGCAATTTAAAAGATTATACTAGGGCATGAATATGCAAATAAAAACTTCCTATTGTTGTGCAAGAAGCAAATTCAAATACATAGTGATGAAGGATGTATGTGTGTTTTGTTCAGTAGAGGTCTGCGGGTACCCGAAAATTCGGGTAGCTTCGGGTAATTACGTGAACCCGAGTGGTCGGGCGGGTTCGACACGTCTCGGGTTTTATTCGGGCGGGTTTTTATTATACGTCGGGTCGGGCGGGTACCTACTACCCGAAAGAAATCGGGTTGAAGATACCCGACATACTAACCGAAAGAAACCCGAAACTTGAAAAATGTTCAACAATAATTAATTCGCGCAAAGCTTTTGACTTACAGCGTCCACGCAATATTATAATGTGACGAACAAAGATGGTCGCGATCGCGATGTCAACTTACATAGACATAGACATATTTATTTGCACATTACATTCTTTACATGTGAAAACATACAGAATAGGTGCATCGTCGGATGTATTAAATCTAACTGAATTCTATACATAATAAAAAAAATCAACTTCAGTAAAACAAAAATACTAGGTTAGAGCATGGTCATAAAATTCCTGTATACAATGAAAAGCCTTGTCGGTTAGAATACTTTTTAAAGTATCCCTAAATCGGTTAGGGGTCATAGATTTTAAAAGTTCTGGCAGCTCATTGTACATCTTCAGGCCAGTATATAAAGGACTTTTTTCATAGAGAGTCAAACGGTGCTTAGGAAATCTAAAAATGGTTTCATTTCTGGTATTGTAATTGTGATTGAAATTAAATGATTCAGGTAGGGAATTTTTAATATTATGAATATAATTTAAAATTTCATAAATGTACAAACTTGTAAGGGTTAATATTTTTAAATTTTTAAAATGATTTTTACAAGAAGTTCGTGGATGGGAATGAGTCATAATACGTATTACCCTTTTTTGAAGCCTAAAGACAGCTTTTATTCCTGATGCCTGCCCCCATAAAACTAGGCCATACCTCAAGATGGATTCGACATACGCATGATAGACTGTTTTCACTGTCTCAAAAGGAACACAGTCCCTTAAATGAAAAAATGTGAACGATATAGATCTTATTTTTTTCTTAATATACTCTAAATGGACATTCCAATTGATATTTTCGTCAAAATGGACACCTAAAAATTTGTGAGATTCAACACAATCAATAAAAAATTTGTTTTCTTCATTATTTTTCCTGGCTGAGAATTTTATTATTTGTGTCTTATCCACATTAAGTCTTAAACCATTTGTTTTAAACCAGTTTTCCATTTCCCACATCACGTCTGAGAGAGAATTAGCCAATTCTTCTAAGTTTCTATTTTTAATAATTGCTGTAGTATCATCAGCAAATAAAATAATATCTCTATTTACAGCTTTTGGAAGATCATTAATATAGATTATGAACAAAAGTGGGCCCAATATTGAACCTTGGGGTATGCCAATTGTTATATCTTTCCACGCCGAAAAATATCTAATTCTATTTTCTAATATGCTTGTTCTTTGTTTTCTTTTTGAAAGATATGATCTGATTAAAGAAAGACAGGTCCCATCAATACCATAATCCCTGAGCTTTAATATGAGTACTGAATGATCTACACAATCAAAAGCCTTGGACAAGTCACAGAACACACCAACTGTGGCCTGTGACCCGTCCAAAGCCTCTGTTATTTCATTTACAAACTGTGTGAGTGCTGAATTTGTGCCCATTTTTTTCCTAAATCCAAACTGCTTATTATAAAATAAATCATTTGTTTCAAAAAAATCCGCTAATCTAGAATGAATAATCTTTTCAAATATTTTCGAGAAGTTGCTCAACAGAGATATGGGGCGGTAATTATTTTTATCTGTCTTAAGTCCCTTTTTATGAATTGGAATGATTTGTGAATATTTGAGTTTGTCAGGAAAAATACCTCTTTGTAAACAATGATTTATGATATCAGATAGTGGTTCAGAAATAATATTTACAGAGACTTTGATCAATTTAACCGGAATTTCATCCCAGCCCACTGATGATTTATCTTTTAGTGAGTGGAGGGGGAAGACCCTCAGACAGAAAGTCAGTTAAATATGTGCTCCTGATTTTTTTTAAGTTTTCAAGTGGTTTTATAAAGTCTACAAGTTAAAATTTTAGAGTGGTTTGTGTAGTTAAACACAGTGAACTCATAACATCTTTTGGTTTTTATAAATATGAAGGAAGTTAACAATAAATATAGATAATAACATTTTAAAACCTGCAAATATTTAGTTGAGTTAGGATTATTTCTTATCATAGCTGATAAGGAGGGTCACTGGACTCTGGACTTCCATCATCGCTTGGACTTACATCTGGTGTTATCTTTTCATCGCCCATCACAGGATATTCAATACACTTTGAACTGTTACTGTCAAGAGTTTGTTTGTAAACATTGAAGGAAAAATTATTGTAAATTGAAGATTCTGTTTCTTATAGTTTTATGTGTACATTTTAATCATACAGTGAAAACTATTGTTGTTTTTTTTTAAGAAATGACACTAACAAAAAAGACAATGAATACCTCTTTTTCAATAAATGACTTGGTTTTTGCTAAAATTAAAGGTTTCCCTATGTGGCCAGCAAAGATAGTTAATGTTGATACAACAACATTTAAACATGTTATAAAGTACAGTGTAACATTTTTTGGGACAGGAGAGACTGCTGTATTGAACAGTTCTGAACTATGCTTGTATACAGAAAATAAAAGTAAATACCCACTTGATGTGGTGGCCCAAAGACATAAAGAAAGTTTTAAAAAAGCACTACTGGAAATTGAAGTGGACTGTAACTCTGTTGTTAAAAAAGTGCCTCAAACCAATTCAAATGACAGTTTTATAAAACACTGTACCCCTCAAAATAAAAATAAAAATTCAACCTTCAATAACATCAGGTTAGTAGTGTCTGACTCTCGACAGAGATTTCCATCACAAC
This sequence comes from Flexamia atlantica, assembly GCA_035578135.1. Lineage (NCBI taxonomy): Eukaryota > Metazoa > Arthropoda > Insecta > Hemiptera > Cicadellidae > Flexamia > Flexamia atlantica. The sequence continues at coordinate 44,873,529 of JAQJVK010000005.1, read as the reverse complement.
AAATGACATTCGCTTCTCAAGTAACTCCTCAGTTAAAGATTGCCAAACAAACAAAGGATGCTGAAACAAACACTTCAAATAATGTTTCCATTTCTGATAGGCTTTCTATTTGCCTGGATATTCTGGAATCTAAATGGATTACGGATGATGCACTTAAAATATATTATGATTCACTCACAGATAAGGTGGTTAAAAAAGATATACTCTTAATGAACCCTATCATAACCCAGGCGGTAAAATGCCTTCACGATACTGACCATATCATTGAACCACTTGATGTAAATAATAGATCATTTATATTTTTCCCTATTAATAACTCCTCAAACATTGATCAGGTAGGAGGGAGCCACTGGAGTCTGCTATTATATTCCAGAGACCTAAAGGAATTCTTTCATTTTGATTCTAGAAAGGATGCCAATTTTAGCCATGCCAGTCAAGTTGCTAAAAAAATAGCAAGATACCTAGGCCTGTCAGAACATGTGCCAGTAAATAAAACAATAGCCCCTCAGCAAACGAATAATGTCGATTGTGGTGTGTATGTGCTTGTTTTTACAGATTTACTTATTCAAATAATTAACCAAAGACAATTTGGTAAAGACAGGCTAAACCCGTTCAACTTAACTCAAAAGTTAAAAGCAAGTGACATTTTAACAAAACGAGCACAGTTGTCTTTGCTGCTTCACAACAACAATCATGCCTTACTCAGGTCTGACACGCTTACAGACATGATGTATCGCCTGCACTCTGATCCTGCACCAGAACCCAAGCCCACTTCGTCTGTGCCATCAAGTGTACCCTGTAGCAATCAGCAGCCAATACTGCAACCTCCAAGCTCATGTACCGGTACTACTAATAAATGGGAGCCAAGTAAGAAGGGAACTAGAAACAAGGCGCATAAACAAACTTCTCGGAGCATTGAGAATTTTTCAGTTCCTCTGTCCAATAGGTTTACACTTCTAGCCAACGAAGAAGATAGTCAAACAACTTTAAATAACAATGAACTTAATGAAGAATTATCTACAAAACAGCTGGGAAAAAAGCTTGAAAGAGATATAAAAAATGATAGCTTAAATATTGTAACTAAAAAAGTTATTAAGAAAAAAAGTCTAGCCAATGAAGAGGTTAGTACACGTTTTGGGCCCACTAAAACAACTAAGAGTAAGGTTCATGTATATGCTGATAGCCATGGCAAATACCTAGCGAATGTGATAGAATCTCTATTGCCGAGAACCACAGAAACGTATGTTTATACTAGTCCTGGAGCTACATCTAGCCATGTTTTGAATAAAACTAGTGAAGTGATAAACAACTTTACCAAAGAAGACACGGTGGTTATTATTGCTGGTGCTAATGATATGCATGACACAAGTGAGTTAAGTAATAATCCAGGAAGATCATTTCTTGAGTCATTTAAAGATTTTGCTGCTGAAAATGATCACACTAATATTGTGTTTGTCACACAACTTCATCGCCATGACATGGCCTGGTACAGTACCATAAATAAACAAATATACACGTTGAATTATGAGTTAAAACAATTTAACGTAGGTAATGTAATTGACATTAGTGATTTTAATAGAAGTTTTTTTGATAGACACGGCCAACATTTGAACAAGTATGGTAAACAAGTTCTTGGCAGAAGAATTGCAGATTTTGTTTTGGACCTCACATTTGCAAAGAAACGTTTGGCGGTTTTAGCTGATAATTCTGTAAGGATCTTGGAGGGAGACATGAGATGTGTTATAGATCAGCACTGCAACAATACAGAGATAGCATTTGCTCATTGCATTTCATCTGATTTTGAAAACATTAAACATATGTCTAAAGGTGTTGCTGTAACATTCAAGGAAAAATTTGGCAAACCATGTTCTTCAGATTTCTGCGACAAACATTTGACCTACCAGGACTCACATTTTGGTGCAGGAGTGTACAGCTTAGTCACAAAACCAAAATATTTCCTAAATGCTAACAATTTTGAAAAATACAATGAAAACTATGATGCAGCTTTTAGTGAAATGACAAAAGATTTTAAAGCTCGTAATTTTAAAACACTTATCTGCTCCCCTCTAGGCTGCTGTAGGGACAAAGTGAACCTAGACCACTTTATAAATAACCTGCTACACTTTAAGAGGGTTACGGGTGCGGCTGTTACTGTTGTAACATGTAATGATTCGTATGGTGAAAACCTACGCAATAGACTAAATTACGATGCCTTTCTCAAATGTTTGCAGCAAAAAATGGCATATATGTTACATAAAGAAACTTGCAATGAGAAGCGCTCCGATCGAGATATGTCCGAGACAAGTTTTTCACCAACCAGTCAATTGTATGATGACTCAAGCACCTCAAGAACATCTCCTGAGAGTGAAGCTGGCACCCCTCTGATGACCTGCTATTCCAGCACTGATGTGAATACCACCGTGAGCATGACACTTGATAGTCTACACTCCGCAGACCAGTTATTGGTGGCCACCAGTGGGACAGCCTGCAACTTCGAAGCTGCAACCAACCTGAACACCTCTGGCAGTACCATCTACAAGAACCTCGCACTTATTCACACTGACCTATCAGACACCAACATCCTGAGTCCTGTGAGGCAATTGTTCTCGGCTGAAACCAACAATGAAGTATGTTGTGAGAGTGATGGAAGTGAAATGGGCAATAAGGTGTTATGTGCATCGTTGGAAAGTGATTTGAGTTCTCACAATGTAAATACCTCTACTTCTGTAAGTCCATTAAACTTAAATATTATTAAAGACACAAATGTTTTAAATGTTAATGTTAATAATTGTAATGAGGAAAATAATTATGGAGGAAATTTTTTGTTAGTAGAAGATCACAAAATAACTTAAAAGCTAGTTCTAGGCATGTTACAAAAAGCAAAATTAGTTTAACTAAAACTTGTAGGCCTAATATACAATTTAATAGAGCAAATTCAAAAAGTAGACATAATAAAGAATTAAATGACAAAAATAGTGTAATAAGGCTTTTCCACCAAAATGTACAATATTTGTCAACTAGATTAGACCTTCTAGATATTTTTCTCTATGAACTGAAGCCAGATATTGTCGCAATAACTGAACACAAAATGACTGATGACCAACTAGGATTATTAATTGTAGAAAATTATAAAATTGCCTCATTTTTCTCTAGACAATTAGGACAGGGTGGGGGTACTTTAATTTTAGCTCAAAGTAATGTTTGTTTTAAACCGGTGATAATCCCCTCCATTCAAGTACTTTTAACAGAAAAAAATTTTGAATTCTGTTGTGTAGAAATAATAGACTGCAATTTTACATTCTTATTTGGTTGTATTTACCGATCACCCATTAAGGAAAATTTAGAAGAGTTTTTTATTAACCTAGAAATATTATTGGACTTACTCTGTAAAAGGTATGAAAATATAGTTATTGGAGGTGACTTTAATATAAATGTGTTAAAAAAAGATGAATGTTATAGCAAATTTTTAACGATATTGACCACTTTTGGCATGAAATATTTAGTTAATTTCCCTACTCGAGTTGCTGAAAATTCTAAAAGTGGAATTGATAATTTTATCACAAACATGGAGCCCAAAGATTTAAAAATTACAGGTGTAATAACACATATTTCCGACCACGACGGCCAAATACTAGAAATCATGAATAAAACTAATAAAAAGAGAAGTTCAGTTAGAAAACTTATAAGAAAATATAGTGATAACAATACTACAACATTCTGTTCTAATTTAGAAGTAGAATCTTGGATGGAAGTTTATAATCAGTCAACTATTGATACAAAGTATGAGTCTTTTCTGTCTACTTTTAAGTATTATTTTGAAATTAATTTTCCAAAAGTATATGTGACCGAAAAACTTTTCAAACCAAAACACTGGATTAGTAATGAGGTAAAAGCCAAAAAGAATTTTTTAATTAATTTAGAATCTCAGTTCAGAAAATCAAAAGTTGTAAATTTAAAACATATTATTAAAACAAAGAAAAAAGAACTGAAACAAAACATAACTGCTAATAAAAAGAAGTTTTTTGAGAACAAACTTTCAAACTCAAACAATAAAACTAAAACTACTTGGAATTTGCTTAATTCAGAGTTTGGTAAGCAGTCAAATTGTAACAGCAGGAATATGAGACTGATTCATGAGGGTAGCTTAATAGATGATCCTGTGATTATAAGTAATACTTTCAATAGTTTTTTTTGTAAATGCTGTTGAGGAATTAGTTGTACCCAATATTACATCCCAATCACTTAACTACAGTTCGACAAATGACGCCTCAGTAAATCACATTTTTAAGTTTTCGGTTGTGAGTGAAAATGATATCAATAAAATTGTGTTATCTTTTGATAATAAATACTCAACAGGAGCGGACGACATACCAATTACTGTCATCAAGTCGGCCCTAAACTTTATAATAGGCCCATTAACTCATATTGTAAATTACTCACTGATGTCAGGAACATTTCCAAATCAACTCAAAATTGCTAAAGTAATTCCTATATTTAAAAAAGGCAGTTTAGAAGATGTTACCTGTTTTAGACCAGTATCTCTACTTTCAACATTTTCAAAAATTTTAGAAAAGGTAGTATATAATCAGTTTTATAATTATCTAGAGTCTAATAAATTGTTTGACGATCAACAACATGGTTTTCGATCAAATAAATCTACTATCTCAGCCGGTATAGAATTCATCGAATCAGTTATAAATTCCATAGACAAAGGAGACAAAGTTATTGGCATATTTCTAGATCCATCTAGAGCCTTTGACAGTGTTGAACATAATAAATTAATTGATTCACTTTTTTCTTTAGGAATAAAAAATACGGAATTGGAATGGTTCAAATCATATCTTAAGGACAGAAAACAGTTTGTTGAAATTGATCAATTCATTGAACATAAAAATATTACCTATAAAGAAACTTTTAAATCACAGATACTGTCAATGAAATATGGAGTCCCACAGGGATCAATCCTGGGTCCCCTACTGTTCCTCTGCTATTTAAAGGGTCTACCCGGATTAGTTGCAGGTATAAATAAGAACATATGTCTTTATGCTGATGACACAAACTTAAACATCACCGGAAATTCAGAGGATAGTGTCGAGGTAACATCTTTTATTGCTTTATCCCTGATTAAAGAATACTTAGACAGTAAAAACCTGCTTTTGAATTCAAATAAATCCAACTTTGTTGCTTTCTCCACAAAACAAATAAAAAATAAACTAAGTCCGACGATATTTGTTGAGAATGATTTAATTGATCAAGTTCAGGGGACAAAATTTTTGGGATTAATTATTGATGAAAATTTAGCCTGGGATAGACATGTGGATCATGTACTAAAGAAAACTTCTAGTGGCATTTTTGCTCTAAGAAAAATGAAAAAAACTTGTAATTTAGATACCTTAAAAACGATTTACTTTGCGCTAGTTCATTCGCACATAGCTTATGGTATAAGTATATATGGGAACACAACTAAGAAAAACCTGGATAGAATTTTAATACAACAAAAAAGGGCACTTAGAATAATATTAAATTTAAAACAAACTGACTCTGTCAAAAAATATTTTTCAGAACTAAACATATTAACAGTTTTTAGTTTGGTAATTTATGAAACCATTAAATATACATTTTTAAATAACAAAATTGTCATTGGAAATTCTACTCACACTTATAACACCCGATCACACCGCTTTGTTGAAAAGCACAACCTTGAATTTTTTAATAAAAAAACCACTTTTGCAGGAAACAAATTTTTTGACTGTTTACCAAGACAAATTAAATCAGAAAAGAATTGCAATAAATTTCTCAAATTGTTAAAGGAATTTTTGATGAAATCATCTTTATATTCATTGGAAGAATTTAATCATAATTAGGACTTTTTTTAATAATTAATTTATATTTACATTTAAGCGACAAATATTGTATTCACAATGTTATTATAGTAATTTTTTTGACTCTATTCCTTGTATGTGAACTGATGTACATTTTTATTTGGAATAAAGAAGTTTTGAATTTGAATTTGAAAGAGAATTATTTTCTTTACTTCTTCTTTATTGGTTGGCCTAAAACTGCACAATGCAACTGCCTTATTTTGATCCTGTTTTACCAATTCATGGACTCCCCTGACATTAGCTTTTTGTACATTAATATTTAAAGCTGTTTCAGAAAAGAAATCATTAAAAAATGATGCAATAGAAGAAGGGTTAAATATTTCCTGATCATTACTGTCTTTAAGGATTATTTTAGTTTCAGTTTGATGATCTCTATTTCCAAGCTCTTTGTTTACAATTTGCCAAGCCGCTTTTGACTTATTATCTGCTTTATTTATATATTGACTATTTGACATTATTTTGGCACATCTTACTACTTTCCTAAATATTTTTTTATAAGATTTAACATATTTCAAAAATTCCTTATTTTTAGTGCTTTTAGCTTCCTTGTGTAACTCACGTTTCCTTTTGCTAGATACTTTAATCCCCTGTGTAACCCAATTTAAAACAACAGGCTTAGCTTTAGGAGTTCTTTTAAAAACTTTAGGGGGGAAAACAGGATTAAATATCATTACAAAACTGTTCAAAAAGTTTGTGTAGTTGTCATCAGGGTTAAGAATGGGATTGAACCTAAAACTATTGTAATTTTCTAAGGAATTTAAAAAATAATTTATTTTGTCATTTGAAAAAATTCATTTACTAAAATTAATTGTATTATTTTTTGAGGCATTATGATTTGTTGAATTAGGGAGATTTATAAAAATTGCATTATGATCAGATAGGCCTAACTCAAGATTTAGTTTACAATTAATATTATATTTCCTTTGAGTAATTATGTTGTCTATGCAGGTCTGAGAGTTTTTTGTTATTCTTGTAGGCTCATCAAACTGTAACCAAAATCCATTGCATTCAACTATTTCCTTAAACTTACATGAACTAACACTATTTTCTAACAAATTTATATTAAAATCACCATAAATACAGACAGACTTATCTTTTACAACTTTATGTAAGCTTAAGAGAAACTTTTCAAACTTACTAAGAAACAATTTACTAACTTTATAATTAGGAATTGTATAAATAGATATTACAATAAGATTGAAATCTATAAGTTCCACCGCTGAACATTCAAAAATAAAATCCTCGTTTAAACTTGAAAAATCATTTCTACATACATATTTACATCTCTGCTCAACCATAATACAGGAACCACCTCTTTTTCCATTTTCCCTAACATAGAAATTGGCTAAAATAAAATTATTAATTGTTTTAAGTAAGTGGATGGAGTCACAGTCTAGCCAGTGTTCATTAAATGAAATTACTTTTACTTTAGATTTAAAATCTGACAGAATTAAATTAAGTTCGGAAATTTTGTCTGGATTTATACCTTGTAAATTATAGTGCATAATTAAGTTACTATTTGTAGTCGGATAGACAACTTTAGAAACCCTATTTGAACATTTTTGTTTATTTAGCCTTCCAAACACATTTTTTTGTCTTTTAACATCTCCTATACTTGCAGAAAGGGTATCTTTGTCAGAAGTGCTCAGTTTAAATCTAACTTAGAAGCAATCTTCACTATACGTCTCAACTCAGACAACCAGCCGTCTCCTTGCCGGCTCAAAATTATCGTACGCTTACTGCTTAATATCGTATCCTCGTTTAGCAACTTAAAGGACCAGGGAACCGACACAATGAAATAGTCGAAGGTACCAACACTAAATAGCTTTGAATAAGCTGGAATTTCTAGCCGAGCTTATGATACGAGAGGTCTTATCGGGAAGATAATTGTTGCGATCAATTTTTGGACACGTTAAATCGGAAGAGCGTGTCCTTCCCACGAAAAACATACACAAAACATTATCCCTGAAGTGATAAGGAAAGGACGTTGACAGGTGAAAGGAAATAATATCTCCAATTAGATGGAATTCGGAAAGTTTCTGCTATATATAGTTGACCTTGAAGAACCACAAAGTATACATCAGTCTTTTGTTTGGTCATGGATTTTCTCTTGAACGGCAAGAAATAAAAGTTTATTTTTTGTCACAATAGATTTAAAAAAATTAGACAAAAAGTATGAGCCATCATATGTGGTTGTAGGACAAATTGTTTGGATTTTCGCATTTCGTAGTTGGGAAAAGACGAACGCACGCACGCACGCAGATAACACCGGACTGGCGGACAGGCTAATTGATGAGTAAACAAACCCCCCCCCCCACTTCCCCTTTCCCACTGATAAGGAGAGTGAGAAAGCTGTTTTTTCTAGCTCTCCCCCCCCTTTTCTTTCCTCCCTTCATCTACTCTGGTAATTTATGGTTTCTGCCTGCTCTTCCATATTCTTAAACCAAATATTACTTTCTTCATAGAAGTTTTATAGTGAAACTAATTTTATGATGAAAATAAATTATTGTTGATTATTGTTGTTATAAAATATAAATACAATTTCATTGATAAATTCTGAAATAATAAGTTTAGTCATGAATATGAATATCTATTGACTGTATTGGTTATTGTATATTGTATTTGGTGCATTACAATGTTTTACAAAATTTTAATTATATATTATAACATTATTAAAATTTTAGCTTAAAAAATGCATTTGTATCATAAATACAATGATTTGTAAAGAATGTCTTCATTTACTTTTTAAATTGGTCTTTTAATTAATATTAATCTTTAATTTAAATTTTTTTTCTTTTAATTAATAGAAATCTTTTAATTTTTTTTATATTTGATGGTAACTTATTATAAAGTTTTATATTTGTGTATGTAATTGTTCTTTGTGTTTTAGAGTACAGTTAACTCGCGATAATCCGCGAGCGGATTATCCGCGCGTGCTTCGAAAAGCTAGAAAATACTTATTTATAAAAAAATTAGACTGAACTGGCAAGATTTTTCGTACAAAACGCGCGCAGGCTTTCGTCGTCTACTGCGACGCGAAGACGATTTTCGTCTACCGCGACGCGATGACGATTTTTGTCAACTGCGATGTGGTAACAATATTTGTCTATTGCGACAATGGTATTCGTCTACCGCGACGACTACCACAACGACGATACTCGTCTAGCGCATCGACGAACTTTGCCTACCGCGACGTCCATATTCGTATAACCCAACGACGATATTTTTTCCAACCGCGTCGACGATACTCGTCTACCGTGACAATGTTCTCTTTCTACCAAGACGACGATTTTCGTCTACTGCGATGTGACAACAATATGAGTCTACAGCGACAATGATATTTGTCTACCACGACGACGATATTCATTTACCGCGACGTCCATATTCGTCTATTGTGACGCGATACTCGCCTACCGCGACGTTATAGGATATCCCCCCTGAAATTAAATCTGGGTTCGCCCCTGGCTGTATTGAATAAATTGATTTTTAATGTTGAAATTGTTTTTCTCTTTTATTCTCGCTCATTTTCAACACTTGCGGATTATCCGCAATTTTCGTTATCCACGGTAGTCGCGCCACCCAATCCCGCGGTTAATCGGGAGTTTACTGTATCTTGTTCGTTGTCTAACTTCAATTCATCTATACTTCTTGTCCCATGGTCATGTATAGTTATTTTCTTCATGCAAACTGTAATTTTTTCTTGTATGTATATAAGTAAGTAATGTGAATGTTATGTTAGAGTTTTACTTCGTAACTGCTTGGTAGGCCCATCAAAATTTAATGAAATCAATGTTTTTCTGACAAATGATATCCGAACCCGACCAGAATTTTAACTAAAATACCCGAACCCGACCCGAATTTTTTTTCAACTTACATACCCGAACCTGACCCGACCCGAATTTTTATTCCACTTATAATATCCAAACCCGACCCGACCCGAAAATTGATGGTAATCTACTACCCGACCCGAACCCGACCCGGCTTGAAAAATCACTACCCGCAGACCTCTATTGTTCAGCTAAGATTTTATTTAATTAGGTGAGACCTTTAAATTTCACTTCAAAAGGTTAACTTTATTAATAACGGTGAGTTAAAGCCATACAATTTCTTCTGATTGTAGGTGAGTTTCTCACAAATATAAATAAAATTAAAATGCACCATTTGGGCATGGGCCTCCTAGTAACTTATTATATTCAGTAACTTAAAAAAAATATTGTTATTATTTATTTAAAAACTAAACAAACCTCAAAGTTCATAGATATTGGCGGTCTCGTCCACTTCTTCTTGGTGTCAGTTTCAAGAAGTTCAATTTCTGCGCTCAGTTGGGTCTCCTTCATTCCAGCCATCCTCTTGATTCTATACAAATTTATAACAATCAAACACTAAGAATTTGAGGGCTATGCCATGCAGTTTTATTTATAACCAAACACAATCATTAAATATTGCTGTGAATGAAAACAAGATATAACTGTTAAGTATATAAAAATAACCCCATGAGTCAAAGCTTATGAAAAAAACTAAGAGTATGTGTAATGATCATCCAGTTAAAATTAACAGTAATTAAATTTCAATTATCAGTAAAAACTTCTTTATTATTTTTGTGACTGTTTTTTATTTTTTATTAATTTGTTACCTCTTCTAATCAAGGTTCACAGAATTTTTTAATTTTTTTTACTATACTCACTCATGTTAAGTACTGTCAATGTTAATCTCAAAGTGTAGTTTTTTCTTTATTAATTAATGTTAAAAGTTATTGTTTTGAGTTCCAACAGGAGGCAGGGCCGCCGACAGACTTTAGGAGGCCCGGGGCAAAGTTTGGGCGTGAGGCCCCTCAATAGATAAAAATCGTAGACAAAAAACGGTTGTCTCTTGAAAAGCTAAAATCGTAGATTCTGCTGACTAACAAAGTTTTCTTCTTTTGTTCTAAAAATGTTGAATATTATCTTCATTTATTAAAAACTAAACAATTTCATCGTAGGCCTGTAGTAAACATTAGATTTGTTAATTTATTTAAATTTAGAACAGAAACTGTAAAATTAGGTAAATTATTTTTAATATGCCAAATGAATCTTTTGGTTAGAAACACCAGACTAAACAATGTTTGTAAGAAGCCTGTTCTTGGGGTTAAAAAGAATTATAGAAACAGTTCTAAGTTATTGAGGACTACCTAATTAAACCCCTTTATTGGTGTTTCTTTTATTAATTAACTCCTATATTTCCATAAGACCTGTGTGACGTCATTTGGAGACAATTTATCCGGTTGTATTCCAAGATATGAAGAGAAGAAGAGAAGAGAATAATAATAACTAGTGGCTTGAAGGGGCTACAAGCCCCTAATGAAGGAAAATTCAAACAATCCTTATTTATTATAGTACAAAATACCTTCATAACAAACTGAATCTACTTTATATTGATATCTAGCCTACCACATGGTTTTCAATCAAGAATCAGCATCACATGTTTAATGTAAACAAAACATACGTGTTTGGATCCCAATGCTTTTTAAATGGCAAATATTTTACGTTATTTCTCGTTTTCTGGTGAATTTCGAGCAATTTCATTATTTTTCCCGCCATCACGGAATAGAGACCTTTAATTTGAGCCCTCTCCCATCTTTCTACGACTTGTCTGACGCCCACAATTTTGACGCAAAGAGTCGCCTTACGAAATTAAATATATGATAGTACACATAGGTTACCTCAGTCAAAAATGTAAACAAATCCTAACGTCTTCTGTAGACCGGAAACCTAATAATCTCCAGCTGGAAAAAAGTGATTACTCTTGACCAATCAGAGGAAGCAGATTACTATTGCCTCATTTGAGGCTATATTTTACCCTTATATGCTAATAGAGCTGTCTAGATCCGGATATGGGTCTATCATTGACGTCACAGGCTTGGATCCACAGGTCATATAGGAGATGGAATAAGACAACCTGACAGTAAATATCAGACTGTGGATTCTCTTCTAATCTACAGACCTTGGTGTTGTATCCTAGCTATAGCATGTTTATTGGATGAAAGTAAAGCCTAAATCAGAGGTGCCAGTAATAAAAACTTTCTGATTAGCCAAGATATTTTATCGTACCAGCTGGAGGCTTCAGTCAAGCTGCATTCTTCTAGTAGCTGATGACGTCACGATTTACTTAAATTTTTGAATGAGGAAAACTGCATTTCATTGGATCATGGTTCGTACGTAGCTAAACTGAAACTAAGAGGAGAAACGAAGATGAAGAAGTTACTCCTCTCTGGAAAACAAGTCATGTCACGTAAATGTTGTAGCTACTATTCTTTGTAAAATACAGTATACTCCGTTTAGTTGTAGCTAGGAATCCTTTTCCTTGGTCCATCGTACAACGTACAACGTTTTGTGAGGATTTTTTGGGGACAGCAGCTATTTGGACCAGGGACAGGGGCCTAGTTTAGTACGGATTTAGTTATGTGTGGTCTGGCGCAGGCCCAACCCGGGCCTAATCTCGGGGGCCCCTAACGAAACGTCAGAGAACCAAATGAAACTGTATCAAAATAAGACAAATATAGGGCATTTTAGTTAGTTAATACAGATTTTAAGACTATAATTTTTATGTAATTTCTAATATTTCATTTCATATTGGTCTTCTTTATTTAGATATCCTAATTTTTAATAATCCACAAAAAATATACTCTGCTCAAAATGTGGCCCCCTTCCTTTTTTGGCCCGGGGCAATCTGCCCCCTTTGCCCCCCCCTCTCGGCGGCCCTGACAGGAAGACTGCCCCAAACCCCAGATGGACAGTTTTTGTGGGGACGATTCCATTTATTTTTACCATGTCTATTCTGGTGATCTACGTCTCAATGGTAATCTAATTTAATCAATTTTTTTTCACTCAGAGAACGAATCTTTGAAATCTATGACAAATATAAGTTGGAAATGTTTGGCCTATTTATTTCATAGTATTTTCCGTAATCTTTATTCTATATTACTTTTTTATAAAAATAATAAAAAAAATCTATAAAACTTGTTTGAATATTGTATTTTCAACAAAAATCTAAATCTGGGGAGGCCCAGGCCCCCCCTTGCCCATACTGACGGATGCATATGAAAACTAAATTGAATGTGGTTGAGGTTTGTTTTTGCTTGATTTGTATGATTATAAAACAAATTACAATTTTATAAAACTACGGAGCTATGATGTATATACACATACAGTTAACTTTATAAAAGCTGTGCAGCATCAGACAGCGTTAAAGGGAACTCACTTCCAGACGATAGCATTCTCGGAGGCCTTGTACTTGGCCTTGCCCTTGAGGCAGATGAGTTGGACCCCGGAGGTGTTCAGGGGGGTCGGGATCTTCACCTCCATCTTCTGTCCCAGCAGTGACGGTTTGAAGTTGCTTTTCAACACCACCTGTGACAAACCCATCAGTTATCAGGTAAGCGGATGGAGTGTTGAGGTCCAAAGCAGCTTGTTCAACTGCATTGTGAAAATCAAACTTTTTAGTTTTGTTATGTTTTAACACTAATACAATTTGCTAATAAGTCTTTATAGCGGATTTAAGATTTATTTAAAAATTCCTTCAAATCAGAATGTTCATTACCTTGACTTCCATTCTTGTGCGACCAACTTCTCGTACCAAAGGGATCACTCGGAAAGGCAGTGAAATGTCCTTGGTTGTGCGGTATCTATAAAGCACAATAAACCACATGAATTATCAAGGCAAAAAATTTCAGGTTGGACAGCGCCGTAGCTTAGTTGGTAGCGTTCTGAGTTCTCACTCAGCCGGCCTGGGTTCAACTCCCGGCCGCGGCTCTAAGCAATTTTATCATACGGAAAGCGCTGTGACATGAGGTACCTTCGTCAAGAAGATCTCATGGTTCGTTAAGAACCTTGGGATTTGATGGAGAGTGAAGGCCTGGTAACCCTTCTAAGGTAAGGGCGGAGGGTGCACAATAAGCTAATTCTGCTGTGTTGCAACACCATGGTCAAGTGAAGCCATGGCCCTCTTTAAAAAAAAGGCAAAAAATCAAACATTTAATCTAAATTTTTATCTAAGATAATTAAAAAAAAATTAGGATCAAAACTATTTTCCAATCAATTAATGCCTGTAATGCATGTAATAATTGATCAGAATGCAGTACCAGCAGTGTATTTTAAAATATATTAAAGATACATTCACTCACTTTGCTATATATTACTAATCTATAATTCATTTACAAGCTTATAAAGCCAACAGAACCACATCAGAGCTTACCTCATGAGTTCAAATTCACCATCAGGAGGAATGAAGCTGATGGAATGTTCGGTTTCAAACTTGGACAATTTGACACACTGATGGAACTGGCAGTCATCAATGACGACCACAGGCTTGCCGGAGCGAGCGGGGTCCTCCCCTCCCCCCGCCACACTCAGCCCTCCTCCTCCCTATAACACATGGTCAACTTCAATTCCATTTCACAGCTCCAATATCAATATCAATTTCATTTTATTTTTCAGTTTAAAATTATTTAAAGCTTTTCCTTCTATTATCAGATATAACTAAATCTAAGTAGAAGTGATATTGTAACCAGATAAACTTACTCGGGTAGTATGTTAGATTTAAGTCAGATAAAGATTTAAATTCAACTAAGTCTAAAATAAAATATTTAATTTGAGAAAGTAAAGGTGATGCTCGATGTTTAGTAATTCAAATATCACAACAAAGTAATTAGAGTTCCGGCCAAATCATTAGGCGGGTGAGTGAGTGCGCTGCAGGCGTTCAAAATATGTTTTTGGCCAATTATTTACCCATCTGAAGTTATAGACAGTTATGCTCTTTATTTATGTTCTCCAAATCAGCTGAGTAAGTTCTCCGAACATACCCAAGTAAATGTGCTTCTATCTGTTGGAAATATGTTCAACTACTTAACTGTGTAGAGGAGCCTTTAACATCAAGTCATTTATACAGCTGGAGTTTCCATTTTTCACCACCCGCCTAATGATTTGGCCGGAACTTTAAATATTTTTAACACATGTTAGAAGTTGATTCACTCACCTTTCCTTTAGCTTCCATTACAATCTTGTCATTGATGCCAAACTTGCACTCAGGCATGCCCGAGAGGTAGGACTTCATTACCACTTTGCCTGCCACATGAGCGGATAAAACTTGTCCTGGAAAAGAAATATATGATTCTAACCTTAAAAGGTAGAACCTACAGGGTTGAATCCTAGATCATTTTATTTTAATAGGCTGTGGCAGGCACTAAAGATAAAATAATTAAACCGAAAAAAATTTCACAAATGGAAATATAAATTTCATTATTGAATAGCCTCTGGATTATTAAATATTAGCTAAAATGGTTTAAATTACCTTGCTTCTATCAAGTAATCCTTGCTTTGGTATTCACACTACCACGGTTTTGAACCTTTCATAGGTTCATTTTCAAGTGCTACAAAAACTAAGCAGTCATCTTCGAATGAGGATGAAGTTGTCAAACATTCTAAAATATCTTTAAAACACAAAAAGACACAGAAACATTGAGCACGGGACACAAAAAACACTTAACTGGCCAGTATTTACAACTAATTACGGACTCTATTATAAATAATCATTATTTATAATAGAGCTATGGCAATATCAGGTGATGGGGGTTTTCGGACCAGACGTGATAAGGATATACAGGTTATTACGTCATCTAACGACGAAAATCAGCAGTCCGGCAGTCATGACTCATCACCCGCCGGTTCTACATGCGTCCGTAATTAGTTGTAAATACTGGCCAGTTAAGTGTTTTTCGTGTCCCGTGCTCAATGTTTCTGTGTCTTTTTGTGTTTTAAAGATATTTTAGAATGTTTGACAACTTCATCCTCATTCGAATATGACTGCTTAGTTTTTGTAGCACTTGAAAATGAACCTATGAAAGGTTAGAAACCGTGGTAGTGTGAATACCAAAGCAAGGATTACTTGACAGAAGCAAGGTAATTTAAGCCATTTTAGGAAATGTAAAACAACCAAAAAGTAAAATTTTAATAGGCCTAGATATATTTTAATATTAGAGTTTTCCAATCAACGTTGGCTGTTACTTTTAACTTATATATTATATAGGGTCCTGGCTGAAATTCCTATAATATAACGTTTTAATGCATCATTCCATACCATCCCCTGATCTGCTTATGTATTTGTCTCTTCAGAACAATTTTATAACCACAATCGGATCAAAAATACAAATGAATACAAATCAAACAATGCAAATTTAGGGAGCAGACACTAGACATTTTCCAAAATAGTATATTTTAGCGAATTTCCCACATAGGGAAGAAGCTATTACCGTAGGTCTCATATTAAAACCTAAGCCCTAAGCCCGAGACCATGATAACTTTTTGTTTTGGGGCCACCAGAAGCAAAAAACACCATTCGTTCCATGGTGACCGATGGTTCCGATGGGACCATCGGAAGGGGGGGTAAAGGGGGATACACCCCCCCAAAAATGGATTTTTTGAGTTTTTTACAAAGAAAAATAAAATTAATCAAATTTTCGTTAGCACCATTGAATTCAGCTCAAAAAAAACAAACAATTTAGTATTTTGAATCATTGCTCTATGTCCATTGGTTACCGAGATATTGAAAGTGGTAAACACAGTACGTTGTCCTAATGTTAATCTTATGGGGAATAAGTAAAATTCTATATCTCACTTATTTCTCAACATATCTTAATAAAACTTGGTTTGTGGCTTCATCTAGATGAGATCTAATGAATAATAAGTTAGTCTAAAATCCCCGAAATTTCCATTTTTGTGGCAGCAAACCTGCATACTCATTCATCATGTTATCCTTATGGGAAATCAAAAAATGCTATATCTTCCTTATTTTTTTACATTTCTTGATGAAACTTTGTGTATGGCTTCTTCTAGTTAAGATTACTAAATAATGAATTAAAACCAACCAGTTTTAATGTACCTGTTGCAACAAACCTGCGTACTCATTCCCCATGTTATTCTTATGGAGATTACAAAAACATGTCAAAGTTCGCTATGTTGGATTGAATTATGCTCTTTTGCATTAGAAATTGGCTGAGTATGCAGGTCTGCTGCAACAGGGGTATTTAGCTTGTAATAGGTGGCACTAAATATACAAGGAGGGTGAGATTGGACAGGATTATCTTGATCTGCATGAAGCTTTATGCCAAATGGCAGCTCGAAGGGTGCTTTTAGACATGAGTGAGACAAGAGACAACTTTTAGCAATGCAATAAAAATCAGGTTTTGTATTAAAACTCCCAATTCACAACCGAATAATCCTCTTATGGATGCTAATCCATACCTAATACGTATCCTAATCCATGACTAAATATTCATTAGGCTTAAGTATTTTTTTTTTTATTTAATGTTGATACCTTGAGGAGACATGAGAAGGTTGACATACTCCAACACGTCGAGGAAGAGTTCGTTGCGGCGGTACTTGATCCCCTCGCGCCGCCAGCCGATCTGCCCGGTCACCTGGGACGTGATCTGCGCCTGCTCCTCCTTGCTCTGCGACTTCACCCCCTGCTGGGTGATGAAGATCTTCAGCACTCCGGTGTCCGAGTTCTGCGGGTACCCAAAGTCGAGGATTTCTGCAAAAAGCAGTCAGCATTAATAAATCAAATAAAATCAAATAATTCTTTATTTACAGATTAAATTATACATGCAGCGTTATAATAACAAAAATTAAAAAACCTCACATGGGTCAAAGACCTGTGCATGTGGCGAGTTCAAATCCATTGCTGCGTTTATATTACATAAAGAAACAAAAGAGAATATATATATATATATATATATATATATAAGAAGTAAAATGAACGATGGTTATAAAATCTTTAATTATTAAGATTTATTTCTTGATCAGCCGCTGATAAGGTGTAACATAAATTAGGTAAGATTTCATGCAATGGAGAAAATAAATATTAATTTGATTTTATGAAACTACGTGAGGCAAGGGTTTTCAGTATGTGAAAGTGGAATTGCGTCAAGGTCAAGAGGGATATTCTGGGCCTATAGGATATAAGATAAGATAAGGTAAAGTAAACTAAGAACTAAGTATAAATTGCTTTTGCACACAGTGCCAAATGGAAAGGATTTGTCATGGTGAACCTCTTACTCATTTAAGGTATACGAGGGTGAATCACAATACCACTGAAACGAGTGTTGAAGGAGAATCTCATGGACCATGAAGGTCCTGGCCTAATAAGGTTTGAGACACATAGTTTGGCCCATGTAACTTATAGTATAGTGTAATATACCGTAGACTGTGACAGGGAAGCACAAAAAACATTATTTATTGAGTTTCAACAATATACGCTATCAAACCATCTTATATTTATAATGCGAGTACTATTTTCAGGCACGACCCTAACTTTGCCGCCCTGGGCGAGATCGGCGACCCCCCCCCCCATATACCAATGGTTCACTCCCGGGTTCCACCCCTTCCTTGAGCGATCGCCGAAGTACAGTGTCTGCAACACAGTGTCTCCCTAAACTCTTAAATTATTATGTACTAGGGGTTCCAAGTGTAAATTGTACGTTTTAAAATTATTTTCATTTCATAAGCTGGTTCATGTTTACAGTTTCAGAGATCTATTTTGTTGTTGTTTATAATCTGACTTTAAAATTTACCCGAAGGTAATCAGCTGTTAAGTTACAGTTGACATTTAAAACTCTCATAATTAAGGTGCCCAGACATCCCGTTTTGAACGGGACAGTCCCGTTTTTTAGCGACGGGTCCCGTTGTCCCGACGAACTCTCTCGGGACGCCCATTTGTCCCGTTTTGGCGTTATTGGTAAGAAAAAACATTTAAAAAATATGACGTTTTAATGTTTAAAAAAGTTTTAAATAATTTTTTTGTTCTTTCGTGGTTTCATAGTAACTTAAAATGATTCTAAGAAATATTATTTACATTAAAATACCTTCATAATAATTTCCTGTAATTTTTTAGCCATTTTCGGCGTTGCTCGTACACAATCCGATGATCCGTAATCCGTCAGCCATTTCCGACGTTGCTCGAGCACGATCGGGTGATCGGGTGATCGGGTGATGCTTGTATTTTTCATTTAGTGTTATACAGATGTGTTAAACTATTATTTCACTAGGCCTATTTAGATTTGATTTATGTTCATAGATCCTTCATATAGTATAGTCTGTCAGAGTATTATACCATGTATTATCTAAGATTAATTTCTGTGTATTTGTTGTTTTATTAATACATTTATGATTTTTTCGTTCTTTGATACATAAATTATTATTATACGTGAATTAATTTTGGCTATCATTTTTATAGCAACATATAAATATTTATAATAGCTTCCATATAAATATATTTTGCTAATTTATATATGAACACACAGTTGTACAAATTTGTAGGATATTGCCAACTTATTTCCTACTGGTTTTAAAATAGTCAAGAATTAAAAATGGTTAAGATGACCTAGAGTATTGCACAAATTTACAATCTGAAAGTGTCTAAAAACCCACCAAAATGCCCCAAATTTTTCAAAATGTTTCAAAATTGTGGGGGGCATTCCATACCCCCCACACCCCCCAGAGGTCGGCGTCCCGTTTTGGCTGTTCCAAAATCTGGTCACCTTACTTATAATGAAAGTTGGTCAACATTTTAAAGCGCCCTCTAGTAATAATAATAATAATAATAATAATAATAATAATAATAATCTATATATTAAAAAAATTTGGTTTTTCTTTTCCGAGTCCGTTCCGCTCTTCTATTCAACCGATTTTCATAATTGAGGTCTTAAATTAAAGGTATGCACGTACAGATTTGCCATCAAGCAACCGCATTCATTTATCTGCCGTATTACTTGAGTTATGCACAAAAGAAATTTCCTCCCTGTACATTCCTTATGGGAGTTAAATATGGTTTTCCTTTTCCGAGTTCGTTTGGCTCTTCTACTGAACCGATTTTCGTAATTGAGGTCTTAAATTAAAGGTATGCACGCACAGATTTGCCATCAAGCATCGGCATTTATTTATCTACTCTATTACTCGACCAAAAAACATAAATTTGATTATTTCCCGGATTTTGAATCCAATTAAAGATATATTTCCCCAGTTCTAATTACGTAATTCTGTATGTTTTGGTCTAAGAACCTTCAGTGAAATACCAGCTTTCATTTCAGCTATCGATTATTAAGATCGGACGTACCTGAAGCACTCTGCTGAATTCCGAACAACACAAAAAAATTTGTTTTTCTTTTCCGAGTCTGTTCGGCACTTCTACTCGACCGATTTTCATAAATGAGGTCTTAAATTAAAGGTATGCACGCGCAGATTTTCCATCAAGCATCCGCATTCATTTATCAACTGTATTACCCGACCAAAAAACATAAATTCGATTATTTCCCAAATTTGGAATTCAATTAAAGATATATTTCCCCAGTTCTAATTAAGTTATTCTGTATGTTTTAGTCTAAGAACCTTCAGTGAAATACCAGCTTTCATTTGAGCTATTGATTATTATGATTGGACGTACCTGAAGCACTCTGCTGAATTCCGAACAACACAAATCTGACATATAAAAATTAGGTTTTTCTTTTCCAAGTTCGTTTATGGTCTGATCTTAGTGAAATTTGGTACAGACGTGTAAAGTGGCAATCAATCGGAAGAGGTCCTGAACCAGCCCAATCGGACCACTGGAAGCGGGGGTAAAGGGGGATAAACTCCCCCAAAAATGGGTTTTTTGAGTTTTTTTACATAAAAAAATAAAATTTTTGTTTGCACCATTTAATTCAGCTCGAAAAAACAAACAATTAAGAATCATGAATCACTGCTCTATGTCCATTGGTTACCGAGTTATTGAAAGTGGTAAACACAGTACGTTGTCCCAATGTTAACCTTATGAGAAATAAGTAAAATTCTATATCTCGCTTATTTCTCAACATATCTGGATAAAACTTGGTTTGTGGCTTCATCTAGATGAGATCTAATGTATTATGGTTTAAAATACCCGATATTTCCATTTTCGTGGCAGCAAACCTGCATACTCATTTCCCATGTTATTTTTATGGGGCTTACAAAAACACGTCAAATCTCACTATGTTGGCTTGAACTTTGTTCTTTTGCATTTCCTGAGTATGCAGGTCTGCAACGGGGGTATTTTAGCATGGTAATAGTTAGTTTGAAAAGCCTTATGTGCGGGGTTTTCATGTCGCTGTCCCGAAAACTTGAGTACAGAATATCTCAATATATTCCTTTTTTTTCCTTCGTGAAACAAATTACCCCCAATTTGGTATTAAATCCTGGTATAATTGGTTTTCTGAAATTCCAACATAACCGGGCCCAGTTACATGTACCTCTTTTTCAAATTAGGCAAGTGTCGGGCAAGTATCATTGAAGTTGTGAAGCTGCATTGCATGTAACATTAATTTTGTGAATGAAGAATTATTTGATTCCAGTTGATTTTGTGTCTTGGTACCAAAACTTACTGCTGCGGAGTAGCGTGGGTCCTCTAGTAATAATAAATAAATCAAAGGCTAGGGGGGCCCCAAACGAAATATCCTTTTTAATTACCCGTCCGCAGTGCGCTGGATCATAAGCTTTAGAATGACACCACAATCGTGAAAATCGGTTGAGTAGTTCGAGAGAAAAGGGACAAAACAGAGAAAATCCTTATGGAATTTGTAGACGGTACATGTATATATTATGCTTGTCACATGATATAATAATCATGTGTTTAGTTGTTATTGTTTTGTTTTTAATATTGTAAACAAGTTACTTAAGTTTTTGAATAAAATGGTATTTGTTCATAAAGGATTTTTATAATAATTTAGTAGTATAAAGATATCATGGCGCAGTCAAATGATTATTAACAGTGTTAGATTTTACAAAAATAAATAAAAATAAAAAAATGGAGTACAATAAACCAGCAACATTAGATGTCACTGGGGACATAGCCAACAATTTTACCAACTTTAAAGAGGAAGTGAAGATATATTTAGTAGCCACAGAAACTGAAAAGAAATCACGTGAAGTGCAAGTTGCAAGACTAAAAAATTTATTAGGCTCTGATGGTTTAAAGCTATACAATAGTTTGAAAGATGGCTCTGAAGATAGAGAAACCATCAATTCAATCCTTGATATCCTGGAAAAACATTGCATACCAAAACGAAACCTTAATATGGTTATTTATAAGCTGTTTTCAAGGAGACAGCATCCTGAAGAATCGTTCGAACAATTTTATGCTGATCTGAGGAGACTGATAAGACCGTGTGAATTTGGAGAGCAAGAGGAGAAAATTATGAAAGCGCTCATCGCTCTGGGGATAAACTCAAGAGAAATGCAACAAAAGCTTCTCCGTGAAGACACAAGTCTTGAGAAGGTAATAAATTTTTGTAAGTCGTTCGAGCTTGCAGACAAAAACATGGAACTTTTACGCAGAGGAATTGAAAAAAAGAATACCATCGATGTGATTAAGCAGAAGTCTTCTATCGTTACAGATAAGTTAAATAAAACTAGTTTTAATGAAAACCCTAAGAGACCACAACAGTTTGACAGTAAAAATAAATGTTTTAGGTGTGGTAGGGAACACTCAGGAGCTTGCCCAGCTATGGGTAAAACTTGCAA
Organism: Flexamia atlantica; assembly: GCA_035578135.1. NCBI lineage: Eukaryota > Metazoa > Arthropoda > Insecta > Hemiptera > Cicadellidae > Flexamia > Flexamia atlantica. Next base: position 44,851,085 of record JAQJVK010000005.1, on the reverse strand, counting down.
CTATTGTTCAAAGCCTAATCATTTTTCCAACATGTGTAGGCTAAAACGTTATCATCAGACTAGTAACGTTAGCTGTCTAGAAGATCAAAATAAAGCTGAAGAGGATTATGGTACCTTTCGAGTATCTGATAAGTCTGGTGACTGTGATGATAATCAAATCAATAGTCTTTATATTGTGAACTCTCTTGGTAAGAAACCTATCTGGTGCAAAGAGCTTTCTGTAAATGGGCATAAAATAAAACTAAAGCTTGATAGCGGGGCTGATGTTAACATATTACCTCTTCATATGCTTCAAAAATGTGGTATCTCGCATAAGTCACTGGAGAAATGTAATATACAATTAGAAGCTTATGGTGGATTTAAGATTAGACCTGTAGGTTCTGTGACAGTACAGATTGAAACTGATTCCAAAATATCCCTTGCACAGTTCTTAGTTGTAAATAATCATACAGCTATTCCAATTTTAGGATTGCAATCATGTGTTGACCTGAATTTGATTAAACGATTAGATACTGTAGATCGTAGTGGTAGTGCCAGTAATAAGATAGAAAAAGATAAACAAGTTATCTTTGAGAATCACAAGGACGTTTTCAATGGACTTGGTTGCTTTCCCGATATATGTAAAATTAAACTGAAAGAAAATGCAACTCCATCTGTAAGTCCTGCTAGGCGTATTCCATTTAAAATTAGAGAAAAGTTTCGGGAAACATTAGAGTCATTACAAATGAAAGGTATAATTGCTCCAGTTGAGGAGCCTGTAGATTGGATCAACAATGTTGTAGTTGTAGAAAAACCAGACGGTTCGCTTAGAATTTGTATTGACCCTATAGAACTAAACAAATACATAGTTAGGGAACGATATGTAATTCCAACCATAGAAGAATTGTCCCAGAATCTATCTCACAAGAAAGTATTTACTGTATTAGACATTAAAGATGCTTTTTATCACATTGCCCTTGATGATGAGTCAAGTAAATTGTGCTCATTTAGTACAGTATTCGGTACATTTAGATTTTTGCGAGCTCCATTTGGTTTGTCATGTTTACCTGAACTATTTCAAAGACTTGTGCACAAATACTTTGGGGACATAAAAGGTGTTTCCCTTTACTTTGATGACCTTTGTATTGCTAGCGACTCCAAGGAAGAAAATGATAACATTTTAAGAGAAGTATTAGAGAGAGCAAAACGTTTCAATGTGAAGTTTAACTTTGCAAAGTTTCAGTATTGTCTTCCTGAAATAAAATATGTAGGAGTCATTTTCTGTGAAAAAGGAATGCTCCCTGACCCAGAAAAAATTAAAACAATCAAAAATCTGGAAAGTCCTAAGAACAAACAAGACTTACAACGCATGTTAGGAATGGTTAACTACCTGAGACATTTCATACCAAACATGTCAGATCTAGTATCACCTTTACGAAAACTTTTGAGAAAAGATATTGCTTGGCAGTGGAACGATACACATGACCAAGTCTTCCAAAAACTAAAACAAATGTTGTGTAGTCCTCAAGTATTGGCTTCATTTGATCCACAATCTCCAATCGAAATTCAATGTGATGCATCTAGGGATTCAGTTGGGTTCTGCTTGCTTCAAAAAAGAAAGCCACTGTATTTCGGATCCAGGTCTATGACAACAACTGAAGAATCCTACGCTCAAGTCGAAAAGGAACTGTTAGCGATTTGTTTTGCTGTACAAAAACTACATAACTATATCTATGGTCATGAATCTGTAACAGTATTCACTGATCATTTACCATTAGTTTCTCTGATGTCTAAACCAATGGACAAAATACTAAACAATCGATTGAAGAGGCTCAAGCTTAAGCTCATTGACTACAACCTAAATGTAAAATATTTGCCTGGGAAATATATGTTTATTGCTGATTTTATGTCCCGTACTGGATTGAAAACTGAACCTAAAGAAGATAAAACGATGAAAGACTTCATTCATACACTAGGTTCCAATGATGTACATCTAAGTGAACCAATACAAAAGAAATTTCAAGAGAAAACCAAGCTAGACGAAACTTTAAAAGAAGTTATTTCGTATTTTCATAGTGGATGGCCTGACGTGGATCAAATGCAAGGTGAACTGAAAAACATGTACAGGATGAGAAATGATTTACAGCTCAGTGATGGCCTGGTATACTTTGGAACAAGATTAGTTGTACCTCAATCACTAAGAAAAATGACACTAAATCTATTGCATGAGACTCATCTTGGAACCTCCAAGATAACTTCATTAGTTGATCAATTTTACTACTGGCCTGGAGTTTACTCTGATGTCCGCAACATGATTGCATCCTGTGCTGTCTGTCAAAAATACAATAGATCAAACACTAAAGAACCTTTAATCAATCATGAAATACCAGATACACCATTTACGAAAATCGCGGCTGATATTGCAGAGATTAATGGAATGTACTATCTAGTCATTATTGATTACTTTTCACGATGGCTTGAAGTATATCAAATTAACAATAAAAATAGTTCGACTATAATAAGGAAGTTGAAGGAAACATTTAGCAGATTCGGAATACCACAGACAATGATTGCAGACAATATGCCATTCAACAGCTTTGAAATGGGACAGTTCGCAAGAGAATGGAACTTTAAAATTGTTACTTCAAGTCCTTATCACCCTAAATCAAACGGTTTGGCTGAGAAGGCCGTCGGGATTTTTAAAACCATGTTTAAAAAAGCAAATGAAAACAAACAAGATATTGAATTGTATTTACTAAACTATCGCAATGCTCCCGTGGCTGGTTTGGGATATTCTCCTTCTCAACTTCTCAACAGTCGTCATATCAGAACAAAGCTCCCAATTAATGAACAATTTTTAAAACCAAGACCTGTGTCAGAAGATGTAATCAATAAAATGAAAGAAAATCAATATTTACAAAAGTTTTACTATGATCGAAATGCATCGGGAAATGGTGGTGAAGAATTCTATGTTGGTCAAGATGTCCTTGTACAGAATGTTTTTAACAAACAATGGGAACCAGCTAAGATTATAGAAAAACTGCCTCAACCAAGATCCTATTTAATTAAACATAATAATGGCAGCATACAAAGAAGAAATTCGATACACCTTCGGAAACATTACAAGCCTGCATTAAGAGGTCAGTGTGACGCCAAAGGGGAAGAAAAGAGGGATCCTCCAGTGAGATCAAGAATTATAAGTCGTAGAAGTGGTAGAACAATAAAACCTCCAAACAAGATGAACTTGTAAAAAAAAAAATTAAGGTCTCAAAAGGGGAGATGTCACATGATATAATAATCATGTGTTTAGTTGTTATTGTTTTGTTTTTAATATTGTAAACAAGTTACTTAAGTTTTTGAATAAAATGGTATTTGTTCATAAAGGATTTTTATAATAATTTAGTAGTATAAAGATATCAATGCTTACTATTTAATTTAATATGATATTAAAAACACGTTCATTTGTAATATTCCCTTACTTGAAAAAGTTCACAGTTTCAAGAAAATACCCCTGTTGCAGCAGACCTGCATACTCAGCCAATTTCTAATGCAAAAGAGCATAATTCAATCCAACATAGCGAACTTTGACATGTTTTTATAATCTCCATAAGAATAACATGGGGAATGAGTACGCAGGTTTGTTGCAACAGGTACGTTAAAACTGGTTGGTTTTAATTCATTATTTAGTAATCTTAACTAGAAGAAGCCATACACAAAGTTTCATCAAGAAATGTAAAAAAATAAGGAAGATATAGCATTTTTTGATTTCCCATAAGGATAACATGATGAATGAGTATGCAGGTTTGCTGCTGGAAATTTCGGGGATTTTAGACTATTATTCATTAGATCTCATCTAGATGAAGCCACAAACCAAGTTTTATTAAGATATGTTGAGAAATAAGTGAGATATAGAATTTTACTTATTCCCCATAAGATTAACATTAGGACAACGTACTGTGTTTACCACTTTCAATATCTCGGTAACCAATGGACATAGAGCAATGATTCAAAATACTAAATTGTTTTTTTTTTTAGCTGAATTCAATAGTGCTAACGAAAATATGATTAATTTTATTTTTCTATGTAAAAACTCAAAAAACCCATTTTTGGGGGGTTTATCCCCCTTTACCCCCCCTTCCGATGGTCCGATCGGGCTGGCTTACGAACTTGTCCAATTGATTACCACTTTACATGTCTGTACCAAATTTCATTAAGATCGGATCATATTTACGGCCGCTATCGTGCTCACAGACACATATATGTATAAATAGATAGACAGATAGATATATAATTTCGAACGAATGGTGTTTTTTGCTTCTGGTGGCCCCAAAACGAAAAGTTATCATGGTCTCGGGCTTAGGTTTTACTATGAGACCTACGGTAATAGCTTCTTTCCTATGGGGGAAATTCGCTGAAACCTAAGTACCATTCTGATAGCACAACAAACTGTCCACAGCCAAAGCATCTAAAGAAACTCTTTGACAGACAACACAAGCGCCAATCGCAACACAATCTTTTGGGGAATCCTGTGGGGTTGCCTATGCTACCACAATAATAAACACAACGTCGGGGGAGGAGGGAGGATTCCGTCAAGGTCACTCCCAACCACTGCGCTGTTGCTTTGACGCTGTCACTGTTCTGCGCAGCGCGGGTAGCGACGGTTGTTCGATACAAGCCGAGTGGTTTGTTTTTATATTTGGACTTGAATCATAATTGTAAATCTATGCTTGCTTTGCCATATATATTCTTAGGCTTGTTCTTTGGGTAAAATGTGATATAGAAAATTTTACTCTTCACATTCATATCATGAATTTAATATTTTATTCATATTTTAAAATTTGCCATTCCTTAAAATTTGCCGCCCCTAAAAATCTGCCGCCTTGGGCAGCCGCACGGTCTGCCCACCCCTCGGGCCAGCCCTGGCTATTTTGGCAGAAGGTTCTGTAAGAAATATTACAATAGTAATGCCAACTTAATAAATCTGATTTATTATGGACCTAGTTAATTGACAGCTGGTAGTAAGCATGTCCAAAACGCTTTCAATCAAAATCAAATACATTTATAGAATAAGAGGCAGTAAATGAAAACTCACCATCGAGCAGCTCGTAGATCAAAACAAAGTTATTTTTTATGTTTTCCTCGGATATTTTTCCAAAGTAGGATTGCATCACATCAATCACCTTGAGCAGGAACTCAAATACCATAGCAGCATTGACATTCTGCTTGGTGACAGCAGCCAGCCATATGTTTGCCCTCTGAAATAGTTAGTTATTCTTGTAATCACAAATTATAACTTGACAATTCATAAATACCCCCGTTGCAGCAGACCTGCATACTCAGCGAATTTCAAATGCAAAACAACATGTTTCAATCCAACATAGCGAGATTTGACATGTTTTGGTAAGCTCCATAAGAATAACATGGGGAATGAGTATGCAGGTTTGCTGCTACAGGTATACAGTGTGTAAATTAAGTATGGAAACAAATAAATATTTTTTAAACCAAAATAGAGAGAAATATTTTGTTTGTGGCATCGATTGTTGACAAAGGTTCCGCAACTTCTGACATCAAAAATTTTGTTTCACCCTCCCAACAGGGTGGGGGGTAGGGGGTAACTTATTTTTTCAAATAGCAACCCATAGTGTGTTACCCCTCATTTTGAAGGGTTTGTCAAAAGAAATACAATGGCGCAAACCCAAGATCAATATCTTACCCCAAACAAGAATGACAGCCATTTTAAATTTTGAAATGGTCCCACGAGATTAAGTATGGATACCCCAACTTACCTTTTAAACGGGTTTCACTGTATGACCTAAATTCTGTATACCATGATTAGATCGAAAAGTGGACATTTTTGTCATATTCCCAATGTAGCCCTGGCCCCCAAAATAGGTGTTTTGGGGGCAGCCCCAAAATTCCAAATGCAAACTCCTATTAAGTGACCCCTCATATTAAAGGGTTTGTCAAAACAAAAGCAATGGTGCAAACCTGAAGTCAATATGTTACCTTAAACCAAAATGACAGGAATTCAAAAATTTGGGTGAAAAAGCCCCCATTTCACCAATTAAAAACCTTGAATGCCTGTCATTGCAACTCGTATTATTAAGTGATCCCTCATTTTATAGGCCTTGTAACACTAAAAACAATGAATTAAATTAAAATCCGTCAATCCTATAAAGCCATCACAAATTTTGAATTTTTTAAATGGGTGCTTTTTTACCCAGTCAAATTTTTGAACACCTGCCATTTTGGCTAGAGGTAACATGTCAACTTCAAGTTTGCACCATTGCTTTTGTATTGACAAACCCTTCAATATGAGGGGTCACTCAACAGGAGTTTGCATTTGAAATTTTTGGGCTGCCCCCAAAACACCTGTTTTGGGGGCCGGGGCTAAATTGGGAATATGACAAAAATGTCCATTTTTCCATCTCATAATAGAATACAGAGTTTAGCTTACCTAATGAAACCCATTTAAGAGGTAAGTTGGGGAATCCATACTTAATCTCCATAGTTAATTTCAAAATTTAAAATGGCTGCCATTCTTATTTGGGGTAAGATATCGACCTCGGGTTTGCGCCATTGTATTTCTTTTGACAAACCCTTCAAAATGAGGGGTCACCCAATATGGGTTGCTATTTGAAAAAAATAAGTTACCTCTTACCACCCACCCTGTTAGGGGGTGGAATCTAAATTTTTGATGTAAAAAGTTCTGGAACCTTTGTCAACTAATAATGCCACAAACAAAATATTTCTATCTATTTCGGTTTAAAAAATAAAGATTTGTTTCCATACTTAATTTACACACTGTATAAAAACTGAGTGGTTTTAACTCAATATCATTCAATATTTAGTAGATCTGATCTAGAAGAAGCTATTTACCAAGTTTTATCAAGATATGTTGAAAAATAACGGAGATATAGAATTTTACTTATTTCCCATAAGATTAACATTGGGACAACGTACTGTATTTACCACTTTCAATATCTCGGTAACTAATGGACATAGAGCAGTGATTCAAAATACTAAATTGTTTGTTTTTTTGAGCTGAATTCAATGGTGCCAAGAAAAATTCGTTAAATTTTATTTTTCTATGTAAAAAACTCGAAAAACCCATTTTTTGGGGGGGTTTAACCCCCTCTACCCCCCTTTCCGGTGATCCGATTGGGCTGGTTCACAAACTCGTCCGAGTGATTACCACTTTACACGTTTCTAGCAATTTTCATTAAGATTGGACCATTTTTACGGCCGCTATCGTGCTAACAGACACATATATAGATATATATATACCCCCGTCGCAGCAGACCTGCGAACTCAGCGAATTTCCAAAGGATTTATTTTGTATATGTGAGCATTCAACTTGTTTGAAGGAAAGTATCATTTGAATACGTTAAGTAAATGATATACTAAAAACGCATATTTAATCATTCATGAGCTTAAACATGAGGAAAATTAACAAAGAGACCATATTGGTTTTCATTAGTAACACATACACTTTTGTATTTTATATAATTCTTAGTCTTTCAATTTTTAATAACTGTAATCTTGTTAGCTATAGAATATAAATGTAAACAAACATATAACCAATGAACTCAAAACTCTCAAAACAAACAAATAATTTAATCTCATGAAAAAATTAAATTAAATCATATGGTCAGTTTTATAGTAATTAAAACATCTCTGTTGCAACAGACCTACATCTCCAGCCAATTTCAATAAAACATATTATCAATTCTCATAATTGTAAACATATCATATATTATGCTACATTTTCAGGCAGTTTAGACTAAGACATCCCCCCCTCCAAATGCTCTTAGAGTAGGATTCACCTAAGTTGGCCAAAGTATGTACTAATCATCTCATCAAAAAGTTATATACAAGTCACATTGAAAACATTGTTGATTACACATGGTGTTTGTTTACATTTCCTCCGAACTGTCAAATCGCCACGTTACGTTTGTTTACAATATTGTTTTGTTTTCATTCGTGATAATCCTATAGGTTATAACATGTTTACTATATCACCTATTTGTAGAATTTTATTTTTAAATTCAACCTTTTTACACAGCGGGAAAGTTAAATATGATTCTATTTCTTGATTGTCATTTATTTTAGTTTGTTTAGCTGCTTGTTTATTTTTTCCTGGAGCAATTTTAATAAGTTTTGAACGAAATATGAAACAATCTTTCTTGTCAGATGCTGACTTGCAGCAAGTAGTAATGGCTAATTATAAACTCGCCTAATTTTCTTTATACATTGTATTTAATAATAAAATATAAGGCTATTAATCATGCCGCATATCCATGACGCACCCTCTTCGTGTTAATACATACTTAAGTTGAAAAAGTACATCAGTAATATTTTAAGTTGCGCAAGAGAACTTCCAGTTGCAATATTGGATCAGAACTTTCCCTTTACTGCAAGTGCTACACTAAAACAGATATTCGTCAGCTATGTTTTCAGTACAGCTGGATTTTATGCTTAAGTTCGTAAGAAGATAATAGTTTGTTTACTTTCGTTTTGGCCAACTTAGGTGAATCCTACTCTACTTTATTTATTAAATTTAAAAATAATTTGTATTTTTTGATATAGTATATATTTTCTGCAAAATCTTGATCAATGAACTCTATTCAAAATAAACACAAATAAAATATTCAACACCTGCAAATTTAATCATATGTTCAGAATTGTATTTTTTTTAAACAATCTCAAATCAGGGTGACTATACTTTTTGGAGGGAAAAATTAAAAACAAAATATTGGGCAACGTACTGTGTTTAGCACATCCAATATTATCCAATATCTAAGCAACAGACTGACGTAGAATAATAATTCAAAATGCTAAATTGTTTGTTTTTTTAAGCTGAATTCAATTTTGACAATTAAGTTTAAAAATAATTAGTAAAAAGGTGTTAAATCTTGAAAATAAATTTTATTTTGTGAAAAAAACCTTCTTAGAGTAAATCAATCTTACTGGTTTTCAAACTCGAAGTCATGAATGACGCTTTACACGTTTGTTCCAAATTTCATCAAGATCGGACCGTTTTTACAAAAGTTATCGCGCCTACGGACAGGTATATATATATACATATATATGAAAATGAACGAACGGTGTTTTTGGGGCCTAGGGACCTCAAAATGAAAAAATAACATGGTCCCAGGCTTAAGTCTCACCGTGCCGCCTACGGTAATAGCTACTTCCCTATAGGGGAAATTCGCTAATACTTCCCTATAGGGGAAATTCGCTAATACTTCCCTATAGGGGAAATTCGCTAATACTTCCCTATAGGGGAAATTCGCTAATACTTCCCTATAGGGGAAATTCGCTAATACTTCCCTATAGGGGAAATTCGCTAATATATATATATATATATATATATATATATATATATATAAATTCAAACGAATGGTGTTTTTTGCTTCTGGTGGCCCCAAAACGAAAAGTTATCATGGTCTCGGGCTTAGATCTTACCTTGAGACCTACGGTAATAGCTTCTTCCCTATAGGAAAAATTCGCTAAAAAACACCATTGTTTCACATTGACATACTCAGCCAATTTAAAATTCTTAGATAAATAATTTACAAAAAACTCACATTAGAATATATATAATAAACTTAAGTTCATAAAATAAGTTTTGGTCTGCTTTAAAATTCTTCCTGAATTACGTTATTTAATTTAATATTTTAGGTAAACGGAGAAGTAACTTCTACAGTGGACACCAATATATAACATCGAAGTTAGCCTTGCATGATGCCAACTGGCTTGCCTTAAGACTACAATTACCAGTTGCCTTTTAACTAGGCCATGTTAGTATTTTTCTACACATTCAAACAAACAATAAAAGTTGGGCTGGAGTTCAATGACCTTTTTATCCTTTCCTACCTACCGTTTACTTTACTTTTAACTGACATGATCAAACCTTAACTACTCAAACAGTTAGAGGCCTAATAAAACTCAATAGGCTTAGGCTAGTTATATTTTAACATTGTTAATATATCATAACCTAACTATAATTTTAACTAACATTACGTAGGCCCAGGGTTTAAGCTGGGAAAAAAATTCTTTGAGCAAAAATGCTACAAGCTCTTTGAGACTTGTAGCAATATGATTTTCCTTTTAGCATTTTTATCGCATGTCATTAAGTTATAGCACATGTCATCAAACCAAAACAACATAACCTCAAACTACATTTCGCATCACCGTTTTCGAGACGTCTGTTTTCGCCAGTGTTGCCAGACTGGCCATGAGATTTACCCACCGTGAGTTTCGAAAAAAACCCGCTTTTACACGGCAGTTTCTTTAAATATCCGCGCATAATCCACGGCACCGTTTCTTGTCCCTTAGATAGGGTATTCATGACTTGAAACTGAAATTATCGAATGACTATATTGATTATTCGACTCCACATCATTCCGAGTGGTGGCGAACTAGCCCCACACATTCTCACATTCGCCACCGCTCGGCTAGATTTGGTGACTCAGCCACTAGAGAGTGCGCCCCCAACTGCTCTTTAGCACAGAGAACGTATAGAACGTCTATACACGTTCTCTGTGTCTATTAATAGTCTTCTTTTTGACTGTGGATCTTAATGACGCGGCATCTGATCGAGGGTTACGTTGACGACTACATTCTATAATTAACTCTTATTTTATTTTGAAGTCATACAAAGTAATTTGTGGAAGTAAATGGACTTTTATTGAGATTTGTATTGGTTAACTTTGTTATTGGTTAACTTTATTTTCTACAATAAAGTTAAATAATTTCCACTCTTTACTTTGTAGCAAAAAGGCGACAGACTGTCCGAATATTGTCGCATTTTCGTGGAGCATGTCGCATTTTGCGACAAATGCGACCGCAGCTTAAACCCTGCGTAGGCCTAGGCCCAACTTAAAACTTATTACACATCATTCACCATGTTGCATTTGATTCAGTGTCAGTGATTGTCAGTGTCGTTGCGTGAACAAAATATAAACAAAATATAAGGTAGACCGCATGTTGAACTTCAACCTATTAGTTGCTAAACATGAATTTAAATAGTAAATTATGGTTTAGATATTACATCAGATGTTGATGACTTATTTCTTAAAATACCACCAAAAACCATATAACTAATTAGCCTATGCAAATTTACCAACCTTGATATGAAAGAAGGAAGTGCGAGCTATGTTAGTGACTGGTGAGCGCACTTGCTGTCGAGCATGAATGACATTTACCCTAAATGCATCCACAGCATTGCGGCCAATGTCATCCCGATAGACCCGGGAAATGAGCACCTCACCTTTGTGGTTGTATACAAACAAACCACCTATCATTTTGGTGGTTTGTCTTCAACTGAAAAATAAAAATTGATTGATTCCAACATAGATTGGAAATGGACACATATTGATTTGAACCACATTAAACCATGCCGAAATAAAAATTGATAACGAATCACCCATTTAAACAACTGAACTAGGGAAGCATTATGGTTTAATGCATTATGGTTAGCACTATGGTGCATTATGGTTTAAGCATTATGGTTAGCACTATAATTTTAACTAACATTACGTAGGCCCAGGGTTTAAGCTGGGGAAAAAAATTCTTTGAGCAAAAATGCTACTACCTCTTTGAGACTCCCAGAGAAAGGCTGGCTGAAAAAATACACGTCCGTATAACCTTATCCTTCCTGAGACTTAACCTTATATTCCCTGGTGAGACTCTAAAAAAAAATTATTTATAATATTATGAGTATTATTTGTATATGATATAAAAAGATTTCATACCATCCATTATACACTCATCTTTAATCCATATTTCAAGTTAAAATACAGAGTAAGCATTGCAGTCCCAATCTTAAATCTGTTATTATTGTTATTCTGTGATTGTTGTTGGATGAGATATTTATGGAGACTTGACTTAAATTTCTTCCGAGTACAATAAAGCTCCCTTAAATCTACTGGCAAAGAGGCAAAACGTTTAAGTCCTAGGTATATATTCTGGTTTCTGTTCAAAAAGTTTCGAATGAAGCTAAATGGGGGGATTAAGAGCTCTATTTCTAATTATGGGCATGGGCTGTTGCAAAATTATTTCCTTCGACCCTTTGGCTGCCAAGAAAATTTTTAGATTTTGTTTTCATAGGCCTACTGCTATGAAAAACTCATGATTTCACTTTTAAACTGCCATGGTAAAAATGCTACGTCAGTCTGAGAACTTCCAGGATGGATCAGCTGATTTTGAAGGAAAATTTTATTTAAAAAAACGAATAATCGAATATTGCATCAATTAATGTATTGAATCCAAAGATTAATCGATTTTCTTTTATGTTATCATGGAAAAAACCGTTACAGTAAGTTAGTCGTTCACTGAATCGATTAGATTATCTCAACAGCTGCGAGCCGATCTGGCCGGCCGTGGGCAGCTCTCGCGACTAACAGCGTTGCCAATCAAATTGACAGCTGGCAGTTCTCATGATGTAATACAAAGCTGATGTAGACGGTTCTTGGCAGTCAAAGGGTTAATATATAAAACAGTTTCAAAAAAGAAGAGAGATGGAACAGACTCTTGGCTTATGACCAATAATACTTTTTATAGCTTGTTTTTGATTGATAAAAATATGCTGGAGATTTTGTTTGCTTGAGTTAAGTTTACCACAGAGCACTTATACAATACCTAATGTAGACTATTAAAAGATTTGAAGTAATTCACAATTGGAAAATTTAGCCTAAGTGTAGGCAAATACAAACTATCTTATATGCATCTAACTCTATAGGCTTTCTGGTTTTTCTTTTGTAAAATCCTGAAACAGAAACAAACCTCCAGGGGCTTTTCACAAGTAGGCCCTAGTGGCTAAGCTTACTACCTAAGAGTAAATTGAGCATGTTCACTCCTAGGCCTAGTATTTCAAAATGTCAAATTGAATCTTGGTTCCTCCAAAAAATGTTTACACGTTAATTTTGTTTGGAGATTTATTTATTTAATCCAATGGGAGACCGCATTTCAGTACAACCTGGTTAGGCCTATATGGTACTGCAACTTAATGGCTGATAAGAGAATACGTCATCAACTGACAGATTATAACATGTTAGTGCTTGCTGAGGGTTAAGTAAGTTATTCCTACCTAGTTTTAACTTGACCAAACATGTGAATGCTTGCTTAATCTTTTTAAGCTACTAGTTAAAACCCAAGCCTGGGTCTCCCCTCATCATAGGCAAGAACATCAAGCCTGGACTTTATGTACTTCATGGCTATATGATTTGTAGCCCATTTCAAATAAATGATTAGTATTTTCGATCTATGGTTAATTAACTGTAATAACCTTAAGGGCATTTCAGCTAAGCAACAATTATTGGATTCATATTTTAAGGTTGTTTAGGGGCCATTTCATTTCATATAGAAAAATAATTTTAATTGATTCAATGTTTAATAGCACAACTAAGTTAGGAAATACAAGCAAATTGCAATATTAAATTCAAGCCTAAATTGGTCTGCTAAGGCAACTATTACAGACATTTCGAGACCTTTGTGGTTAGATTAGAAAAAATCATAGATTTTACCTGCTTTCCCAAAACTTAAACTTCCCTTGAACTACTCCATTTCATTAAATTTGAAAGAGAGATTCATCAAGATGAAAATCTGGGGAAATTCAATAAAATATTCAATATCCTTTTCCTGAGTCCACCGAATCCGCCTCCGCCTACTTGCTTTTTTGGCAGATTGAAGACAACAAGACATACATGATGACCAACTATTGAATCTTATTTTTACCAGGGTCACACTGATAAAACCTAGTATTTTCAGAGCGGCCTTGTTTTACCCTCAATTTAATCAAGAGACTAAAATATTACTAATTACTATTTGATTATACTGTTTTATTTAAATTCTAGCAAATCGTTTTGAAACGTCCAGGTGACGAATGTTCAAATTCGTCATCTTAAATTTAATAATCAAGGCCGTTTGCCATATTAGTGCAACCAGGTGCAACTTTGTTTCGCGAAACATTCACGAAACCATGTTAAGTATATCTATATAAAAAATGTCGCGAAATGTTTCGGCAAGTAAGGCGAAATTTTAGCCCCATTACAATACATTGTTTCACGCGAAATGTTTCAGACGATTTTGTGTTTCGCGTGAAAACTTGCAATAGTGGCATACACCCTTCAAGACACGGCCATAGAGTAATAATGAACTTCGTTAGGGCCTGTTTGCACGACGCCCAGTACAGTGGACAGTAACACCTTTAAACAAAAGAGAACAAAAGATTTTTTTCTACTGTCCTACTGTCTGGTCGTCGTGCAAACAAGGCCTTAAGAGTTGGCACTCCCATGTTAACTCGGTGGCCTTTTTTAGGACAGTGGCGCTGCCTGGTGAAATTGTACAGAACTACAAAGACGCCATTTTGTCGTCGTCGTCGTTGTCGTCTGCTCGGTTTTATCGTTTTCTATTTTGTTTACAATTTTTAGGTTAAAGCTTTGTGTGAAAATAATCTCATCGAAATGATATTGTAATTATCATTAAAAATGTATTCATCATCTGAGGTTACTTTTTTAACGTAAGTTAATATCAACAAAAACTCCTGGGCGTTATAATTAAATGTTTTCAAATTAATTTAAAGATCAATTAATGATAATAATTAACTGAAACTAGTTAAAAGTTGCATAATATTCTCCTGCTCCCAATATTATCTCTCACATTAAATTTTTTACTACCTTAGTCTCAAGCTTCTGAAACTTACTTTCGTAGCAAGATAGTGTTAAAATGGGCAATAGCTAATAAACAAGTTAGGCCTAATAAACCTATTTTACTTATAAATTGAAATGTTTGTGTCTGGGTCATAAAGTACTCAGCAGGCTTAAATAATTTGTGGGCAGTTAGTTGTAACAGCTTCAATTGTGAATTAAAACTACAATAGTCATATCCTGTCAACGTAATATCATTACCACAATAGTTTTAGTTTTTCCAAAAAAAATCTGTCTCCTCCAAAGGACCTCTGTCACTATAAAAGTGTCAGTATATTAATAAACTAATAGGATATTCTATATTAACCTTTTCCTGTTGACCATGCACCGTTCCATGGATGCACTAGCTTAGACTAGGGACACTCTGTCCCTAGTCTAAGGTACTAGTCATTGGGACCAGTCGTTGGTTTAATAGGCTATTAGTCGAGGCTAGGGTCATTTGACACTAGTGCAATATTTAGGCAAATTAAAAAAATATTTTAAACATTTCTGAAACTTACCATAAAACCACGAATGATAAGCACAAACCACCATGGCGGTAGGGCCATGATTTCGCCTTTCTTGCTGATACATTTCACGACATTATTTATTTAGATAAACTTAATTTGGTTTCATGAATGTTTTGCAAAACCAAGTTGCACTAGTCAATGACATGATGGAAAAATGACTAGGTTAGGTATTAGTATCAAACTGAAGTTACCCCTACATATTCGTAAATATTGTATAAACACTGTTAAATATGATATTGATTGAGGCTGCTTTTGAACTTTCAAAATAGTTGAATAGATTTTAGGATCATATACAATATTGGTCTGGTTTTAATGAGAATAGTATGGTATAACATAAGGTCCAAATCAGGTATATTAATGATTTGACAGATTATAGGAACCTTGTATCAATTCACAAAAACTGTGACTCAATGATTTTAATTTTTGAGCCAAATTAGCTTTTTGTTATTTATAGTAGTGATCTACATATATCCCAATTTATATTTCATTAAAATTATTCTCATCAAACTTCCATGAAAAACTTGGAAGCTAAAAACAAGATGCTTTTAAATCAGACGAGTAACTCTTTGGGAATGAATATGTCAAAACTTGGCCACAATAGCTAGGCCCTCTAATTATGCTATTTTGGCATTATACCTAAGGATGGCACTGTTTTAGAACTGTCAGTGGTTGATAAATAATAATAACTAGAGGCTTGAAGGGGCTAATAGCCCCTAAGCATAATCCTTCTTTACTATAGTACAAAATACCTTCTTAGAAAATAGGCTTTTGGATTCACAAAATTATGATTATATCTAGCATTTTTGGTTTTAAATAAGCAAAGCAGACCTTTTTACATCCCAATGGTTTTTAAATGATAGCTATTTTACGTTATTTCTAATTTTATAGTAAGCTTAAAGCAATTTCTATTTTCCCCGAGCCCCTGGGATGGAGACCTTCAATTTCAGCCCCCTCCCATCATCCTGCGACCTTCCAAACGCCCACAATTTCGGCGCAAAAATTTCCCTAAGGTAAATATATATAGATCATTTGGTATTAAATCTGCATCGTTGTAACATGAACTAAACAAACGTTCTTAACTTTTTTAATTTTAAATTATGAAAAAAACTCAAACCCTTAATTATTATGAAATCAGAAAATCTTAAATTTATTAAAATATATTTTGTTATAGTACATTGAACGTGCATAGTTAGCTGCATTTTGAAAAAATCCCACATGTCAACATCTACCATATGGCTTTAAATCAAGCATTAGCACCACATGTTTAATGTAAACAAATTAAACCCCATGTTGTTTTAATGGGAAAAGTTTTATTCTGTTGCGAATTTATGGTAAAAAAATAAGAAAAATGAATAGTTTTCCCTCAAAATTCACGTCAAGACCTTTAAAATAAGACCCCTCCCATCCTTCTACGGCCATCCAGTCACTCACAATTTCTTTACAAAAATTTGACTTACGGAATTATATATATAGATAATATCAAAAGAAGAGAATAACAAGAAAAATTAATTAAGAACATCAATTTTGATAAATATGAGTTTATAATCTACCATTTGAAATGAGTCCCAAGAATCAGCTGACATAAAAGACTGATTTTTAATTCAAAATAAATATGACTTTATTTTTGCTTATGTTTTTTACAGCAAATATAAATCCTGGAAAAATGGACACAACTTAATTTTCTTTAAAAATTGTTATTTATCATCAAATATGCATATCATGTTTTTTTTATTGTCAATATATTACTATAGTTCAACTTCAAGAATGATTCATTTTATTTAATAATATAAAGGTCCTTCGACTCCACTAATTTTTAAAGGTAAATTACAAAACATTTTTATTGGCCTTAACGAACCGGATTATGAATCAAAACTATGGATAATTTCAACTGTTTAATCAAATGAACTTTCATTATTTTTTATTTTGATTTATTTTGAGTTTTTTATTTTGTTTCACCATGCCTCCTAAAAAAGATCCTGAATTTAAGGCTTCAACATATGAGAGATCAACTAAATTAATAAAAAGGAGATTCACTAACATTAGTGATTTAGTAAACAGTATAGTTAAACAATCTGAATCTCCAACTATTGTTCAAACGAAAACGTTGAATGTATACTTAAATGAAGTCAATGAAAAGATGCAAGAGTTTAAAACAATTTATCAGTTAGCTTTAAATTTGACTGAAGAAGATTCTATATCTGATGACGCACTAAATAGTGATCAGGATGAAATCAATGAATTATATGTGGATATTAGTTCTTGCATTGAATCCTTTTTACATGTAGAACAATCTAAATTCCCAGATTCATCTTGTGTCACTCAAGACGCATTTCCAAATTGTAGTTCGCAAGTTCGATTACCAAAAATTGAATTACCAAAGTTTAATGGTGACTTAGCTTCATGGACAACATTTATCAATATATTTGAAACCACAATCCATAACAACAATGCATTATCTAAAGTCATGAAGTTTCAGTACTTATTAAGTGTCCTTGCTGATGAACCGTTAAATTTAATCCGCAACCTTAGTCTCACAGAAGACAACTATACTATCGCATATAATCTACTTAGAGATCGTTACCATAATAATCGACGCTTGCAATCGCTGCATCTAAACAAAATTTTGGATTTACCACAAGTGTCTTCAACACATATTACAGGTATACGACAATTTGTCAATTTATTCAATGAAAACACGCAAGCATTGAACGCGCTACATTGTGATGTTCAGGATCCTAACCCTTTACTTACTGCAGTGATTTTACGTAAACTGGACTTAGAGTTACGCAAGAAATTAGAGGGTTTTCGTAGCACATCAGCTAATGAAAATCATTCGTTGCCCACAGTTAAAGAGATCGTGGATTTTCTAAATACGGAATGCTCTCATATGGAAGACGCACTACTGTCTCCATTAGCTACTCGTACTTCAGAAATCAACTCCCCGCATTCTCGTTATAAACCCGCATCTAATAAAATCTCTTCAAAAAGAGATACACGCATTAATACTATTCGCAATCCTTTTCCTGCACTTACTTCTCCCGCTGTTACTTCTTCCGCAGTTACTTCTCCCACAGTTACTCCTTCCGCACTTACTTCTCCCGCAAATACTCTCAACCACGCATCTTTGCCTTGTGTTATATGCAATGAGCATTCACACAAGATTTACGCATGTCCAATTTTTCAATCCAAAACACCGCAAGAACGATTTCAATTGGTGAAATCTAATCAACAATGTGTCTCATGCTTAGGACCCCACAAAGTAATTAATTGTAAATCGCAATCTTCATGCAAAATATGCCACAAACGTCATAATACGTTGTTGCACTTCAGTGTCAGTGCAGAGGAACATACTTCAAACAAGTCAAATGCAGGTAATGATTTAACAAACAAGCAATCAATTCCTTGTCCTCAGGATACTCAATCTAAATCAGACATGTCAGTTACTCTAACATCTCAGAATCAGGTTTCGCCTCCACCAAACAATGTTACTATATTACTTGGTACTTTGATGGTCAAAATACGATCCTCCGATGGTACTCCTCACATGTTCCGAGCATTACTCGACTCTGGTAGTATGTGCAATCTTATAACAGAACGTGCCGCTAATGTATTCAACATTAGAAGACACAAAAGTGACATTCAGTTATCGGGAATAGGTAATTTAGTTACCAAAAACAATGGTAAAATTGTAGTAACCCTTGAAACATTATCAGGTCAGAAGGTATCAGAACCACAGTCTATGTTAATACTTAACAAGTTAACTGTCGACCTTCCTCGTCTGCCATTGTCCCCGGATATCCTTAAACAAACACAATCCTACCATCTAGCTGATCCATCATTCCACATACCTGGACCCATCGATATTGTTTTAGGAGCATCCTTATTTCCAATGCTGTTCACTGGTCAACAATTTTCACTTGGTACTAATATGCCTCATGTGCTTAGTACTCAATTCGGATATGTACTCATGGGTACTGCACCATGTATTCCTGTCCCTTCCGCATCATCTGTATCTACTACCGCATCTACCCTTAATATTTGTCTTCATGCATCCAGCGAAGCAGATTTACATACATCTATCCAACGGTTTTGGGTACAAGAAGAACTTCCAACCCTTTCCAAACGTTCACATGAGGAAACATTATGCGATAATCATTTTACTGAAACTCATTCGCGTGATGAACACGGACGATATGTTCTAAGACTACCATTTAAAGAGTCTTGTTCACAATTAGGCGAATCTAGGAGTTCGGCAGAAAATCGACTATTTGCTATGGAAAGGAAGTTTAATTCAAACCCTACATTTAGCAACTTATATCATGACTTCATGAAAGAGTACGAATCTTTAGAGCATATGTCTCCCCTATTGAATTTTGATTGCTCTCGCCCACACTATTTCTTACCGCATCACGGAGTGATCAAAGAGAGTAGTAGCACAACAAAGCTGCGAACCGTGTTTGATGCAAGTTGTAAAACAAGCAATGGTGTGTCTCTAAATGATACACTCTTGACAGGTCCTAAATTGCAAAATAATATTTGCGACTTACTATTACAGTTTCGTCGTCATAACGTCGTTTTCTGTTGTGACATAAAACAGATGTACAGGCAAATAATTATTCATCCTGATGATCGTCACTTTCAACTTATCTTATGGAGAAATAACCCCAAAGAACCTATTGGTATATATGAGTTGAACACAGTCACTTATGGCATGAACAGTTCACCATATTTGGCTATAAGAACACTTCATCAGTTGGCTGATGATGAAGGAGAACATTATCCAGAAGCAGCTAACGTTTTACGTCATAATTCTTACGTGGACGATATAATCACTGGTGCTGACACCATTGATGAAGCCATTCTACTTCAATCACAATTGATTGAATTACTCAATAAAGGTGGTTTTGAACTGCGAAAATGGGTTTCCAATGCTTCAGAGTTATTGAATACTCTACCCCAAACACATCTTGAAGTACCAAAGTTTTTACATAATTCAAACTTGCCTCACTTCAATGTTCTTGGTCTACAGTGGTCTCCAGCTTCAGATTCATTCACATATAATTTTCAACCAATATCAACTTCTAAGGTTCCGACAAAACGATCTGTCTTAAGTACTATCGCTCAAGTTTTTGATCCTTGTGGGTTTCTCGTTCCATTTATATGTTAGCAAAATGTTTCATGCAGCTTCTTTGGACTAAAGGACTATCATGGGATACACCAATTTCTGCTGATCTTCAACTACAGTGGAAAACATTCACTGATGATCTTGTGTACCTCCCAGAAATTGCCATACCTCGCTCTCTCAATTTATCGAATTCATGTAAAACTGAATTACTAGGGTTCTGCGACGCATCGGAACTTGGTTTCGCTGCAGTTACATATGTAAGGTGTGAAATGTCTGATGCACAAACTTATACGAGCTTACTAATGGCTAAGAGTCGTCTAGCTCCTCTTAAACGAGTCACTATTCCTCGATTGGAATTATGTGCAGCTCATTTATTAACAAACCTTATTTCACACATTCAATCGTTGTTTCCAAACCTTTTCCACGCAAATAACACTACACTTTGGAGTGATTCAATGGTAGCACTTACGTGGATACAAACTCCCTCTTATCGAATCAAAACGTATGTTGCGAACAGGGTCGCACAAATTCAAGAGTTAGTTCCAACAACTTCCTGGAAACATATTCCATCGGACCAAAATCCAGCTGATTGCGCATCTCGTGGGTTACGATTGACATCACTTATCAATCATAAATCTTGGTTTAATGGTCCGGAATGGCTCTCACATTCTTCAACAACTTGGCCATCTTCTATCATGATTCCTGTTAAACTGGATACTTCCTTAGAATTGAAACCAAATCCACTTCCTGTTTTTGTCAAAACAAATAAAGAAGAATGGTCCTTGCTCACAAAGTTTTCTTCTTGGGATAGACTTCAACGTGTTACCGCATACATTATTCGTTTTGCTCATAACTGCCGTAACAAAGTTCATCGTTCAGGCAGCTTATCTACACAAGACCTGACTGAAGCTCGAATAAAGATCTTTGCTATTGTTCAACAAAATACTTTATCTGAAGAATTCTCACTTCTATTACATAATAAAATCAGCACAAAACGAATTCAACGTTTGACACCTTTCATAGGCAGTGATAATCTAATAAGAGTAGGAGGAAGAATTTCTTATGCTTCTACTTCTTACAACAGTAAACATCCGATATTGTTACCCAAGAAACATCATGTGGTAAACATTTTGATCGATCACTACCATCTTCAATACCTTCATGCTGGTCCACAACTAATACAATCATTACTCGCCCAAAATTTTTGGATTTTAAGTGCTAGGAGTATTATTCGATCCCGAATTCACAAATGTATGGTTTGTTTCCGACACCGACCAAACAACACCACTCCACTCATGGGTGATTTGCCTTCGTCACGTATTAATCCAGCATCACCATTTCTTAAGACCGGGATTGATTATGGTGGACCATACACAATAAAGGTAACTAATTTAAGATTCATGAAACACATTAAAGTTTACATCTGCCTATTTATTTGTATGGTAACTAAAGCAGTGCATATTGAAGTGGTAACCGATTTGACAACAGAAGGATTCATCGCAGCTCTGACTCGATTCATTTCGCGACGAGGACTTTGTGCCGAAATCTATTCTGATTGTGGAACCAACTTCATAGGTGCAAGCAACACTCTGCGCAAGATTATGAAATCAATCATCCACAACATGGATTCTCAACAACGGATTGAACGATTTGTTGCTACACACTCTATTCATTTCCATTTCAATCCTCCCGCAGCTCCACATCACGGAGGTCTCTGGGAAAGTGCTATCAAGAGCGCCAAGCATCATCTGCAACGAGTAATCGGTGACACAATTCTAACATTGCCAGAATTCAACACATTAACAATTCGTGTTGAAGCTATGTTGAACTCTCGACCCCTTACTCCATTGTCTTCAGATCCTTCAGATATGTCAGCATTGACACCAGGGCACTTTCTTATTGGAAGACCAATCGTTTCACTTCCCGAAACAGATCTCACCAATGTTCCACCAAATCGCCTTAAATACTGGTAATTATTACAACAGTTTTTTCAGCGGATGTGGAAAAGTTGGAGCTTGGAATATCACACACATTACAACAACGTTCAAAATGGATCTCAAGCACTTCCAATTTAAACATCGGAGATCTAGTTCTTGTCCATTCCCAGTCAAGTCCACTAAACTGGCCCCTCGGACGCATCTTAGAAGTCTTTCCTGGCTCAGATGGAATTGTGCGCGTAGCCAAGATCCAAACAAAAGATGGAACACTCGTCCGACCTGTAATAAAATTGTGTCGACTTCCCAACACATGACTCAGTGAATTTGTTGAAGTTTGGGAAACTTCAAGGTGGCCGGTATGGTTGATAAATAATAATAATGATATCAAAAGAAGAGAATAACAAGAAAAATTAATTAAGAACATCAATTTTGATAAATATGAGTTTATAATCTACCATTTGAAATGAATCCCAAGAATCAGCTGACATAAAAGACTGATTTTTAATTCAAAATAAATATGACTTTATTTTTGTTTATGTTTTTTACAGCAAATATAAATCCTGGAAAAATGGACACAACTTAATTTTCTTTAAAAATTGTTATTTATTATCAAATATGCATATCATGTTTTTTTTATTGTCAATATATTACTATAGTTCAACTTCAAGAATGATTCATTTTATTTAATAATATAAAGGTCCTTCGACTCCACTAATTTTTAAAGGTAAATTACAAAACAGTCAGTTTAATTGAGTCCTTTAAAAATTACATCATTAAAAAGGTTAGATTTTATAACCTCGCTCAGAAAATATCACATAACATAGCGATGTCGGTGAGGATTATCCAAACTGCCTTGCCAGCCACCACTCGCCGTTGGAATGATAAGTAGGGTAAGTTAATTTTGGTCAAGTTAGGCATTAACAACCAATATAGAGGATCTTATCCGTTATACATATACCACTGTTTTAGGTTTGTTTTTCAAGCTTGATTTTTTTAAGTTAGGTTATCAAATTAGGTTGATAAAATAACGAAACCGCAGGTAAAATATTCTTATAAGGAATTTCCACTTAAAATCATTGATAACAATTATTTGGCATAGTGTATGGTGCTTGGTCAAAAATCAATTCAAACTTGATTTTGGTAAGTTTGGTTAGGCTAACCTAACCTAACCTACCTAATCTAATCGGAAGTGCAAACGTTAGACGACCAGACGCTGGACTATCGCGTCTGGACAGAGATAACGGTAGGTAAGATAACGAAACCGCAGGTAAAATATTTTTACAAGGAATTTCCACTTTAAAACGATTAGGCTAATAACAATTATTTGACTTAGTTTATTGTGCTCGGTCAAAATTCAAGCTTGAAGGGTAAATTTGGAATGGCGGTATACGTATAACGTAAAAGATCCAATATAAAACATACAGAGAAAAAATCAGGGAAAGACATTAACATACAACGCCTGTTCTTTTCCTTTGATCAGCGTCCTAATTTAGGCCTACTTTTAAGGACTGGGAGCAGAACTCATTTCATTGTTACAAAGTCTTGCTATTTATAAATAGGCCTGTATACATACATTAAGAGACTGTTCTTTTCTGGCTGTTTTGCGATATTTTTACACTCTGCTAGCTTCATTAATTCCCATGATAAATCTATTCTATCCATTAATCTAGCTATCCAATAGGTTAAGGAACTAAAAGGAAATTAAGAAATAATAAATCTAATACAATTTTTGACAAAATTATAATACCATATAAATTTGTATGAAAACCAAAAGAAATTACGCAAACAGTAAGAAACATTAAAGATGGCAGCAGTTTTCTGTAGTTGTAATTTTCTCCTTTTCCATGTAGACCTTCATGAACTATTTCCTGCAACAAAGACGTTCAAATAATTTAATTTGTAGCCTACAACTGAAATATAATGCACTGAGAAGGTATAAACAGTCATAGATAACACTACGTTCAATGTAAACAACTACAGAAAAAACTTTAATGTCTGAACAAGCCCATAATAGAAATACAGTAATTACTAAGTACAGTGTGTAATTTATTCCTGATGTTAAACACATCCAGCTTTAAATTTCTTCTCCTGACTTACTAGAAGTAAAGTTAAAAACGAATTGTGATGTTCCAAAATTATGGGTAGTCTAGATTACTAAAGATTTATCATATTTGATAAGCATTTTATTTATTATGTAGGCCTATGTATGATTTTTACTATTTAGACTAGATAATTAACCTTATATCCATTTTAATTCAACTTTCTTAATCAGTTAGGCGAAGTGTTATGTTCCAATTTAGGCCTATGACATGTACATGCCATTTCATTTGCATGAATATAAATAGAGTAGAGAATCATATCTGTAAATATTACCCTAGTTGAGTAGACTTAATTTAATATTTAATTTGTTGTTGTAGTTGATAATCAGTCGTACTTTCATTAAAATATGTAAATAATCTTAAATAACTAACCTAGGAAACAAAATGTCACTCACTTACCGTCTAGGTTAGATAATCCGATTATCGACTTCGTAAATAATAACACATTCTGTACTTACATGATTTATTTGTAAATACTTTGTTTCTATTGTAAAATAATTAACATCCATTTGTTTTGAATTGTGATAACACGTAACTAATGAATAATTGACAATAATTGTAAATGTAGATTGAAAGATGTTTATGTCAATAGGTTAGAGTAGTAAGCCTGGGGTCCACGACCCAACTTTGCCGAATGGTCAGTGATCACGTGATCATCCTCCAGCTGATCGGGGCTATATAAGCGGCGCTCCAGCGGCCGGCTCCTTCAGACATCGACACATCTCATTGGCTGATGCTGCACTCTCCCTGAGAGGTCTGCAATCGCATCTGCACTGGGAAATAGGACCATACGTCCAAAGGCAGAGTCCCCGTGCCCCAGATCAAAATCAGATCTGTTTTAATTTGATTTGTAATTAATTCACTGTATCTATCAAGAACAAAATAAAAGGTTAGTCTACCCTATTTCCCGTTTTCCTTATTTATTAATTAATAATTTCAGATTTCAAAAGGTTGTGCGAAATTGGTGAGTAGGCCTAAACAAAATTTAGATAATACACTTACACACGAAGGTTGCTTAGCCCTGACAGTCCGTCGGCGCGGCTTCCTTAACTCTACGCTTTCGGCACTTGCTGTTGCATCTTAATTGATGCTGCGGCCGAATTAAACACACACGTAGTGACACTTACATTTCCTTACCCACGAAGGTTGCTTAGCCCTGACTGTCCGTCGGCGCGGCTTCCTTAACACTACGCTTTCGGCACTTGCTGTTGCATCTTAATTGATGCTGCGGGCGAATTTAACACACAATTAGTGACACTCACAATACAAGCACAAAACCAAGGCACTTGCTGTTGCATCTTAAATGATGCTGCGGCCTTGATCTACACTGAACACGTCCAGCAATTGCTGTTGCATCTTAATTGATGCTGCGGCTGGATAAACATTAACATACGAAGGCGTTGCTCGGTCTCTGGCTGAAGCTGCGACCTTAAACACACATTTTAGGGGATTATTATACAGGCCTAAGTGAATCAAGCAATGGCAAAGAACTCACCCTGAGATAAAAACAATAAGTTTGAATCATACAAATTATCCCCGTACACATTTTTTACATCTTATTTGGCGCCCAACGCGTTGCAAATTCACAGGGTAGGCCTAATTAATGAACCACTATAACTTACGTAAACATATCAAACTGACTGAGAAAGCCCAAGAAGCACAATTAAAAATGAATAGGCTATCAAATGACCAAAATATGGAGGAAAATAATGATGTCCCAGAAATTAACCCTAGCCTAAATGATACACATGACCAAAACTTAGCATCTGGTGATGGCGTAAACCGCAGCCAAACAATAAGTCCAACTAAGTCACAACCACAGGATATGCAAATAATGCTGATGACATTGCTTCAAAATTTTGAAGATTTCAGTCAAAACCTTCACAGGGAGGTCAACCAGTTACGTAACGAAATGACTGACAAACTGGAAACGATTACAGGAAATTTTGAAACAATGAGGACAGAGATGAGAGAAATGCGTAGAGAAATTGCTGTGGATATAAAACAAATCGAAACCAAATTTAACCACCAGATGGAAGAGTTAAGGGAAGAGATCAATAACACGATCCAAGAAAAAATCAATGAGGGCATTCGTGAACAACTCCAAATGAGCAAAACAAACAACAAAACAGTAGGCCTACCTGCTGGTAGGCCGTGTGAGAATGTAGACGTACATGTTACCTGCCCAAGTAACCAAATGAAAGATTTACCTAAATTTAATGGGAGATCGAAAAATCCAAATGAATTCCTCGTAAAGCTAAAAAACTTCTTCAACAGGGAAAATGAAAGGCGGTCCCTCCGCAAAGAAGAAATGTTAAACATAGAGGAGATTTTAGATATTTGCTTATATAGAGGGTTCCTCAGCAAAATGGTGGGACATGATCAAAACATCGGTAAATGATTTCGAGGATTTTGAAAGGGTTTTCCTCGATAAATATTGGAGTGAAGAAATCCAAGATGGATTGAAAAGGAAATCGGACTTGGAAAAATTTATACCGCACAGGGGACTAACAAAGGCAGACTACTTCATTGAAAGAGTAGTGCTAATGCAAAATATGACTCCGAAACTGACGGAAAAGGAGATTGTTCGACGCCTGGCACGACATTTTGATCACACAATACAGCAGGCTTGTAAAGTGCAGAATATTATATCAATACAACAAATGGAGAAATTATTAAACACAGATGATACTGAAGAAGCAAATGAGACTCTCAGGTATAACCTGGAGAGAATTTTATCCCGTAATGAATCCCATTTCAGATCAGGGGACAGACAACAATTTGAGAGAAGAGATAATAATTATAATAGAAGGGAAAACAACAACAGAAGATACGAGGAATCTAGAAATAATGGGAACAGAAGGGAAAATGACAACAGGAGATACCAATCAAGGAATGGGAATGGGGGAAGAGAAAACTACAACAACAGAAGGGATAAATATGAAAAACAAAATGAAGAGAGAAAGGATAATTACAACAGGAGAGATAACTACGGTCAGGAGTATGAAAGGAGACGAAGATTTGACGGAAATAATAGAAATACAAACGACGAGGATCCATCACCGCAGCAAGAAAATGAGTTTGGGGATAGGAGACATGACCAGGACCCTTTAAACTAAGGAGCACTGGAAATAAAGTAGGCCTAATGGAAAATTTTGCACTACCCAATGAAACAGTCGATAAATTTCCAGTGCATGACGAAACAGAAAATAATAGGCCTATAAACAATATTTTACGTGACAAACAATTTTTAATGGACAAGACTATTGAAGTGAATGAAAACAAAAATACTTATTACGTACCTGAAGTTGATATAAAGTTTGAAGGAGTCAGCACAAAATGTATCATAGACACTGGGAGTTCAGTAACTTGCATGCAGAAGGAATGGTTTTTTAAAAATAAACATAATCTAGGAAAATATGAAGAGTTTCCATAACCAACACCACAATCAATACTGCTAAAAATCAGAAGTCTCAACAGATTAGGAGTATTATTTTAGTAAACACAAGGATAAACAAAGTAAATATCCAGATGAAATGTTTGATTATACCGAACTTAATTAAAGAGATAGTTATTGGAACTGATACCATGCAAGAATTGAATATGATAATTGATTTCAGCGAAAATTATTTAAAAATAGGTGAAGAATGGATACATTTTCAAAATGATTTGAAACAGGGAATAAAATGTGATGTTTTATATTCCGAAGAAAACATCATAAAAGACGAGGAAAATGAGGAAGACTTATAGAATGAAGAACAAGTTATTGAAGAAATAAGTAAAATAAACCGCTTGAATGATATACAAAGGGATTTATTGTTTGATTTAGTATGGGAATTCAGAGATGTTTTCTCTAAAAAAAGTTGGCAGATGTAATTTGTATGAACACACAATAGAAGTTAGAAATAATGAACAATTTAAGCAAATGAACTAACCCGTCCCATTAAGATACCAAGATGCAGTAAAAAGAGAAATAAACAAGATGTTAGAGAAAGGAATTATTGAGAGAAGTAATAGCCCATACATAAACCCAATAGTGGTAGTAATAAAAAAGAATAACGAAATAAGGATATGCCTCGATGCGAGGAAAGTGAATAATATAATTATTCCTGATCATGAATGTAACAGGGGAATAAATGAAATTATTGCTAAAGGAAGGAATACCCGCTGGTTGACTACACTTGACCTTACCTCGAGTTTTTTGCAGATCCCTCTGGCTAAGGATTCAAGGAAATACACAGCATTTATATTTCAAGGAAATGTCTACCAATTCAAGGTTACACCATTTGTTCTTGCAACTTCTTCGGCAGCGTTAAGCAGAGCGCTCAGCCTAGTATTAGGGGACGAAGTAGAAGATTACACTATGATTTATGTGGATGATATCTTATGTCACTCAGGAACATTTTCTGAACATTTGGAACAATTAAGAGTTATATTTGGTAAATTTAGAAGGGCTGGAATGACAATTAAATTTGATAAGTCACTCTTTTGCCGAGAGCAAGTCCCATTTTTAGGATACATTATAACAACCGAAGGAGTTGAGGCAGATCCAAGTTAACTTGAAGCTATAGAGAAATTTCCTAGACCCCGTAACCCAAAACAGCTAAAGGGATTCCTTGGAATAATAGATTATTACAGCAAGTTTGTTGGCGGATTTTCAAAAATAGTTCAGCCTTTATTAAAACTTACTTCAAAGAAAAACAAGTTTATCTGGACAGATAGAGAAGAAAGTGCATTTATAAATACCAAAAGATTATTTCTAAATACATGTGTGTTAAAACACCCTGATCCAAATAAGGAATATATTTTACAAACTGACAGTTCCGATTTTGCCATAGGAGGTCATTTATATCAGTATGACAACAATGGGGGAAAGAAAGCAATTATGTTCATGAGCAGAACATTAAAGGGAAGCGAGTTGAATTATTATACGAGTGAAAGGAATTATTAGCCATAGTCTACTGTTTGGAGAAAGTAAGGCATTTAGTACTGGGAGCAAGACTTAAAGTCATTACAGACCATCAGGCTTTAACTTTTCTGAAAACATGCAAACTTCTAAACTCTAGATTAACAAGATGGATTCTTGCAATCCAAGAATATAACTTTACTATAGAACACTGTATTGGTAAGGACAACATCGTAGCTGACATCCTGAGTAGACAAAGATTTTATATTGATGCATCAAAGGATCAGAACACTCCTGATTTAGTGATTGCTACTATTCATAGACAAGCAAACATAGAGTTTACACAGGACTTGGTTAATCTGAGTGATCATCAGCAACAGGATCCAAAGTTAAAAGAAATATATGACAGAAAAATATTAAATTCTGAAGAATATAAGAATTATTTAGTATACAACCAGGTATTATTCAAAAGGTACAAGGATGAATGGAGAATAATGGTTCCTGAACATTTGATAGATAAATTGATATGGGAATGTCATACATATTACCTACACTGTGGAGCAAAGAAATGTTTGCTAACATTGCAAGAAACTTTTATTTTTAAGAATATGGGAAAACGAATAAGGAAACAATTAGCATTTTGTGAGTCTTGTCAAAGATCAAAACCATCGAATAGCATCCAAGGGACGGCCAGAGGAATAAAATGTGAAAGGAAAGAAGATCAAATCGCAATAGACTTTGCTGGACCTTTGCCCACAAGCATTGGTGGGGTCAGACTCATTCTTGTTGTAATAGACATTTTTACCAAGTTTGTAAAATTATACCCGATTAAGAGGGCTACTAGAAACATAGCAATAAAGAAAATATTTGGAGACTATATTCCCACGTATGGAAAGCCTCTCAGAATACAAACAGATAATGGGACCCAATTCAACAATAAACAGTGGATTAAACAATTGGAAGACAATGGGATTACAGCAGTTTTCTCAGCGGTCAGGAGACCACAAAGTAATTTAGCGGAAAGGGTTATAAAGGAAGTGAAACGTTGTTTGAGGACATACTGTAACATGAATCAGAGACAATGGGCAAAACACATACCCACAATTAATGAATTTTTAAAGGAAATAACACATGAAACTACTAGTTTCACACCAAATGAATTGCAATTAAATCAGAGGAACCAACGATTTTGGTCCGAAATTCTGGATGCACCCAATAATAATAATAATTCTGACTTACCTTGGGAAGTAAAATGTGAAATGGCTAAAACAGAATTAAACAGAAACAAAATAGGCGTGCGAATAAAATAAATCAAAAAATAAAACACAAGTTTTCAGGTTGGTGACAAAGTTTTATTAAAAAGCAATTTAACATCAAATGCAGGGTATGGTGAAACAATAAAACTATTTAACATATATGAAGGACCATATGAGGTTACAGAAAAAATTGGTTTAAATACATATAAATTATCTTGCGTACACACACACCGTCCTAAAGGACCATATCATATCAGTTTACTAAAAAAATACTTTGAACCCCCTCCCACACGATAAACATATCAATACCTTTTCCACTTACCTTTGAATTCTGATTCCTAATCCTGTCCTTCTTTGTAGATGACCAAGCGAAGAGGAGGGAAGAAAACGAACAGAGGGAAGAAACTGTGGGCTAAATATTTCGAAGAAAGGCGGTTTGCTGAAGCTGTCCATGCCAGCAAGGCGTCTTTGGGCGAAAGGAGAGTTTTCGTTTAAATGGAAACTGAGAACACCATCAACGATGAAATTCAAAAGAACGAAGGAGACAAGAAAGTTTATTATGAAGAGAGAGAGAAAGCACGGAGGGAAAGAAGAAGAATGAAAGAAGAGTTGGAGAGTTGTAGGGGATGGAGAATTGAGTGGGAGCAATACGAAGACCTTATGAAGAATGCAGACCTGCAGAAGATGGAGAGAGAAGTAAAGCAGTTGGAAGAAGAAGTTAAGAGAAAGAAAGAAGAAAAGAGGAGAGCGGAAGAAGAGAAAGAGAAGAGGAGGGCAGAAGAAAGGAGGAAAGCAGAAGAATTGAAGAAGAAAGAACAGAAAAAGGAAGAAATAAATGACGAGGAGATGCTACGAATGATTTTCAGCGAGATGATTGTGAATGTAGAACTGGTAGAAGACTTCATGAAGCCTCAAATTAAAAATTATAAACTAATTCCAATTGATTTTGAAAAGAGCGATAGTGTTAGGCACAAGAGTACAAGTGTTAAGGACAAGAGTGATAGTGTAAAAGACAAAAGTGAATGTGATGAGGACGTTCTTGACATCACAGACAACTATATGGACATAGAAGAATAAAATAAAATAAGGTAAATAATAATTGTAATTTGTATAAAAATTGTAAATGAAATTTAAATTTGTATACAAATTAAGGGGACATTGTGATGTTCCAAAATTATGGCCGGGTAGCCTAGATTACTAAAGATTGATCATATTTGATAAGCATTTTATTTATTATGTAGGCCTATGTATGATTTTTACTGTTTAGACTAGATAATTAACCTTATATCCATTTTAATTCAACTTTCTTAATCAGTTAGGCGAAGTGTTATGTTCCAATTTAGGCCTATGACATATACATGCCATTTCATTTGCATGAATATAAATAGAGTAGAGAATCATATCTGTAAATATTACCCTAGTTGAGTAGACTTAATTTAATATTTAATTTGTTGTTGTAGTTGATAATCAGTCGTACTTTCATTAAAATATGTAAATAATCTTAAATAACTAAGAAACAAAATGTCACTCACTAACCGTCTAGGTTGGATAATCCGATTATCGGCTTCGTAAATAATAACATATTCTGTACTTACATGATTTATTTGTAAATACTTTGTTTCTATTGTAATAGTATATTTCGCAACAACGGCCGAAAATGAGGTTTTGCAGGCTCGAAACGATCGAGAGCTGCAAAACCCTTTCGGCCGGGGTGCGAACGCTATTTTTCACCACACTACACAATGAAATATACCCTAAATAATTAAACAAAACTGATTATTATTTGACTCACTTGAAAACAAAACACAGCTATGAAAATCATATGATCGCAACTATCCTGTCTTGAATGCTATAATGTTGTGATGTTCTGACGTTGTTTCAAGCAAATAAACGATCAGCTGACTTTCGGCCCTAGGGCCCCCAACGTTTTCGGTCCTGTGGCGGCAAACGGTGTGTTTCGGTCCGCGTTTGACGTTTGTAAAACAGGTGATTTCGTCGTAGTATGGTGAAAAATAATTAATATCCATTTGTTTTGAATTGTGATAACACGTAACTAATGAATAATTGACAATAATTGTAAATGTAGATTGAAAGATGTTTATGTCAATAGGTTAGAGTAGTGGTAAGCCTGGGGTCCACGACCCGACTCTGCCCAATGGTCAGTGATCACGTGATCATCCTCCAGCTGATCGGGGCTATATAAGCGGCGCTCCAGCGGCCGGCTCCTTTAGA